>OY776126.1:63659048-64284048 GCA_963675135.1 Galeopsis tetrahit | reverse complement strand
TACAAAATACTGGTCCGCACTAATTACTTGTTGAAACAGGTTATAGGGCGAGCAGACCTCTCTGGAAGGATGGTGAAGTGGGCGATCGAGCTCCAAGAATTTAACATGGATTTCGAGCCACGGAAGGCTATAAAAGCCCAAGCTTTGTCAGATTTCATCCAAGAGTCGACCAAGCCAGAAGAAGTCGAGGGATGGAAGGTGTATGTAGATGGCTCAGTGACCCTGAGCGGATGTGGAGCAGGGATTGTGCTGACAGGCCCTCGAGTGGAGGACCTACAATTCGCAGTGAGGTTCCAATTCATGACCTCAAATAATGGAGCAGAGTACGAAGCTTTGATCAGAGGGATGGAGATGGCATTGGAATTGGGAGCTCCAAAGGTAACTCTGTACTCAGACTCCCAATTAGTTGTTCATCAGGTGAATGGTGAGTACGTGGCTAAAGACAGTAGGATGGCTGCTTATTTGGAACGAGCCAAAGCAGTGATGGGAAAATTCCAAGAGTGCGAGGTGGTCCAAATACCCCGAGAGAAGAACATGCAGGCGGACAGCCTCTCCAAACTCGCTAGCTCCACAGAGTTTGATGGACAAAGAACAGTAACTCTAGTAGTTGCAGAAAGAGAAACTTTGGAGAACCCCATTGGCTCCATTGAGAAGGAAGATGATTGGAGAAGAGCAATATGGATAGAACTCACCAAGGGAGCAGATGCCCCTACCACCAGAGAGACCCGAGCCCTTCGGATCAAATATTGTATTATCGGAGGGCACTTATACAAGAAATCGTTCACGCACCCATATTTGAGGTGTATATCAACCAGAGAAGCTCTGTACACACTCAGAGAGATCCACGAAGGTGATGCAGCTAGTCATGAAGGATACAAGGCGGTGGTGAAAAAAGTCTTAAGGGCTGGATTATATTGGCCCTCCATGACAAAGGACGCTAGAGAATTTGTGAGAAAATGTGTCAAGTGTCAGAAAAATGGGCCATTGATAAGGACCCCTGCAGAAGAGATGGGAGCGATGCACTCTCCCTGTCCCTTTGCTAAGTGGGGAATCGACTTGGTAGGACCTTTCCCTCCAGCCTCCGGAGGGAGAAAATTTCTGATAGTAGTAGTGGACTATTTTAGCAAATGGGTGGAAGCTGCTCCTCTGGCTACGATAGATGAAGAAAATGTGATTAAATTCTTGAAAAAACAAATCTGTTGTAGGTTCGGAGTACCCAGAATATTGGTCTCTGATAATGGAACATAGTTTAACGGCGAAAACGTGCAAGGATGGTGTGCAAGACTGAACATAATACAGAGATTCACTTCTGTAGCGCATCCTCAAGCTAACGGACAAGTGGAGGTTACTAATCGAACAATAGTAGATGGGATTCGAACAAGATTGATAAAGATAGGAGGGGGATGGGTAAACGAGCTGGATAATGTATTATGGTCATATAGAACTAGTCCGAAGACAGCAACTGGAGAGTCCCCATTTCAGCTGGTCTACGGAGCTACGGCGGTGATACCGCCAGAGGCCGTTTTACGATCGCACCGGGTGGCCCAATTTGAAGAACATCAGAATGAAAGATTGATGAGAGAGGCTCTAGATTTGATGGAGGAAGAAAGAGAGATGGTTAGGGTACGTGCTGAAAGATATAAAAGCAGAATTAAAGCTGCATATGACCGAAGGGTGATCCCGAGGTCCTTCAGAGCGGGAGACTTGGTGCTAAGAAGAGCATACGCCCTGAAAAATACAGGAAAGCTGGAGCCCAACTGGGAGGGACCTTATAAAATCACACAGGTGCTGAAAGGAGGAGCATATAGACTGCAGAGCATAGAAGGGGTCGACATAGCTAGACCCTGGAACGTTTGCCATTTGAAGAGATTCTTTATTTGAAGACAGTGTAAGGTCTTGAGACCATCTATAACTTTTGTTTGGTGATTTTTTGCATTGATTCATATTTTGCTTGATGTATTTTGTGGCTTCACCGGAGCTCTTTTTCCCTCTCTACGGGTTTCCCCTTTGGGGTTTTTCCGTAAAGAGGTTTTTAATGAGACCGGCGTAGGTTATCCGTGGCCTATGTTGAAAATTGACAATAAAGCAATGAAGCCTTATCCCTTTTTGAAGAAAGAATTATTCAGAATTATTGTGTCTTGATTATCTTTTTCATATTTGAACATGCGATGTATGAATATAACAATAACGAGAGTGAGAGACACTCAAAGGCCTAGAGGCCGAGGTGCTCCAGAGAGCCCTCACTTTACTTGAGACCCAAGTGGGTTACTGAAATGAGAATATTTTATGAATTAAGATCTTTTAAGAATAAGAGTGAGAGACACTCTAAGGCTTAGAGGCCGAGGTGCTCCAGAGAGCCCTCACTTTACTTGAGACCCAAGTGGGTTACTGAAATGAGAAGATTTTATGAATTAAGATCTTTTAAGAATAAGAGTGAGAGACACTCTAAGGCTTAGAGGCCGAGGTGCTCCAGAGAGCCCTCACTTTACTTGAGACCCAAGTGGGTTACTGAAACGAGAAGGTTTTATGAATTAAAATCTTTTAAGAATAAGAGTGAGATACACTCAAAGGCCTAGAGGCCGAGGTGCTCCAGAGAGCCCTCACTTCACTTGAGACCCAAGTGGGTTACTGAAATGAGAAGGTTTTATGAATTAAAATCTTTTAAGAATAAGAGTGAGAGACACTCAAAGGCCTAGAGGCCGAGGTGCTCCAGAGAGCCCTCACTTCACTTGAGACCCAAGTGGGTTACTGAAATGAGAGGATTTTATGAATTAAGATCTTTTAAGAATAAGAGTGAGAGACACTCAAAGGCCTAGAGGCCGAGGTGCTCCAGAGAGCCCTCACTTCACTTGAGACCCAAGTGGGTTACTGAAATGAGAAGGTTTTATGAATTAAAATCTTTTCAGAATAAGAGTGAGAGACACTCAAAGGCCTAGAGGCCGAGGTGCTCCAGAGAGCCCTCACTTCACTTGAGACCCAAGTGGGTTACTAAAATGAGAGGATTTTATGAATTAAGATCTTTTAAGAATAAGAGTAAGAAATATGTAGAGGCTTAGAAAACCGAAGCCCTCAAGAAAGCCCTAACCATGCTTCAGAATTACAAAGACTATATGATGAAGAAAACAGGTTTTATGATCCAGGAGTCAAGAGAAGAGGGAGGATGACCTCCCACAACCAAGTCACCCGAAATCAAAAATAAAAACTGTACAGCCAAGGAGTGATTTCAATGTAACCTACAAGACCAACAAAAAGGGGGGAAGAAAAGAGCCACACCTCCAACACATTCTTTGCTGGTCTTGTAAGTTACTCATGCACGAAAGAGAAAGACAACAAAAACATCCAACATCAAGCTAATATGATTACTACAAAAAGCCCCCACATATCCAGGAGTGTGGGTCCCCTACAAAGTATGGAGAGCAAGTATTATGAGCAGAACGTAAAGAGTGTAGCAAAACAACAGAAAAATAAATTGTTTGATGTGATCATAGAAATGTGAAACTTAAACTGCTTTCTCAACAGCAGCCCCCTAAGCAATAGCCCCCTCGACCTCAACTCCTCCAACAATGCCATCCTCCTCAGCAGCATGGTTGCTAGATCCTCCGCCCTCCTCTGGACCCGTAGTACCTCCCATGGTGTCTGCAACGCCAGTTCCTCCATCTACTGCGGTTGCCACGGCTAGAGCGGAGTCATAAGGATAAAACAGACGCTCCAGAGGCTTTAGCTCAGCCATACCTATCTTGACAGCCTGCAGCTTGGTGATAGCCTGACTCATTCCGGGTAGCCACCAAGGACTATCAGGGCTCTCCTTAGGATCCCCCAAGAATTTTGGAAGAGTGGCGAGCCGATCCAAGTGGAATTCACGAGAGTAAGTTCCATTAAACCCCAGAGCTGAGTGCTCGGCTACGGCATTGCTGAAGCCGTGGTCGATGAAGTGAGGGATATGCGGCCCCATGGCACAGAGGAAGCTCGAGCTCTTTAAGAAGCTGGACAGCCACTGAGTATGAAGAGTTTCCAAGAACTCTTGACCCAAAGAAGAAGTGAATAAGGACTTAATGCAAGCCTGCACTCCGACATCTGGCAGCTCGCGCTCCATCCGCTCCACCTCTAGCACCAGGCGCTTAATCCTGGCTACATCCTGCTTGCTTTGAGTCTGTAAGAGAGACAACTCCTCAGATAGAGCTTGAGCTCGCTTATGGGCCTTATCTTTCTCCGTGGTGATACCCTTGAGGGTTGACTGGAAAGAGGATGCTTCAGCCCGGAGAAGTTCAAGCTAAGCTACCATCTCAACGCCTTGGTCGAGTATCTTAGCATAGGTAAGACCAAACTACAAAGGAAAAGGAATTAACGCTTGAAGATATGAAGAAGGCAAAGATTATAAAAAGGGGAAATGCCAGAAAATACCTCAGAAAGAAGATGAGCGCCATGGATCAGTCGATCCTCAGGAAGGGGCGGGTCGAATAACTCAGCATCCGGAGGAGCAGGACATCGGTCAATGAGGCGATGGAGAGGCTCGTAGACAGTAGAAGGAGGAGTTCCCTTATCAGCACGGGTAGTTTTCCCCTTCTTCTTCTTAGATGTACCACAGTCAGAAAAGAAAGCATTGGCAGAGGAACGGGTTCTTTTGGCAACTGAACCTGGGACCTGAGTAGAAGAACTAGGGAGAGGAGGAATTTTCGAAGAACCCTCTGGAGCCGGAGTCTTTGCAGAACTCTCTGCCGAACTATTTCTGAGCCAACATTCTTGTAAGGTGAATGATGGTTTTTTCTATGTTAGTGGGCGAAGGTCCCGTGTTTGTAAATTTCTGAAAAAACTCCATGAAGAAGACTCATCTTGGCGAGATTATTATTTCTTTGCTACCAGCCCCACTGATTGGCCATTTCCTCACGGGGATTGGTTATTCCACAATCCCGGAGTAATTCCTCCTCCTCTGAAAGCTTACTCTGTTTCCAATCACACTATTATGAGAAATCTCAATACTCATATCCGTCTGCACAACTATTTCGATGTTATTGCCATTTGCAACAATCCTCGCATCCTCTCCCACTTCGGCTTTTGTCCTCAAGATTTTCCCTTAGATTCTCGAGATGGTAAAAAATCTTCTATTGCTATATTTTATTTCTTGCGCGTGGCTATTTTCTGAGTTCTGAAAATTTTCTTGATTATTTGTAGCAATGAGTTGGTTAACTCATATCTCCTGAGATGCCCCTGCTCTCAGCATAGTGAAGACCCCTGTGCTATCCACTCCAGAAGATCCTCCAAAGGCTCCTCCGTCTCCCGCTCTCGACGGGTCACCCCCATTCCCCTTCACCAAGATGAAAAAACCTATCATGGTACGGATAGCATTCGGAGCAAACTGGTTAAGAGGGATCTGCATGCGGGTGGATATGGCAGCCAAATAGGGATGAATCGGAAATCGTAGTCCTGCCCTAAGATGTGCTTCGAAAAAAGCAAGAGTTCGGGGCTGGGAGATATCTGGGCGTTCATCGGAGCGAGGAGCGTGAAAGGCGTACTCCGATGGGAAACCATAGGCATGAGCGAGGTTAACTAGGTGAGTATGGTCGATTTGAGAAGCGGGGGAAATCCTATTCTCTGGACTCCCCATCAGAGAGAGAGTCACTTCAGAGGAATTTTGGCTAGCAGCTTCCGGTGGAGAGAGAGGATTTGACATCGATTTACAGTGTTAATAAAAGAAGAACAAAAGGATAGCTGGGTTACCTTGAGTGGAAGGGATATGGAATCGGACGAGGCGGCTGACGACGGCAGAAACTCGAGGTGAAGAACACCGGAGAAGAAGGATGAAGACGATGAGAAATTTTTGGGAAGAATGAAATTTGAAAAGCGAAGAGAGAAAAAGGGGGTGGTTGCGTGAAGTAAATGAGGAGAGATAGGGGGAAGAATCGAGGGTTTTCCACGGGAGAATAACAAAGGAGAGAGAAAAGTGATCGCGTGGAGCCCACGCGCGGAAGCCGAAAAGTCTCCCAGAATTGGAGGCGGGAAAGCCCTTGGAGAAGGACATTTTTAAAACTTCCTCTCCGAAGCAGGAATAATACACGTTTCTCCAGAATGACCTTTGTAATAAGTTCTAGGAAAATTTTTCTACTCTCACAAAAGATGTCTCCCTTTTACGAGAGTAGGGGGGAGTAGATGATGCGGCCTAAAAATGTCACCTAATAAGGAGTCGACACGTGTATAGGGGATAAGATAAAAGTGGAAGGATCAGATTATGTAATACTCTCTGATGGGAAATCCTCTCGGGAGATCCCTTTGGAGGGAGCTTCTGCTGAAGAGAAGCTTCTAGAAGAATTACTTTTGATGACAGTTCGTGAGCCTTGAATGTAGGGAGGTTCCGCCATTTTCGGCTTAGACTTGATAAAAAGTAGACCTTATCCTCTATTATCTGGGGAACCAAGTCAAAGGAGGAGGAATACAACCGAGTCTTCGGGAAGTGGAGGAAAGAGAAGGCTTTGTCCACTCCGCAGGACCGAGTCTTGTGGGTAGTTCCGGAAAAGGAGGAAGGCTTGACTTCCTCTCCAGAAAGCATCTCTATAAATAGGTAAAATCGAGGAGATTTCCAGGTTAGACACTCTTATACTACAAACTTGATATACTAAATACAAAATATCTTTCTGAAATTCTTTGAGAACTGTTTCGATACATCAAGGATCTTGAGATCCTTGGGAGAGATTGATAAGCCCTATACTGACTTAGGCATCAGAGTGTCCACGCCGGGCTCCCCTCCGGCGTGTTCTTTGCAGGTTCTTGAAGATTTTGAGCGAAGACAGTACACTCAAAGCAATCACCCGTGTTCGAAGAATAGGACATTTAATCCCGAGGATACACAATCCTCTCGTGCAAATTTTGGCACATCAGTACCTGATATGAAAATTAATATTATAGGAGATAATATGTCAAAGATTAGGTAACTTTAATTACATTTCTTTTTATATTTATAATTTCCCAGGTTTTTTTTATTGTAGGAATACTATGGTGGAAATAGGTCAGGCCAGACTTTATATAAAAAAGCCTACACTACAAGAAACAGGGGGAATAGCGACGAAAATTTTGCGACAAATCTAAATTTCATCGCTAAAATCAATTTTTAGCAACGAAATAGAAATTTCCGTCGCTAAATTGTTAGATTTAATATTTGCAACATAATTTATATATTTTGTCGCTATATTAGCAACAAATTGCTTCATTTTGTTGTTAATAATCAGAACAACAATGAAAATTATATTTCGTCGCTAATATTTTGCGATGAAATATAAATTTTTGTTGGTCCTGAAAGGAGTATATAACAAGTGTATGGGGGGGGGGGGAATACACTTGTATGCAATTCTTTACAACTTTGATCAAACCAGAGCTCAGCAAGGTTGTCTTGGACAACTCTGCTGAAGATGTTTAACTCTTCTAAGATAATCAAACTACTAAGTACTATTGAGTACTTAGTTGAATAACTATCTAGGGGAGTTATATGTGCCGAATAGTGGTTGGCCCTTTAAGTTTAGACTCCTTAAGTTTCTGAAATCACTTTGACAATCCAAGACAGTCCAGTTAAGTTTCAGGGAACTTGTCCAAATCAGTTTTGCACAGTCTTTGAATATGTATCTTTTGAAATATCAGTTTTGTGTGTAGTGTTGAATGAATGTAAGTACTTTGTAAGGTAAATCAACACAAGAGTTTATAGTGGTTCAGAGACTCAAGCTCCTACATCCACTTTCCCTGATTTAACTGGATAATTCCTTCACTCTTGGAATTAACTTGTTTTATAGTGCCAAGGTGCACTTGATCAATAACACCACTCCTTGGTGAGATGATCCCTAGGATGTCTAGAGTCCTAGTACCCTCTTCTCAACTCAGAACTGAACTGTTCTTCTCTCAACAGCCAGCTCCTACCACTTCTACTACTACAACCTTCTCACTTTCTCACTTGAAAGGGTTAAGGATTGAAGTAAGGTTCCAACTAATGAGATATCCGTTGCAATGAAGATCAAGGTGTAAGGATAGGATATCTCTCTAAGCTTTGTGTATGGATATACAATTGGGTTCAGCTTAGAAGAAGTGTTTGAAGACTAAGATAGTGTTTGATAGCTTTGAAAGCACATTGACTTGTAGGATAGTTGGATATTCTTGTCAAGGTTGAGGTGCTTCAATTGTCTTCACACTCCTTGTATTTATAGACAAAATGGATATTTGCCCGTTGGAGAGGCAACCCCAAATTGCTATAAATGTCTTCCTTGAGTTCTTCAAACTGGAAGACAGATTCTTGATAGTGACATGTCCTTATTTGGGTAATAAACGGCTTGTAAGACTTTGTCTTCTTTCTGCAACACTTTTCCCAATGTTTGACTTCTTGTTAGGACTTGGACATGGCTTCTGAAGGTTGATCCAATGATAGGACAACATTCCTTATCAAGTGGACAACTCTTCTTATCACTATCAGCAGATTTGCTTATCAGCAAGGTTGGCTTGCTCTTCTTCAGATGACTTGGCTCTTTCCCTTTCTTTCACTCCAAGTTGATCTTAGCATGTTTCAATGGAGTTCTTTAGGGTATAGTTGTCTCTAGCTTCTTCAGCATAGTTGACCTTCAACCTTTAAAGCATCTGTTCTGATTCAATCTTGCTGAGACAACTCTTCTGGACAACTCTCTTGATCAGCATACTTGATCTTTTAGCATCAGGGCTTTTCACATAGAGTTGACTTCTCTGGACAACTCTCCTGATCATAATATTTGATTAATCTTGTCCTTTTGAGCTTTCCAATCTTCTTCTTGCATAGTGATAACTCTTCTGGACAACTCTCCTGATCAAGGCCTTTGGTTTCACATAGAGTTTTCTTGTCCTTAGAGTTTGGTCCAGACTTTGAGCCTTGAGGGGACTTGATCTTGATCACTTTGAAGTCATAGGTTCCCCCTCAACTTGTGCATCTAATCATCTAAGAGCTGCCTAACATATCAGCTTCTCATCTAGCCTTATGCTATGTGTTCTATTACATTTTTAACACAATCATCTTGACTTGGGCATGTCTCAGGGGGTTTTGGTATTTAATCAAAACATGTATCATTTTATTCCCAACAATTTCCCCCTTTTTGATGATGCCAAAACCTACACATTCTGTGCAAAAGTGACTTGTCTACACCTATTACATATATCTTCAGAAGACATGACTGAGGTCAATTTTCCTGAAAAGACAATGTGTTAGTGTATTCACTGTTTTTGTTGCAAGTAGGTTTCAAGGATAGGCATAGAGAGATTTTTGCAATAATGTATCTTGATTCAAAGATGGTTCAACTATCATTCATAAAAAGTCATTACAGGCATGTTGATAGTTGAAGATAACTTATCAGAGCATGAATTCAAGATAACATTTTACTACAAATTCATTCTAAACATAAGATCAGAGCAAAACAACTTCTTCAAGTAACAGAGCTAATACAAAACATTTCAGATATCAAAATAGAGCACATCTATTCTTGTATCAGAGCAATCTAAACAATATCAGAGCAAACAACATGTCAGCAGGTTTGTCCAATACTTCAGCAGATTTGACCACATAGCAAAAGATATCTTCAGGAAAGACAGTTTTTCATCCAGAAAGAGTCAGAAGACTTAGCCATTCTTAGAGATCATCCTCAGGAGGTGGCACCATCCCATATTGTGCCCACACTCTCCTTTTGAGTTCCATGGCTTCCTGGTTAGTTCCTTTTGGTCCAAGGGTCATCTTGTTCAGCTTCAGAATTTCTGTGAACTCCCTCAGAATCCTTGCTTGGTCAATCCATCCATCAAGCTTTGGAGGCATGTAGATGATAGGCTTGGGAGCATTGAGTTCAATTCTTGCAATGTCAGCAGCTGCAAGTAGTTGTTGATACAACTCTCTATAGTATTCTATCATGAACTCAGCAAAGGCAGAGTTGGCATCTCCACCATTCCATCTGTCAATGACATAGTAGTCATAGACAAACTCCCTTTTAGCCTCTTTCCATGTATCATTCAGCTGAATTGGCACCCATTTATCCAAGTGTGGATATTTAGTGTCCATTGGGACCAAAAGCTGAGGCTTCATCTTGCTGTAAGTTGCTCTCCTTCTTCTTGGTTTCTGAAAGTTAGCTCTTCTCTTGTCTCTTGCTCTTTGTGCTTCCTCTAACAGATCCATTTTCTCTTGGGCCTTCATCATGGCCAGCTTCTGTTGTGTTTCAGGGTCTTTGCCATACCATTCATGAAACAGCTTTGATGGATCATTCAATACTACAATCTTTGTCTTCTTGGGTCCAGGTCCAAAGCCTTCTTCATATAGGGCTTCCACATCTTCAGTAGCTTTGGTACCTTCAGCAATGTTGACCATTTCAGAAGATTTGTCTTTTTCAGCAGTTTTGGGCTCTTCAGCAGTTTTGGCTTTCTTTGATGTAGGCTCATCCTCATCAATTCTGAATTCAGGTGGAAGATCAAGGCTGTTAGGAAAGTCAGTGAATGTCTCAACTTGCCTTTTCTTTCCTTTTGCCCTCTTGATCTTTCCTCTAGTTTGGACACCTTCATCACCTTTGTCCAAACCAGACACCTCACCACCTGGTCTTTGTTGTAATCTCATCCTTTCTTCTTGTGCTGAGGCCATAGAATTCTTTAATGCAAGTGCTAACTGCTCTTCTTCATCCAATTCTTCCAAGTTTAGCACTGCAGGCTCTTTTCCTTTTCCTTCAGCAACTTTGTCTTTCCCTTTGATTGGGCTCCCAATCACCAAGGCACCTTTTGCTCTAGCTCTTTCCCTTTCCCCCTTTTTGGCAGCATCAAAACACTGGGGTTTTAGCTCACTCATAGTTGTGGCCATTAGGGATTGGGCCTGGTTCAGGGACTTCATCTCCTCCAACAAATATACATTTTCATCATGTATATTCTGCATCCTATCACTGCTCAAGCTAAGGAAAGCTAGAACAGGCTTCATCTTATGTTGAACAACCTTCTCCAAGGTTGCTTTCAGGGATGCATCTAGTTGGGCTTTGAGAAGCTCAGTGAGGTTGGCCACTGCACCTTCAGCAATGTTGGCCAATACCTCTTGGGAAAATTTTTCAGAGGCTGCTTTCACCTTAGCTAGCCTTTGCTCTTCAGCTCTTTTCTTTTGTAATGCAGTCTTCTTTCCAAGAGCTTGCTTGGCAGTTAGCCTGAGAGCCTTGACATTGGCATTATGATTGTCTCTCAGCAACTTTTGCTCTTTCTTGACCTCCTCTGAGATGGCTTCCATAGTGGATTTGGCATTTTGCACTTCAGTGGAAATGGTTTGGAGGCCAGTTTCCACACCACTAATCCTTGCTTCCAGAGTTGGTAGCACAACATCTTCAGAGCCAGTGAGCCTCATTTCTACAGATGCTAGGGTCCTTCCTTGCTCATTCAATGCTCCTGAAGTTTCAGCATGAGCAGATTGCACTTGATGAGCCAAGAAATCCAGCTTTTCTGATTGCATTCAAAGTAGGGCTTGAGCTGAGCCTGAATCTACTTGGATAGGTGCATCTGTTAAGAACTCATCTGCAAAAATTTGGTCAAGGGAAATACCTGCAACATTAGACAAATCAAACAAGTTAGGAAATAGACACTCATCACCCTCAATTTCTTTTATATAAGACTCTGATACATCAGCAGCCTTCTTCTCATTTTCAACTCTTTCTTTTCTCCCTTCTTTGATAATTTCCTCACTTAAAGGAACAGGCCTCCTCTCATCAAGGGATTCCTGAAGTTCAGATTTGACTTCAAGAATAGCCTGCCCTTCCTCACTTATATCACCCTCATTTGGTGGTACACTCACTATTCTAGTGATCATCACATCTCTCTCATCTACTACTCCCTCTGATTTTTTCACTAACTTCTCCTTTTCAACTCCTTCTCCTAAACCTGCAACATCTCCACCTTCAACAAGGTTCAAAGATGGCAGTTGTGGGGAGATCACAGTGCTTATATCAACAGCCACTGAGTCATCCTGAATGATCAAGGGCTGATCAGTGTCCAACTCTTCTGACACTGAATAGGCCTTAATCAAACTAGCCTCTAGCATAGGAACCTCAACATCTTTAGGCTGTGCCTTGGGTTCTGAAGAACCTTCATTGGCAGATGTGTCTTTGGTTGTGTTACCACCCTTGGTCAACACCTCTGAAGATACAGAGCCTTTCCTATGATAGGTTCTAGGAGGGTTTAATAGTCTATCTGCTACAGAAGACTTGGGTTGAGAAGATTCAGGGAGGTTGGCTTGAGGGGTTTCAGAAGGGTTGGGGTGTGAAGGATTTGAGGGATCATCAGGGGAATCATCATCATTTGAGCTACTGTCAGGGTGTTTGATTCCCTTAGCTTTCCTTTCTTTCTCCTCCTCAATTTTATCAGCTACTAGCTTTGCAAAACTTTCCTCATCAATGAGAAATCTTGTCTTTGAAACTCCAGCAAAGTGTAGCAATCTGTTCTCCTCTATTTGCCACCAGTTCGCACCCTTATCTTGGATGACTTGTGATATCTCCATCATGGACTTGTCTTTTACATCAACAAGCATCCTGAGATCATGAAATGTCTTCTGAATTCTTGGAAATTCAGCAAGTTGTGGATACAAACTGTCCACAGTAGCTTTTGCTCCTCCTCTGAGCATACTTTCAAAAGTATACTCCTCCTCATCTCCACTTGAATGGGGACTTTGGGTTATAGGGGAGTTGGCTCTGGGTTCTCCTAGAGTGGCTTCTGGTAGATTTAATTCAGGGATGTTGGCTTCAGAAGGGTTTGGTGCAGTAGAAGGTGCTTCAGTTGCTTTTGAGAGCAATGGGTCTGAAGGGGCTTTACTCAGGGGGGTTGGTTCATTGAGTGCATGTTCTAAGAGCTTTGAATAGTTGAGCATGGATGAGTCAAGGGGAGACAGGAGTCTTGTCTCATCTACTGTTAAATCTGCAAGCACATCAATGCCACTTCTTTGCACACTCCCTTCTGGAGAGTATCTCTTAGTGAGATCTACAGGGGTAATGGGTTGGTTGGAAGGGGTAACATGGGTTTCAGGGGAGTTGGGCTCAGGATTCTGAAACTCAGGGATGTTGGCCTCTAAAGGTTGACCTTCAGGGATCTTGGATTCTGGAGTTCCAGAACCAGATGAATTGGTCCTTGACCTAGATTTGGTCCTGCTTTCAGCTCTGCTCTCTCTTAGAGTCAATTGTAGTGACCTTTCTTCCTGCAGCTCCAACACTTTCTCAGTAGGCTTGGCCCTTCTTTTGCTGGCCCTACTGCTCCCACTTCCTTCACCTTCCTTCTCAGGGACAACTTCCCTGATCCTCTTATCTCCTTTCTTCTTCTGCCTTGTCTCATTATACTTCAACCTCAACTCTTCTGAGTGGTCAGAAGGCACACTTACTCCCTCTTCTGCCACTTCATCAACTTCAGCTGATGCTCCTGAGGCTTCTCCTAAAGATAATTGAGACATTTTCCTTGTCTTGATAGCCCTGGCCTTGGTTCTCTTCTTCATCTTAGGCTTTTCTTCAACCTGTTCTTCAGCAGTTTTGGCCATAAGCATCCTTCTTTGCTCAGTTTTCTTGCTGAGCTTCCTGAACAGGATCTTTTGGGCTGGAAGGGGCTTTGCAAATGTTTGCATCTGAGAGTAATGGGAGAATCTCTCAATTAACAAGCTTGCCCTAGTGCAATACTTGAGTTTCCCTTCTAGCACAACTTTGTTGTGAGCTTTCACTTTGAATTTTGCCTTTTCTTTCGTCATTTCAGACATGATAAAGGTTCTCCAATCAAATTTGATGCCCTTGTCACTGGCATCAATCACAGCAGCCATGATTCTGATTCTTGGATGGCTGACCTGCTCCAAGCTTCCAGTGTTGCTTAAGAGACTCTTAGCAACTACCTCAAAGAGGTTGAGAAATTTTGGCTTGAGAGTGTTCTTGTTTTGAGTTGAAGAAATGGGGCCTGGAACCAATAACCATTCTTGGGCTATTTCATCTTCATGGCCAGTGCCATAAACTTCTGGATTCCTTCCCTCATAAGGCAATCCAAAGGCTCCTTCAATATCTTCTGAAGAGAATTTCACTCTATGAAATCTCTCTTCTTCCTCTCCTTCTGCAGTATATGACAACCTTGTGGAAACCTCACCATCTGTAGGTTGACCTCTCCACTTGAGAAAGGCAAAGAATTCAGCCATGTAACCTTCCAAGCATGAACTTGGTCTTTCCTCCATGAACTTTTGTAGACCAGCTCTTCTCAGCCATCTTAGAGTTGGTGTAATTTCAGGATCCTCACTCTCAAAGGATACTATGGGCTCAAAATGAAGGTTGCTTTTGTTGCTCAGGTAGCTAAAATCAAGGTCTAGAGCCTTGTTGGAGAAATCAATGAGCATCTCTGGTCTAACTTTGGGGGCCATTTGAGAGTTGCAGAGAAAAGTTTGATAGAGATTGAGAGAGTTTGAAGAATTTTAGAGCTAGGGTTTCGAATACTTGGGGAAGAAGTGTTGGTGGAGGATCTTAAGACTTGTGAATATTCTAAAAGGAATGTTTGTCAATGAGTTGGTGAAGTCTTGTTGCAATTCAAAGGTGAGCAAAAATGGAAATCCAAAATGGACGGTTAGGATTAATTTCAGGGGAGTTGTCCATTTTGATCCAATGGTCAAAAACCAATGTAACAGTGAAAGAACTGTTTTATTCAAAACGTGGGTGGTTTTTAATGTTTGTTTAAGGCTGGGGGTTTTTCGAGATAGATCATGTCCCAAAAAGTTTAATGCAAACAAGAGTTAAATCTTAGCATTTAATGCATGGAAAGTGACCTTTTGGGTGGGAGACAAATTAAATCCCAGAAAGGTGAAAACTGTATTTCAATGGGACAGATTTCGAAATAGGTATTGATCACCAAAAATAGATGCTTATCATACCAAGATTTGGTTTGATAGCCAAGACAACTTATCTGACCCTGCATGGACAAGTGTCCTGAAGGGTTGTGGACAAGTGTCCTGAATTTCAAGAGACAAGTGTCCTGAAGAAGTAAGGTCATCTTTTCTGAGTTTCAGTAGACTTGACCAAGTCTGCTGAATTTGAGTTTACTTTCCCCCTTAGTGAATGAACTTCTTTGAACTTATTTGTCCAACTTCCCTGGATCAAGAAGTCCCAACTCTGCTGATAATTCCAGGAACCTTGCCTCTGCAAGTGGCTTAGTTAGTATATCAGCTTTTTGATGATCTGTGTGGATCTTCACTAACTTAATGTCCTTCTTCTCCACATGATCTCTAATGAAGTGATGCTTGATGTCCACATGTTTGCATCTTGTGTGCAAGACAGGATTTTGTGATATAGCAATGGCACTATTGTTATCACAGAATATTGGCACTTCAGTAGAGTTGACTTTGTAGTCTCTGAGTTGTTGTCTCAGCCAAAGGATTTGAGCACAACAACTTCCAGCAGCAACATATTCAGCTTCAGTGGTGGAGGTAGCCACTGTGTTTTGCTTCTTGGAGAACCAAGATATGAGTTTGTTGCCTAAGAATTGACAAGTTCCTGAAGTGGATTTTCTGTCAATTCTGCATCCTCCATAATCAGCATCTGAGTAGCCAGTTAACTCAATATTGTCATCAGCAGGGTACCAAAGGCCTAGATTTTCAGTGCCTTTGAGATACCTCAAGATCCTCTTTGCAGCCTCAAGGTGGCTTTTCTTAGGATTTGCTTGAAACCTTGCACATACACCTACTGCAAAGGTGATGTCAGGCCTGCTGGCAGTGAGATAGAGGAGTGATCCAATGATTCCTCTATACATAGTGGAGTTGGTTGGAACACCACTTTCATCAGGATTCATCTTCCAATTAGTATTCATTGGGATCCTCACTGGCTTACTTGATGTACACCCAAATTTCTTGATCATCTCTCTTGTGTACTTGGCTTGGTTGATGAAGATTCCTTCTTTAGATTGCTTGACTTGTAGACCCAAAAAGAAGTTCATCAATCCCATCATGGACATCTCAAACTTGCTTTGCATGAGCTTGGAGAATTTCTCACACAGCTTCTCATTAGGGGATCCAAAAATTATGTCATCTACATAAATTTGGACAAGCAAGATGTCCTCTCCTTCAGATATTCTGAAGAGAGTTCTGTTCACAGTTCCCTTGGTGAATCCATGATCCAATAGGAACTGTGACAATGTATTATACCAAGCCCTAGGGGCCTGTTTGAGTCCATATAGAGCCTTCTTCAGCCTGTATACTTGGTTTCCAATCTCAAAACCTGGTGGTTGCTCCACATACACTTCTTCTTTCAAGACTCCATTCAGGAAGGCACTCTTGACATCCATTTGGTACACTTTGAACCTCTTGTGGGCTGCATAGGCTCGGAAGAGCCTTATTGCTTCTAGCCTTGCCACAGGTGCAAATGTCTCATCATAGTCAATGCCTTCATGCTGGCAGTAACCTTTTGCCACTAGTCTTGCTTTGTTTCTGACAATCACATCATTTTCATTCTTTTTGTTCTTGAACACCCATTTGGTTCCAATAACATCTTGATGTGAAGGTCTATCAACCAGCTCCCATACTTCATTTCTGGTGAATTGGTTGAGCTCTTCCTGCATTGCTGTGATCCAATTGGCATCCTGAAGTGCTTCATCAATGTCTTTTGGTTCCTGTTCTGACAAGAAGCAACAGAACATAGCACTTTCACCATGAAACTTTCTGGTTCTGACTCCTATACTTGGGTCACCAAGTATCAGATCAGTAGGATGGTCATATAACCAAGTCCTTCTTTTTCTGATTCCTTCAGTAGAGTTGTCCTCTACTGAGGTTGAGTCATTTTGATCATAAAATTCAGGATAATTTAGTGCAGGATCTAATTCAGGATCATAATCAGGGGTGTTGTCCTCAATGTCAGGGACATTGGTATTTTCAACATTTTGAGTTCCCCCTTGATTATTTGTCCCATTAACTACCTCAGCAGGAACTGCTTCTTCATTGGTAGTTGTTACCTGGATGTGAACTGGGATTGGCTCATTCAGTTCACCATTTCCATCAGTAGGGTTTGTTTCAGGAAGATTGCCTTCAGGATAGTTGTCCAATGTGATATGTTCAGGTAGATTGGCTTGGACAACATCTGTGAATTCAGTGTCCTTGTCTTTTAGACTCAATCTGGTTGTCCTCTGTGTGATTTCTTCAGGTTCCAAACTGTCATTCCTGATCTCAAAGATAGACTCATCAAACACAACATGAGGTGTTTCTTCCACAATAAGGGTTCTCTTGTTGTAGACTCTGAAAGCTCTACTTATTTGAGAATATCCAAGGAATACTCCCTCATCAGCTTTACTATCAAAGGCTTTCAATTGTTCTTTCCCATTGTTGTGTATGAAACATTTACAACCAAATATATGAAAATATGACACTTTAGGTATTCTTCCTTTCCAGAGGTCATAGGGGGTTTTGCCTTGCCCCTTGGTGATCAAACATCTATTTTGAGTATGACATGCTGTGTTTATGGCTTCAGCCCAAAACCTCTTAGGTAAATTTGAATCAGCAATTAATGTTTTAGCAGCTTCTTTTAAGGTTATATTCCTTCTTTCTGCAACTCCATTTTGCTGAGGAGTTCTAGCTGCTGAGGTTTCATGAGCTATACCATTAGATGTGCAATACTCATTGATGTATGAATTTATGAACTCAGTGCCTTTATCAGATCTTATCTTGATAATGCTAAGGCTTTTCTCATTTGACAGTCTCTTAAGAAGTTCAGGTAGTTTGACTTGTGTTTCCTTCTTATTAAGGAGAAATACTACCCAAGTGAACCTAGAGAAGTCATCTACTACCACCAATGTGTATTTTCTACCATTTATGCTTGAAGGGGTAATTGGTCCAAACAGATCCATATGTAGAAGCTCAAGTACCCTTTCAGTAGAGATGACTGGTTTACCTTTGAATGAGGCTTTAATCTGTTTTCCTTCTTGACATGGCTTACACACATGTTCTTTAATGAAAACCTCATTAGGCAGTCCTTTAACTAATGCATTTCTAGCAAGTTTATTCATAGATTTGAAGTTCAGGTGGTTTAGCCTCTTGTGCCATAACCAACTTTGTTCACTAGTACTTTTAGCAATGAAGCATGCAGCATCAGTAGACTTGTCCCAGTCTGCAAAATACACATTTCCCTTCCTAGTTCCAGTCAGTAAGGTTTGTTGAGTTTTATCCTTAATCAGACATTTTCCACTTGAGAACTCAACTTTAAAATTTTTGTCACAGAATTGACTGATACTTAGGAGATTATATTTGAGACCAGCTACATAAGATACATTGGTTACTTTGATGTTACCAATCATCAAAGTACCATAACCTTTTGTTGTTGCTTGTGAGCTGTCTCCAAAAGTGACATTTGGGCCTTCTTTTTCAATAAAATCAGTGAGGAGTTCCTTGTTTCCAGTCATGTGCCTTGAGCATCCACTGTCAAGATACCATGCTGTCTTTTTGTTCATTCTCCTCTTCTTGTGGCCCACTGGTACCTGCGATTAGATAGGTTTAGGTACCCTTTGAGTTTTAGGTCCTGAGAGGTTAGCTGTACCTTTAGGAACCCAAACTTGCCTAATCACCCTGATTGATTCAAGGTGGCTAAGTTGTTTTCCTTGTGCATCAACATACACTGTCTTTCCCTTAAATGACTTTGGGAAGGTATGTGTGAATGTGTTAACTCTGTAAGTTTCAGGGGAGTTGTCAACTCTCCTGAACTTATGGGTCCTTTGTGCAGCTTGATGAAATCTTTGAGGAAAGGCATTTTCATGACCATTACCCTTTGGCATGAAGGGTTTTGGTTGTCTCATTTTATTTTGCCTTTGAGGATAGTTGTCCTTAGGTCTATTCAGCTGAGGCTTTCTCAGATGAGTTGGCCTAGACTGATTATACCTTGGATAACTTCTCTGAACATTGTTCAGGAGAGTTGCCCTTCCGTTGGGTCTACTCTGCTGACCAACATTCCTCTTGTGTTCAGGAGCCTTGACCTTTTCCAAAGGTTTGGGCCTAGTCTCCTGAAGCACTAGAGTAGGCATTTCATTCGTTTTGCCCTTTCCTTTGTTCAGTGGCTGAATTATTTCATTTTCAGCTTGTTGTGCCACTAATTTAACAAAGATTTTCTTAGTGTTACTTGTAGAGGCAACACTAAGACAAGGTGAAGATTCAAATGGATCAAAACCTAATCCACTTCTTTGAGCCATAGGTCTTTGATAACTCTGAATTTCCTCTATTGCTCTAGAGGATTTGTTCAAAGTAGACATCTTTAGTTTTAGGCTCTCTTCACTTGATTTAAGAATATCATATTCATGTGAGAGATTTTCAAACTTGGCATTTAGAATTTTTAGTTCAAAGTCTTTTCTTTTCTGAGAGAGTAGTTGATTGTCAATCTCCTTTTGTTGGTCAACTATCCTGAGATTTGCTTCCTCAAGCTCTCTCAAGGCTTGTTGATATAACTCAGTAGATTTGACATCAACAGCTATCTCAGAGTTTTTGGTAAGCTCAATAGCCAATCTTTCATTTTCTCTCACACAGTTATCATGAAATTCTTGTAATCTAGTGAAATCTTCCATCAACTTCCCAAAGGAAAGTTTCAAGTTGACTTCACTAGTGTTCTGTGATAAAAATGATGGTGAGCTAGAGGTGGAGGATACCTCATCATCCTCAAGAGCCATGTTGCACACATCATCATCATCATCACTGTTTTAGAACAGTCCATCAGAAGAGTTGAAGCTTTCAGCACTATCAGATTCTTCACCAGCCATCATGGCCTTTCTATTTGTGAACTTCCTGTCTCTTTTAGCTTGCCTCTCTCTTCTTTCTTTAGAGCTTAATTCAGGGCAATCATACTGGAAGTGCCCTTTCTTTTTGCAATTGTAGCACAGGTCTTCATCATCATCCTTCTTGGATTCATCTCTTCCTTTCTATTTTAAGTTTTTATTCCAAACTTCTAATTTCTTCATTTTTTTTTTAATTTGCCTGCCTTTATTTTCCATTTTTTATGTGTATATTTTTTTTAATTTTACAGAATAATATTATATGTATGATTTTATTATAGTAGGTAACACATTAAAGAATAACTACAATTAACAGTATTTAGTAATATCTTATATAATAACAAATAATTTCAAACATTTAATTAATAATATTTAGTAATATCTTATATAATACTAAAAATAATTATTAGTAATACCACGAATAATAATCAATAATAAATATTAGTTAGTAACATTTTATAGGGAATTTTTTTTTAATCTTATAAATTTGAACGATTCCATAATAAATCCTTTAAGTTTTAAAATCAAATTTAGTCATTTAAGTTCAAAAAAAAAAAAAGTAAACACTAAATAAATAAATTTAAAAAGAATAGAAATTTGAAATTTGAATAAAGGTCTCAACTTATATTCAAACAAAATATTTAACAAAATTTTATTTGCTCAAATTGAAAAGTACAAAATTTTCAGTTTAACAAAAAAATATTTAAAATCTGAAAATATAAAACTTATTTAACAAAAATATTTAGTAAAATAAAATAATTAAAAATAAAAAAATAAAATGTAAAAATTAGTATATTAATCATAAATAAATCTACATTTTAGCAAAATAATAGTACCAAATATTATATAAATCATAAGTAAAATCTGCATTTTTTTTTATTTTTTTAATATTTTTTTATAATTTTCTTGATTTATTAATATAATTTAGGCTTTGTTAATACACTTTCTAAGTAAAATCTATCAATTCAATTTTCATGTTGAAAACACGAAGGGGGTCGGGCGTATATTTTTTTATTGAATTATTAATCTAATTTTAGATTTTTAGATTTTAGTATATATTTTTATTTTTGTTTTCAGATTTTTATATTTTTAATTAATTAAGGGAGAAATGACTGGATAGAATTCGAGTATAAATCAAATTTTAATGATGTTTTTATTTAATATTAAAAAATATTTTAATGATGTTTAAAAAAAATTGTACATTAAATGATAAAAATTTGTATGAAATGTTTTGCATTCAATTTTTTTCTTGTTATATGTATTTAAACAAATAATAATCACGTATTATCCCACCCAAAAATTGCACTACACCACAAGCAAAATCCATTTTCGTATAATTATGTGTAAAAATAAAATATTTAATCCTTTAAACTCATTAAAATTTCACTTAAATTAAAAATTATAGCCCAAGTTAATTTTAAATTAAAATCAATAATCAGAATTTTAGTTGTTAATTGGCATTTTGACAATTTTAATTCTTTAAAAAGATAAAGGACTAAAATTGAAGTAAAAAAGATTAAAATTGAAAGTTAAATGACGTATTTTGTAAAGTTGAAACTTAAAGGATTTATTTTGAAATGTGTCAAACTTATAGGACTAACATAAAAATTTCCCCCATTTTGTACAATAACAATTGTATTCAATAATACCAAAAACAATAGAAAAAATGGAAAATAAAGGCAGGAAAAAAAACGAAGAAATTAAAAGTTTGGAATAAAAATTGAAAATGGGAGAAAAAGAGGAAGGGGAAGAAAAATTAAAAAGAAAGAAAAATTAAGATTTGTGGCTAATTTCGATAGTTTTTTGTAAAATTATGTTTTACGATTTTTTTCTAAAAATATGGGTGTCTTGATGGTGAATCGACGGTAACTCGGTAATGACTCGACTACAGATTGTAAATATACAAATTAAGGTTAATTTTATTATATTTTGTGTAAATTAATAAAAGGATAATATAGTCTTTTAAATGTAATTATTTTTTAAAAAATACTTTGGGGTGAACTCATAAAATGAGGGTGCAGATAAACGTGGTAAAAAAATAATTTAGGAGTGAACTCATAAAATTAGTGGGTGCACATAATCGTGATAAAAAATGATTTGAGAGTGAACTCATAAAATGAGCGGGTGCAGATAACCGTAGTAAAAAAATGATTTTTGGGTGTACTCATTAAATGAATGGATGTAGATAAAATATAAATTAAAAATTAAAATTAAAATATGTGTGTATCGGTATCTTGCATGTACCCAAGTATCACCCTACAAATTAGGGTTTGAAAACAAGACATAAAATCTGCTTCAAGTGTACCAGATTTGATTATAAGATGAGGCTCATGATGCTGCCCT
This sequence comes from Galeopsis tetrahit, assembly GCA_963675135.1. Lineage (NCBI taxonomy): Eukaryota > Viridiplantae > Streptophyta > Magnoliopsida > Lamiales > Lamiaceae > Galeopsis > Galeopsis tetrahit. The sequence goes on along the minus strand of OY776126.1, from coordinate 64,261,968 downwards.
TGAATCTGCTCTCTAAATATAAGTTAGACAAGAAAACACACCAAACACAATAAAAGATAAACAAGAGAGAGAGAATGGACTACAAGAAAAAGTTATATCAAAACCAAATGTAAAGTAGGAAAACACTTGATAAAAAACTCAGGGCATAATAAACTATGATTCTCTGATTTTATATTCATAAATGCGAAAAAAAGACTTTGATCGTTGGGGAAAAGTAATAGTATAGCTCACATATATCTTAAACGAGACAGATTTCCAAGACCAGCAATTCAAGTTCACTGAGACTGCTATAAGACATCAGTTCTGTTTTTTTAATTAGGCAAAACAAAATTCTGATGAATATATTGAAGATAAAGAGCACATAATCAAATTCACACAACATAACCAACAATAAATCACTGCCCATAAGAGAGGATCCGGTAATCAGGCTTCCAGAAATTAAAACGAAAAAATGATTTTCTAATTATAACTTGAATTTGAGGTAATGAGCGAAATTGGAAACTTGATTTTGAACATTCAATCTCAAATTTTCCAGTTCTACAGGACAGTTAGCTTCTTTACTCTATGGTTAAATCTCAGTTCTTATTTTTTTTATAATTGAATACAATTACGAATTTCAAATCAAGACAAACAATTCAATAATCTCATGATCTAATCAACAACAACAATTAATCCATCTCTCTTCTAAGTGACGACCATAAAATAGGGAAAGAGGTGAAAAGATATAGTACCTTGTTAAATTGCAGATTCAGCATATCACGATTCGCGTGCTAAAATAAACAAGAGTTAATTAATTGAAAGAAATCAATTTTGTGCGAAAATCTAAACAATTCAACTGTGGCTTTTCTTCTCGTGCTCAACTATAATAACAGGATAAAAAATATGCCTTGATTAGAAGAGTACTGTATAAAAAACCGCAAATAATCGACGTTCCCCTTTCATATCTGATCAAGAACGGCGATGGGGTTCTGCCCTTTGGGAAAAAAACCAGTGAATTTTCTTTTGTGCCTTTTTTATTTTCTAAATCCAATTTCAATTAATAATAAATAAAATATATTATCATAAGCATTGACAACATGTCTTGCAATGAAAATTAAGCATTAAAATAGAAATAGACAACACAACCACCAAATAAATAAGAAATTAATTCATAAGCATCATCCATAGTGTAAACATAGCCCTAGAATCAAAAGTGTTATATCCAACAATTAACATAATCAAAGTCTTTAAAAATTTAAATGACAAAAAATAAAATAAGAAAACTTAGTCTCTTCTTGATGTGTTGTCCTCGTGAGTGGATTTTTCCAAAGGTATGCATCCTCTTTTTTCTTCCTCCTTTCAAAGTATGACTTGAGGATTTATTTATAACTTGAAAATTAGGGCTAAAACTTCTAGAAAAAATTATTTTCAAAAATATAATTCCCTTTTCTCTCTTCAATTTCCAAATCTTCCCTCTTTCCTTTTTTTTTTTCAAGTTTCCTTCTCTTCTCTCGGTCACTGGCTTGGGGCTAAAGCTACATATTGGGCCCAAATTATTTTTTTGAATAAATTTGGCTCGTTTTACCCACAAACTCAATTTCTTTCTTCGTTGACTTCACTAAAAATTAGGTAAGTATTTTTTTCCTTCCAAAATAGTCATTTTATCTAAAAAAAACACTATCTTTCTCTCAATTTGACCAAAACATCCGTAATTGATCAATAAAATAAGGGAGAATTACACTGTAGGACATTTCACCCTAAGTCTTTGTAAATCAAGAAAATTTTTATTGCAGTTACAAATCAAGGCAAATTAACCAACTGAAGTACAATTATATCCCTACTGTATTGATAATAATTTCAATTTCGAAATAATTAGATTTAAATAATTAAATTAATGGAAAGTCAACTAAAATCAAACACATTAATAAAAATCTGGAAGATTTTTTTGCTCCATAATCGCGCATGATTCTTAATTCAAAAAACTTTCCTAATACCTCGCCAACATTAATTTTTAAAACATTGACCATTCTCTCTCCATTGAAGCTGAAAGAAGAAAACGGAAAGCAAGAAGAACCCTTGTGCCGAGAATCCTTCAAGGTATTTAGTGTAAAAATCATCTAATACAAAACAAGAAAAACTATTTCATTAATTAATACATAATTTTTTCAAATTAAATATTCGGTATACACAATCATATGGATAAATACGAAAATTATTATCCACAATGAATATATATTTCTTTTAATTAAAATTATTTAGAAACATAAAAAGGTACAAACAAAAGGTATATACATTATTATTGTTTTAGTATAATTAAATATGCACAAGAAAAGAAACGTAGGGGTACATAACATATGCACAACGTAGTGCATATAAAATATAACATACGATAATGTTGTGCATATAGCTGAAATATATGCATAGAAATATACATATATTATATAATATGCAATACTATTATACATAAAAAGATCGAATATATATACTTTAATTTATACATAAAACCTAATAAATAATTTTAGCACTTAATTAAATATCTTTATATATTAAGGAAATATAAATTAGAAGGTTAGATAAATTAATTTTTTTATGGAGTTTATGTATTATCTACATAGTGCTTAAAAAATTATATATATGAAATTAACTTTGAGTTGGTGCACAGTGTGCACGTGAACACTAATGAATCTACCACTTTTCAATAATAAAAATTAGTACATTTTTAAGTTAAAATATCTACCACTTTTCAATAATAAAAATTACATTTTTTAATTAAAATATCTACCACTTTTCAATTCTTCTCCGTAATTAACTAATTTTTTTTCTGTTATTTTTCATGTTTTTCACGAACTTTGGTTATTAATAATAAATTAAACAAAATTATTTTCTTAAAGAGTAAAACGTCAGTTTAATAATTTCATCATCAACTTTACGAACCAGTTTTTAATAATTCAGAAATTAATTCGGGAATAAGTTGTGGTTACAGACGTGGAAAAATAAGAAAGAAGAAGTTACATGGAAGAGAGAAGAAGAAAGGAGAAGAGAAAAAACGGCTAGAAAAGGGTGAGGAGAGAGAGAAAGAAATAGAAAAAAAAAAAGGGTAAAAAAAAAACGTGTGCACCAATTTTAGGTTGGTGCACAGTGTGCATTTAAGACTTTCTTATTAACTTTTGTAAAGTTTTAACTAATAAGTAGCAATAAATATTTTGTATTACAATTTTTTTATAATTAAATATTAATGAAGTAATTTTGAATGAAAATAATCTAGAATTATGGGGATGTGATTTATTAAATTATGAAAAGTAACAATAGAATATAATTATACATTTAAATATAACTCTAATGCATGTGTTCATTAGGGTGGAAATAGGTCGGGCCACCCGACAGGGGCCTACCACCTGACCTAAGGGCCTGGCCTGGCCTAGCCTATTTATGATATGAGTCGGGCTTAGGCTTTTTAAAAAGCCTATTTACTTAAGTAGGCCAGGCTTAGGCCTTATATAAGGCCTTATAAGTCTATCAGGCTGGCCTATTTAAAATTGTGTATTATATATATATATATATATAATTAATTAATTGTGGATAAATATTTTTATATATTTTATAATAAAATAATTTTTATATAATGCTAACATTAATAGTAAATTAATGCAAATTAAATCTATTTTTGTACTTGAGAAACTATTTTTTAGTTTTTATTTGAATTTATTATTGTATTGCACTTATTTTGATCGTGAATTTATTTGTAATTTTAAATATTAAATTGCGTTTTTTAATTTTCGTATTGAATAAATTTTAACACAAAAACTTATATGCAATATTGCATACATGCATTTCAGTCATTTTTTATAAATACACCTACAAGCTTAATTCACACACACAATTTTTATAAATACACGCACAAGCTTAATTCACACACACATTTTTTTTTAAATGCACCCACTGAGAGAAATTGAACATGGTCGTCTTCTCCGAGCAGTTTTCGGTCACCTCAGGCCGTGGTCGGACGCTACAATTTACGATGACCTTAATCCTTAAATATTTTATATTTCTTTAAATATTCTTTAATACTAAGTATTATGGGTCAATATTATTTTGTATTACGTGCAAAAATATATCTTACTACATGCAATAATATATGTTACTATATATTATAATATGGGTTACTTAATCAATAAAAAATATATAAAAATATAAAAGAATCAGTATTGCTTTATAAAATTGTGTTATTACTACATAAAAAATTATAGTGAATATTTACTGAGATCTACGAGGAATAGACTCCTAGAGCAAAAAACCACAACCAAAATTTTTTATTAGTAAAACCTACAAAATCATACCTAAAATGTCTTTTATGCCCTCAATTGCATTTCAAATAATTTTCCCCATTTTCACTCTTTACATATCAGATTTCTCCCCTTTCCTTTCAAATAGGTTTTCAAATATTCAGATCCACTTTCTCTCTCCACCCCCTCTCTCAAAACATCCCCTTCCTTTGCAGCAAGTATCCATGGCCATGTACTACTTCATTCACACAACATACTCCATTCATGCTTCGCAGGGAAGCTCCCCTCTCCATCGCGCACAAGCACATCCGCTGCCATGCTCTTTCTCGGCATCAATGGCGTCTTTCTCTACAGCCCCACTTCCGGCGTCAATGGTGTTTTCTAACGCAACCCATGCCGATGGCGTCTTAAGGTGAATAGTAGGGTGAACTGTGCGGAGGTTGGTTGGCCGATGGCTAGAGTAATCGTCGGCGCGGCGACGAAACCTAGAGTCGATGGTCGGTGTTAGCGGCATGGCGGCCCGAAGCCAAAAACAGAGTGAAGGCCCGATCTTAAGGACGGAACAGAGAGACGACGAAGGCCAAGCGGCGGATCTAGGGTTCCTTCTCCCAATTTATTATTCATTTTCAATCTCCAATCTCTCCCCTCTCCTCTTTTTCAAAAACCCTAATTTTTCTCATTTTCTCCAGCCTCCTTCTCCCCCTTCCCCCTCTCGTTGTCATTTCCTCCACCACCACTGCTGCCGCCGCGTCCCCTCCACTCTCCTCCGACGCGCTCCCCTCCAAATTCTTTGCACAGGTAAATATGGCATGAAACCACCATTCTCCGTGCACCCTTCTCTCGCCGCTGGCCCTTCGCCGTCATTCCCTGTTGCGCCCCCATTTTCTTCTGAAAGAAACAGAGAGCTTGATTTCTTTTTCTTTTTTTTCCACTTTGAAGAACAATTTCATGGACTTTGCTCTCTAATTTCTTCTGGGATATAGAACTTTGATTATCTGGGAATTAGGTGAGGGGTCTTCCATGGAAATTAATTGAGGTCAAAGAGGATGCAATTTTTTTTCCCGAATTTTCTCAAAAATTATTTTCGATTTTTTTATTTTTTTTGGGAAATTATTGCGAGATGTGAGGTTTCTCGTTTTTTTTTACGAGAGTTCTGGATAATTTCGAAAGTTTTTTTAAAAATCATGTTTATTCTGTAAAATAGGCATTTTTGTGAAAGAAAAATCTCAATTCTAGTTCTGATTGATAAGCTTAAGTTAAAGTTTTGCTAACTGTTCTATTTATGAATTTAGTTATGTTTTTTTTTTTTGAAATGTCCAATTTCTGGTGGTATTTGGATGTTCTATCATTTCAAACGTGTGAAATATGTAGGAGTGACTGAAGACTTTTTTTGCATAGGAGTAAATGTTAATTCTATTGTCAGTATGCAATGTGTTCTACAAATATGCAATGCAATGGGTATGTATTGCATATATAACGTTAGTATGCAATGCGTTTTTCAAATATGCAATGTGTTCTACAAATATGCAATGGGTATGTATTGCATATATAACGTTAGTATGCAATGTGTGTTAAATTTACAATGTAAGGTGTAAATGTGTAAAAAAATGAATTAAAAAACTATAAATAAATCTTAATAAAAATTTGGAGACTGAGTAAAAAATCTGGAGACTGATTAAAAAAACATTTAAAAAAATTTGGAATAAAAAAAATCTGAACAAAAAAATTATTTTATTCATAATTTTTTAAATAAAATTTGAATACAAATATAAAATAATAATATTAATTAATGATGTGAAAAAGTGGAGAAGTGAGAAGTTTGACTTTAGTAGTAAAGTAAGGGCAGAATGGTCACTTTAATTACACCTTTGTAGATTTTAGTATTAAATTTTTTGGATTGTAGATATATGCAATGGGCCCTAGCCCATTGTAGATATATGTAATTTTCCCAAAATTATATGTTACTACATACTACAGTTTGAATTACTACATTGAATAGACGTTTGTTACTATATGTAACTTTATCGAATGATCTAATATTTTTCACATCATCCTACAATAAAACATTTTGTATTACGACATGATTATTGTGTTTACTACATTCGATAATATATGTTACTACATGTTATAATGTGAGTTACTACATCAATAAAAACACTAGAAAAAATGTGTTACTAAATAAAAGAATTTGTATTATTATATAAATAGTTTTGTGTTATTACTACATAAAATAATGTGTATTACTACATATTACAATTTGAATTACTACATTTAATATCCCGCATTCGACAATAAAATAAAAGATAAAAAAATCACAGAAACGAGTAAAATAAACGGATTAAAAATTTCGAATTAAACTGTCAGTGGGTGTATTTATAAAAAATGTATGTGTGAATTAAGTTTGTTGGTGTATTTATAAAGAACATGTGTGTGAATAACTGAAATGCATATATACAATATTTTATACAAGACTAGCCCAAATTTTAAATAGGCTTCTAACAGGCTTGTAGGTCTGACCTGTCTACTAAAAAAGCCGGGTCAAACCCATAAAAAAAAAAGCCTATTTTAAATAATAGTCCAGACTTAAACTATTTTTTTAAAATAGGCCTAGGCTTTTTTATACAAAGTCTGGCCTGACCTATTTCCACCATAGTGTTCCTACAATAAAAAAAACCTGAGAAATTATAAATATAAAAGGAAATGTAATTAAAGTTACCTAATCTTTGACATATTATCTCCTCTAATCTTAATTTTCATATCAGGTACCAATGATGTTATCCTTGCATGTAATTCGCAAACTTGCTATCTTTCTTTTAAATATTGATTTAGATAAAAAAAATCTTAAAATTAGAATTTGTTTATATATATATATATATATATATATATATATATAAATATGTATACACTATACTAATATGAGGAGTTTATTTGTTTAATGGATTATATTCCCAACCACCCCATTAATTAATTAAAGGGCAACGGTCTGCTATGGACTCGAGTGCATGTTGTGCACCCTAATCCATGTTGCACTTTTCAGTTTACTGACTTACACTTTTTGGTAAATGGTGTTGCACTTTTCAATTATTACTTATACAGTTTAATAATTGAAAAATGCAATACCATTTACCAAAAAGTGTAAGTAAGTAAACTGAAAAGTGCACATACACTAGGATGCACAACATGCACTCAAGTGCATACTAAATTTTACCTAATTAAAGATATTAATTATTTACATAATCAGATTAGTCATTGATATGCAAATGTTTCGAAACTAATTTTTGGTAGCCACAAAATATTGAAACTAATTATTTAATAATTCAAATTAAATTAAAATTTCTGATATACAAAATTTTAGTATTAAATCTGTGGAGTTCAAGTTTTAATATATCACACCAGTTAAGGGCTAATTCTATTTAATTAAGGTTGGCTAATTAAAAGATGTTCCTAAATATCAGACTTTACTAATTAATAATAATTGTATCTGTATGTTTTTGGTATAATATTATAAAATAAATTTATATAGTCGGTTGCAAATTTAATTGACAAATTAGTAAGCAATGCATGGATCTTATTTAAGATCAAATTGAATTATTGTTTCTCATTTTTCTTAATTTTTGGATCTAAATTGACTACTTTATTATACATCTACACACAATTCGCTAAAATTATTCAAATTTAATGTACTATACACACAAATTAATTATTATAAAAATGTATACAATAAAAACATTAATAATTTATTTATAAAAATGTATACAAATAAAAACATTAATCATTTATGAAAAAATCTCATATGCACACGCGTGCAGGTGCTCACACACTAGGCTTTCCTTTTTTAACCTTCTTCCTCACTGTACGCCTTCTTCCCCTTTCTTCTTCTTCTTCTTCTTCTTCTTCTTCCTCCTCCTCCTCCTCCTCCTCCTCCTCATGCGAACTGATATCACTCCACCCAAACCGAAAATCACTTCCAACCCAAATCAGAATGATCGGAGTATTGTCACGCAAACTTTCACAAATATTTCGATGTGCTTCCTCTACGTCGCCGCCGCCTGCAATAATGCCCCGCCGCCGCGTCAATATCTGTAATTCGACTTGATCTGGTAATTCGATTCGTTTTGTAATTCGATTTAATTCCACGAATTCAAATCTGGAGATGATGTATGGTTTGCAGCAGAGCTGCATAAGATTAAGATGTCATAGATCTATCTCCCTCTAAAATTGCAGAAAAAATGTATGGTGTATGGAGGCGGTGCGAGTTGTTGCTTAATTTTAATTCCTTTTTTTTTAGTATTGAAAAGTGTAATTTTTATTATTGAAAAGTGGTAGATATTTTAACTGAAAAGTGTAATTTTTATTATTGAAAAGTGGTAGATATTTTAACTGAAAAATGTAATTTTTATTATTGAAAAGTGGTAGATATTTTAGCTTGAAAAGTGTAATTTTTTATTATTGAAAAGTGGTAGATATCTTAACTGTAAAGTGTAATTTTTATTATTTAAAAGTGGTATATATTATTATTGAAAAGTGGTAGATATTTTAACTGAAAAGTGTAATTTTTATTATTGAAAAGTGGTAGATTTCTTAACTGAAAAATGTAATTTTTATTATTGAAAAGTGATGGATATTTTAACTGAAAAATGTAATTTTTATTATTGAAAATTTGTGGATATTTTTACTGAAAAGTGTAATTATTATTATTGAATAACTGAAAAGTGTAATTATTATTATTGAAAAGTGGTAGATATTTTAATTGAAAAATATAATAATAATAAAAAAATTATATTTAAGTCACAAGGTTTCAAACCTGTGACCTCATACCCATCTTGAGTTGGTGTAACCATTGGACCAACCATTACCTTATTGTTAGTTTTTGTTTTTCTGAGTTCATAGGTGTTGACCTGTGCATTAGTGTGCACGTGCACACTATGCACAGGAAACCAACTCATCATTTATTTATCTTTATAGAAATATTGGAAAGATGGGGAACATGAATGGGGCAGGCTTGGGAGACGCTTTGACATTGCACTATTTGGCACATGTGGAACGAAAGAAATGGACTACTATTCAGAGATCAGGAGTTCGACGAAATCATCATATTCGACAAAATCAGATCGACAAGCTTTAGGTGGCTCAAAACAGGCTCCATCGATCATCAACTATTGAAATACCTTTGATGAGTGGTTGAGGGAGCCAAAACTATGCATTAAGTAGAGGTCCTGGATGTCTTATTTTGTTTTTGTGCATTTCTCTATTTTGTGTGAAAAACCCAAGGCTAGCTATATTGTTAGAGAGGACAAAAATAAAACCCAATGGAAAATTAATGTGGAGAAAAACAAAGCCCAATGAAAAATGAATATGAAAAATGAAAGTGAACGCATTATTATATAGGAGATTATTTTAAGATTGAACGGTTAAGATTCATCTGTTTAAATGGACGGATTAGATTAAAATGAAGAGTATGAAAATGTGGTGAGAAAAGAGATTTTGAAATGGAGACTTTTGGGAAGAGAGAGATTGTGTTAGACGAATCACACTGCGACACGTAGCAGTCCAAAAGTTTGCAAATATATATAATAAAGATACCTTAAAAATTCAATTTAAAGGATTTGAACCTTTGACATTGAAACAAACAAATTAAAAGTCTACCACCAAACCACACAAAACACAGTGTTATAAGTCCATGATAATGTTATATATACCGAATATGTTAAATGAAACAAGTTACATACATGTAATTAGTACACATGACTGCAACTCGATTAATTAGCTCGATCCTTTTGTAATTTTGAATGAAATCTATAATCTATAGTCATTGCTAGATCGACATATGTGAATAACACATGACCATTGGAGTACTTATTTATTGGTGCTCGCCAAGTCTCGGAGGAAATTAAATTAAATGTCTTAATACATATGGCTTTCTAAAAAGGAAATCGATCAATGATATTTACTCAAATTGTCTTAGTTTTACCTTTACGTTATGCCATCGATCGCTTTACTTGTGTACATGTGTATGATCTGTGATAATTAGGTTAAATCATTGTTATGTTATTGCTTGAATTTATAATAATGATTTAATAGGCAACAAATTACACCAATTAAGTAAAAAAAAATATACAATAATTATCCAAGTCTACAGGTAATGTTTGAGTCATTCCTTAATTACGGTAATTTGCACCCACTCATTTTATGAGTTCACCCCCGAATAATTTATTTTATTGCGGTTATCTACACCCGCTTATTTTACGAGTTCACTCCCAAATTATTTTTTTACCACAATTATCTGCACCCACTCATTTTATGAGTCCACCCCAATTTTTTTTTTTTATCGCGGGTTATCTGCACTCGCTCATTTTACGAGTTCACCCCAAAATATTTTTTAAAAAATAATTACATTTAAAAGACTATATTATCCTTTTATTAATTTACAGAAAATATAATAAAATCAACATTAATTTGTATATTTACAATTTCCAGCCGAGTCATTGTCGAGTTACCGTCATTTCACCACCAAGTCACCTATATTTTTAAAAAAAAATCGTAAAACATAATCGTAAAACAAAATATAATAAAAATGTCAATTTTTTTTCTTTTTTATTTTTCTTCCTTCTCCACTTTTCTTTTTTATTCCTATTTTAAGTTTTTATTCCAAACTTCTAATTTCTTCGTTTTTTTTAATTTACCTGCCTTTATTTTCCATTTTTTATGTGTATATTGTTTTTAATTTTACAGAATAATATTATATGTATGATTTTATTATAGTAGATAACACAATAAAGAATAACTACAATTAACAATAATTAGTAATATCTTATATAATAACAAATAATTTTAAACATTTAATTATATTCAGTAATACTAAAAGTAATTATTAGTAATACCACGAATAATAATCAATAATAAATATTAGTTAGTAACATTTTATAGGGAATTTTTTTTTTAATCTTATAAATTTGAACGATTCCATAATAAATCCTTTAAGTTTTAAAATCAAATTTAGTCATTTAAGTTCAAAAAAAAAAGTAAACACTAAATAAATAAATTTAAAAAGAATAGAAAATTGAAATTTGAATAAAGTTCTCAACTTATATTCAAATAAAATATTTAACAAAATTTTATTTGCTCAAATTGAAAAGTACAAAATTTTCAGTTTAACAAAAAAATATTTAAAATCTGAAAATATAAAACTTATTTAACAAAAATATTTAGTAAAATAAAATAATTAAAAATAAAAAAAATAAAATGTAAAAATTAGTATATTAATCATAAATAAATCTACATTTTAGCAAAATAATAGTACCAAATATTATATAAATCATAAGTAAAATCTGCATTTTTTTTATTTTTTTAATATATTTTTATAATTTTCTTGATTTATTAATATAATTTAGGCTTTGTTAATACACTTTTCCAAGTAAAATCTATCAATTCAATTTTCATGTTGAAAACACGAATGGGATAGATTCAATTTTCATGTTGAAAACACGAAGGGGGTGGGGCGTATATTTTTTTATTGAATTATTAATCTAATTTTATATTTTTAGATTTTAGTATATATTTTTGTTTTTGTTTTCAGATTTTTATATTTTTAATTAATTAAGGAAGAAATGACTGGATAGAATTCGAGTATAAATCAAATTTTAATGATATTTTTATTTAATATTAAAAAATATTTTAATGATTTTTAAAAAAAATTGTACATTAAATGATAAAAATTTGTATGAAATGTTTTGCATTCAATTTTTTTCTTGTTATATGTATTTAAAAAAATAATAGTCACGTATTATCCCACCCAAAAATTGCACTACACCACAAGAAAAATCCATTTTCATATAATTACGTGTAAAAATAAAATATTTAATCCTTTAAACTCATTAAAATTTCACTTAAATTAAAAATTATAGCCCAAGTTAATTTTAAATTAAAATCAATAATTAGAATTTTAGTTGTTAATTGGCATTTTGACAATTTAAATTCTTTAAAAAGATAAAGGACTAAAATTGAAGTAAAAAAGATAAAAATTGAAAGTTAAATGACGTATTTTGTAAAGTTGAAACTTAAAGGATTTATTTTGAAATGTGTCAAACTTATAGGACTAACATAAAAATTTCCCCCATTTTGTACAATAACAATTGTATTCAATAATACCAAAAACAATAGAAAAAATGGAAAATAAAGGCAGAAAAAAAAACGATGAAATTAAAAGTTTGGAATAAAAATTGAAAATGAGAGAACAAGAGGAAGGGGAAGAAAAATAAAAAGAAAGAAAAATTAAGATTTGTGGCTAATTTCGATAGTTTTTTGTAAAATTATGTTTTACGATTTTTTCCTAAAAATATGGGTGACTTGATGGTGAATCGACGGTAACTCGGTAATGACTAGACTACATATTGTAAATATACAAATTAAGGTTAATTTTATTATATTTTGTGTAAATTAATAAAAGGATAATATAGTCTTTTAAATGTAATTATTTTTTAAAAAATACTTTGGGGTGAACTCATAAAATGAGGGTGCAGATAAACGTGGTAAAAAAATAATTTAGGAGTGAACTCATAAAATTGGTGGGTGCACATAACCGTGATAAAAGATGATTTGGGAGTGAACTCATAAAATGAGCGGGTGTAGATAACCGTAGTAAAAAAATGATTTTTGGGTGAACTCATTAAATGAATGAATGTAGATAAAATATAAATTAAAAATTAAAATTAAAATATGTGTGTATCGGTATCTTGCATGTACCCAAGTATCACCCTACAAATTAGGGTTTGAAAACAAGACATAAAATCTGCTTCAAGTGTACCAGATTTGATTATAAGACCTTGAATCTGCTTTCTAAATATAAGTTAGACAAGAAAACACACCAAACACAATAAAAGATAAACAAGAGAGAGAGAATGGACTACAAGAAAAGGTTATATCAAAATCAAATGTAAAGTAGGAAAACACTTGATAAAAAACTCAGGGCATAATAAACTATGATTCTCTGATTTTATATTCATAAATGAGAAAAAAAGACTTTGATCGATGGGGAAAAGTAATAGTATAGCTCACATATATCTTAAACGAGACAGATTTCCAAGACCAGCAATTCAAGTTCATTGAGACTGCTATAAGACATCAGTTCTGATTTTTTAATTAGGCAAAACAAAATTCTAATGAATATATTGAAGATAAAGAGCACATAATCAAATTCACATAACATAACCAACAATAAATCACTGCTCACAAGAGAGGATCCGGTAATCAGGCTTCCAGAAATTAAAACGAAAAAATGATTTTCTAATTATAACTTGAATTTGAGGTAATGAGCGAAATTGGAAACTTGATTTTGAACATTCAATCTCAATTTTCCAGTTCTACAAGACAGTTAGCTTCTTTACTCTATGGTTAAATCTCAGTTATTTTTTTTTTTTATAATTGAATAAAATTACAAATTTCAAATCAAGACAAACAATTCAATAATCTCATGATCTAATCAACAACAACAATTAATCAATCTCTCTTCTAAGTGACGACCATTAACACAACCATATTAACTATAAATCATACATCAAATAGGGAAAGAGATGAAAAGATACAGAACCTTGTTAAATTGCAGATTCAGCATATCACGATTCGCGTCCTGAAATAAACAAGAGTTAATTAATTAATTGAAAGAAATCAATTTTGTGCGAAAATCTAATCAATTCAACTGTGGCTTTTCTTCTCGTGCTCAACTATAATAACAGGATAAAAAATATGCTTTGATTAGAAGAGTACTGTATAAAAATCTAATCGACGTTCCCCTTTCATATCTGATCAAGCACGAAATTTTGGCCCGAGGGAATATATGTTATTTCGGGCATGTGTGCAACGGTCGAGGGCTAATTGAGACGTGATCACTTTAAACAAACTGGGGGTTAACCTTTAATGTTTTTCGTGTTATGGGTGGTGGTAAAGTAGTACTCACATGGTTCCGGGTTTGGGGTTTTGCTACACCATGATTTTATTGCACCTTGAGAATAGTCCGAAATGGCAGGGGAAAGGAGGAGGAACAAGGACACGACAAGAAGGGCTAGAACCACATGTCTTGAAAAACATATGTGATCGAAGACATATTATCACTCAAATTAGTCAAATATAGGTTCCAAGGCATATGCAATCACTGAAAAAGATCTCTAAATCCAATTTCAATTAATAATAAATAAAATATATTATCATGGGCATTGACAACATGTCTTGCAATGAAAATTAAGCATTAAAATAGAAATAGACAACACAACCACCAAATAAATAAGAAAATAATTCATAAGCATCATCCATAGTGTAAACATAGCCCTAGAATCAAAAGTGTTATAGCTAACAATTAACATAATCAAAGTCTTGAAAAATTTAAATGACAAAAAATAAAATAAGAAAACTTAGTCTCTTCTTGATGTGTTCTCCTCGTGAGCGGATTTTTCCAAAGGTATGCATCCTCTTTTTTCTTCCTCCTTTCAAAGTATGACTTGAGGATCTATTTATAACTTGAAAATTAGGGCTAAAACTTCTAGAAAAAATTATTTCCAAAAATATAATTCCCTTTTCTCTCTTCAATTTCCAAATCTTCCCTCTTTCCTTTTTTTTTTTCAAGTTTCATTTTCTTCTCTCGGTCACTGTCTTGGGGCTCAAGCTACATATTGGGCCCAAATTATTTTTTTGAATAAATTTGGCTCGTTTTACCCACAAACTCAATTTCTTTCTTCGTTGACTTTACTAAAAATTAGGTAAGTATTTTTTTCCTTCCAAAATAGTCATTTTTCCTAAAAAAAAAAAATACCTTTCTCTCAATTTGACCAAAACATCCGTAATTGATTAATAAAATAATGAAATCGTCAACAAAATGAGCTTCAAATGTGCATTAAAAACGTGTAAATTCCACTCGAATCAATATGCTAACTAAGTTTGAAAATTTGAGGATGAAAGAAGATGAAACCATTTCATCTTACACTGAAAGGCTGACAGAGATTTCAAATGAAGCTCATTCTCTTGGAGATCCAATATCCAATACAAGGTTAGTACATAAAATTTTTAGACCTGTTCTTAAACGTTTTGAGCCTAAAATATGTGTTATAGAAGAAGCTAAGGATACTGATGTTTTTAGTCAAAATGAGTTGATTGGTATTATAAAAACTTATGAAATGAACATTTTTGAAAAGAATAATAATGAAAACAAAGTACTTGTTTTCAAAGGTGATGCCTCATCATCGGCATCATCAGGTTCTGGAAAATCTTCTTATGTTACAGAAATAGAATCTGATGAAGATGATATTGAGGAATATTTCAACAATCCTGATTACATGGCCTTCATTACCAAGCAGTTCAAAACCTTCTTAAGAAACAAGAACAATGAGTTTAAGGATAATATTCAACCTAAAGTTCAGATTAATAACACTCAACAATTGTCTGTTAGGAATAATACTTTTAATCCTTCTAGACAATTGGAAATAGGTAACACGTTTAGATCTGATCAAGAATATAGGAAGAATGTTAAATGTGATGCATGTTCTGGATATGGTCATTATGCTAATGAATGTGCCAACACCATACTAAAAAAAAGTTGAATTTCAGTTCTACCTTAAGTGGTGAGTTTGATGTTGAACATAATCCTGAAAAAGATATTGAAAAAGCCTTCTCTGCAAGGATAGAATATGATGATACTTTTGAAGATGATTTAGATGATTATTACGATGTGAGATCAAAAATGAGCCATCATTTGAAGAATCACTGAGTAATAGTACTCAAGAATTTAATTGTTTCACAAGTTGTGTTTCATGTTCATTAAGTAAAGCAGGTTTATCTAGAATGGATGTAGACATTCAAAACTTGTCCAAAACTGTCTCTAAACTAGAAAGTATTTTATTAAAGAGGGATAAATAAATTTATAAACTCAAACAAAGACTAGAAGTGTCTGTTATTGATTTTAAGAAGTATTCTTATAAAAATCCCTTAACAAATTAAAAGGTTTTTAAGATATCTTCTAAAATTTAAATATTTAAGTCTCAAATTGAATAAATAAGAACGATAATAAATTCATCAAATATTCATAAAAATTTCATACTTTTTTATTATTTTTTAAATAATTTTCTGATAACACAATTGATCATTCTAATCAAATAGTCTATGATTATTGAATATAACATATGTTGAATACTCCCTTCACTCCACATGAATTTGCACTGTTATATTTGGATGTCTCGTACCATTTGTGCACTCTATAAAAAGAAAAAAATTCATAACATTCGCCTTCAAAATATACGCATATTTACTCATATGTCATTACTTTTGCACACACAATCTACATTTTTCTTTATTTTATTCATAAAAGTTTAGAAAACCACCCTTCAAAAGATCACTCATTATACTTTTCCTTACCCACTTCTTAAAATGTGTGTAATCTCAAGGGTGCAACACCCATGAGACGGAGTGAGTATTATTTATGTAACACCCGTAAATTTTTGATATATGCATGTAGATATTTTTTTGAATAAAAATAAATCATGAAATATATATGATTATATATATAATTGTAGATATTATATTTTTAGTTGATATATATATAATTATATATATATGTATATGTACGTAAATATAGTTAGTAGTTATAAAACTTGAATTATGTATATATATTAATATATTTCCACACATAAATGAAGATAATCGGTTCTATTATTTTATTTTATTTTAATCAGTTTTTCCCTCGATAATTCAACTACACAATTAAATTCTTTCCCCTAAGTTCTCAACTTTGTTACATTCAAATTTAAATACGTGAGATAATATTCAATGTTGAATTCGTCAGATTTCTCCCAAATTCCAAATCTTTTTAACTAACTATATCTTCTCATTTCTTATATATCTTCTCAGCAAATACTTATGTATACCAGTTATATACATGTAATTGGATCCAATTTTTCTATTTACCCTCCTTTTTTTAATAAATCCACACTCTCTTCTTTTAGGCACTTATGTGTACAAGTTACATACATGTAACTAAATTAAATTTTTATATGGATTATTAGTTATTTACCCTATTTTTTATTAATTTCACCCCAATTTCTTTTATAAAAAAAATCTTTTTTTTTTTCAAAAAATGACCAAAATTTAGGAAAAAAATACAAAAAAAAAAAAAAATTCAATTTTTTTCTAATTTGGGTATAAATGTATGAATATGACATGCTCACTTTCTAGCTTAATCTGATTTATAATAACTAAGATTATTTTGTTATGTCTTCATTATTTCTACAATGATATTTGGTTTCTTACAAGTTTTTTAAAGTTGTAGATTATTTTTCAAGACTAATTAATAACATAATCTAATTGAAAAATAAAATTTCTATTTAGAAACTTAAATGAGTGGAGAACTGGAGAAGAAAACAGCATAATATTGCATCAGCTTTATTATTTTCTTTGTGGCCATCGTTGTGTTGATGCATTCATATGTTTATTGAGTGTGATTGTATCTATTAATTGAATTGTGTGTTCAATGTGATTCACTCTCACTTTTGTTCTTCTTACTAGTTAGTTTATATCAATCTTTTAATATTAATGTATTAATTTGCATGGTATGTCTGGAATTATGAATGTGTTAAGTATGTGAACTCAAAATTCAAAAACATTAGAACTTGTACCAATATAAACAATATTATACTGCATATGAATAGTACTGCATATATTAACTAATAATATCATAACACTTATAAACTAAAAATTATATTAATAAAAAACGAAAATAAATTGATTAAAAAATGAAAGTTCGAATGAAAATAATAATTAAACAATGTAAAACGAAGTAAAATTTGTAAGGAATGAAATAAATTTTTAAAAGGATAAGTTGAAAATTATACACCAATTAATTAAAGTAAAAATAGAACCAACAACTAAGAGAGATGAGAGTTTTATTTTTTTTTAAAAATTATTATTATTATACTATTTAATACTTTAAAAAATAATTAATATTATTTTTAAAATTTTCTTGTTGGACTTTAAAATTTTAGAATAATTATTTGTGGCATAAAAAGAAAGTACGTGAAAAAAATTATCATTTGAAACACAAATCACAAATGATAAATATGAAGAAAAATAAATTTAAAAAATAATATTAAAAAGAGAAATATAAATATCAATTGGAGTAAAATTAAAAATTAATGGAGTATTATTTTTTAATGATAAAATTAAAATAAATTAATTGAAGTAAAATAAAGGCCCATGAAAAAATTTATGTGCTAAATTGATATAGTAAATGAGTCATTTGTTATTTGTAATGGATTATTGGATTGAATATAGTAAATGAGTCATGTGTTATTTGTAATGGGTTATTGGATTGGATATAGTAAATAAATCATGTGTTATTTGTAATGAGTTATCGAATCCAGTTACATACATGTAACTGGTACACAAGAGTGCAACACATCTTCACATCTCTTATTTCACCCACGATAATTCACAAATCAGTGACATAAAATAAATTTGTTTTCCCCGAAAATAAATCAGTGAAATAGTTTTCGTTCTCTAGATGAGAAGTTGTTTGTTACTATTGCATTCATTTCATCCACGACATACATTTTGAGGTGGAAATTTCTATCTTGATTTATTTGTCATTATTAAATGCGATATGTAATTATTTTTATATTCATGTGAAATATAATTTTTAACTTGAATTAAAGGGTAGGTCTCCTGTAGACTCAACTCCTTATAAGGAATTGAGTCAATTTTAAAAAATGGGTAGGATTAACAATAAAAATAAAATACGCGAAAACATGTATGATAATTTATGTAGCTCAAATAGTTGAGAATAGTCTATACCTTTTAGTCATATTTTGTTGCACTTTTCGGTTGTAGTGACTTACTTACACTTTTTAGTAATGTTATTGATGAGTCAGGATTATTGCATATTTTTGTGCTTTAATTGGATGTTATATGAGAATTAAATTGGTATTTATTACAGGGTTCACTGATTAAATTGGTTAAATTATTCAAGGGGAATCAACTTTTTAGTAATGTTATTGATGAGTCGGGATTATTGCTTATTTTTTGCGCTTTAATTGGATGTTATATGAGAATTAAATTGATATTTATTACCGGGTTCACTGATTAAATTGGTTAAATTATTCAAGGGGGAGCAATTCGAGGGCTAAATCGTTTTTAATATTTGATTCCTATTTAGTTATGCTACACCTTTTAGTCATATTTTGTTGCACTTTTCAGTTGTAGTGACTTACAATTTCCAACAATATGTTCAATTTTAGTGACTTACACTTTTTAGTAATGTTATGTTACACCTTTTAGTCGTATTTTGTTACACTTTCCAGTTATAATGACTTACATTTTTTATTAAAAGTTGTGTTGCACTTTTCAATTATAGCGACTTACATTTTTTAATAAAAAAATGTGTTACACTTTTTAGTAATATTGTGTTACACATTTTAGTAATATTGACTTACACTTCTCAACACACACAATTCCGAAAAAAATTACCAATAAAAAAAATTACAAAAAAAAAAAAAATTTTTTTTTGACAAAGTCAAAAAATTTATTACAATATTCTTGAATATTTAGGGTTCACAATATTTTTGAATATTTAGGAGTTAGGTTGACCAAGTCAACTCAATTTTTTATAAGAAATTGATTCTATATAAGACTAAACCTCAATTAAATGCCATATGTGATTATTTTGATATTCATGTGAAATATGATTTCTAACTTCAATTAAATGCAAGATGTGAAATATGATTTTTAACTTCAATTAAATGTCATATGTGATTATTTTGATGTTTATGTGAAATTATTTTGATGTTCATGAAAGATAAACGAGGATAGGTCTTCTGACCTTTATAAACGAGGATATGTCTTCTGGCATTTATAAACAAGAATAGGTCATCTGACCTTTATAAACGGGGATATGTCACTTGACCTTTATAAACGAGGATATACCATTTGACATTTATAAATGAGGTAACGTTATTGAATTGTTATGATATTATACATCATGTTAAACTAGTGTAAGACCCGCGTTTTACGCGGAGTTAAAATATATTTTTTATTTTAATTTATTAATTAAAAAGGTACCTTTGAAAAATAAATAGATTTGTAATTTTTTTATATTAAAAGATAAAAAAATAAATTAAATGTTGTAGCAATATATATTACATCATATGGAGTATTTATATAAAAAAAATAGAATAAAAAATTATAATCTTATTAATAAAAATTAATACATATTTTTTGTTAAATTGCATGCATGAATACGATGATTTTGTGTCCTATTTTGATTTTTTTTTTATATTGATTGTACTACAATCCTATTTTAAATAAATCAAATATAGCCAACAATAAGATAAATAAAAAAACAGAACAATTCACATGAATATGTTTATTAATTGTACTGTAGTCTGTCGTGCTTTAAAGCAAAAGAAATAAAATCAAACATCAATTCAATTTAGTAATTTTAAAGTTAATCAATGTTTATATATATATAAGCAAATAAAGAAACAAATTTAAATCATCCCTGAAACAAAATTACAAATTTAGTTATTTCATCCATGGTGCTGAAATAATCTCTCTTCGGTTAATCTTCATAGGAATCATACTTATGGATTTAATTAAAATTTCACAATATCTGCTCTACCAAAAAAAAAAAAAAAAAAAACAATACAATCCACATCCAACAATTTACCAAATACACCTCAAAGTCGAAATCCTAACATGGAAGATATGATAATTCAGATCAAGAAAAAAAAAAGTAATTTATCCAATCTTTGCGCAATTTTATCTCTGAGATAATTACTTTATCTCCCACTGAACTTCTCAAGAATTTAATATGGCCTTCAATTTATCCAAAAAATCATTGCACACTACAATTCAATAAAAATTGCAAGACAATAAAAACACATCTGAACTGTTGATGATTGAACCATACTTTCACTCAAAAAATCATTTCATGATTAATATTTTTATCCTTTTAATAGTATAAATTTAACTTATTAATTGTAATTTTGGGTAAAATGTTAAATAATTTATCATTTTTTTAAAAATTAAATTTACATTATCGGTTTAAATTTACAAAGATCACCGTTATTTTTATTTTTTTGTAATTTAACATCTTCTATTAAAATTTTAATTTAATTTGTTTATGCAATAATTAAGATTTTTTTTCAAGTAAAATAATATAGATATAATATAAGATTACTTATATAAAATTTAGAAAATCTAATTTCTGAAATAAATATTAAATTAATAAATATATTCCAATAGAAAATAATTAAGCACACGTCATTAAATTTAAGTCAACCATGATTTATTCTATTTAATCCCATGATTATTGTCTATTAATAAATTATAAAATTCAAGTTAAGGATAGTTTTAGAAATTGTCGTCACCCAAGTAAATTCAAGTTAAGGAGTTCAAATTAATAATTTAATTATGAATGTCTTCACTCAATTAAATATCTTAAATGTTTACTTAATACATTAAATGCTACTAATAAATATCTTAAATGCCAGAAAATTCAAATTATTAAATATTTCTTAAACTAATTAAAATGAAAAGAATGAAAATCTCTTTATAGTAACCTCCAAATTATTAACTAAATCCTCTCATTCAAAATGAATGGTTGGCATCGAATTTAAGGCTTATGTCATTAATTTTCATTAGTTAATGTTAATCTATAATTTTAATTATGTTATCTATAATTTTAATTTATTAATTTACAATTTCTTAATATAACATTATAATTTTTTAACTTACCCACTCTATACCAAATTTTTTTATTAAAAGTTTAGCTTAATTGATGCACATTAATAGATTAATTTAATATTATAATTATGTAATTATCTCATTTATTATACCTAAAATTCTTCATTTATGGGTAGTTTTGTCTTGATTTAAAATTTTAAAAAGAAAAAAAAATTCCCTAATACATTTAACGTAAAACTCTATAATATTTTATTACGATATAAATAACTAATTAATTGGGTAACTAATAATAATAAAAAAACATATAAATCCTTAGAATATAAAAATGTATATATATTGATTAATTTAGATTTCATTAAACAAGTTATAGTTATATTTAATTTAGTTAAATTTATTTAGACATAGATTTCATTGTATCTTACACAAAAAAAAAATAACATACAATATTTTTTAAAAACATAACATACAAAATTTAATATCACAATTATATTTCATTAAAATTAAAGATGCACTATATTTCATACAAAACATGGAACCTAATTATTCCACTTTATAAAAATATAATGAGATCTAGAAAAGTTATTCTATATACAAATAGAATTCGAAAAAATGTGAAACATCATTCATAACTGTTTTTATTTTTTAATTTAACATATTCTATTAAAAAATTAATTTAATTTGTTTATGAAATAATTAAGATTTGTTTTCAAGTAAATTAATACAGATATAATATAAGGTTATTTATATAAAATTTAGAAAATCTAATTTTTTGAAACAAATATAAATTAATAAATATATTCCAATAGAAAACAATTAAGCCCATGTCATTAAATTTAAGTCAACCATGATTTATTCAATTTAATCCTATGATTATTGTGCATTAAATACTTTTTATACTTCATATATACAGAGTATTATCTAAGCCTATATGTCTACTTATATAAAATTATATTTATTATTTAACCTAAATTAATCTTTTAAATATTATATATATACCATGATTAATAATTTACTTATAAAAAAATACTTTATTATTAAATATAAGTATAATATTTTATAATGTAAAAATTATGAGTGTCATTTAATATGCTGCAACTAAATTTTAGCATCTTTTATTTAAAAAAAATTAAGTTAACCTCAATGTAAATTAATAAATTATGAAGTTAAGGATGGTTTAAGGAATTATCTTTTACTCAAGTAAATTTAAGTTAAGAAATTAATTCAAATTTATAATTTAATTAGGAATTGTCTTTACTCAAGTAAATCTAATAATTAAATATCTTAAATGAAAATTAAAATTATTAAATATTTCTTAAGCTAATTAAAATGAAAAGAATGGAAATTTCTTTATAGCAACCTCCAAATTATTAACTAAATCATCTCATTCAAAATGAAATGTAGGCATCGTATTTAATGTCTATGTCATTAATTTTAATTAATGTATGTTAATCTATAATTTTAATTTATTAATATAACATTATAATTTTGTAACTTACATACTATATACGTACAATAAATTTTAATTAAAAGTTTAGCTTAATTGATGCACACTAATAGATTAATTTTATATTATAATTATTGAAATTAATTTACTTACCTTCATTTATGTAATTATCTCATTTATTATACCTAAAATTCTTCATTCATGGTTAATACAAATTTAGTTTTTTTTTTTTTAAATCTCCCTAATATATTTAACATAATACTCTATAATTTAGTATATTTTATTACTATATAAACAATTAATTAATTTAGTAATCAATAATAAAAAAAATATAAATATGTAGAATATAAAAATGTATATATATTGATTAATTTAGATTTCATTAAACATGTTATAGTTACAGTATATTTAATTTTGTTTTAATATTGTTAAATTTATTTAGGTTAAATTAGAATTAAATTAGATATAGATTTCTTTGTATCTTACACAAAAAAATAACATACAAAATTTAATATCACAATTATATTTCATTAAAATTAGAGAATGTACTATATTTCATACAAAATGTGGAACCTAACTATTACACTTTATAAGAATAGAATGAGATCTAGAAAAATTATTTTATATACAAACTGAATTCGAAAAAACCTGAAACATCATTCATAACTGAAAAATATTTTCATCGATTCGATGATCAAAGACTTCTTAATATATCTTTCGTTTCTTTATGCTTGGATGGATGTCGGGGAAGATTTACCGGTGTGGATGCAGACGGTGGTTGAAAATGATTTAATATTCTTCATTCGATCTGAAAAAAATATAACAAGAGAAGAATGCATAATATGTCGTTAAATTTATACATTGAGGTTTCCAAGCTGTTATGCTTGTCAAGGTTAAATTTTTTGATCCTACATATACTTAATTTCGAAAATATGGCTAACTGGAATTGTTTTGTAATTAGATGAAGCAAAAAAGCGATTGAGAAGTGTGGGATATGAACAACTCTTGGAGAGAGATGACTGGAAATTAGAAGCTGGGAAATACTTCTTCACCAGAAATTTATTCTACTATTGTTGCTTTGGCAATTGGCAAAAAGTATGTATTTTGTAGTCTATTCACTACATACATAGGCTTGCGAAATGTTTGAGGAGAATGGGTGAATTGTATAAAATGAAAGACATATGCTCCTATTATATACGAGATTGAATTAAAATCTAATGGTTAAGATAAAACATTTAAATGAATGGTTAAGATTAAAGGAAAAAAATGAAATGAATGAGGGTGAAGGAATTTTGAAATAAGAGGATTTTAGAGGAGAGAGACCGAGGTAGAGGGGTGAGAATATGACATGTGTCACAACAAAAGTTTGTAAATATATATATATATATGTGAATTGATGATTTAATTGCTTATTGTATTTAGTTTTGACAAACTTATCCCCACTGAGCTGTGGTTTGCTCACCTTTCATTTAAACATTTCAGATTGACTAGGAGTTGACGGCGGGAGTGGCGATGGATGACAATTAGTTACATTATTTACTATTAATAATCTTATGAACACGTTTATTTTAATTTTTAGTAATTCAGTTGTGAAATTCCTTTTATAATATTGTAAAGATTTTGAGTGATTGATGTTAACGTTTTTTTAAAATTGTCATTATTTTAATATTTACTTCCGCTGCAAATATTTTTGTAAATTAATAAATTTATCTATATATGCCTTTGAAAATTAAGATAAGACAATATTTTATTTAGTTGGCCTTCAAAAAGTAAAAATATGGTGTTTTCATCTAGGCCCTAAAATTGGGATGCGACCATTATACTCGGTATTATATATTTACTAGTGTAGAACCCGTGTATTACACGAAATAGTAAATAAATATTTTTATATACTTAATTTAATATTAAGTTATTATAATTATATTTTTTTTAAATGAATCGTATAATTCTAAATTAATTTGCATAAATTTTATTCAACAATTTTTTTTTTGTCAATTATAATAATTCTAATGTAAATGATATCTTATGATGTAAAATTCATAATAAATTATTAAATCAAACATATAATATGGAAAGATTGTGTTGTAATTCAATTGAGGTTCTGGAATTAACTTTTGAAAACACATAATATTAATTTTGCTACCAATTTTAACATGAACGTGTTAATCTAAATACTCCGTACAAAGTAAGCATTAATTATGCAATCAATCTCAAGATAAACAATGAAGTCAAAGGAAGATAAAATAGAAGGAAAATTTGAATAATTAGGTAATTGAATTGAGCATTAATATGAGAAAAGAATAAGTTATTATACACAAATAAATGTGTTTGTACTTTTTACTAATATGTGTAAAACTATATAAGAAGAAAAAATAGAAGGAAGGTATTGAAAAACATTAATACAGAATCAATAAAAAAATTCTAAAACTTCAGAGGTAGTTGTATATGAAAAAATGAAATTCAAGGTTAAAGAAACATATATGTACTTTGCATTGACAATGACAAATGATTATTTAATATATCTTCACTGAAAAATAAGTCACACCATAAAAAAACCATATATCATCTGGTAGCAACATAAACTTGTCTCAAAGCAAATAAAAGGAGAAAAAAAGTTAAAAGATAATGTCCAAAAAGAATTACTGGATTGGGCCAAATATTCGAAAGTGCTTCTTCAATACAATTGTGGCTCGATTGAAGAACCTGCTTCAATAGTTGAACTTAGTGTATTCTCAACAGAATTATCTGAATAATGATTCACCATTGATAAAAATCAAATATCCTTGTGCATTACACGCAAAACATATGATACAATAATTTAGAAAGAAATAGAAGTGATTTCAACACCTTAACCATTTCCCTCTCATGCGGATGTGTAAAGCTAAGAAGCCTCACACCCTTATCTGGTTTGAACTTCACAGCATCCAACTGAGCAGATGATCATATAGGTACTACTTGAGGACCATAGAGCTAGCTAGGTAGCCTTCGATTCTTTTTTATGGTGGTACAACTATATATATTAGGATCTTCAACACTTTTGTATTCTTAATCAACCTTAATTTCATGTGTCGCAAATTTATCTGTCGGAGGAGGCTCTTTATCACAATATATACATTTTCAAAGTGGCCGGGGAATCTCTAGCTCTTCAGATGTTTTCTTGTAGACCCATACCTTTTAGCAAACACAAACAAAAAGGGTAACATCAAAATGTCAACACTGACAACGTATGCCTTACAAGATAAACCAACTTAAGCCGAAATGCTACAAAAACAAAAGGAACAGAATATTAATAACAGTAACAATGCTAAAAAAACATTGTATTGCAGAAATCAGAGCATGGTACCCAATGTAAATATCATTTTGTGTTGAACAACAAAACTCATCCATTCAAAGAGAAAACTCAAATGAAATATACAGAATGGTAACAATTTCAAGGATTTTGAAACAGAGCTCTTCTAAAGCATTAGTCAAACAAAACATATCATATGTTCTCGAAAACATATGATAAAATTTCAAACAAAACAGTTTCACCTAGAATTAGATCGTAATATAATGTGAATACAATAGCAACATATAGTTCATACACAAACCTACATCGAAGTTTAAAAGCACACATATGGTAATTATAATTTATATATGTTGGATGATTATTTCTTGCAAACAGATATGCGTATTATCCATGTTGCTCAATTAATTTTTTTTAAATTATAATTTTTTGTATTACATGACTTTCCTTTGTCTATTGTTTTAAACTGAGATTCTTGAATTTTGTCAGCCACTCTTTGGCGCACGGCTAACACAAATTTTAGTTTTAGTAGTGCATATCATGTTCAAGTAGATGGACAAACAAAGGTCGTGAATCATTCTTTGGGTAATATATATTTCCATGCCTTGTTGGTGATAATATTAAATTGGGCATGCATGTTGCTCTCAATCGGAGGAGTACGGAGTTATGCCCATTTTTATCGTGGTTTATGGAGTTTTACCTCGAGCTCCCGTCGATCTACCTATGATGCCATTGTCGACGCAAATACATGTGATGTCGCAGCAGTGCCTCGAAGCAGCGAACACCCAATACAAACGGGACGTTGATGTTTGCTGAAAGGATGTACAATTTAAAGTTGAAGATTTAATTTGGGTTGTTTTGACGAAATATCATTTTTTGGTGCATGAGTACAACAAGTTATCCTTTCATAAAACACTTTATTAAGCCTATAAATTAAGCAAAAATGACCGTGTATCAAAAATTCGTTAATTAAGCCGCTTTCACACAATTTTCGCAAGCATAAAACGACATTGAAAGCATAATTAATCCCTAAATTAGAACAATCTCGTGACAAATCAAGCTTATGCATTAGAAAAATGAAAATCTCACATGTTCCAATTGTAGTTGGTTGAGTGGAAATGGTTGTTATACTACATTTAGGTGTCGAGTACGATTCTTTACGGTAGTGTTTCATAATTGAAATATTATTGTTACTGATAATATTAATGAAAAATATAAGTTTAAATGGAACGTGTTCTAACTTTGTCTGAAACGCGACATTAGATCTATATATATGAAACGTGCAAAATAATGTAACAAAAAATACAACAAAATTCATATATTACAATTTTTTTTTATCCCTAAAACCACGTAGAATGTTAAAATGGTAAATTTGGAGAATTCTAAAATAATTTTAAAAAGTTTAGGATACGTATATAATTATTGAAGGTTATTACTCGAGAATGCTCTATAAAATAGTAGTTAATGACAATTAAAAATAGTTTACTGGGAATCTTTTCAAATCCTTTCTCTCCTGTACAACCAATATTTCACAAATTATAGAACCAACCTCTTATAATAGGCTATGAAAGATATTAAGTGGCAAAAAGAAATGGACATGGAACTCCAGGCCCTTGAAAAGGCCAATACCTGAGCTCTTGTCCCTCTTCCTCCCAACAAACATACTATTGGTTGCAGATGGATATATATAAGGTGAAATACAATTCTAATAGCTCTATAGAAAGATATAAGGTCTGATTAGTGGCCAAAGGTTACACTCAACAAGAGGGTATTGATTACTTTGACACTTTCTCTCTTGTAGCTAAGATCACCGCTGTTAAGATTTTGCTTGCTATAGCTGTTGCTAAAAATTGACACTTGCACCAACTTGATGTTAATAATGCATTCTTAGATGGTGATTTGGTTGAGGAGGTTTACATGTCACCCCCTCCAGGGTATCACACCCAAAACAAAGTTTGCAAACTGAATAAAAGCTTTTATAGCCTAAAACAAGCCTCCAAGCAATGGTTTCATAAACTGTTTGATTCTCTTGTCTCTGTTGGGTATACAATCTGTTGCAGATAACTTCTTGTTTACTAAAACCATTGCTTCTTCATTTACTGTCATACTTTGTTATGTAGATGATCTTATTGTCACAAGAAATTCTCTACAAGATATCTTTTTTATTAAAGACTACCTTTACAAACAATTTACTATTAAGGATCTTGGCACTTTGAAATATATTTTAGGTATTGAAGTGGCCAAGAATCCAAAGGGATTACATTTGTGTCAAAAAAAAGTCTACCCTTGACTTATTACATGAGTTTGGCTATTTAGATAGCAAATCATTTTCTACTCCTACGGATAAAAAACAAACTTTCATTAATACACAAGATCCCCTTCTCAGTGACCCTACTTCTTATAGGAGCATTGTTGGAAAATTGTTATATCTCACTATAACAAGACCAGACATAGCTTATTTTGTTCATGTTCTTACTTAGTTTATGAGTAAATCTACTACAGCTCACATGGCTGCTGTACATCTTAAAGGTAATCCAGGTCAAGGCATCTTCTATCCATCTACTAACAACTTTAAACTTCATGCTTTTACTGATTCAGATTGGGCTAGATGTCAAGTTACACGAAAAAGCATCACAGGTTATGCAATATATTTGGGTGATTCTCTCATATCCTGGAAGTCCAAGAAACAACCAATAGTTGCAAGATCTTCAGCCGAAGCTGAATACAGGGCTCTGGATACTAAAACTTGTGAAGCTCAATGGATTTTATACATTCTAAAGGACCTTCATGTCGATCAAAACCAACCAGCAACTATGTACACAAATAGCAAGTCTGCTCATGCCATAACACATAATCCTTACTTCCATGACAAAACCAAACACATTTCTATAGACATTCACTTTATAAGAGAGAAAATTCAACATGGAGTCATCAAGCTGATCCACATCCCATCACAAGATAACTTGACTGATATCATGACTAAACCTTTGTCACCTTCTTACTTCAACTATTTCAAATCCAAAATGGGCCTCGTAAACATCCATGCCCAATTTGAGGGGTATCAAGATAGTAATAAGAAGGGTAGTTAGTTTCTTTATTAGATTAAGTAGTTATCCACTTAACTGCTAATTAGTTATTTAGGTGGTTATCTCTCTTATCTTTGTAATTAGTTTATAAGGAGCCATTCAACCTCTTGTAAACTCATTCAGAATAATTCAGCCTTTTAATTCATTTTCTTTTGTGGAAGAATATGTATTCCTCCGATTCAATCTTTGTTTCATACCTTGATATCATTATAATATAATATTATTTGGTTCGTGAATATAACATACACTACTACACATTTTCACTTGGAGAGCTCCACTTGGAGAGCTCTTTTTTCAATCAGCTCTCCAAGTGAACACTTGGAGAGCGGTTTTATTAAAAAAAAAAAAATTTAACTTAGAGAGCGGTTCAAAACCGCTTTCCAAGAGGAACTCTTGGACAGCGGTTGAGAACCGCTTTGCAAGGAAGATTACAGAGCGGTTTAGAACCGCTCTCCAAGTATACACTTGGAAAGCGGTTCATAACCGCTCTCCAAGCCCAAATTCTGGTCAAAACCCTAAATCCCCCAAATTCAATTAATTCGACGCGTTTTCTACCCATTCTCCTCCTCCAACATTCATTCTCCTCCTCCAACATTCAAAACGCGTTTGCAACCTAATTTCTCCCCCAAATTAACAGTCGTCGTCGCCTCCTTCCTCGCGGCGTCGCCGTCACCGTCGCCTCCTTCCTCGCGGCATCGCAGTCACCGTCACTTCCTTCCTCGCGGCGTCGCCGTCACCGTCGCCTCCCTCACTCTCTCTTCTCGCGCCGTCGCCTCCATCTCCCTCTCGCGCCGTCGCCTCCATCTCCCTCTCGCGCCGTCGCCTCACTCCCTCCATCTCCCTCCTCGTGCCGTCGCCGTCGACTTGCTCTCCAGCCGTCGCATCGCCTCCCTCTCCGTTGCCGTCGCCGTCGACTTGCTCTCCAGCCGTCGCCGTCGCATCGCCTCCCTCTCCGTCGCCGTTGCCGCTGTAGGTACAGGTACGTACATATATACATATATATACAGATGTATTTACAGGTTAATGGTGTATATATATGTTATATTAGTGTATATATGTATGTTAATGGTGTATATATATTTGTAGACGTATTTATTTGATGATTATTGTGATTTGTGTCTATATATTTGCAGACGTATTAGTGTATATATGTATGTTAATGATTATTGTGAACTGGGAAGGGTGTTTCGACTATCGAACTTTCATCCCTACCTCTATTTTTGTTCAATATATTACTCGTCATTTTCATCTCATTAATTTTGGTCTTCATAATTTCTGCAGTTTTTTTTTTTTTTTTTTTGGGAAATGGCAACCATTTAATTTGCACGAAATTAACGTTTTTAATGGGATGAGTATAATTTCTAGCTAGCTATAGTAGTACTGTTAGTTTTTTTTTTTTTTTTTTTGAAGGCTAGTAGTACTGTTAGTTTTAAGATACTAGTAATTAATTACTCTAGTGTTTTAGCAAGTGGGGAATTATATATTAATTAATGGGACCATTAATCTTGCAAATGGGGAGTAGTAATTTTTTTTTACGTTTCTGGGCTCGTGACATGGGCCAGGGTGACAAATGCATGTGAACCCTGTCGGACTAAGATTAACATTTACACATATACTTGCATTATATTTTTAATTTGTGACTCCTCCTCGTACATGGTTTCTTCCACATTATTTAAATTTCAATTTGATCTTGTTCATCCTTGCTACGACATCTTTCATGAACACACAAGTACGTGTTTTTTTTTTTTTTTTTTTCCTGTGTTTGCTGTGAACTGCGAAGAGGAAGAAGATGATAGGCGTGTGGGTGCAAATTAATTTAGAAATCAAAACAACTTCATACTTTACAGGATCATGTCTTTTCTGGAACATCCTGGAGATTCTGATGAAGATGATGATTTGAGAGAGGGTGTCACTGATGCTCCCACCAGTAGCAGCTCGGGGGAGAAGCGCGCCAGAGGCATAGTGACGATGTCTGCTATTAAGAGGGCTCGTAGCCATGGAAAAATGCCTAAGGTAATTTTATTACAATTGAACAGTTGAAATTGTAATTACATTATTTGATCGTTGAACCTAATTAAATACTATGTTATTGCAGGTGACGTTCAATGAGTATGGACAGCCCATAGGAAAAGAGAGTGAGAAGTTCTCCTTCTTCCTTGGAGCTACAGTCAGGAGTGTGATCCCTATTGTGCTGCCATCCAAGGACTGGCGCAGCAACCAAATGGCTCCTTTGAAGGACAGATTATGGGACGAACTGACGGTATGTTAATTATATGCTTATTGAAAGTTGTTGTATAATTACTAAATTTACTAAATTGTCATGTTATATGCGTATAGACTACATTCGTCGGTATTGAACATTCGCACAAGAAGTCTATACTGTCGCAAGCTGGAGTACTGGCCAAGAATTTTCGGGCTTGGTTGAGAAATAACGCACTAGATCCGGAAACCGGACTTTACTCGGCTACTCCGCCTGAGCAGTATGAGAATAACCCTATGGTGGCCCCGTATTGGGAGGACTTTATTCGTAGAGCTATGGATGAAGATTTTCAGGTAAAATTGATCAATGTCATTTTCCTCAATTCCTTATGTCCTATGCTTTTCAGTGTTTATCGTATTTATAATACACTATAGAGGCAAAGTCATCAAAATCGCGAACAAGCCAAGAAGATGGAGGCTCGATATCGTGGATCGAACAAAGGATATGCACGCATAAGCGAAAATATTGTAAGATCAGAATTCTAACTTTTAATTGTTTTTTATATGTTCACTTTTAATATATCTAATAAAGTGACACTTTCATCACTATTGTAGAAGGAAGAAAGAAGGAAATCGGGAGAGAATGCGCCTCTTGTTACCCGTTTCGAGTTATTTCAGGCTACAAGAAAGACTCGAGATGGGCGTATTCCCGATTCCAATGCACAGCGGATCATCGAAGAAGCGATAATCTATCCATTAAATTATCTTTCAATTACAAACTATTATTTCTAAACAAATAATTAAATGATATTTTTTTGTGATTTAGGAGCGCATATCTCAGACCATGACACCCGACGACATCCGCGCTATCGGCACTGATGATTTGTATGGACGAGTTGTAGGTCGTCAGGAGCATCCCGGCCGCTTTCGGAGCTTGGGATATGGCGTGACGAAGACCTCGTTAGCTATGGCACCTGCCCTTCAAGCCATGAATATGGTGGGTATACTTTCAGAACAGGTTGCCAAGTTGACTAGAGAAGTGGAGACTATAAGGTCCGATAAAAAATCTAGTCACGGATTGTCGTCGAGTGGAGCAAGCTGTGAGAATAGTGTCGTTGATGCTAGGTTTTCGGCCGATGGTGGAGACGACTTTATTGAGGCACTTCAAAACATCTCTCAGGTATCAAAATGTGCATGTCTCGCCTTTGTTTTAATTAAAGAGTAGTGTATTAAAATTTTCTAACTAATATCTTATTCGAACAGCCACCGACCTTTTGCTACCTTTATTTGGAGGATCCTCTTCGGTTGGTGGCCACGGGATCGTTGCACAACAACTCCCATCAAATGATTCATGGTTGTCTACTCACTCCTGGTTTCGTGAGGGTCACACTAGAAGTACCCATAGACGAAGAATTAGATTCACCCTTGCCGAAACCAGTAGATGATGCTGTCACAGTCGGAACAGCGATCGGACACTTCATCGAATGGCCGAGACACTTGGTCTCGCACACCGCGAAGGTAAAATATATGTTATTAAAATTTATTATCTTATATGTCGTTCTAAATAATGTTGCAAATTGATTGTAGACACTATCTCCACGACAAAAGCCTAAACAGAAATCAAGAGATGTCGTAGATAGTCGGATGGAGAGAACGAGGGACGTGGGTATTCGGGCACGCGTACTTGGTTATCCATTGCCTGGACACTTAGATCACGGCCCCGCCGTACAGAATATGGTGAACTCGAAGGTGCAGTCCGGTGCTTTCGATACCATCACAGTTCCGATGACTTCTTACTTTCACAAGCATTTTTTTTAGGAATTCATCGGTGCGGAAAATGTCCTTGAAGTCTTGAACGACCAGTGGTTGAGTGCAACCACCATAGCCTTCTACCTCAAGTATGTGTTTATTAATTATCAGTATTTACTTTCTATACAATTTAATTTTCTTTTTAAATTTTAATTAGCGTATATATGTTGGTTAAAGATATTTGGGTGAGGTATATCTCTCTAGAGATAACCGAGCATGTGGATTGTATTCCTTCATCTCCCCCCAAGTGTCTTGCATATTGAGTAGTGATAGGGCACAGGGCATGGAGGGGATAGTCGAACATATGCTGAGTCATACTGGGAGGGAACATCTCATTTTTTGGCCAACAAATGTGGGGTGAGTACAATAAACATTTCGTTAAAATTTGTATGCATAATATGTTATTTGCACATTTGCAGCTAATTTAAATATATATTCTTAATATAATATAGGAGCCATTGGGTGTTGGTTGCCATAAATATGAAGACATTAAGTGTCTTTTTTATGGACCCAGCTTTGGATGGGGTGGTTGCAAATCGTCCCGATCTCATGTCATACATGGAAGCGTAAGTTCATTTTTAATATTATAATATAATGATTTGTTTTAATTACTTTTTAAATTATACATATTTAATCTATTTTTTTCTTATTATAATAATAATAGTGTGATGACGATGTATCGAAGTCGCCTTCACAATCTAGTCTCAAGATCTACTTTCAATAGAGTGAGCTGGATAGATGTTAAGGTAATTTAATTTAGTAAGTTATCAAATTAATAGAAAATAATCATAATAGTACTATTAATGCATACTTATAATTGCTAATTATATATAACAGGTTCCGAGCCAACGTGATAGTTATCATTGTGGACATTTTGTATGTTGTTATATTGAGGATATAATCAAGACTTATCAAACGACGATTCCTAACACGGTAAGTCAATTTATCGATTTATTTAAATTATTTTTCATTGAATAAAAATTCATATAATATATATCTAACTATATTGATTGATCGTTGTTTGCAGTTTATCTATAACCGTCCGCTCAAAACTTACAACGACAAAAGAATGGACAAATGGAAAAAAGATTGGACAGGGTACCTTTACAATCGATTTTTGTAAACATATAATTCAATTAGTATAATTTTTGGTAGAATGTAATGTATTAATTTATATATTTGTGATGTGATGATATTTCATCTTTTTGGTGTATATATGTTTTTGTACGTATATTTATTTGAATTTAATTAAGTTTTGATTTTGTATAAATAGGATTTTTAAAATATAAAATAATTATTAAAAAAAAATATAAATAGGATTTTTAAAATATAAAATAATTATAAAAAAAAAAAATCGAAAAAAATATATATTACTTAGAGAGCGGTTCAAAACCGCTCTCCAAGTGAAATTAATAAAAAAAAAATTAATATAGAGAGCGGTTGTGAACTGCTCTCCAAGCTCTTATACTTAGAAAGCGGTTCATAACCGCTGTCTAAGGGCCTCACTTGCAGAGCGGTTCAAAACCGCTCTCCAAGTCTTCTTACTTACAGAGCGGTTTTTAACCGCTCTCTTAGCTTGGAGAGCTGTCGCTTGGAGAGCGGTTTTAAAGGCTCTCCAAGGCCCTTTTTCAAAGCTCTCCAAACTCAATTTTGTAGTAGTGACTCCCCACATAAATTTTCATAAAAATAAATATCTTCATAACCTCACCTTCAAAATGGCCCTCAAAATATACATAGTTACTCACATGTCATTAGTTTTTTATATTCAATCTATATTTTTCTTTACTTTATTCATAAAAATTTAAGAAACTATCCCTCAAAACACCATTCTTTACACTTTTTCTTACGCACTTCTTAAAATGTGTGCAGTCTCAGGGTGCAACTCCTATTGGGACGGAGAGAGTGTTATTTATTATGTATCACATATTATGTACTACTACTATATTATAGCACGTCCACTAGAAAGTAAAAATCTGACATGATAATAAATTGAAGCTAAGTATACAAATGGGGGCGTGGGTAGAATTGATGAGAGAGAAAATTGGGTGATAAAAATTGACCACAATTATACACACACCGAGTTATTGAGAACACCCACTTGTTTACTACACCCACTCTAAGATGAGTACACACCTCGTGAAAGATCTAAAATACCCTTCTAGCTCTAAATCCTAATTTTATCACTATCATCCTCCCTACTCCTTCATTTTCACGTTTACACCCACAATTCTCTTCCCCAACCAACCGCCGCGCGTCCTCCCCTGCGACACTGCCTCTATCGCCTTTCTTTCCTCCCGTCGCCCCCGCTGTTTCAAGAAGAAGACGCCGACGACGTCGCTCCTACCCTCTCACCAAGTTTGTGCCCCTGTTTCAAGAAGACGACGATCGATGACGGTTTATAGAAGGAGACGTCATCCGTTCGCACCCCTCATCCCCCAAGCCTCGCCATTGTTGCCGCAGTTTGAAGATGAAGAAAGTTGGTGTCGGTGTAAGAAAGTCGCCGCTAGGAGTGTGAAAAAAAAAACGGACCGGAACTGGACCGATCGGTTAGTTTTCGGTCCGGTCTCCTGCCATTGAATTTTAGGATTTTGGGTTTCCGGTCCGGATCGGACCCAAATTTTTATTTTTTAATTTTATTTATTTATATTCTTTATATTTTCTAATAATACAACCTTAATTATGTTGGGATATTCATCCTGCCCCTAATCCGATTGTAATTTCTATGTTTAGTTTTGATGGCCAAAATCAAAATCAGATCAGTAGAGTAAAGGTTTAGAATAATAATTCGTAATCTAGAAGTAAGGTTACCTAAGCTGTTCTATAAAGCTTAGATGTAATGTAAGTGTCCAAGTCTAAGGAATCAGCTGTATGTATATCAGCTGATATATACCTCATCTGAACAAACACGCGCTTTACTCAAGACTTAAAGAGTAGAAGACTGAAGACTAGAAGACATCGAAGCTCGTTAGTAAAATCAGATTGAGAAGGTTGTTGTATACCTATCAACTAAAAGTAACTATATGATAATCTGCAACAAATCAGAAGACGCATTCAGCAGATATGAGCTCGCCTGATCTTATCAAGAGGAACCAGATATGGTGACACACAACATCATAATAAGTGGATGTTGTCGAAATGGGATACTTGAGGCAACTAAAAACTTTGTTTTGGTAATGGAACAAGCATGTCTAACGTCGAATGTGATTACATACACTATTATGTTATGAGGTTGTTGAAAAGAAAAAATATGATGAAGCAACAAAGTTTGTAGATGAAATGGAAGCACGAGAATTCAAAATTTATTGGGAGTTTGATTTGTTGAATCCAAATGTAGGTGATTATTGTTTATTTCAAAACTTTTGTTTCTAGTTTTTGTCACAATCTAATGGTGTAATTTGGGAAGTTTGATTTGAATTACTAATTAATCCAACGGTCTTCATGCACTAATTTAGTTATTTAATGAATTTTCGTAATTCAAGTTAATTAATAAATCTTGCCAAATACTTGTATGCACTCGCATGCATGGTGCATACCTCACTTTCAAATTATTTGCACCCATTCATTTAATTAGTTCACCTTTCAAATCATTTTTTACTATAATTATCTGCACTTGTACATTTAATGAGTTCACCCCCAAATCTTTTTTTACCACGTTATTTGTACTCGCACATTTTATGAGTTCACCCCCAAATCATTTTTTACCACGGTTATCTGCACCCACCATTTTATGAGTTCACTCCCAAATTATTGTTTTATCACGATTATCTGCACCCGCTCATTTTATGAGTTCACCCCAAAATATTTTTAAAAAAATAATCACATTTAAAAAAATTATATTATCTTTTTATTAATTTACACAAAATATAATAAAATAAACTCTAATTTATATATTTACAATATGCAGACGAGTTATTGTTGAGTTACTGTCGATTCACCACCAAGTCATCTTGATTTTTTTCTTTTTAAATTTTTTCCCATCATCTTTTCCTTTTTTCTTCCCATTTTCATTTTTTTTTCCAAATTTTTTATTTCTTCGTTTTTTTATTTTTATTTTTTTTCCCTATCTTTCTTTTTCGTTTTTTTCATGTATATTTTTTTAATCTTAATACAAAATAATATTATAGGTATGATTTTATTATAGTCAATCGGCGAGGCACCTGAATTTCAATTTTAATTTGATGGGTAAAGGACCTGTCGAAAATCCATGTCGGTCGGTGGGTGACCCTACCACCCCTTCCACGGCGACGGCGGCGCTTCCGTCCCGAACGCTGAAGCCCAAGACCCTTTTTCTAAAATCGCAATCGCGATTCTTTAATTTCATGACAATCGACATCATCTTCCATCTCGGCCACGATCCATGGCGGCCGAAAACCTCTACTCATGTTGACCACTGACGCGACTACTTCGATCAATCTCTTTTGTGTTTGCGATCTAGGAGCTTCTCCGACATCAATGGCGCTCGCCTGCAACACTCAGGTCGATGCCGCTTCGCTCTCGTTGTTCATCTTTGTCCAAATCGAAGCTACATTGCTTCGTCTTCTTCACCATGCTCCTGCGCAGCTTCTTTCTCCGGTTGACGACGGTCCAACGGAGGACTGTGAGTATGTTGTCGATGGATCTCTGATCGGCCGGCACTCGGGGCCGGTGACCTTGTCGATGAAATCTCAGGCGTCGACTGCTGACCTAGGGTGCCCTTCTATTTGGCTAGGGTTCTCTTCAATTGGGCTTGGTAATGTGCACCCCCTATATTCTTCAGTACACCCCGATCTGCACTCCCTCCACTTTTTATGATATTATTGTTATTGGTATTATTATTTATTGATTGTGGTATTACTATTTGAATTAATATTAATTATTATTGATTACGATATTATTAATTATTAATTGTGGTATTATTGATTATTGTTTGTGGTATTACTAATTGTGTGGAATTATTTTTATTGCTTAAGGCATTACTGATTATTATTATTTATGGTATTATATATTATTGTTTATGGTATTACTGATAATTGTTTTTTGTATTACTGAATATAATTTGATTTGTGAAATTATTTGTTACTGTATAAGATATTAATGATCAATGTTCATGGTATTACTAATTACTGTTCATGCCTTCATGGTATTACTGATAATTATTTTTTGGTATTACTTTATATAATTAGATGTGTGAAATTATTTGTTGTTGTATAAAATTTTACTGATTAATATTAATGGTATTACCGATTACTGTTCGTGGTATTACTAATAATTGGTTTTGGTATTATTGAATATAATTAGAGGTATGCAATTATTTGTTAATGTATAAGATATTATTAATTATTGTTAATGGTATTACTGATTATTGTTTATTGTATTACTGATTATTACTTATTGTATTAGCGACTATAATAAAATCATATATATAATATTATTTTATATTTAAATTTTGAAAAATACTAAAGAAAAAAAAAGCTGGAAAAAAAATGAAGAAATAAAAAGTTTAGAATAAAAACTGAAAATGGAAAGAAAAAAAAAATAAAAAAGAAAAAAAATTGAGATTTGAGACTAATTTCGATAGGATTTTTTATATATATTTTTAAGATTTTATTTTTAAAAACATGGGTGATTTAGTGGTGAATAGACGGTAACTCGACTGCAAATTGTAAATGTATAAATTAGGGTTGATTTTATTATATTTTGTGTAAATTAATAAAAAGATAATATAGTTTTTTAAATGTAATTATTTTTAAAAAAAATATTTGGGGGTGAACTCATAAAATGAGTGGGTGCAGATAATTTGGGGTGGACTCATAAAGTGAGTGGGTGCAGATAACTGTAGTATAAATATAATATGGGGGTGAACTCATAAAATGAGCGGGTGCAGATAACTGTGGTAAAAAAATAATTTGGGGGTGAACTCATAAAATGAGCGGGTGTAGTTGTAAAAAATGATTTGATGGGTGAATTCATAAAATGAGTGGGTGCAGATAACTGTAATAAAAATATGATTTAAGGGTGAACTTATTAAATTAGTGGGTATAGGTAAAATATAAATAAAAAATTAAAATTAAAATTAGGGGGTATGGTGCATACGGATGCACACAAGTGTTACCCATAAATCTTAGTAGCCTGTTTATTGTTAGTTAAATCGAATTATCGTGCTTGAATGAACGAACAATATTGTTTCTACAAAAGGAAATCGATTGAGAATATTTATCCAAACTATTTCTGTTTTACCTACCTAGCTACGTTATGTCATCGATCGCTTTGCTTGTGTACAAGTGTATGATCAAACAAAATTCTTCTACCGTAACAGAGTAATGCAATTTTTTTGTTCCTTTCTAAAGGGGTGTTATACAATAGCCTTGTCCTTGTAATTTCTACATAAAACAAGTTTCTTGGCTATCATTTGAACTTCGAAACAAGTATCTGGTTTTATTCTTTCGTTTCGTTCTTCCAATATATACCATAAAGTTTCTTCACAAACACGACGATGCCTCTTAGAACATTGAATGCAACTCGATCTTAAACTCAAATGGATTTATTTTAGTTGCAATTTACACTTCATTTGATATTCATAACAAATAATTCATCATGAAATGTGCCTAATAACACATTTTTAATTCTTGGCTTGGATTTCTTATTGAGTTGGAGAATATTTTTAAAAAGATTAGAGTTCGAGTTGAACATGATATTCCTGAACTCATTCCTTGGTTTTAAGGACCGAGTGGCTAATCTCACCGTCCACTGCCTTAATGCTATAAGCCTCTCATAAATCCTCTATCACCCCCACACGTCTTTGCAGAAAGACAATTTCCAACGGACTAGTTCAAACATCATTCATTAATTCTTCTAGCTCAAACATACAAAAATGCACATGAACAGGATTTGGCAATTGTCCTTTGAAAGACGTATAACTTCTGAGTCCAATTTAGACATGAGACTTTAAATAACCAACAATTATGTTTGTTCGATAAGAAAATTAATTACTCCAATAATTAGAACATAGTAGAGTTTTTAAAAATAGAAAAGGCAGGTGAAAATTAATCTTAATATCTGTAGGCCCCAGTTTCTTAATCATTTCAAAAAGTGTAACCCATTTGTTGTATTATGAAAATTTTATGCAAAAAAATTGTTGTATTATAAATTTTTTTTTGTCATTTATACAAAGTCGTGTAGAAATCGGAGATTTTGAGTAATGTTAGCGTTGAGATGTTTGTTATTTATTTCTCAGATGTTTTTTTGGGATGTTTAATGTTCAATTCTAATTTTTTTGGGATGTTTGTTGTTTACTTTATCTAATTTTTCTTAAAACTTTTGTTCAAATGTTTGAGCATATTTTTGGTGGACGAATACTATTTATTGAATTTGTTGTAGTTGCATAAAAAAAAAAGTGAAAAAAATAATTTGTTTGCAAGCCTTTTTTCAAGATTGATTAATTGGACCTTTTATCTTATTGGATTGTATTGCAACTTTACCAAATACCAATTTTTATCCATTGAACCGTTCTGTATAATTTGATTTGGGGATACATTTTTAATTTGTTGAGAAAATTGTATTCACATATTCATTTTTTTGTATAAGAAAAAAAAAAAAAACAATTTACCCCCATGTACTTAACTACTTCCGCCACTGGAATTCCAACTGTTAGATATTTGATATTTGCACACTGCGGGTATGAAAATAACACATAATATTAATATCCTGGTAACCAGGGACGGTGCCACGTTGGGGCCAGGGGGGCCACTGGGCCCCCCACCAATTTTTTTTTATATATATATATATATGATAAATATTTTATAATAATTATATACTCTGTATATTATATATTATGTGATAATAATTATTCTCATCATATATATCTTAATCTTATCTTAATTATCATATATTTACAAACATTTTAGGTGCCACATGTCACAAAATGATTGGTCTAATCTATTTTTTCTCAAATCACTCTAATTCAAAATTTCTTTTTTTCTTATTAATTTCACCTTTATTAATTTTTTATTAATCATTAATCGTAACCGTGTCTATTTTTTAATCTTATCTTTTGAATATTAAAATTTAAATGAAACTTTTTAATATATGAAAATAAAATTATTTCTTCAATAGAGTCAATAATATAAATTGATGGTGTATTTGAGAATTATTGTCTAAGTTTTTACTAAGAATTGCAAAATATTTTAGCAATTTTTAAATTGTTTCGCTTCATTTTAAATCGAACTATCAAAACTTCAAAATAAAATGAAAGACAACTTGTTCAATTTAATTTAATGAAATGTATTGACAATTTTATCATGTAAAATTTCAATGAGTATAATAAGTACATATTATTTTATCTTTAAAGTAATGTTAATCGGGCCCCCCTATCGAGATTTTCTGGCTCCGTCACTGCTGGTAACATCATTTTGTTTTCAAATGAGGTCTATGGAATCTGATGAGTTCGCTTGTTTGATTTATGATCCCATACGAAGTAATGCCACAACGTAGCATCCTTATCTGTACTTCCGCCTTTGACTATTAGCCAGGAAATTCGATTAGCAGCTCGAAAATCTTGATCACGATTTCTATAGTTTCCGTAATGATCGTTTCTCGATGTCCGTGGTTATGATCTTGCTATGATCATTGAGACGACGGCAAATTAGTTCTTGCTATGATCTTTCTTGTAAAGTTATTGTCTTGTGAAGTGCAATAGAAGCTTATATATTAGTATTACTCTTTCAAGCCTTGAGAGTGTTGACGATTATGGTGATCAAACCTATTGCACCCAATTGATCTTACAATTAGTGTAAGAAGAAGATTTTCTGTGGTGCCAAAGATTTAAATCGAGTAGTGTCAGGTCTGAACTTGAAATTCTGCTTGGGGTAATTTTCAAACTCTTTATTTGCCCTATATAAAATATAATTAGTAATTTACATAATATTTTAACATATATAATTAATTGATTAATTTGTAACTTTAAAAAATATATAAAAAAAAATTGTTATTGAATAATTTCAATGGTAAAAGTTTATAAATTCAAATAAATTAATTAAATTACATTTAATCTTCATCTTCATATTTCCCTTCATCATTGTCGCCATCATCTTCTTCTTCATCATATTCATCTCCATTCTTGTTATCCTTCTCATCATCATTGTTTTCAATTCCGATCAAATCACGATT
This sequence comes from Galeopsis tetrahit, assembly GCA_963675135.1. Lineage (NCBI taxonomy): Eukaryota > Viridiplantae > Streptophyta > Magnoliopsida > Lamiales > Lamiaceae > Galeopsis > Galeopsis tetrahit. The sequence goes on along the minus strand of OY776126.1, from coordinate 64,219,023 downwards.
TGTAACCGTTAAATCTAAAAAAATATTGAAATCTCCCTCAAACACTTTAGTTTCAGTCTCAATTTTTTTTAAACTTCTTTGCGTGTCTTCCACCGAGGATCTTGTCTTTACTTTGTAAAACAACGATGTTACTTGTTACGTGGTCCTCCCTGGATAGGTGATGAACATCCACAAACTTATAATTCAAATGGATTTTTGTTTCTAATGAAATGTGATCAAACCAATCACATTTGAATAATAGTGGCTCTTTGCTAAGATCCCACATTTGAATAATAGTGGCTCTTTGCTAAGATCCCTTAAATACTTAAATATCGATTCTCAACGTCGTGTGAACTCATCTCGCCTGTAATTTAAAATAACTTTAAATTAATTATTTATATATATACACTAAGACTAATAATAATTCCAATAACACACATATTGAATCGGTACTTTGCATTTGAGATATTTTGTTCTTCTTATCGTAACAAAAATATATTATTATCAATAATAATATAAAACTACTTACGTAGAGTTGTTGACAAAACACTTGGAATCCTTAATTTCCCCACATTGTAGGTCTAAAACACCTGAAATCCTTAATTTTCACACACATTGAGTAGGCTCGTTGATCCAACTCCACAACTCCGTAATCGTCTCACCCATATAACACTCTATTTTAATTTAGAGAAATTCTCAAATGCACACTGTGCATGTGCACCCTATTTTTACCCTACCCGTATTCCATCCGCCTCCGACCCGAAAATTTCAAATCTCTACAATCTATGTATTCAGAAATAATCGAAAATTGAAGAGAAAAATGGGAAGACGAGAGTTCGAAAAGAGGCACACGAAGCAGGAGACGGAGATGGTGGTGGCTGAAGAATTTTTGCTTGGGTGACAATGGCGGCACCCATCTCTCCGGCGATCTGGTTCGACGGGTTATACCTCATCTTTTCGGCGACATTCCTCCCATGAACAAAAGACGAACGGTGAGGATTGCGGCGTCTTTCACAGCCCACCGCGACCTCCCTCTTCATCGTCGTTTACCGATCTGTTTCAGTGAGTTACAGATCCGAGCCTTTGTCGGCGGTAGCTTCGGCGCGTGAGACCTCTGCCGCCCTCGCCGGAGATGTTGCACTACTTGCATTTGAAGATGCCTGCAATTGCCCCGTTGGTGAGCTGCTAGATATATCACAGCGCCTCGGGACTGCTAGTGAGGTGAATGCAGCCATCCTCACCATTCAAAGCCATGAAAAAGGTTAGTACGATGATAGGTTAAAAATAAGAAGCACAATAAGTTAGTCTTTCATAGGTTTTAATTAGTCTTTCATAGGTTAGTACGATTTTGAAACTATGACTGAAGCTGAACCGTCGATCACTTCTCTGGCCTAAAAGGTGGGGCGGCGTTTCTTCCCTCTCTCCTCTACACATTGTTAGATGATTCATTTTCTGGGTTAGTGGACTTTAGGAATGCTTAATAGAATTGTTTTACGAAAAATATTTTAGTTTTGTTGTTGAAAATGGTAATGTTATTATTGAAAAGTGGTAACTATTATTATTGAAAAGTGGTATTAAAAAAAATAGAAAATATTATTATTGAAAAGTGGTAATCTTGTTACTGAAAAGTGACATTGAAATTGTTGAAAAGTGGTAATTTTATTATTGAAAAATGTTAACTATTATTATTGAAAAGTGATAATTTTATTATTGAAAAATGGTACTATTATTATTGAAAAGTGGTAACTATTATTATTGAAAAGTGGTATTGAAAAAAGAAAAAAATATATATTATTATTGAAAAGTGGTAATTTTATTAATGAAAAGTGGTAATTTTATTAATGAAAAGAAGTAATTTTATTAATTAAAAGTGGTAATTATTATTATTGAAAAGTGATACTTTTATTAATGAAAAGTGGTAATTTTATTACTAAAAAGTAAAAAGTGGTAATTTTATTAATGAAAAGTGGTAATTATTATTATTGAAAAGTGATAAAGAAAATATTATTATTAAAATGAAAAGTGAAAACAGAAAATATTATTATTAAAAAGAAAAAAAATAGAAGAAAAAACAGAAAATATTATTATTAAAAAGCAAAAACTGAAAAAAAAAAAATAGAAACGTAAATATTATTATTAAAAGGAAAAAATTGAAAAAAAAAATAGAAACACTAAATATTATTATTAAGACAAAGTGGGATAGGTCAATTGGTTAGAGCACCACTACATACTACATAGGTCATAGGTTCTGACTTCGAGTCATGGGGAGGGGAAAAAAACGGGATGGGTATTTAACTTTCCATCAAAAAAACCTAAATATTATTATTAAAATGAACGTCACGAACTCGAACATGTGACCTTATACATACAACTCATACATATGAGACAACTCTTAATTTAATGAAGTTTTAATATATGAATCATTCACTTAATTTGTATCTCTACCTTCCTTCATTTTGACACTTTTTAATTTAAGTTTATTTTGACATCAAAATGATATATTTTTTAAAATTTTGTAAAATTAAATGAATTCAATTTCTATAAATTAGATAACTTGTTGTATCTCTTCCAAACAACTTTGACTAATTTGTATTACTCCCATACAACTTTTAGACTAATTTAGTAAAATTAAATGAAACAACTTTTAGACTAACTTGTATCACTTCCAAACAATGACTTTTACAATTTGCAATGCTTCACGTATTTATATTTTTTTCTAAATGGATGATATAATATTTTTTTTAATCTAAAACTTTTTAAAAAATACTATACAAATTTCTTTATAAGTCTTAATGGTCAAGATATTTAAAAACCTTTAAAAATTATTAAATGACACCGCACACCTCCTTTTTTTTTTAATCTAACGTCTTTGGATATCATTCAAAATTGATATATGATTAGAGAATCAATTCTTGGAATATTTTCATTAGAGAGTCAATTAATATATATATTGTTATATGGAATTTAAGATATAATATAATATTATTATTATTATAATATCTATGACTATCCTAAAATATATGTACATAGTATTATTGTAACATTTATGTTTATCCATACATAGAAGATATATTAATTGATTTTTTTATTTTTACTATTTATTAATTATAAAAGAGTAATAAATTAATTAATATAACTCAATTCACGGTACATATTCTCAATTCTCTATATATATAAGGATTTATATATCACAAATTACCTCTAAAAAATAGAATTCACTCTCTCAGGAAAAGAATCCCCTCTCTCTCTCTCTCACTCAGTGTCCTACCGTTTCGGTTTCAAATACTCCTCGTGTGGCATCACTAGTAAGTTACGAGGAAGGGCGCGTCGTTGTTCACTCAGACCTCCGATTGAGGATCCCCGTGACCTTCAATTGAGGATCCTCGTGTACACAGGATACCTCCTCATGTCGTGTAGTCGCCTTTTCCTTCGTCTTTAAGTTTATTTTTTGAACAATTTAATGGTTTGTTTCTTTATTTTAGAGATGGTTAGATTTCGTATCACAAATTTTGTGTACCACATTGTCTCGTTTTATATCGGGGAGAAAAAATTGACTGTTTAGAGACGGTGGTATACGTATCTAATCCGTATCTAAGACTCTCGAAACTGAATGTCACGTATCTAATTCGTATCTAAAACTCTTGAAACTAAAAGCCATATCTAATTTGTTTATAATGAGAGACGGTTTTATTTTCGGTTTCAAATCTCGATTTTTTAACAAATCCGTATCTATTAGGGACGGATTAGGTGTCCGTCTCAAAATTTCGGCATCAAAATCAAATTGTTTTTGTAGTGTGATTATATTCAGTAATACTAAAAATAATTATTAGTAATACCACGAATAAAAATCAATAATAAATATTAGTTAGTAACATTTTATATAGGGATTTTTTTTTTTTAATCTTATAAATTTGAACGATTCCATAATAAATCCTTTAAGTTTTAAAATTAAATTTAGTCATTCAAAAAAAAAAAAAAAAGTAAACACTAAATAAATAAATTTAAAAAGAATAGAAAATTGAAATTTGAATAAAGCTCTTAACTTATATTCAAATAAAATATTTAACAAAAATTTATTTGCACAAATTGTAAAGTACAATATTTTCAGTTTAACAAAAAAATATTTAAAATCTGAAAATATAAAACTTATTTAACAAAAATATTAAGTAAAATAAAATAATTAAAAATAAAAAAATAAAATGTAAAAATTCGTATATTAATCATAAATAAATCTACATTTTAGCAAAATAATAGTACCAAGTATTATATAAATCATAACTAAAATCTGCATTTTTTTTTTTTAATATATTTTTATAATTTTCTTAATTTATTAATATAATTTACGCTTTGTTAATACACTTTCCCAAGTATTAATAATTTTCTTAAATCTACATTTTAGCAAAATAATAGTACCAAGTATTAATTTTCATGTTGAAAACACGAAGGGGGTGGGGCGTATATTTTTTTATTGAATTATTAATCTAATTTTATATTTTTAGATTTTAGTATATATTTTTGTTTTTGTTTTCAGATTTTTATATTTTTAATTAATTAAGGGAGAAATGACTGGATAGAATTCGAGTATAAATCAAATTTTAATGATGTTTAAAAAAAATTGTACATTAAATGATAAAAATTTGTATGAAATGTTTTGCATTCAATTTTTTTCTTGTTATATGTATTTAAAAAAATAATAATCACATATTATCCCACCCAAAAATTGCACTACACCACAAGCAAAATCCATTTTCATATAATTATGTATAAAAATAAAATATTTAATCCTTTAAACTCATTAAAATTTCACTTAAATTAAAAATTATAGCCCATGTTAATTTTAAATTAAAATCAATAATCAGAATTTTAGTTGTTAATTGGCATTTTGACAATTTTAATTATTTAAAAAGATAAAGGACTAAAACTGAAGTAAAAAAGATTAAAATTGAAAGTTAAATGACGTATTTTGTAAAGTTGAAACTTAAAGGATTTATTTTAAAATGTGTCAAACTTATAAGACTAACATTAAAATTTACCCCATTTTGTACAATAACAATTGTATTCAATAATACCAAAAACAATAGAAAAAATGGAAAATAAAGGCAGGAAAAAAAACGAAGAAATTAAAAGTTTGGAATAAAAATTGAAAATGGGAGAAAAAGAGGAAGGGGAAGAAAAATTAAGATTTGTGGCTAATTTCGATAGTTTTTTGTAAAATTATGTTTTACGATTTTTTTCTAAAAATATGGGTGACTTGATGGTGAATCGACGGTAACTCGGTAATGACTCGACTACAGATTGTAAATATACAAATTAAGGTTAATTATATTATATTTTGTATAAATTAATAAAAGGATAATATAGTCTTTTAAATGTAATTATTTTTTAAAAAATACTTTGGGGTGAACTCATAAAATGAGGGTGCAGATAAACGTGGTAAAAAAATAATTTAGGAGTGAACTCATAAAATTGGTGGGTGCACACAACCGTGATAAAAAATGATTTGGGACTGAACTCATAAAATGAGCGGGTGCAGATAACCGTAGTAAAAAAATGATTTTTGGGTGAACTCATTAAATGAATGGATGTAGATAAAATATAAATAAAAAATTAAAATTAAAATATGTGTGTATCGTTATCTTGCATGTACCCAAGTATCACCCTACAAATTAGGGTTTGAAAACAAGACATAAAATCTGCTTCAAATGTACCAGATTTGATTATAAGACCTTGAATCTGCTTTCTAATTAATATAAGTTAGACAAGAAAACACACCAAACACGATAAAAGATAAACAAGAGAGAGAGAATGGACTGCAACAAAAAGTTATATCAAAACCAAATGTAAAGTAGGAAAACACTTGATAAAAAACTTAGGGCATAATAAAAATACAAAACCAGAACTATGATTCTCTGAAGTGCTTGATTTCGTCCACGTATTCGGCCATTTGCTACTTAAAGAATTCTAGTCACTACAGAAGCAATATCATCACCATACAAAATTTTAATGTATAAAGAAATCAATTTTGTGCGAAAATCTAATCAATAAACAAGAGTTAAATAATTGAAATAAATCAATTTTGTGTGGAAATCTAATCAATTCAACTGTGGCTTTTCTTCTCTCGTGCTCAACTGTAATAACAGGATAAAAAATATGCTTTGATTAGAAGAGTACTGTATAAAAAACCGCAAATAATCGATGTTTCCCTTTCATATCTGATCAAGAACGGCGATGGGGTTCTGCCCTTTGCGAAAAAAACCAGTGAATTTTCTTTTGTTCCTTTTTTATTTCTTGTACAGTAGTATTTTTTTTTTTCAAATTATCAAATAATATATTTTTATTTAATTTGAGTGATAATATGTCTTCTATCACATATATTTTTCAAGACATGTGTTCTAGCCCTACTTGTCGTGTCCTTTTTCCTCCTCCTTTTTTCTGCCATTTCGGACAATTCTCAAGGTGAAATAAAATCATGGTGTAGCAAAACACCAAACCCGAAACCATGTGAGTACTACTTGACCACCACCCATAACACGAAATACATTAAAAGAACCTCTGGTTTGTTTAAAGTGGTCACGTCTCAATTAGCCCTCGACCATTGCACACATGCCCGAAATAACATATACTCGCTCGGGCCAAAATGTCGTAACAAGCGCGAAATTTTGGCCCGAGGGAATATATGTTATTTTGGGCATGTGTGCAACGGTCGAGGGCTAATTGAGACGTGATCACTTTAAACAAACTGGGGGTTAACCTTTAATGTTTTTCGTGTTATGGGTGGTGGTGAAGTAGTACTCACATGGTTCCGGGTTTGGGGTTTTGCTACACCATGATTTTATTGCACCTTGAGAATAGTCTGAAATGGCAGGGGAAAGGAGGAGGAACAAGGACACGACAAGAAGGGCTAGAACCACATGTCTTGAAAAACATATGTGATCGAAGACATATTATCACTCAAATTAGTCAAATATAGGTTCCAAGGCATATGCAATCACTGAAAAAAGATCTCTAAATCCAATTTCAATTAATAATAAATAAAATATATTATCATAAGCATTGACAACATGTCTTGCAATGAAAATTAAGCATTAAAATAGAAATAGACAACACAACCACCAAATAAATAAGAAATTAATTCATAAGCATCATCCATAGTGTAAACATAGCCCTAGAATCAAAAGTGTTATAGCCAACAATTAACATAATCAAAGTCTTGAAAAATTTAAATGACAAAAAATAAAATAAGAAAACTTAGTCTCTTCTTGATGTGTTCTCCTCGTGAGCGGATTTTTCCAAAGGTATGCATCCTCTTTTTTCTTCCTCCTTTCAAAGTATGACTTGAGGATTTATTTATAACTTGAAAATTAGGGCTAAAACTTCTAGAAAAAATTATTTCCAAAAATATAATTCCCTTTTCTCTCTTCAATTTCCAAATGTTCCCTCTTTCCCTTTTTTTTTTTTCAAGTTTCCTTTTCTTCTCTCGGTCACTGGCTTGGGGCTCAAGCTACATATTGGGCCCAAATTATTTTTTTGAATAAATTTGGCTCGTTTTACCCACAAACTCAATTTCTTTCTTCGTTGACTTTACTAAAAATTAGGTAAGTATTTTTTTCCTTCCAAAATAGTCATTTTTCCTAAAACAAAAAAACACTACCTTTCTCTCAATTTGACCAAAACATCCGTAATTGATTAATAAAATAATGAAATCGTCAACAAAATGAGCTTCAAATGTGCATTAAAAACGTGTAAATTCCACTCGAATCAATATGCTTGGAACTAAGTTTGAAAATTTGAGGATGAAAGAAGATGAAACCATTTCATCTTACACTGAAAGGCTGACAGAGATTTCAAATGAAGCTCATTCTCTTGGAGATCCAATATCCAATACAAGGTTAGTACATAAAATTTTTAGATCTGTTCTTAAACGTTTTGAGCCTAAAATATGTGTTATAGAAGAAGCTAAGGATACTGATGTTTTTAGTCAAAATGAGTTGATTGGTATTATAAAAACTTATGAAATGAAATTTTTTGAAAAGACTAATAATGAAAATAAAGTACTTGTTTTCAAAGGTGATGCCTCATCATCGGCATCATCAGGTTCTGGAAAATCTTCTTATGTTACAGAAATAGAATCTGATGAAGATGATATTGAGGAATATTTCAACAATCCTGATTACATGGCCTTCATTACCAAGTAGTTCAAAACCTTCTTAAGAAACAAGAACAATGAGTTTAAGGATAATATTCAACCTAAAGTTCAGATTAATAACACTCAACAATTGTCTGTTAGGAATAATACTTTTAATCCTTCTAGACAATTGGAAATAGGTAACACGTTTAGATCTGATCAAAAATATAGGAAGAATGTTAAATGTGATGCATGTTCTGGATATGGTTATTATGCTAATGAATGTGCCAACACCATACTAAAAAAAAGTTGAATTTCAGTTCTACCTTAAGTGGTGAGTTTGATGTTGAACATGATCCTGAAAAAGATATTGAAAAAGCCTTCTTTGCAAGGATAGAATATGATGATACTTTTGAAGATGATTTGGATGATTATTACGATGTGAGATCAAAAATGAGCCATCATTTGAAGAATCACTGAGTAATAGTACTCAAGAATTTAATTGTTTCACAAGTTGTGTTTCATGTTCATCAAGTAAAGCAGATTTATCTAGAATGGATGTAGACATTCAAAACTTGTCCAAAACTGTCTCTAAACTAGAAAGTATTTTTTTAAAGAGGGATAAACAAATTTCTAAACTCAAACAAAGACTAAAAGTGTCTGTTATTGATTTTAAGAAGTATTCTTATAAAAATCCCTTAACAAATTAAAAGGTTTTTAAGATATCTTCTAAAATTTAAATATTTAAATCTCAAATTGAATAAATAAGAACGATAATAAATTCATCAAATATTCATACATCTTTATTATTTTTTTAATAATTTTCTGATAACACAATTGATCATTCTAATCAAATAGTCTTTGATTAGTGAATATAACATATGTTGAATACTCCCTTCATTCCACATGAATTTGCACACTTGTTATATTTGGATGTCTCGTACCATTTGTGCACTCTATAAAAAGAAAAAAATTCATAACATTCGCCTTCAAAATATACGCATTGATGCGGCCTAAAAATGTCATCCGATAAGAAGTCGACACGTGTATGGAGGATAGGATAAAAGTGAAAGTATTGGATTATGGAATACTCTCTAGATAAAGAATCTCTCCTGGAAGTCCCTCTGGAGGGAGCTCCACCCGGAGAGAAACATCAGAAAGACTTAGTCTTGATATGAATTGGTAGACCGAGAATATAGGAGAACTCCGCAAGAATCGGACTAAGATTGACCAAAGAAAGATTCTTCTCTCCTTCATTGTAGTGGAAAGAGTCCACTAGGGAGAGTGGCCCCGGTCTTTCCGGAGGTGGAGAGAAGGGAAGACTCGGTCTACTCGGCAGGGCCGAGTCTTAGAGGCAGCTCCGAGATAAGGGGAGGCTCTAACTTCTTCCCAAGAGAAAGGCTCTATAAATAGGTAAAGCAAGATACATTTCGAGGTTAGACTTTTTTACTCTTACAAGACTGAATATATTTCTTATTATTATACATTGCGAGATCCTTTGAGAGCTTGATTTGATAAATCAAGGACTTTGAAGTCCTTGTGATATACGAAGATTCTTATACTGACTTGAGCGTCGGAGCGTCCGCACCGGAGCCCCCTCCGGTGTGTCTTTTGCAGGTCTTGGAGGATCATTCCAGCGGAAGCAGTGTACCCAAATCAGGTCTAAGCACTCGGGAATTTGGATATCTGATCCCGAGGATATATAATCCGACCGTGCAATTTTTGGCACATCAACTGGCGCCGTCTGTGGGAAAGAGTTGAAAGATTTTCTCACGAATTTCTACCTGTTCGAGTAATGGGTGGCGGAAACAACACGTCTACTTCGGGAAAGAAATCCCTTACAGGGGAAAACCCTCATTTACCGAACGACCCCACTCCAAAGGGAGGTCGGGGGAAAGATCCAGTTCATACCCTTTCTTGATTAAATCCGCCAGTGACGCCTAACATACGCTTGGGTGAGGAAAACCGTCCCCTCCCGATCGAAGAGGGGACAACAGGGAACATTGAAGCCCTAGAGTCCCGGACTGCGGATCCCCAACGGGAGGATATTCCAAACTCGGAACCATGCCTTGTTTCTCGCGATCAATTGAACGCCCTCATTAAGCAGGCTGTAGAGAGAGCTTTCGCGGCACAAGGAGATCGAGCCCCCAGAGCTACACCAGGGAATCTGGAGGTACCTACCCCGAGACCCCAGGAAGAGGCACCAGGAGCCTCTCAAGTGCTATCCAAGGAAGTAGGGATGCGGGTAGAAGGAGATGATAAGGTGCCCTCCCGAGCGGAAAGAAACTTTCCTCCTCGGAATACAAGAAGGAATGCAGATTTGGCACCCCGAGGGACAGAACTCCCTGAAGCAGAAGAAAGCACTGATGACACCTACGGAGGGCCAGTTAGCGACTAGCTACAGGCTCTATAGAAGGAACATGAGAGGAAACAGAGTGTTCGAGCCCTCGGGAGTGGACCTGGCAAGGAGATACCTCCAGCCACTGTAAGGGATGACAACATTTGTGCCCCTCCACGAGCAGCAGAGTATTCAGGACCCCGAGGTCCAGAATAAAAACTTGGAGGTATGAGGAAGAGTATTTACGGCCTCGAGGTCCAAAATCTAAACGCGAGAGTACGAGGCAGAGATATGATAAATGCATCGGTACTACAGGTTAGTACATGTGTTTGATAGAGCCTAAAGTATTAGATCTTTTATAGTAATTTGATATTGCTATGAGCATATTTTAATGATATTGACATATATGACACAAACTTTTCCATTGAATTAAGCATGATTCTCCTAAGCTTACATGATTGATACTCTAGAAACGATCTTAGAATTGAGAATTACTTGAAATTGTAGAAGCATGTGTAAGCAATTCACATGTTGAGTCTTGTGATTACTTCATGTGGTAGAATTAATGATTAGACGTTGATGATGATTATGATTTTGGAAGCAAAGACTAACATAATTATTGTTTTTATTGCACACGATTAACATGTTTCCATATTTTAGATATAATTTCATATTACAGACCGAGCCTATCCAGGTTCTGGAGGATCTCTGGGTAGGTTCAGAAGATTTCAGATTATATATTCGGTCTATCCAAGTCCTAGAGGATTTCGGGATAAGCTCGGAAATGGAAAGTGAAGATTGAGCCTATTTAGGTCCCTGAGATTAAGGCCAATAGCCCTAAACAGGCAAAATGATAAGTCCGAAAACTAGAGTGGGTGAGAGGATGATTGATTACCTGAAGCGGGTAGAGAATTTGAGAATCTTCAGAGCCGAAAAATATCTCACCTTCAAAGAGGTGAGGCAATCCAAGAGGTTGGAGGTGAAACCAGCTAGTGGAGAGAGGAAGATAGAATCTACAGCAGGGAGGTCCAGCCCAGAAGCTCCCCGAAACTCTGGAGGAACAGGAAACCGCAATGCTGCGAGAGGATACCGATCTGGGCCTCGAGGGAGATTTTAGAAATATAACCAACTGAGATTGGAACCTACAGAGGTCTTGGAGGTTGCTGGAGATCATCCAGATCTGAAATTCCCTTATTTCATATTTAGATTATATAATTCAGGCTTATGAAGCTTATCTGAGCACTTGAGAGCCTGTGTTGGAGGCCCCTTTTTTGGTGTATCTTTACAGGATCAATTCGGGATTGATATACAAGTAAACCTGGAGAACCTAGAGGTCCTGGAGGAGCCCGAAAGAGCAGAGAACTATGGAGAACTAAACGAGTAGCTGGATTATGATACTTAGTCTGCTATGGTGCTGACCCCCAAATAACGAGTATATCGATACCACCGATTAGTACTGAATTTGATAAAGCAAAAAAAGGTTAGATCTTTTATGCTAACTTGATTTTATAATGAGTATGTCATTATGAGTGTGATATGAATAAGCTATGATATTCGTTGATTCGATATTGTTATAAGTATGTCATTATGAGATTGATATGCGTATCATACTTTGTTTTCCCTAAATCAAGTACGACCCTCCTACTTTTACATGATTATTATGTCTAGACGCTCTAAGTGTGATGTTAAAATTTGAGATTGACTTGAGATACTAGAGAGCATGAGTAGCACGTTGAGTTTATGTGGTTACTATATGCTCTAGAATCCATGACTAAGGATTAATAATGATTCGTGACTTCAGAATGTGGGGCTAACATACTTATCTATGAATTTTGTACGATTGACATGCCTCGATATTCTAGATGTGACTTCAGATTTCGGATTAAGCTTGTCCAGGTCCTGAAAGGCTTCTGGGTAAACTGATTGAATCTCAAAGATTGAGTTTATCTAAACCGGGAGAGAACACCCGAATAAGCTCAAATGTGGTGGATTGAGTTTCCTACTAGAATTATGAGTTGAGGGAAAATAGAATTACCTCACCCTACTCGAGGTCTAAGTGGATCACCAAATATTTATTAAGGTATTAAATGCTAAAACACTGGAGAAACCCGAGGACAAGAGGAGAGAGCCTCGAGCAGAAACTGAGAACCAGCCTTCCCAGGTCCCGAAACGGGGCATGATCTAGATGATTATGGAAGAAACATGAGTGTTCGGGGCTTGAGAACCAGACACGAGAAGAACTTCGAAGAGGATCTTAAGCAAATGATCCAGATTCGAGTGGGATGAATAATATCAGAAAACATTTGAGGAGTTGAAGCTCCACCGAGCCCAGCTGCTGAAGCTGACCAAACCCTCCCCAGGACGCTGAAATATGATATTCAAAAGTTGAGAAGAGCTGAATAAAGGACCAGCCCCTGCAGCTTCTGGAGAAGCTCGAGCTTTGCGGTTAAGATACTACGTCTTGGGTGGCCAATTATACAAACGATCGTTGACCCATCCCTATCTAAGATGTCTCCCGAAGGAGATTACGTGATAAAAGAAACCCATGAAGGATGAGCAGGAAGTCATGAGGGCTACAAGGCTACTGTAAAGAAGGATATACCCAAGAGTCGATCTATTAGGTGAGTAAGATCATATAGGGTGTTGAGATGCGATATTCGGAGACAAGCATGATGACGGACCTTGCAAATGCCTTACACTTCGATGCTTAAAGGGGGTGATGAAGGGTCTAGGCCTACTACCTCTGAGATGCTGATATGAAGCCACGTAAGTGAAAAGTGTATATTTTACCTTTTTACTTTAAATTTTACTTTGTGATATGATATGTGTTACCTAGACATAGTTGTTTAGAACATAAAACCTCGAAGCATATAAGCATTTGCTAAAGCTTCAGAAATGATTGATTTGAGAAATGCTAAGGTGATTACTTAGGAGAATTTCGTGATTGAATCGAGAGAATGATTGAGAATTTAGGCATGGTTAAGAACGTGTTTTTGATTAGCGATGAGTCTAATTTTTTTTAAATTATGTTAAAATGTATGTTTATCTTTGATGAATATTTGAAGATTTTATAAGATGTGATGAAAACATTTGGAGATTCTTGGAAATTTGTATGAGCACATATTTCCTAACAATTTAAGATATGATTCATAAGCATACTTTGAGCATTCTGAAACGCGTGAGGGCTAACCACCCTGAGTAGCCAGATGACTAAGTTTGAAAATTAGGAGTGATGAAATGATGAAGGATCTTTAGATCACTGAGCATATATGAGATATGAGAATACAAACGTGAAAAATACTTAAAGGCCACGAGGCCGAGGGAAGCTAGAAAGTTCCTCACCCTACTCTAAATCCAAGCGGATTACTTGAACTTGAAGGGTCTTGATATGATCAACACCTTGAATTGAGAGTGAGAAACACTCAGAGGCCTAGAGGCCGAGGAGCTCCAGAGAGCCCTCACCATGTTTGAAACCCAAAAGGGTTAATCAATGAAATGAGAAGATTTTATGAATCAAAATCTTTTAAGAATGAGAGTGAGAAACACTCAGAGGCCTAGAGGCCGAGGAGCTCCAGAGAACCCTCACCATGCTTGAAACCCAAAAGGGTTAATCAATGAAATGAGAAGATTTTATGAATCAAAATCTTTTAAGAATGAGAGTGAGAAACACTCAGAGGCCTAGAGGCCGAGGAGCTCCAGAGAGCCCTCACCATGCTTGAAACCCAAAAGGATTAATCAATGAAATGAGAAGATTTTATGAATCAAAATCTTTTAAGAATAAGAGTGAGAAACACTCAGAGGCCTAGAGGCCGAGGTGCTCCAGAGAGCCCTCATCTTACTTGAGACCCAAGTGGGTTACTGAAATGAGAAGATTTTATGAATCAAAATCTTTTAAGAATAAGAGTGAGAAATACTCAGAGGCCTAGAGGCCGAGGTGCTCCAGAGAGCCCTCATCTTAACTGAGACCCAAGTGGGTTACTAAAATGAGAAGATTTTATGAATCAAAATCTTTTAAGAATAAGAGTGAGAAACACTCAGAGGCCTAGAGGCCGAGGTGCTCCAGAGAGCCCTCATCCTACTTGAGACCCAAGTGGGTTACTAAAATGAGAAGATTTTATGAATCAAAATCTTTTAAGAATAAGAGTGAGAAATACTCAGAGGCCTAGAGGCCGAGGTGCTCCAGAGAGCCCTCATCTTACTTGAGACCCAAGTGGGTTACTGAAATGAGAAGATTTTATGAATCAAAATATTTTAAGAATAAGAGTGAGAAACACTCAGAGGCCTAGAGGCCGAGGTGCTCCAGAGAGCCCTCATCTTACTTGAGACCCAAGTGGGTTACTGAAATGAGAAGATTTTATGAATCAAAATCTTTTAAGAATAAGAGTGAGAAACACTCAGAGGCCTAGAGGCCGAGGTGCTCCAGAGAGCCCTCATCTTACTTGAGACCCAAGTGGGTTACTGAAATGAGAAGATTTTATGAATCAAAATCTTTTAAGAATAAGAGTGAGAAACACTCAGAGGCCTAGAGGCCGAGGTGCTCCAGAGAGCCCTCATCTTACTTGAGACCCAAGTGGGTTACTGAAATGAGAAGATTTTATGAATCAAAATCTTTTAAGAATAAGAGTGAGAAACACTCAGAGGCCTAGAGGCCGAGGTGCTCCAGAGAGCCCTCATCTTACTTGAGACCCAAGTGGGTTACTGAAATGAGAAGATTTTATGAATCAAAATCTTTTAAGAATAAGAGTGAGAAACACTCAGAGGCCTAGAGGCCGAGGTGCTCCAGAGAGCCCTCATCTTACTTGAGACCCAAGTGGGTTACTGAAATGAGAAGATTTTATGAATCAAAATCTTTTAAGAATAAGAGTGAGGAACACTCAGAGGCCTAGAGGCCGAGGTGCTCCAGAGAGCCCTCACCTTACCTGAGACCCAAGTGGGTTACTGAAATGAGAAGATTTTATGAATCAAAATCTTTTAAGAATAAGAGTGAGAAACACTCAGAGGCTTAGAGGACGAGGTGCTCTAGAGAGCCCTCACCCTACTTGAGACCCAGGAAGGTTAGCTAACGAAATAAGAAGATTTTACGAGTTAAAGTCTTCTATATAAGAGTGAGAAACACTCAGAGGCCTAGAGGTCGAGGAGCTCCAGAGAGCCCTCACCATGCTTGGAACCCAAAAGGGTTAGTCAATGAAATGAGAAGATTTTATGAATCAAAATCTTTTAAGAATGAGAGTGAGAAACACTCAGAGGCGTAGAGGCCGAGGAGCTCCAGAGAGCCCTACCATGCTTGGAACCCAAAAGGGTTAGTCAATGAAATGAGAAGATTTTATTAATCAAAATCTCTTAAGAATGAGAGTGAGAAACACTCGGAGGCCTAGGGGCCGAGGAGCTCCAGAGAGTCCTCACCCTGATGGAAACCCAAAAGGATTAATCAATGAAAAGAAAGGTTTTATGAATCAAAATCTTTTAAACGAAAGTGAGAGACAAGTAGAGGCTCAGAGGCCAAGGAGAACTGGGGAGCATCTCCCCATAACTAAGACCCAAGATGGGTACTTAGAAAACAAAAATTTGGCTAAAAGTCAAGGAAAACCTCTTCGAGCCACTTGAAACCAGAGGTGATTCCTTGAAAGGGGGAGAGATTCCCTAAAGTTCTTGAGAAAACTCTTTGAAGGTTATGAAGCCAAGAGTCAGGCCATTGCCAAATTATAGGTGGCCAAGGCAGAAAAATCTCCGAAGGGGAGCTCTTTTGAAATTCCTCTCCAAATCAAGAATAATACACGTCTCTCCAGAAACGCCTCTGTATTAGGCTCACTGGAATTTTCTACTCTCACAAAAGATATACCCCTTTTACGAGAGAAGGGAAGACTCGGTCCACTCGGCAGGGCCGAGTCTTAGAGGCAGCTCCGAGATAAGGGGAGGCTCTAACTTCTTCCCAAGAGAAAGGCTCTATAAATAGGTAAAGCAAGATACATTTCGAGGTTAGACTTTTTACTCTTACAAGACTGAATATATTTCTTATTATTATACATTGCGAGATCCTTTGAGAGCTTGATTTGATAAATCAAGGACTTTGAAGTCTTTGTGATATACGAAGATTCTTATACTGACTTGAGCGTCGGAGCGTCCGCACCGGAGCCCCCTCCGGTGTGTCTTTTGCAGGTCCTTGGAGGATCATTCCAGCGGAAGCAGTGTACCCAAATCAGGTCTAAGCACTCGGGAATTTGGATATCTGATCCCGAGGATATATAATCCGACCGTGCAATTTTTGGCACATCACGCATATTTACTCATATGTCACTACTTTTGCACACACAATCTACATTTTTCTTTATTTTATTCATAAAAGTTTAGAAAACCACCCTTCAAAACATCACTCATTATACTTTTCCTTACCCACTTTTTAAAATGTGTGTAATCTCAAGGGTGCAACACCCATGAGATGGAGTGAGTATTATTTATGTAACACCCGTAAATTTTTTATATATGCGTGTAGATATTTTTTTGAATAAAAATAAATCATGAAATATATATGATTATATATATAATTGTAGATATTATATTTTTAGTTGATATTGTAAACACAAATTCGTGAATTAAATAATAAAAACGCGAAAATGGTAAATAATTTTATTTAATTTCGGATTAAAACCGAGTATTTGTGGGTTACAATCTCTAATTTGCTCCTCCGATTCTCTCTTCTTGAAGTTCTTGAATTTCTTGAGCACTTTTGGAACTTCTGGAGTTGGATCCGCAGCCGAATCCTATCTGATCTTGTATTTGAGGCTTTATAATGTTAATCCAAAGGTTTAGCACCGTACTTTGGATTAAACGTTGAATTTAGGGACTTTTGTGATGAACGTAGTTGAACACCGTTCTTGAATTTGGGACTTTGTAACGTTGATCCAAGGGTTTGACGCCGTATTTTGGATCAAACGTTGAATAAAGGGACTTTTGGGATGAACGTCGTTGAAGATCGTTCTTGAACTTGGGACTTTGTAACGTTGATCCAAGGGCTTGACGCCGTATTTTGGATCAAACGTTGATTTACGGGACTTATCGGGACTTTTCCGGGACTTATCGGGACTTTTCCGGGACTTATCGGGACTTTTACGGGACTTATCCGGGACGAACATCGTTGAAGATCCACGAAGCACCTCCTCCTTGAAGAAACGCCGAATTGAGGGGGCTTAGCACCTTGATCTCCACCCGAACGCTGCTTCTCGCCGCTTTGCACGAAGAACGCTTTGAAGAAACGCCGAATCGAAGGGGCTTAGCACCTTGATCTCCACTCGAACACTGCTTCTCGCCGCTTTGCACGAAGAACGCCTTGAAGAAACGCCGAATCGAAGGGGCTTAGCACCTTGATCTCCACTCGAACGCTGTTTCTCGCCGCTTTGCACGAAGAACGCCTTTGAAGCTCCTCCGCTTGCTGAAGAACACTCTAAAATCTCTGCAGAGAATTTTAGAGCCTTGAATGCTTCTGACTTGTTTATTCTGAAATGAATGAAATGAGGCATCTATTTATAGGTGTAGAACCTAGGGTTTCTTATGGGCCAGGGAGATATTTGTGCAAGTGGTTAGGGTTTAATTCAAATTTTGAATTACTTGGGCTAAGAATACCCTATTTGGGCTCAATTTGGTTTGTTGGACTTTAGAGGCCCATCATCATTTATGGGACTTTAGAAGTCTGTCTTGCTTTATTGGACTTTAGAGGTCCGTCTTGAATTTATGGGACTTTAGAGACCCGTCTTAATTTACCAGACTTTAGAGGCCCGTCTTGATTTACTGGACTTTAGAGGCCCGTCTTGATTTACTGGACTTTAGAGGTCCAAAGGAATTTAAAATTTAGGTGTCTACAAATGCCCCCTCGCATTTCGTTCACAAGAACGTTTGCCTTCGAAGTGGACGAATTGCGAAATTATTTCAAATTATGGAGCAACAAGCAATTTAGGCTCGTGCGTTTATGGAGCAACAAGCAGTTTAGGCTCGTGCGTTTTTTGAGCAACAAGCAGTTTAGGCTCATGCGTTCTTGGAGCAACAAACAGTTTAAGCTCGTGCATTTATGGAGCAATAAGCAGTTTTAGGCTCGTACATCATGGAACAATAAGCAGTTTAGGCTCGTGCGTTTATGGAGAAATACGCAATTTAAGCTCGTGCGTTTATGGAGCATACTTGTTTTCTTTACGCGTAGTAGCGTTTCAAAAACATTTCGTTCATGGGACAAATGTATATGACGTCTTCAGAAATCAATTTGTAGGTGATATTTGCATAAACTTCCTTAATTTGATTGTCTTCAACTGTGACGTGATTCGCCGTTGTTTCAGTTTCTTCTAGCAAGATCTTCCCTTCTTTGGCTAGTCGCATAATTTTATCTTTAAGTATAAAACAGTCTTGGGTTGGATGTCCTATCAATCGATGGTACTTGCAATATTTGGGGTCGTCCGTTCGCCCAGCCTCATCGGGTCGTTTCATTTGTGGTAGTTCAATGAGATCATTCTTGATCAAGTCATCGAAAATTTCGGGGATGTCTAAGTCTAGAAATGGATATTGCTTTCGTTGCAACTCCTTCAAACTCGTTTTCCTTTGCCCCCACTCTTGATATAGCGCCCCTTCAAATCCACTTGTAGACATGCTCAACTCCATGTCATGAGCCTTAGTAGCCAAATCCTCGAATGATCTTGGTTGAATTGCTTGAAGGATATATCGAAGACCCCACTGCATTCCTTGGATGCACATCTCGATAGCTGAAGTTTCAGTCAATCTATCCTTACAATTTAGGCTTAGATTTCTCCATCGATTTATGTAATCGATCACCGGCTCTTCTTTTGATTGACAAGTGTTCGTCAATTCAAACATGCTAACCGTTCTACGAGTGCTGTAAAATCGATTGATAAATTCTTGTTCCATTTGCTCCCAACTGTCTATCGAACTGGCCTCCAAATCGATGTACCAATCGAATGCATTGTCCTTTAAAGAGCGCACAAATTTCTTCACCAAATGATCTCCATACGTGCCAGCATTGTTGCAGGTCTCCACGAAGTGAGCAATATGTTGTTTTGGATTACCCTTGCCATCGAACTGTTGCAACTTTTGAGGTTGATAACCAGCTGGCATCTTCAAACTGTCAATCCTCTTCGTGTAAGGCTTGATGTAGGTGAATGAAGACTTAGGACTTTCCTCGAACTTATCTTTGATCGCCCCGAGTATGATTTCTTTTAGGCGGTCAACGGGCACCAAACCATCGGGAGAAACTTGTAACTCCTTAAAAGTTGGGTCAATTTCCATTTGTTGAAGTTCACCGGACATCTCCACATCATGCCCCTCGACTCGTTTTTCTTTTGCTCGACTTAACTCCCCTTTGTCCGCATTGCTCATCAGCTTAGCAATCTGAGCATCCTGTTCTTGGACATGTTTCGTGAGTCCTTCTATAGCTCTAGTCAAGCTTGCCAATTGCTCCTCAACAGTCGTGGTATTTATCACCATTGCTGAAGTTGTGCTTGAATATGATGATGAGTTTGCCATGGAGTGAGTGGGAGAACATGCTGCACTGTTTTCCTCGTTCACAGTGTTGGCTGGTGGACCCTCTTCAATTAACTTCTTTGAAGCAGCGGATGGCTTGGAGCTCCTTGACATACTTCTTGTGATTACGTTCACGTCTTCAAAGTCGACGCCAATTGATCCAGATGCAATGCCTCTCTTGATCTTAATCTTGATTGGCGCCATCGTCGTGACTTGATTTGCTTGAAGAGTAGAGATGAGAGGTAGAGATTGTCCCACCGGGCGTGCCAATTTGTAAACACAAATTCGTGAATTAAATAATAAAAACGCGAAAATGGTAAACAATTTTATTTAATTTCGGATTAAAACCGAGTATTTGTGGGTTACAATCTCTAATTTGCTCCTCCGATTCTCTCTTCTTGAAGTTCTTGAATTTCTTGAGCACTTTTGGAACTTCTGGAGTTGGATCCGCAGCCGAATCCTATATGATCTTGTATTTGAGGCTTTATAACGTTAATCCAAAGGTTTAGCACCGTACTTTGGATTAAACGTTGAATTTAGGGACTTTTGTGATGAACGTCGTTGAAGACCGTTCTTGAATTTGGGACTTTGTAACGTTGATCCAAGGGCTTGACGCCGTATTTTGGATCAAACGTTGAATTAAGGGACTTTTGGGATGAACGTCGTTGAAGATCGTTCTTGAACTTGGGACTTTGTAACATTGATCCAAGGGCTTGACGCCGTATTTTGGATCAAACGTTGATTTACGGGACTTATTGGGACTTTTCCGGGACTTATCGGGACTTATCCGGGACGAACATCGTTGAAGATCCACGAAGCACCTCCTCCTTAAAGAAACGCCGAATTGAGGGGGCTTAGCACCTTGATCTCCACCCGAATGCTGCTTCTCGCCGCTTTGCACGAAGAACGCTTTGAAGAAACGCCGAATCGAAGGGGCTTAGCACCTTGATCTCCACTCGAACACTGCTTCTCGCCGCTTTGCACGAAGAACGCCTTGAAGAAACGCCGAATCGAAGGGGCTTAGCACCTTGATCTCCACTCGAACGCTGTTTCTCGCCGCTTTGCACGAAGAACGCCTTTGAAGCTCCTCCGCTTGCCTTTGAAGCTCCTCCGCTTGCTGAAGAACACTCTAAAATCTCTGCAGAGAATTTTAGAGCCTTGAATGCTTCTGACTTGTTTATTCTGAAATGAATGAAATGAGGCATCTATTTATAGGTGTAGAACCTAGGGTTTCTTATGGGCCAGGGAGATATTTGTGCAAGTGGTTAGGGTTTAATTCAAATTTTGAATTACTTGGGCTAAGAATACCCTATTTGGGCTCAATTTGGTTTGTTGGACTTTAGAGGCCCATCATCATTTATGGGACTTTAGAGGCCTGTCTTGCTTTATTGGACTTTAGAGGTCCGTCTTGAATTTATGGGACTTTAGAGGCCCGTCTTAATTTACCGGACTTTAGAGGCCCGTCTTGATTTACTGGACTTTAGAGGCCCGTCTTGATTTACTGGACTTTAGAGGTCCAAATGAATTTAAAATTTAGGTGTCTACAGATATATATATATATATATATATATATAATTATATATATATGTATATGTACGTAAATATAGTTAGTAGTTATAAACCTTGAATTATGTATATATATTAATATATGTCCACACATAAATGAAGATAATCGGTTCTATTATTTTATTTTATTTTAATTAGTTTTTCCCTCGATAATTCAACTACACAATTAAATTCTTTCCCCTAAGTTCTCAACTTTGTTACATTCAAATTTAAATACGTGAGATAATATTCAATGTGGAATTCGTCAGATTTCTCCCAAATTCCAAATCTTTTTAACTAACTATATCTTCTCATCTCTTATATATCTTCTCAGCAAATACTTATGTATACCAGTTATATTCTTGTAATTGGATCCAATTTTTCTATTTACCCTCCTTTTTTTAATAAATCCACACTCCCTTCTTTTAGGCACTTATGTGTACAAGTTACATACATGTAACTAAATTAAATTTTTATATGGATTATTAGTTATTTACCCTATTTTTTATTAATTTCACCCCAATTTCTTTTATAAAAAAAATCATTTTTTTTTTCAAAAAATGACCAAAATTTAGGAAAAAAATACAAAAAAAAAATCGAAAAAAAAACTAAACTAAAAAAATTCAATTTTTTTCTAATTTGGGTATAAATGTATGAATATGACATGCTCACTTTCTAGCTTAATCTAATTTATAATAACTAAGATTATTTTGTTATGTCTTCATTATTTCTACAATGATATTTGGTTTCTTACAAGTTTTTTAAAGTTGTAGATTATTTTTCAAGACTAATTAATAACATAATCTAATTGAAAAATAAAATTTCTATTTAGAAACTTAAATGAGTGGAGAATTGGAGAAGAAAACAGCATAATATTGCATCAGCTTTATTATTTTCTTTGTGGCCATCGTTGTGTTGATGCATTCATATGTTTATTGAGTGTGATTGTATCTATTAATTGAATTGTGTGTTAAATGTGATTCATTCTCACT
The DNA here is from genome assembly GCA_963675135.1 of Galeopsis tetrahit. Lineage (NCBI taxonomy): Eukaryota > Viridiplantae > Streptophyta > Magnoliopsida > Lamiales > Lamiaceae > Galeopsis > Galeopsis tetrahit. Next base: position 64,196,528 of record OY776126.1, on the reverse strand, counting down.
TTTGTTCTTCTTACTAGTTAGTTTATATCAATCTTTTAATATTAATGTATTAATTTGCATGGTATGTCTGGAATTATGAATGTGTTAAGTATGTGAACTCAAAATTCAAAAACATTAGAATTTGTACCAATATAAACAATATTATACTGCATATGAATAGTACTGCATATATTAACTAATAATATCATAACACTTATAAACTAAAAATTATATTAATAAAAAACGAAAATAAAGTGATTAAAAAATGAAAGTTCGAATGAAAATAATAATTAAACAATGTAAAACGAAGTAAAATTTGTAAGGAATGAAATAAATTTTTAAAAGGATAAGTTGAAAATTATACACCAATTAATTAAAGTAAAAATAGAACCAACAACTAAGAGAGATGAGAGTTTTATTTTTTTTTAAAAATTATTATTATTATACTATTTAATACTTTAAAAAATAATTAATATTATTTTTAAAATTTTCTTATTGGACTTTAAAATTTTAGAATAATTATTTGTGGCATAAAAAGAAAGTACGTGAAAAAAATTATCATTTGAAACACAAATGATAAATAGGAAGAAAAATAAATTTAAAAAATAATATTAAAAAGAGAAATATAAATATCAATTGGAGTAAAATTAAAAATTAATGGAGTATTATTTTTTAATGATAAAATTAAAAAAAATTAATTGAAGTAAAATAAAGGCCCATGAAAAAATTTATGTGCTAAATTGATATAGTAAATGAGTCATTTGTTATTTGTAATGGATTATTGGATTGAATATAGTAAATGGGTCATGTGTTATTTGTAATGGGTTATTGGATTGAATATAGTAAATAAATCATGTGTTATTTGTAATGAGTTATCGAATCCAGTTACATACATGTAACTAGTACACAAGAGTGCAACACATCTTCACATCTCTTATTTCACCCACGATAATTCACAAATCAGTGACATAAAATAAATTTGTTTTCCCCGAAAATAAATCAGTGAAATAGTTTTCGTTCTCTAGATGAGAAGTTGTTTGTTACTATTGCATTCACATACATTTTGAGGTGGAAATTTCTATCTTGATTTATTTGTCATTATTAAATGCGATATGTAATTATTTTTATATTCATGTGAAATATAATTTTTAACTTGAATTAAAGGGTAGGTCTCCTGTAGACTCAACTCCTTACAAGGAATTGAGTCAATTTTAAAAAATGGGTAGGATTAACAATAAATATGAAATAAACACTAATCAAGTTGATGAAACTAATAATAATGATAAGAAAGTTGTTGTTTTTAAAGGGGAAACATCAAACAAATCTGAGTATCAACCTATCATAACTGAAGTTGATTCGGATGAAGAATTGCTTGATGAATGCCTCAACAATTCTAACAACATTGTCTTGCTCACTAAGCACTTTAATAAATTTCTTAAGAAATTTGTGAACAAATCTAGAAACATTCAGCCTAAGATTCAAATCAACACATCAACCAGAAAGGAGGAAGGATCAATTCACACCAAGACCATCAAAGAGTGAAGGTAAACCAAGGTATGATCCTAAATTACGAAAATCAGTTCAATGCAATGCATGTTCTGGATATGGCCATTATGCAAATGAATGTGCCAATACTAGACTTAAGTAAAAATTGAATTTTAGTGCTACCTTGAGTGATGAATCTGATGATGATGATCTTGATGAGTCAAATGATAATGAATATTCTCATTTTACCAGAATTGATAATAATGATTCCTCAGATGATGATCTGGATGAAACAGATTCTGATGTTGTACATGATGCTTCAACATCTACAGCAACATCAGAACAGAGTCACTCAGATTTGAACTGTTTTAATGGTTTTATTGATGATGCAGGAAAAAGGACTGATGACAATGAATACCAAAAGCTATTAAATGATTGGAACAACTAGAAACTTACTCTTACTTCTTTGAATAAAGAGAATGAGGACCTGAAAGACACAATCACCAAGCTAGAAGTTGTTCTTACCAAAAGAGATCTGGAAATCTGTAACTTAAAGGAGAAACTGATAAATTCCACTTTATGTTTCAAGAAATATTCCAAGAGTGCTTCTGAGGTAAATAATGCTATAGCTAATGGTAAGTCTAATAATCATGGTTTAGGTTATGACGGTGTAACTGCTTCTATATCTGAATATTTTAGAAAACCTGTGAAATTTGTGAAGGCAAATGTTAACACATCTGATGTAACATCTGCACAATCAGATCCTCACAAGGTTAAAAGGAAATATATCTATCATTACTGTTTCAAGGTTGGTCATATTCGTCCTTACTGTATAAAATGGTTTGAAGAACTGAAAAATTTGAAAATGCTGCATAAAAAATCGTCACCTCCTGGTAAACAGTTTCTAAAATCTGCATGGAAACCAAAAGCTACCTGTAATGTTGTTCATACCTCCTTAAAAGCATGTCTACCTGATTTATGGTATTTTGATAGTGGTTGTTCTAGACATATGACAGGTCGTATAGACTTCTTATTTAATTATGTTTTTTGTTTTTTTATTTTTTTATTTTTTTTAAATTAGAAACATTAATAAGAGGAGGAAAAAGTGGGAAAGTATTATTTTTTGTTTTGGGGAACTGAGGTTATTATATATATATATATATATATATATATACTAGTGTAAGACCCGCGAATTTCACGGGTTTGTAAAAAAAATATATCACAATCAAACCTTGTTGGAAATCCAACAATTTTAAGTTTGAGTATTTTTTTCGTGGTGTTTTATTAGATTTTATGGATTTAATACAAAATCAACATACCACAAAACAATTTTAAAAAATACCTCTTTAATTACATAATACGAAGTAATACGTAGAAAACATTAATTTTATCAATTATACAAATGTAATAAATTGATTAAGAAAGACGAATCAAGAAAGTAAGAAGAAATATATACATAAATTACAAAAATCTTCAATCTTCAAAATTTATTCACAATCTTCAAAGTTATTCACAATCTTTTAAACCATGATATCATTGAGTAGACGAATTGTAATGGATTTCTATTGACAATCTTCAAATCTTCAAATTACAAAGACAGAATCAAGAAAGCTAGAAGAAATATACAAAATCCAAAATCTTCAAAGTCACATCTTCAAAGTCACAATCTCACAATAAATTATTATAATCAATTCACAATCTTTAAAGTCACAATCTTTTAAACCATGATATCATTGAGTAGACGAATTGTTGGATTTCTATTGACCATCTTCAAATCTTCAAATTACAGAGATAGAATCAAGAAAGTAAGAAGAAATATACAAAATCCTTGAGAACAGATGAGGGATTTATATAGAAAATAAGATTAAGAATGTAGGGTCAAGATTAAGTTTTAAAATGAATGGATGAGATTAAAAGAAAAGTGTAGAATGAATGCGAATTCAGGATTTTGAAATAGAGTGATTTGAGAAGAGAGAGATTGAGATAGACCAATGAATTAGTGCCACGACTATACAAAATGTTTGCAAATATATATATATATATATACACGAATGAAATGGGGTGCTACTAATCTAAATTAATATTTGAATTTTTTTAGGGGTATACTTAATAAATGGTTGTGCTTATATAATTTTGAAGGTGTGAGTAGGCCGATTGTAAGTAAGTCGAGTCAACTCGCGAGCTACTCGTGCTCAATTCGAAAAAAAGATCAAAATCGATTTGAAGTTAATCGAGTTGAGTTGAGTTTCGAGCTACTCGAGTTTTATTTGCTCATGAATGTAATATAGCAATATAGAGAAATTTTTTTTTTTTTATAATTAACTTTGATAGGGATTTGTAATATACCTATACAAAGAAACTTTGATTAGGTAACTATTTCTTATTCTATTCAATAAAATATATGGGATACAATACTAGGTTGTGGAAGATGATGAGTTATTTGCTCATGAGCTACAAACAGATGTCAACCCACCAACGGTTATATATCAATTAATTTATTTATTTCTTTGCTTTAATTAACATATATATTTACAATTTTAATTTAGGGGTATCTCAAAGAAAAGGAAGAGGGAAGACAACTGAAATTTCAGTAAAAGAGACTTGAAATGTGAAGGCTACTTTAAAACTGACGCTGATGTCCTTCAACATGTACCCTATGTTGAAGTTTTCTCGCCATAGTGTTTTAAGTCTCGTTAGAATTGTTTTCTCTTCTGTGCTTGTTTAAATTAAAAAAAACTATATAAATAAAAGAAAAAAAGAAAACATAACTATTTGGAGCACATCTCATTATTTCCCCAAATCATTATTTGTTCAACATAATTTTCCATTCTTTCATAATCCTCTCATATATAACCGATTAAGTATTTATCAGACTACTATTTAATTAATTTAAGACTTTCCTTTCACAACAGAAACCGAACAGACTACTCTAAAAAAAATGATTGGGAGTGGATCATATTTATGATTGGGAGTGGATCATATTTATGTTGTATTATAATTAATCTAGGGGTTGTACTCTCGTGTACGTTACATGTATGTAACTGAATCCAATAACCCACTCATTTACTATATCCAATCTAATAACACATTATAAATAACACATGACCAATTTATTATATGCAACCCAATAACCCATTACAAATAACACATGACTCATTTACAATATTAATTTAGCACATAGATTTTTTGGGACTTTATTTTACTTTAATTAATTTTTTATTTTTTTATAATTAAAAAATAATACTCAATTCATTTTTTAACATTTTATTTTTTTATTTTACTTCCATTGATATTTATATTTTTCTTTTTAATATTATTTTTTAAATTTATTTTTCTTCCTATTTATCATTTGTGTTTCAAATGATATTTTTTTTTCACGTACTTTCTTTTTATGACACGAATAATTATTCTAAAAGTTTAAAGTCTAATAAAAAAATTTAAAAATAATATTAATTGGTTTTTTTAAATATTAAATAGTAAAATAATAATTTGTTTTAAAAAATAAAACTCTCATCTCTTTTAACTGCAAGTATTCAATTCTATTGGTACTATTTTACTTCATTCCTTACAAATTTTACTTCGTTTTACATTGTTTAATTATTATTTTCATTCGAACTTTCATTATTTAATCACTTTATTTTAGTTTTTTATAAATAATACTCCATCCGTCCCACAGGAATTTGCACACTTTCCATATATGGATGTCCCATACCAATTTGCACACTCCATAAAAGGAAATATCTTCACAACCCTCACCCTTGAAATATACTCATATTTACCCATATGTCATTACTTTTCAACACTCAATCTACTTTTTACTTTACTTTATTCATAAAAGTTTACAAAACTACCCCTCAAAACATCAATCATTACACATTTTCTTACACATTTCTTAAAATGTGTGCCGGTCAAAGGGTGCAAATTCCTCAGGGACGGAGTGAGTAATTTTTAGTTTATAAGTGTTATGATAACAATTGATAAGTATGATGGTATATTATTAGTTAATATGCAGTATTGTACGTATTAGTTTATATATGGTATAATATTAGTTTATATTGGTACAAGTTCTAATGTTTTCGAGTTTCGAGTTCACATACTTTATGGTACTAGTTCAAATATAGTATAGTATTTCACATATTGTATAGTATTAGTTCACATACTCTATGGTACTAGTTCAAATATAGTATATTATTAGTTCACATATTGTATAGTATTAGTTCACATACTCTATGGTACTAGTTCAAATATAGTATAGTATTAATTCACATATTGTATAATATTAGATCATATATTAAATAATATTTTTATACACACATTAATCTCTAGTACTATATAATATATTAACTAATACTATACCATAGGCGTACTAATACTCTATCGTATTTAAACTAATATTATATTTAATAAAAAATACATAACTTAACACATTCATAATTCAAGGCATACCATGCAAATTAATACATCAATATTAAAATATTGATATTAAGTAACTAGTAAGAAGAACAAAAGTGAGAATTAATCACACTGAACACACAATTGAATTAATAGATACGTTCACACTCAATAAACATATGAATGCATCAACACGATGATGACCACAAAGAAAATAATAAAGCTGATGCAATATTATGCTGGGTTCTTCCCCAATTCTCCACTCATTTAAGTTTCTAAATATAAATTTTATTTTTCAATTAGATTATGTTATTAATTAGTCTTAAAAAATAATCTACAACTTTAAAAAACTTGTAACAAACTAGATATTGTTGTAGAAATAATGAAAACATAATAAAATAATCTTAGTTATTATATTAAAACTAGAAAGTAAGCATGTCATTCATACATTTATACCCAAATTAGAAAAAAAATTAAATTTTTTTAGTTTAGCTTTATTTTTGTATTTTTTTTCCTAAATTTTGGTCATTTTTTGAAAAAAAAAAAACTGAAATTTTTATTTCATAATTTTATTTTTGAGTTTCATATTTTTTTTATATATTCCTTATGTTTTTATATTTATTTTTTGAAAGTTAAAATAATAGAATAATATTTGACTTTGTGGTGATTCATTGGTGACACGATAGTCCGTGTATAATTATAATTTTAATGAGTTTTATTTTAATTTAATTGATAAAATGGTAATATAGTATTTTACATGTATTTTTCTTTTAAAAAAATTGGGGGTGAAATTAATAAAAAAAAAGGTAAATAACTAATAATAAAAAAATTAGATTTAGTTACATGTATGTAACTTGTACACATAAGTGTCTAAAAGAAGTGAGTGTGGACTTATTAAAAAAAAAAGTGTAAATAGTTAGTTACATGTATGTAATTAGTACACATAAGTATTTGTCTTATTTAAGTTAGATTTATAAAAATTAAAGTCAATTAAATTTGTTGGAGTAATTTTATTAAATACTGTAGGTCCCTAAGTTGAGTTAATATCGAGGGAAGCTAAAGAAAATGTCTAGAGGGGGGTGAATAGACTTTTCTAAAATCTTTCGATATATCAGAATTACAATATGCGGAATACGAAATTAACAATGAGCCCAATTTAAGATTATACTCAACTTAATTCGAGAACTCTGTTTTATGTATACTCAACTAGTCTTGTTCAGTTATGTATGTTTAACAAGTAAACAATCAATCAATTAAACAACAAACAAAATAGTAAAGTAAATCAAACACGAGATTTATAGTGGATCGACAACTTGTCTACATCCACTCTCACAAACCCAGTTGTGAAATTCTTATTAACTCTTCCAATCGAGTAATATGTTCTTGTAGCTTTAAGTCCCAAGAAATAAGACTTAGATCTTCTCGATTATATCTCCAGATATATCTTCGATCTTACTAGTGATTTACAAGTATCTAGCAACTTGAAACAATAAACGAAAATAAAACTTCTCTTTGTTCAGTAGTAGCCTTCTGATTTCTTCACTTGTCTTGCGTAGCTTCACTTTCTGAACTTCAATCTCTGAGAGTAATCTTCAATAAACTTTCGTAAGTAGTAATTCTCAATATTTCAGTAGTCTTTAACCAATGAATACCTTGAGGTATTTATAAACTTCTAATTCCAAGAACATTCAGTTGTGTAACAACCTTTTCTTGAAAACTAACTTGTAACTGATTCCTCATATCCTTTAACGCGTTTCTTCAGTTAATTAGTTATTCCTTAACTAATTCTTCAATCTTTATCTTCAACACGCTTTTGTAACTAACTTCAAGTCGACCTGTCTTGTTTAAGTCGCACCTGTCTTGTGTAGAAGTAGTAGACTGTGTCTTCTACTTGTCTTGTGCAGTAGACTTCTTCAGATTACAACATAGAACTAATCTAGTCATATCCTCTAATCCTAACAAGACTATTACATTACATTAAGCTTCTTGTTGTAAAGCTTAGTCAACTTATAAATCTATACAACAAATCTATCTATTACATAGAAATATCATGAGCTCTATACAACACTTCTTCATAGCTCAAAAACAATCTAACATATACGAATAACAAAATATGAAGTACTTATAAATCGTACTTATCTTTCAATAATACTTGTCTTTTAAAAACTAGTACTTGTCTAGAATTTCTACTGATCTGTACAAGACGACTTCAACTCAACTAGACTAGATCAGTCAATACTTAGAAAATATTCAAGTTTTCTTTTGGCTTATCAAAACTTTATCTTTTATCTTTTATTCATCATTTAGGACTTGTTCTAGGATTCATATCCCAACAATTTCCCCCTTTTTGATGAAGCCAAAACTACTTGAATCTTTTCATAATACTAGACTAGTTAAGTAGTTATCTTGTCTTTAAACATCAAATAGTACTTATCTTTTCATTCATTCAGAAATATGATCAGTAGATATTACAAATACTTACTCAAAATAAAACTAAGTCTAAGTATCAGAGCAAAAACAAAAATTAATCTGATATACTACCTTCTTAAGAACTTGGAACACCAAAAGCATCTAGTAGTCTTTTGTGAATGATAGTCATGTGTTCTTCAATTTCGATCTTCTCCTTCTCCAGTAGATCTTCTTCAAACTTCTTAATATGATTGTGATCGATCCTTTTTCCAGAACCTAACATAGGAGTAATCCATTTAGGAAAAATAGGAACAAGAATATTAAAACTTACAGCAGTTGCAATCCTCATGATCAAGTTCCATAGATTCCTGTCTTGATTTTCCATGAACTTGTCAAAAATTGAGTATAACTCTTCTTTGCTTTCTGGATCTCCAAACTTGCGAATAATCCAGTGATCCAACTCCCAATTCAGTTTAACTTTGAACCATGCATCTTTATGTTCATCATCAATGAAATTATCAATGTATGCATCCTCAACTTGATCTGGATCAGTCTTCAACTTCAGCAAATTCTTGATATGCTTTCCTAACAATTTCTTGTTAGCATAATGAACTTCTTCCAGCTTCTGCTTCTTATGAAGAGCTTCAACCTCTTCATCACCAATATCAGCTAAAATATCTCCTAGTTCTTCTTTCTTCTTTTCTAGAACAAGTTTCCTCTTGACTTGTCTAGTCTGAACTTCACCTTCAGGAGACGCAATGCTTTTTCCTTTTAGCAATCTTTTCTTTTTCTGTTCTTCAGCTTCATCAAGATCAGCTTTCTTGACCAGCCTTCCTCTCTTGGGATACCTTAACTCTTCTATCGCAGTCGCAGCAGCTTTAACTTTCGGTTCTGCACTTGACTTCTCTTCACCCCTACTTGTCTCTTCCCCCTTTTTGGCTTCATCACTTGCCTTAAGAGTGAACAGACTAGTGAATCGAGTCATTTCTTCTTTCAGTGCTTCCTTCATTGCTTCAGCCGCGAGCTCTATCTGCTTTTGTTGGGACTGATCACGACTCATCTTGTCTAGTCGATCAGCAGTAGACTCCAATTTCTTCGAGTTAATAGCCAATTCATCCTTGAAATTAACAGCTGTCTGACGCAGTAGGGTGTTTTGCTTAGTCAGCTCAGTGAGAATAGCTTGAGAACGCACCAACTGATCTTGTGCTTCTCGTCTTTGTTCATCTGCTATCTCAATCTTCACTCTGTATAGTCTTTCCATCTTACTAGACTCTTCAGCCAATGACCTAGCAAAATTAACAGACCTGTTCTCCAAGTAGTCAACTTGTCTTTTCAAGAAGTCTTCAATTTGCGTATACATCTCTTGTCGAAACGTAGAATCCATCTTATTCACTTCTCCAACTATCAAATCCTTGGAGCTGTCAACTAGTGACTGATTTTGTTCAACAAGAACTGTCTTCAACTTTGATTCTAAGAACACTTCAATAGATGATTTTACTACTTCCTTTAATTCTGTCTTCAACTCATCTATAAGTCCTTCTGGAAACATATGAGCAGTAGAGTGAGTTTCAGTTAGCTCATCTTCATTAAACATGATGGCTTCAACAAACTCATCATCTTCTTCACCAAAATCGATTGAGTTGTTGTCTTCTGCTTCAACATATACAGCATCTTCCTCAGACGGATCAGTCTGAACAGCAACATCAACTAACTCAGCTGGTAACTTTTCTTCCACAAAGTCAGTTTGAATACCAACATCAAATATGTGTGATGCAGGCAACACATCATCTGGTACACTCAGCATTCTCTTTACCAGAGCTGTAATAACATGAGGTGGGAGAAGTTCTGAATAATCTTGAACTCCACTATTCTCCCTTTGCTCCATCTCCCAATCCATAAAATTGGAAATACCTCCCATGCCTTGGATGACTTCAAACAGATCATCAGTAGAAGATTTCTTCAATGCAACCCATGTGCATATCCTAATGAATTTCTCATACTGTTCAGACGAGGTGTCTATCTTAATAGACGAGAGCCTCTTCTTCAGATTGTTGCTAACTTTAGCACGAACCCTCTTCTCCCTTAAGCACATTGGATAATAAACAAGGGATTCAAATCTAATATCAGACGGGGTCTGAGCAGGTGGGGTCCCTGTCTCAGTTGTTGCAGTGGCAACTGGTGTCTTGTCTGACGTAGATGGGTTGGGGGGTTCAACATATTCTGTTGAGGTAATAGGAATTTGGATGGTGGTTTCTTGGGGCGTTAATGTGGCTTGGTTTGGTTCGACAATTGTAGAAGTATCAACTGTATCAAATATAGTAGTGTGTGGGGTTATGTTGGCTCGAAGTGGATGCACTGCCAACACTGACGAGGTTTTGGGTACAGGTTTAGCACGAGATCGAAGTGATCTGGCCTTGGTTTTAACAGGGAGAGAGAGAGGAATTGACAAAGCTCTAGAAGAAGTACCAACCTTTTCTTCAGTCGACTTGTCTGGTGAAGGACTCGACTCGACTCTCACCAGTCGATATACTTGCAATTCTTCCTCTTCCGTCTCAGGCTGCTTGTCTGAGTGAGTTTCTTCCGAGTCTCCTTCAGCCTCAATCATAGCCTCCTCTTCCACATACTGAACTAGTCTTCTACTAGTACCAGCCTCAACTTCTTCAGAACCTTCACTACCCGACTCGTCTTCTCCAGAACTAGACGAGGCAGCTTCAATCATGGCATCATCAGGATTGATATGAACTTGTATGGTGGCAGCCGATCTAGCAGCAGCTTGCTTTGCTAGGGCCTCCTTCTTCAAATAATGCTTTAGAGGATGGAATGGCTTGCCTTTACTCCAACTCGTCTTGTTGGGCAATAAGATGGGTAGAATGATACTTAGCTTGTTTCCAAAGCTAACATTCGCAGTTACCACCCAGTTGACTGTACTGGTGTCAACTTGCACAAATTTCTTGTAATACATTAATCTATCCAAAAATAGTTTAGTCCAGTTTCCTTCAGTGATTCCATCGTAAATCACAGCCATTATTCTTGCTTTCTGGGGCGTCACAGAGTCAAAACTCCCAGTGACTCCTAACAACATTTTTGATGCGATATCAAGAAGAGTCTTGTACTTGTCAAGTAGTTCCTTCTTCTTGACCACAAGAACTTTACCATCACTTTTCAATTTCAGCTTCCTTCCACAGAAAATACTCAAATACCTCAACTCTCTGCCTTCAGCATATCTTTCAATATCTATCGAACCGGATGGCAATTTCAGAGATTCTGTCAGAAATTCACGAGTAATCTCCACTCGCCTTCTTCCAACAAAGGCTTCAATCGAGTCGCCTTGTCGAGTTGCAGTAGAATAAAATTCTAACACCTCTTCCTCTAGCACAACTTCAGGAAAAGCCTCCAAATAGGGTCTCAAACCGCATCTGAAGCATTTAATCAGAATTTCTTTGTTGTCTTCAGTGTGATTTCCTTTGAAAAACACCGAACCCTCCACATGCACTCTTCCTTCGGTAATGTACTTTCCTAGATCGAACCTTGCTTGCATGTTAGTACGGGCATCAAATATCGAAACAATCGACATAGTATAATAAGTAAGAAGAATAAGAGATTTCGAAAGATCTTGAGAGCTTGAGAAGTTATGAGAATCAAGAGATAAACACTTGTGAGCAGTTACGAATGAGTAGTGTGGGTTTTGTTTAAACCTTGAGTTGAAATCAATGGTTGAGATTGAGAGATTTAATCCAATGGTTAAGTATGAAAGTCCTTTGAAATTCAGTTTGGCGGAATCGAGAATATTACGTGATTTAGTATTGTGAAATTTGAAATCCGCCTCTTCTATTGGTAGAATAGAGGAGTGTATTCCTCTGACCTAGCAAAGTAGAGTTTTTGGCGCGAACTGGTTATATACACCTCATTAAATGGAGTGTATACATCCAATTCTAGGTTTTTCAAACTTTCAATACTTCAAATTACATATATATCCTTAATTCGTTTTGTTTAAACACTTAGAGTATTTACATCATGAAACACTTATCTTGTCTGTTCGTGTCTATCCAGAACAGACGAGTAGACTGGCATGCACAAGACGAGTTCCCCCTTCGATTGTGCTTGTCTACTTTGAACATCAAACGATTACATGTACCTGTCTTTTCTTGCACTACAGATTAGATGTAATACAGATAGTTGAGTAGGATAATTAGAATGAATATCAATCTAAGTCAATGATCAAGATTCAAACAAGATGACTGTTACCAAACTAAAGAGTCAACATAAGGATCTTTAAGAAATCAAGGATTCCCCCTTAAATGTTTATTCCCTTAGTATTACCCTCAGCTTTACCAGCTTCCTCATCGGGTTGGATGGTCAACTTGTCTGACCTTGTATACCTGTCTGTTGAGTGAGTAGACGAGTGCTCTGTGCTTTCATGGTAACTTGTCTATTTCTCCTTTCTTCTTAGGACTGTACCTGTCTGGTTAGTACATTTCTACATACTAGTAGGATCAAGATCAATTAGTCCTAGACTAATGCATAATTCACGAAATCGGGTCTCAGCTAATGGTTTTGTAAAAATATCAGCTCTTTGAAAATCAGTATGAATCTTTTCCATGCGAATATCCTTCTTTTCTACATGATCACGTATGAAAGTGTGTTTCACATCAACATGCTTACAACGTGTGTGCAGAACAGGATTTTGTGTAATGGCAATAGCACTATTACTATCACAGAATATAGGAACATTTGATTCACAAATATTATAGTCTCTAAGCTGTTGAATAAGCCATAATAATTGACTACAACAACTACCAGCAGCCACGTACTCGGCTTCAGTAGTAGAGGTAGCAACACTTGTCTGCTTTTTCGAAAACCATGAAATGAGTTTTGTGCCTAAGAATTGACAAGAACCAGATGTAGATTTCCTATCTATTCTACAGCCACCAAAATCAGAATCAGAGTAGCCACTTAGAGATAAATCATCATTTGAAGGATACCATATACCACGATTGATAGTTCCTTTCAAATATTTCAATATCCTTTTAGTGGTTTCAATATGACTCTCTTTTGGATTAGCTTGAAAACGAGCACATACACCAACAGAAAATGCAATATCAGGTCTACTAGCAGTCAAGTAGAGTAATGAACCGATAAGACCACGGTAATGAGTTTGATCAGTACATTTACCATTCTCGTCTGGATCCATCCTGTAAGTAGGTTGCATAGGTACTCCAGAAGATTTACATGTCTTAATACCATACTTGTCTAGTAGATTACGAGTATATTTTGCTTAATTTATGAAAATCCCTTCTGGGGTCTGTTTTACTTGAAGTCCAAGAAAGTAATTCATTTCACCCATCATAGACATCTCAAATTTACTTTGCATGAGTGTTGAGAAACTTTCACTCAGCTTTTTGTTAGGTGACCCAAAAATTATGTCATCTACGTAAATTTGGACGAGTAAAATATCTTTCCCTTCTTGTCTTCTGAACAAGGTTCTATCTACCTTGCCTTTAGTAAAACCATTTTCTAATAGAAATTGAGAAAGAGTATCGTACCAGGCTCTTGGAGCTTGCTTTAGTCCATATAAGGCTTTCTTTAGTTTGTATACCTGGTTACCTTTGACTTCGAAACCTGGGGGTTGTTCAACATACACTTCTTCCGCAAGAATACCATTAAGAAATGCACTTTTAACATCCATTTGATATACAGTAAATTTCATGTAAGCAGCATATGCTAGGAACAATCGAATGGCTTCTAGTCTAGCAACAGGAGCATATGTTTCATCATAATCTATGCCTTCAGCTTGTGAATAGCCTTGGGCGACTAGTCTAGCCTTATTACGAACAACTACATCATTCTCATCTTTCTCATTCTTGAAAATCCATCGAGTGCCAACTACATTATGATGTTTCGGTCTATCGACAAGTTCCCAGACGTCGTTTCGAACAAACTGATTCAACTCGTCTTGCATAGCAATGATCCAATTACTATCAGCCAATGCCTCATTAATGGTTTTAGGCTCGATAGATGAGAGGAAACAACACCAGCAAAACAGAGATGGACTAGATTGTTCTTGCGACTCAAAGAGTTGTCGCCTAGTCTTTACACCAATAGTAGAGTCGCCAATGATATTTTCAGTATCATGAGCAGATTTCCATGTTTTTCTAGTCTTTGTAAGCATAGTATCATTATCTAGATCAGTTATAGCATCATGCATTTCAACATCATTATCAGGAGATTTAATAGGAGTAGACGAGTCGACTAGTTTAGGCATGTCAACTGGTCTAGTAGAGTTACCTTGAGCATTTACCTTCTCCTGATCATCTGACTCGAGAGCTTTCATGAATGGATTGTATGCTTGAACGGATTCATATACCTCTGAGTCTTTGTCAGATTCGATAGTTAGCTCAGTGACTTTCTCACTGATCTTGTTGGCAGACGAGTCCTGTTGAGATTCTTCGAAAACCACATGTGGTGTTTCTTCCACACAAAGGGTTGAGTAGTTGAATACTCTAAATGCTTTGCTAGTCGAGGAGTATCCTAAGAATATCCCCTCGTCTGCTTTAGCATCTAATGCATTCAACTTGCTTTTCCCATTGTTATGGATGAAACACTTACAACCAAATATATGAAAATATGAGACTCTGGGTTTTCTTCCTTTCCATACCTCATAGGGCGTCTTACCTAGTGCTTTATTGATAACACTTCTATTTTGTGAGTGGCATGCAGTATTGATAGCTTCTGCCCAAAATTTCTGACGCGTATTATACTCTGTCAGCATAGTCCTGCAGGCCTCCTTAAGAGTTCTGTTCCTTCGCTCTGCTACTCCATTTTGTTGTGGTGTCCTTGTTGCACTAGTAAGGTGCTGGATGCCACGCTTAGAACAAAATTCTTTAATATAGCAGTTAATGAATTCAGTACCCTTGTCACTACGGATCTTGACAATTGACTGATTCTTCTCAACCTGTAACTTCTTCAACAGATCAGGCAAAAGTGTTTGTGTATCACTCTTCTTGTGTAAGAAGACTACCCAAGTGAACTTAGAATAGTCGTCTACCACAACAAGTGTGTACCTTCTACCGTTCAAAGTTGGAGGAGTTATTGGGCCATGTAAGTCCATATGTAGAAGTTCAAGAACTCTACTAGTTGAGAGGGATGGAATAGATTTAAAAGAACCCTTTACCTGTTTACCTTTTTGACAGGATATGCATACATGTGACTTGTAGTAGACTTCATTGGGAATGCCTTCCACAAGGTAGTCTCGGGCTATCTTATTAAGAACCTTAAAGTTTAGATGACAGAGGCGTCTATGCCAGAGCCAGCCAAGTTCTTTAGGATTCTTAGTAAGTAGACAGGTGTCCCTCGGACAACTGTTCCAGTTCACTATGTACACACTTCCTTGTCTTATGCCGACCAGTAGGACTGTGTGTGTCCTTTTGTCAATGATTTCGCATTTGCGACTCTTGAACTGCACCTTGTATCCACGATCACAAAATTGTGAAACAGAGAGTAAATTGTATTTCAAGCCTTCAACATAAGAAACATCTTGAATCTCTATGTCTCCATTCCGAATGTAACCAAATCCTTTAGTAACAGCAGTGGAGCTATCACCAAATATCACTTTTGGTCCTTCTTGCTCATGGTAGCTTGATAAGAGAGTCTTGGTACCAGTCATGTGGTGCGAACAGCCACTGTCTATGTACCAAGTTTCTCCTGTTGAGCCACCCTTCTTGTATAGATCGAGTCGACCCTGCAATAGATGATATTTCATAATTTAGGTACCCTCCTTGTTTATTGGGGTCCTTGGGGGTTAGTCGAGTTCAATGGAATCCAAATGTACATTGGAGTCCTGAACAAGTTTGATCTTCTGAGCTTACGACCATATTTGTTGCAAAATAAGACCTTGTTGTCCTTATCTGGCCTATCAGTCGAGTTTGGGTCTACTCTTTGGAGATAGCCTTTCGACTTGATCTCTACTTGAGCAGGCACTTGTCTATGATAGTCAGAGTAGGGTTTATATGCATTAGGTCCATACGGTTTATAGACATGTTTGGGTCTTTCCTCTCCTTTGATATCATATGACAAAGGTGGAGGATATAGAACAGCTTGTGTACGATATTTTGGACCTTCCTGTCTAGGTCTAGACGAGTAGAGTTGAGACTGCCTTATAAAAGGAGGTCTAGACTCTTGTCGTCTAGTCTGTACTAGTCTAGTACTTGTCTCCTCAGGATACCAGTCCTCGTACCTGACCTGATTTGGTCGTCCACGATTCCTAGTCCTTTGTTGACTTGTCTTAAACGGAACAGGCTTGTTGTTAACTTTCTTTTTACCTCCCTTGGTAATAGGAATGTTAACTTGAGCTTGTTTTGGTACAGTACCTTTAGATGGAGTTCCAATATCGTATATCATTGGTTCTTTTCCTTTATCATTAGTCAAAGAAATTGAGATGAAAATAGTAGGGTTCTTAGGAACTTGAGTAGATGAGCTGGGTGTCTCAGCACCTATGCCTGTCTTGTCAGCAGGAGCCCTATACCTATCTGACAGTTCAAGGTTAACCTTAGATGAGTTAACCAGGTCAGTAAGTTTAAGGTCTAAAGTGACAACCTCGGTTTCTAAGAACTTATTACGTTCTTCAAGCTTTTTGAACTTGCTTTGTAAAACATTGAATTCATGTTTCTCAGTAGCATGTGTCTTAAGTAGGTCTTGATACAACTTGTCTGTCAATGCACACTTGTCTTTGAGTTGTCTCAACTCTTCTTGCAAGCGTTCATTTAGGACTGTTACATTAGGATCTACTTTAGACTGGGCTTCCTTAAGATCAATGATTTCTTGTCTTAAAATGATGTTTTCGTCACTGACTTCAATGAATGCCTTGTTGGCAAGTAGGAGGTCGTCTTCAACTGCACTAGTAGAGTGCTGAAGGCTACTCCCTACTTTGCTACTGGCAGTGTCACTTTCATCAGATTCTGATTCATCACAGGATTGAAAAGAAGTAGCAGATGATACCTCTTGGTCGATTTTAGCCATGCAGCATAGACCATCATCTACTATGAAAGCTTCATCGTGATCTTGTTCAGACGGGTAGCTAGATGAGGATGATGGCAACTCGTCTGAGTCAGAGTCAGAGTCATCATTGGCCATCATTTCCTTCTTACCACGGTTGTATCTTCTTTCCCTTCGTGCTTTGCGTTCTTCTCGATCATCGGTACTCAGGTCTGGACATTCATATATGTAGTGACCTGGCTTCTCACAGTTATAGCACAAAATATCATTAGTAGCCTTTTTAATAGGAGAGTTGTTCCTTCGTTTATCACGTCTATCAGAACGAGTAATCTTCCTACCATCAGACTCTCTATCTTGTCTGTTACCTTTCGAGACTTCGTCTCTCCTTTCGGACGAGTTTCGGTCTCGTCTGGTTTCAGACGAGTTCTTAGAAGCAGACCCTCTATGCTCTCTATAGAACTTCTTATATCTTCCGAAGCGTTTGTTCAGCCTATCAAACTTTCTAACCATGAGGCTTACCTGATCCTTCAGACTAAGATCAGTATCTAACTCGTCTTTCACAGAAGTAGACCTAGTTTTAGAATTCGACCTGTCTACCTTAGACGAACTAGCCTTAAAAGCAACGTTCTTAGATACAGCATGTTCTCTGTCACTACTTGCTATGGGTTCATCTTCGTCTAAATCAAACTCATGAGCCTTTAGAGTTTGAAACATGGTTTCTGCTGTCCATACGTCTATATCTTGGGTATTCTTAATAAGCATTTTTACCATTTTCCATCGACTATCAAGGCTTTTGAGAATCCTAAGATTGATTTCTCGTGGAGTATAAGATTTACCAAGGACTTCCAAGTCATTCATGATTTTAGTAAAACGAGTATCCAACTGGTCTATTGTTTCACCAGCTTTCATATGAAATGATTCGAATCTTTGGACTGCAGTGGAAAGCTTGCTTTCTTTGATTAGGGATGTCCCTTCACAAATGATAGCTAAGCGATCCCACATTTCTTTGGCAGTTTTACATTTTAACACTTTTCCCAGATACTCATTAGGAAGAGTGTGTAAGATGTAATTCTTGGCCAAGCTATCCAAATTATTTTGTCTCATTTCTTCTGAGGTTAGTTCTGACCTTGGTTTCTTGACGAGTGTACCCACGGGTTGATTTGCGTCGAGGGCAGCAGTATTGGGGATCATGGTCACAATTGGACCTTCAGTGATGACGGAGATCATTAAGTCGTGAGTGGAACTGAAGATGGCTTCCATCCTTAGCTTCCAATAGTCATAGTCTTGAACCTGGAACTTAGGTAACTTGTTAGCGCTGATCTCAAGAGACATGATTTCAAGAAATAAGTGCTAAGTAGAGTTATGATCAAGAATAACAGATAAGTCAAGAACATGAAGCACGAAACAGATATAACAAGAATATTTGATCAAGGACACGTATACAAGAACAATCAAAGACCAAGATTTCACCCTAAATCTTAAATCGGTTATCAAGAAACAGCAGTTCGAAAACTACTGCTCTGATACCACTTGTAGGTCCCTAAGTTGAGTTAATATCGAGGGAAGCTAAAGAAAATGTCTAGAGGGGGGTGAATAGACTTTTCTAAAATCTTTCGATATATCAGAATTACAATATGCGGAATACGAAATTAACAATGAGCCCAATTTAAGATTATACTCAACTTAATTCGAGAACTCTGTTTTATGTATACTCAACTAGTCTTGTTCAGTTATGTATGTTTAACAAGTAAACAATCAATCAATTAAACAACAAACAAAATAGTAAAGTAAATCAAACACGAGATTTATAGTGGTTCGACAACTTGTCTACATCCACTCTCACAAACCCAGTTGTGAAATTCTTATTAACTCTTCCAATCGAGTAATATGTTCTTGTAGCTTTAAGTCCCAAGAAATAAGACTTAGATCTTCTCGATTATATCTCCAGATATATCTTCGATCTTACTAGTGATTTACAAGTATCTAGCAACTTGAAACAATAAACGAAAATAAAACTTCTCTTCGTTCAGTAGTAGCCTTCTGATTTCTTCACTTGTCTTGCGTAGCTTCACTTTCTGAACTTCAATCTCTGAGAGTAATCTTCAATAAACTTTCGTAAGTAGTAATTCTCAATATTTCAGTAGTCTTTAACCAATGAATACCTTGAGGTATTTATAAACTTCTAATTCCAAGAACATTCAGTTGTGTAACAACCTTTTCTTGAAAACTAACTTGTAACTGATTCCTCATATCCTTTAACGCGTTTCTTCAGTTAATTAGTTATTCCTTAACTAATTCTTCAATCTTTATCTTCAACACGCTTTTGTAACTAACTTCAAGTCGACCTGTCTTGTTTAAGTCGCACCTGTCTTGTGTAGAAGTAGTAGACTGTGTCTTCTACTTGTCTTGTGCAGTAGACTTCTTCAGATTACAACATAGAACTAATCTAGTCCTATCCTCTAATCCTAACAAGACTATTACATTACATTAAGCTTCTTGTTGTAAAGCTTAGTCAACTTATAAATCTATACAACAAATCTATCTATTACATAGAAATATCATGAGCTCTATACAACACTTCTTCATAGCTCAAAAACAATCTAACATATACGAATAACAAAATATGAAGTACTTATAAATCGTACTTATCTTTCAATAATACTTGTCTTTTAAAAACTAGTACTTGTCTAGAATTTCTACTGATCTGTACAAGACGACTTCAACTCAACTAGACTAGATCAGTCAATACTTAGAAAATATTCAAGTCTTCTTTTGGCTTATCAAAACTTTATCTTTTATCTTTTATTCATCATTTAGGACTTGTTCTAGGATTCATATCCCAACAAATACTATTAAAGAAATTAAAAAGTTAAATGAGTAAAGATATGTAATTTAATAAAATTAGTCTAAATTAAAATAATTACATGATAAATGTGGAAAAAAAAACTTAGTTTCATTTTCTTGAGTTTTTTCATGAACAACTTAAAATAATTTATTACTATATAGAATTAATATTTATATTAATAAATTTGTAGTATGTAATAACATTTAATAAATTTAATCTAATTAAACTTTTTTGCCAAAACAATACTCACTGTTTCTTATATCAAATAAAGGGGTCGTTTGACTTCCTATAATATTCACAATAAATTGATTTAATTTACATGGTATAAAAAGAATATAGTTCTAATAAATTTTAGGGAAAAAATTTAGAAAAAAAAAATCAAATCTTATTGTTGAGTAATTTTAGGAATAAGGTTAAAATTAAATTTATTTAGATATTATTAAGATAGATTAAATAGAAAAAAAATCAAATATTATTAATATAAAATTAAATTTATTTAAGTTAGATTTATAAAAATCAAATCTTATTTTTGGAGTAATTTTAGAAAATAGAAAGATAGATAAGATTAAATTTATTAATTTTATACATGGATTGTTGGAATTACGGAGTATAAAATATTATTGTTTGTTGGAGAAATTTCAGGAAAAAAAATCAAATCTTATTGTTGGAGTAATTTTAGGAATAAGATTAAAATTAAATTTATTTAGATATTATTAAGATATATTAAATTTATTTAATTTTGATTTATAAAAATTAAAGCCAAATTACGTGTAATTGTGCCCATAATGCACATAATATATATTGTTGTAGTAATTTTAGGAAAAAAAATCAAATCTTATTGTTGAAATAATTTTAGGAAATATGAAGATAGATAATATTTAATCTTATTAATTAAATTGAATTTAAAAAAATAAAAAGATCGAAAGGTTAAATTTATAACAATTAAGATGGATTTGTTGAATTTAAAAAAATAAAAAGATTGAAATATTAATTTTTTGGATTTATAAATTAATACATATTTTAAAAGAAATTTAAATAATAAATCTAAATACGGAGTATATAATAAATTTTAGCACTTACGCTTTTGTAGTTTTGTTATGAGACCATCTCCAACCGTACGTCTAATATGAAGTTTTGCTCCCTCCAACCGTACTCTATTTTAAAGTTTTGAAATAGAGTTTTGAATAGTAAACTTTATATATGAAGTTTACTATTCAAAACTCTATATTTTATATCTATTATTTTATTAATATTTACAATTCTTTATTACAATTCTATATTAATAATTTGTTAAATATAATTACAATTCTATTGTTATACTAATTTATAATTTAATTTTAATTGTGTAATGATTTTTTTTTTTTTGTGTATTATTATTACCTACAAAAAAAACGTAAAATACAATAAAACATACATTATATATTAAATATGAAATACATTACATATTAAAACGGACATATGTGCATTATCTAACTACATATAACACCGATATATTAAAATAAGTGAACACAAACTTAAAAGAAATACAAATACACATAAAAAAAAATACTCTACGGTGGAATGTTGGATCTAGATGGAAAAGTTCCGCTAAAAAACGGGTCAAATTGATCAATCCCGCCCGAGTCATCCCCACTCGTTTTACGTCATTATGTGTTTCGTAATTTTATTTTTAAATAAAAGTAATATTTGAAAACTACAAGTTTATTTACATTTTTTGATTTTGATAAAATTAATAATATTTAATTTATTATTTAATTTACTAATTGAATATTTAATTGTATAAATTAATTTAAATACGAAGATAAATATATTATTTAATGATTGTAATATATTGAAAATGATTAAAATAATAAATAGAGTAAGATATAGAGTTTTTGGAGAAGGTTTTTAAAATAGAGTTTGAAAAAATGTATTTTGAAGTTTAGAGATTTTCATTTGGAAGTTTGTGGTTGGAGATGGTCTGAGAGTTTGTTTTGTTGATCATAAGTCAATCTTTAAAATCTGCCTAAGTGATGTGTCATTTGTAGAATACGTGCGTGCGCATTTATTTGGTTGAGTTCATTTTTTATGAAAATTAAATGTATAAGGTCCTCACAGTGGGGAGGTTTTTTGGTGACATGAAACACACAAAAATCTTGTGGGGAGATTTTTAGCCATTAGGAAGAAAGTTTTGGTGGTTGGAGGTTTTTTGGGGAGGACGTTGTAACATTTAAACCTAGATTTTTTGAGAGAGAGAGAGAAAGTGAGGTGGGCCCCCAAAAACCATATTTACCGCATTTTTTGAGAGAGGGAGAGTGAGGTGGGCCCTCAATAAGAAATGAAAGAAAATGAGGTGGGCCTCAAAAACCTACTTTTTGGGTTTATTGTTGAGGGGGGAGTTTGGTTTTGGAGGTTGGAGTTTTTTGCTTTGAGGTGGCGCACATGTGGCAAGGAAAAACTTACTTTTTTGGGGTTTATGATTGGGGAGGGCCTAAGGCAATTGCTTATGTGTACCAGTTACATGTATGTAACTGACTATTTACCCTCATTTTTTAATAAATCCACACTCCCTTTTTTTTAGGCACTCCCTTGTTTTGTTTTAGGCACTTATGTGTACAAGTTACATACATGTAACTAAATCCAATTTTTTACATGGGTTATTAGTTTTTTACCTTCTTTTTAATTAATTTCACCCCCAATTTTTTAAAAAGAAAAATACATGTAAAATACTATATTACCATTTTATCAATTAAATTAAAATACAAATCATTAAAATTATAATTATACACCGACTATCGATTCACCAATGAATAACCACGAAATCAAATATTATTCTATTTTTTTAACTTTTAAAAAATAAATATAAAAACATAACAAATATTAAAAAAACATGAAACTCAAAAATAAAATTATGAAATAAAATTTCTAGTTTTTTTTTTCAAAAAATAACCAAAATTTAGGAAAAAAATACAAAAAAATTCGAAAAAATAACTAAACTAAAAAAATTCAATTTTTTTCTAATTTGGGTATAAATGTATGAATATGACATGCTCACTTTCTAGCTTTAATTTAATTTATAATAACTAAGATTATTTTGTTATGTCTTCATTATTTATAAAATGATATTTGGTTTATTAATAAATTTAATTTTATCTTAATAATATTTGATTTTTTTTCTATTTAACCTATCTTAATAATATCTAAATAAATTTAATTTTAATCTTATTCTTAAAATTACTCCAACAATAAGATTTAATTTTTTTTTTCCTAAATATTTTTCCTAGAAATACATTATAGCTATTAGAAATATATTCTTTTTATACCATGTAAATTAAATTAATTTATTGTGAATATTATAGGAAGTCAAACGACCCCTTTATTTGATATAAGAAACAGTGAGTATTTATTTAAATTTTAAATTTATATATATATATATATATATATTATATCGTTTTGGCAAAAAAGTTTAATTTGATTAAATTTATTAAATGTTATTACTACAAATTTATTAATATAAATATTAATTCTATATAGTAATAAATTATTTTAAGTTGTTCATGAAAAAACTCAAGAAAATGAAACTAAGTTTTTTTTTTCACATTTTACTCCAACAAATTTAATTGACTTTAATTTTTATAAATCTAACTTAAATAAATTTAATTTTATCTTAATAATATTTGATTTTTTTTCTATTTAATATATCTTAATAATATCTAAATAAATTTAATTTTAATCTTATTTTTAAAATTACTCCAATAATAAGATTTAATTTTTTTCCTAAAAATACATTATAGCTATTAGAAATATATTCTTTTTATACCATGTAAATTAAATTAATTTATTATGAATATTATAGGAAGTCAAACGACCCCTTTATTTGATATAAGAGACAATGAGTATTTATTTAAATTTTAAATTTATATATATATTACTCTCTCCATCCACCAAAAGTAGTCCCATGGAGGGTGGACACAAGTTTTAAGAAAAGGTAGATAAAGTAGATAAAGTAAGGGTAATATAGGGTATTGTGGGGTCCATTGTGAATAAAGTGATTGTTTGTGAATAAAGTTGATGACAAATTGAGTAATTAAGTGATGGTTGAAGGGTGATAGTTTTCATAAAGTGTATGGGACTACATTTGGTGGACAAAGATATTACTACAAATTTATTAATATAAATATTAATTCTATATAGTAATAAATTATTTTAAGTTGTTCATAAAAAAACTCAAGAAAATGAAACTAACTTTTTTTTTTTCACATTTATCATGTAATTATTTTAATTTAGACTAATTTTATTAAATTACATATCTTTACTCATTTAACTTTTTAAGTTCTTTCTAGATTATCTTGATTGTTGGGAAATAAATTGATTTTGATTAAGATACCAAAACCTTGTTTATTGATGATCAGATTAGTTGAGATACAATTAAGTATGCATCAGTCTAGTTGTCTCAGGATAGTTGAGACAGTAAAATTGCCTAAGTCTAAATCTCAGAAATGTTGTGAGATTTATAGATCAGGGTAGTTGTCCAAAGCTAGAATGTTAGGCAGCTTGTTGAGGTTTATTGTATTAGGACAAGTCTGCTGATGCCACAGAGATAAACATGCTGAAGAGGACAACTTAGCTGATAATCAAAGATGCAAAGAAACTGCAAGTACTGATAAGAGCTATGTTAGATCAATTTTTTAAGGCATGAAGATCAAGAGCATTGAATGATGCACACAGAAGACAAATTAAATGAAGCATTTAATGCAATCAAGCCTGAACAAAGCATTGAAAACTTAGAAGCATTAAAGACTGAAGAATTGAATGAATGGAAGAACATTCCAACTGCAGCAGGAATGTTCAGGGCACTTGTCCCATCTGACCGTTGGTAGAGTGTAAAGTCTGCCACAATCAACCTTGGAAAATGTGCAAATTTGGAAACTGACACAAGTCATATCAGCCGCATTTTTCAGAAGTCAACACAACCATTCAAGCAACCATGGAAGGACCTTCTTACCCACTGGGTAATAGAAGGATGACCTTCATAGCCGTTTCAATGAAGCTGCAAATAGACAATTTGAATTGTTATCTCTCCAACGGATAGTTGATCAAATTGGTCTATAAATTCAGAAGTGATCCAAGGATTCAAGCATCCAACTATCTGCTATCAAACTATCATTAAGCAATCAAAGGAAACTAAAGTTGTTCTTCACAATCCCAAGTTTCCTGATCACTTCAAAAGCTAAGCCATTTCTTGTAATATCCCAAGCTTAACATTGAGATATCCTAAGTCTTTACACTATTCTTATTGTAAAGGATATCTCTATTAGTTGGAACCAAAACCTCAAACCCTTACCTCATTGAGTGAAGTAGAGTTTGTTGTAGAAGTGATGAGTTAAGGACTGTTATTTGAAAACACAGTCTTAACTCAGAGAGATTGAGCACTAGGACTCAGATTATCCTAGGGATCAAAACACTAAGATAGTGTTGTTGATCAGTGCACCTTGGCACTATAAAACAAGCTAATTCCAGGTGTTAAGGAATTATCATGTTCATTCAGGGAAAGTGGATGTACGAGCTTGAGACTCTGAACCACTATAAATTCTGTGTCATTTACTTATTGCACTCATTTTATTACTTACATTACTTGCAAATAATCATTCTTAAAGAAGTAAGTTCAGCAAAGTTAAGAAAAACTGTTTTGGACAAAGTCCCTGATCAACTGTTAATTTTCAGAAATTAACTTGGAGTATTCTTTCAAAGAAAAGGTCAACCACATTCCGCACTTAACAACTCTTTTAGATATTCATCCAACTGATCACTTCATAGTTTTCAGTAGGACAAGTATCTATTGAAACACACCTCCCTGATAGGACCAAACTGTTTTGAAAAAGAAAGAACTTGAATACACAAGTGCATTCCCCCCCCAATACACTTGTGTCATACTCCACCAAGGACCAACAAGTGGTATCAGAGCAGGGGTTCAAAGACCACTGCCTCTGAAAATCCAACTGGTTTTTCAAATCACAATTTTTTGTGGTCACTGAACTGATCCAATTTCTGAAAAAAAAAAAAAATAGTTGTGCTTATCTAACCAAATTCTCTAGAAATGGCAAACAATGTAGTTCCAGGAGATGTTGTCAACACCATTAACAACATGGGTCCAAATCAAGTGAATCACATCTCTCATCACAAACTGTCAATGTTCTCAATAGAGAACTATGATTTATGGAAGATCAGAATGAGAGCACATCTTGCCAGCCAGCATGATGAAATGCTCAAAGTCATCACCAGAGGGCCTTTCACCTTCACCAAGCTAAATCCCAAAGTCACTGATGCTCAGAAAGAAGACCCAAGGGAACTACTGCCAAAGGATGAGGATGAATTGACAGCTGAAGAAAGAAAAAGACACAACCTGAACTACATTGCCATGAACACATTGTACCAGACTATTCCAGATGCAGTGATGGGAAGAGTGTACCACTGCACCACAGCAAAAGAGATCTGGGACACCTTAGCACTTATGTGTGAAGGTACCCAAAAGATCAAAGAAAACAAGCTTCAAGTGGCCATCCAAAAATATGAACAATTTACTATGGAGCCCAATGAAACTATTGATCATCTTGACGGCAGATTCACTGATATCATGAATGAGATAAACTCTCTTGGCATGTTCTATGCCAAAATAGAAGTGGCACTGAAAATTCTGAGAAGTCTCACATCCAAGTGGGACATATACTCAGTCATGATGCAGAACACCAACAATCTTGATAACATGCCCATGCAGCAAGTGTTCTCTGAACTCAAAGCATGAGTTTGATCTGAACAGAAAGAAGGTGCATGAAGAGCCATCTTCCTCAAGCAAAGGTGTTGCATTCAAAGCTGCTGAGATAGAAAAGAAGAATGCATAGAGATCATCTCAAACTGTCTCCAAAACTGAGATGAAGGAGGAGCTGGCACTCATGGCTAGGAGATTTGAAAAGCTCAACTCCAGATTTGGTAGATATAAAAAGTTCTACCAAGACAATAGGACCAGGAGAAGATTCAACTCTCCTGACAACAAATCAGAGGACAAACTCTCTGATGAAAAGAAAGAAGATAAATATGCTGATAAAAAGAAGTACAACAAAGGTGAACCATCATCATCCAGGAGGAAGGAGTCCTCAAGCAAGAGAAATGATGATGAAGACGTGTGTTATAACTGCCAGAAAAAGGGTCATTTCAAGTATGACTGTCCTGACCTGAGTTCAAAGGAGATAAAAGAGAGGCAGAATAAAAGAGACAAGAGGTTGAACAACAGGAAGGCCATGGTAGCTGGGGAGTCAGCAAGTGAAGAAAGTGTGTACTCATCTGATGATGGGCTATTCTCCAACAGTGACAGTGATGAGGACTGTCAAATGGCCTTTGAAAATGAAGAGGTATGTTCATCTTCCAACTCTTCAAATAACACACATGAGTCCAGTGAAATCCACTTGAAACTTAACTTTGGAAAGTTACTTGAGGATTTCACCAGACTTCAAGAAGTATGCAATATGGCATTGAGAGAAAATGAACTGTTGAATTCTAAAGTCAAAATCCCCAACCTTCCTGAACCTGAGTTTGACAGTAGATCAACAGAGTTGTATCAGCAGATTGTGAGAGAACATGATGAAATGTCTCTCAAAGTCTCTAAACAACAAAAGTTGATTGATGAGCAAAATCTGGTTCTAAAGAAAAAGGACTTTGATTTTAAAATCCTTCAAGCTAAATTTAATAATCTCTCACATGAATTTGATGCTCTAAAATTAAGTGAGGGGAGCTTAAAACTAAAAATGTCTGCCTTGAACAAATCCTCTAAAGCAATAGAGGAAATTCAAGGGTTTCAAAGACCAATGGCTCAAAGAAGTGGATTAGACTATAATCCATTTGAACCCTCACCTGGTCTTAGCATTGCTTCAACAAGCAATTCTAAGATGACCTTTGTAAGGTCAGTGGCTCAACAAAAACAAAATGAAATGGTAGTAAATCAGCCACTGAACAAGGGTAAGGGCAAAGAAACTCTTATACCAACTCAAGTAAACAATACTCCTAAACCCAAACCTAAGGAAAAGGTTAAGGATATTGGATACAAGAGAAATGAGTTTCAGAAGGAAAGAACCATGGAAAGGCCAACCCAACAGAACACTCATCAGTGGAGTTGTCCAAGATCTGTTCAGAAGAGGCCAACTCAAATAAGGCAACCTCAACTGAATAGGTCAAGGTCCAACACCCCTGATAGGTATAACAGCTTCAGGAAGCCTAGACCCTTCATGTCAAAGGGAAAAGGTCATCCAAGCACTTATCCACAAAGGTCTTACCAAGCTGCACCTAAGTCTAGTAACTTCAGGAGACCTGTCCTAAAGCCATTCACTAACTCTCTTGAACCTTACAAGGCTAACACCCATGCACATAAACCACCTAAGGCATTTAAGGGTAGGATTGTGTATGTATATGTAAATGGAAACCAAATCAGTCACTTTGAGTCAATCAGAGTAATCAGGCAGGTTTGGGTTCCAAAAGGTACAACTAACCCCCTAGGACACAACATTCAAAGGGTACCTAAAGTTTGACTTTGCAGGTGTGCAAGGACCACAAGAAGAAGAGAAGCATAAACAAAAGAACAACATGGTACTTGGACAGTGGATGTTCAAGACATATGACTGGAAACAAGGAGCTTCTCTCTGAATTTGTTGAAAAAGATGGTCCTTCAGTAACCTTTGGAGATAGCTCTCAAGGGATCACAAGAGGTTACACTACAGGAAATCACACATTTTGTGACGATTTTTTTTTGCGACGACACAAAAATCGTCACAATTTGTTACTTAAACGTGACAAATTTTATTTTTCGTCATTAAAGTACTAGAAACTGTGACAAAATTTAAATTCGTCCCGAATTACAATTTTTTTTGTCACAAATTTGTATATTTCTTGACGATGTTAATAAGTATGTCACAGTAATACTATGTGACGATTTTAATAATAAATGGTGACGAAATTCGATGTCATGGAAAATAGTTTTTCTTGACAATGTTAAACTATCGTCACAATAATAATTGGTGACGATTTTAATAATAATTGATGATGATATTCGACGTCATAAAATGTATATTTTCATGACGATACTATTTTTCGTCATTAATTATTCAAAATATTTAGAGAAAAAATATTTCCGTCCAAATAATAATTAGTGACGATTTTAATTGTAATAGATGACAATATTCCACATCATGAAAAATATATTTTCATGACGATATTATTTTTCATCATTAATTATTCAAAATATTTAGCGGCAAAATGTTTTTGTCACAAAAATTATTGGTGATGATTTTAATAATAATTGATGACGATATTCGACGTCATGATAAATATATTTTCATGACAATATTATTTTTCGTCATTAATTATTCGAGATATTTAGTCATAAAATATTTTCGTCACATTAATAATTGGTAACGATTTTCATAATAATTGAAGACGACATTCGACGTCATGAAAAATATATTTTCATGACAATATTATTTTTCATCATTAATTATTGAAAATATCTAGTGATAAAATTATTTCATCACAAAAATAATTAGTGACGATTTTAATAATAATTGATGACAATATTCAACGTCATAAAAATATATATTTTCATGACGATGCTATTTTTGCTATAATAATTGATAACAATTTTAATAATTATTGGTGACGATAGTTGACGACTATTCGACATTATAAAATATATATTTTCATGACAATGTTTTTAATTTTGACGTCATAAAAAATATATTCATGTTCTCTAATTTCGAATACAAGTTCTGAAATAGAGGGATGACAATGAGACGGGTATGCTCTGTCCCAAGACCCGTCCCGCCAAAAAATTCTCAAACCCGAACCAACTCCGCTAGAAAATTCTCATACCCGGACCCGTAGAGTTTTACCCGTATAATTTTTAAATTAATTTTAATGTATACAATATATTTATTTTGATATTACTTAATTCAAATTAAATATATAATTGTTTAAAATAACATTTCCTATTCATTCTATACTAAAAAACTAAATAAAAAAATATTTTTACAAACATATATAAACATTAATATACATATAAGTTTATATAAATAGAAATATATATATATATATATATATATATATATATATATATATGATAAATGATGTCTTTGAGATTTTCTTACAACCATGAGTATTGTCATCATCGATTGACATATTATCACCATTTGCTTGAGAGTATTGTTCACCGAGGTCAAACAACATTTCATTAACATCATTATCTTCCTCATAATTGTTTTCTTCTATCGAATCACTATCAATTCTAATACCCTCATCATTCAATTTAGGCTCAACATGATAAAACTGTGTAATATACCCTGAATCTATCCCATTCACCATTATGTGAACATTAACTGTTTTTTTTATCTCTTAAACATTAAGTTTAAACAGTTTCTACACGGACATTGAACATCACACTCTCGACCCATATGAATTCTAACAAATCCCGTAAAACTATTCACTCCATCTACATAACTCTTAGAAAACTTGGTACTACACATCCAAGTCTTGTCCATTTCAAAGTGCACTTATCATATAAATATTCAAATTACTAATAGACAACAATTTTTTTTTTTTTATAAAAAAATGGATAATAAATTATAATATATCAATTATAAAGAAACAAGTGTCATACTTCATACCATAAATTAACCACAAAATATAATTTTAGATGCGACGAAATTCTTTCATGATATCAAAGCCTCCAGGCGAACGATTTGGGTTCGATTCCTGCTGGAAGCAACTCCACCTATTTAAATTGTCCACTCGATGGGTCTCCTCCCCAAATGACACCCATTTAAATTGTCCACTCGATGAGCCTCCTCCCCAAAGGGTAAGAGGTGATAATTCGGCCCACGAGTGAGGGGGAGTATTAGGAATTAATATACAAGAATTAATTCCCAACCTCTCTAAAAGTTGCAATTTTATATTACACGAGATTGATGATCACTTGTTATGGTTTATCTTTTTGAACAAATGCCTTGGTTCGTGAGGCAAAGCAAAGATTGGTTAATAGGCAAAGACTGGTTAATAGAATTCTATGTACAATTATCAATATCTCTTGTCTATCCATATTTTGTGTTATTCTTGAAGAATATATATCACACTTATCAATAATTTTTTCTACTGACATTTCTATTAGTATATTGAGAAGTAGTGGTAGTTGAAATATCATACAATACTTTGAATGTAATACACGTGCCAAACATGGTCAAACAAAGTTTAGATGGCAAGTTTAGAGATTCATAAAATACTTTAATGGTAATACTTTGGACAGTATACTTTAAGAACCAGGCTTACATTACATTTTACTAAAAAATAATATCTTTAAAACCTGGCCCTGTAATAAGTATTCTTATTGAACATTCAATAAATTCATTCTGAGAAGTTTAACATAAGTGAATTTCAACACTAAGTTAATTTTGGATAAATGGTATCCAAATGGTGCAGTGTTGCAGATGATGAACATAGAATCCTATCACAAATCTTAGATGATGAACATAGAATCCTATCACAAATCTTTTATGTTTACATTCATTACATGCAAATCTCCAAAAGCCTCACCAGATTGATCTATATTTTACAAACCGAGTTTTAATGCTAAACATAAATTTCACCATAAATTACAACAGCCTCATACCAAATATTATAATAATGTAAAAGATTGAATATGGTTAAACTCATAAATAGATGCCCTCCAGTCCTTTTTAATATGAGAATGTTATTGGAAAACATGTAAAATATAATTGATAGGTGAATACATAACAAAGTTTCTTCCCAGTAAATAGAAAAGCATAACATGTTAGAGTAGTATATTTAGAAAATTCCATATAGTTAACTCATGAATGGATCAACACAACTGTGCACCATAAGATGTGCACCATAAGATTATAAGTGTACTCATATAATAATGTAACACTAATTCTCGAAGGACCCAGAGAACAATTCTCAACAACAAACCCACATGTTGCACTTTCATAAAATTAACACTAATTGTGACTTTAGAAATAACATACTATTTTGTTACTTGGCCTTCTTGAGCCTTCCCTCATAAACGACTAATTGTTGCTTCCTATCATGTTTGGCAGAATTTCGATAGTTGAGAACCAATATTTTAATTTCAGCTTGAATTCTTAAGCAATAGTTGTAAAACCAGACACAGATCCATTAAGAGTGACATCAATATATATACTGACCACTGACGGAGCCGGGAATTTTATGTCGGGAGCCCGATTAATATTACAAAAAAACGTACGTAATTGGCCAAAACTTCAAGTTCACACAAGTGTTACTCAACGTAATAATATTATAATTATCAAATAATTTCATTATAAAATAGTCACTAATCTCATTTTATTAATTTAAATTAAACTAATTGAACTCGCACTACTTTATTTCAAATCTTAAATTTACTATAAAAATTGACTAAGAAAGTATATATACAAATGTATGAAAAAGAGACATTTCAATTTAGGGAATATATTGTGAAATAAAAATATGTATAAAAATAGAGATATTTATGAAGTGGTATGAAAAAATGACATTGTGGAATTGAACTCTGGTCATTTTGGACAAAAGAGTCCTTATGGTTGCATGGTTAACCACTAGGCCAAATTCAATTATTAAACTTAGTACAATATATATAGTAAAAATATTCGAAAGCCTCATATCATCAAACAAGGGAAGTGATTAATGAAGTTGTAAGCATCTATATCTAACCATTAACTAAGTGAGGTGAGAGGCGCAGGCACTGCGACAGTAATAGGCGAGTGCCGACGCCCGGTGGTCAGAGGGCGAGGCATCGACTTGGAGTCGTTGAAAGTGTGTGAATGAGGATCTGAGTCACGACTCTGGTGAGGATGGGGGCTTTTTATATATAAAAATATATATTGATGCGTCGAAAAAGAACGCCTTCGGATGTCGATCGTTCCCTTGCGAGCACTATTAATCACGAGCCCGATCTCTCGTTTTATCCTTGGCAATCTTCAAGTAAATCTCCTTGGAAATCCGAAAATAACCTGCAAAAGTACACCGGAGGGGGGCTCCGGCGTAGAAGCTCCGACGCTC
Source organism: Galeopsis tetrahit (assembly GCA_963675135.1). Lineage (NCBI taxonomy): Eukaryota > Viridiplantae > Streptophyta > Magnoliopsida > Lamiales > Lamiaceae > Galeopsis > Galeopsis tetrahit. The sequence goes on along the minus strand of OY776126.1, from coordinate 64,163,320 downwards.
AAGTCAGATTCGATAGTAGGCGAAATCAAAGAGGAATTCCCCTGTGTATCTAGGGAAATTCCGGCGAATGTAATGAAGTTTCTCTTCAAATCAGTGTATAATTCTTAGGAAAAATACGTATTGTATGTAAAAGATGTGTGTATTGTCATAAAACTTACTTGATAATGTAAAATAATTGGTTTATATACCTGGCCCCCTCTCCCCGGGAAAGAGGGGGACTTATTCTCCCTACATTCTTGGTCCATTCCCCATAATCCGGCCCCTCAACCCTGAAGACTTGGTTTTTTGAGCATATCGTCCCCTATTCTCGCGGGTTTGACTTGCTCATATGACTTGGCCAAGAAAGATGGACTATCCGTTCCATGTTTGGGTCGAGTCCCTTCTGGGCCAAGAGATATTAACCTTTCCGAATATGGGCCAAAGGCCCAATAACCCTGCTTTCTCTCATTTCCCTACTCAAGCCCAGGGGTGTATTAATCTTGTTTCTTCGGCATACCGATCTAATCATGACTATCATAATCTATCCCGTTTCCACGTGTCGGCTCCTCTGAGAGCAACATATTTATCTACATCAACCACTCCCCCCTACTCTCTTAAAAGGAATAATTTTAGGAGAGTAGGAAAATAATAACCCTGAGACATGTATTATGAAAATATTCCATTCTTTAAATACTCTTTGAAATACTCTTGATTTGATTCCCTTCATCATAATTACCCTCAAAAAGCTTCAGGACTTTTGCACTTCCACACGCAATCCTCCCCTCGAGATACGCAGCCACGCGTTCAGTTCAGGGCCAACATCAGGCCGCCCTTCTTCATTCACGCGCTTCTCGATTGGGGGGTATTTAATTCTTCTCGATCTTCTCCATTCTCTCTCTTCTGCCTAATCATTTCAAAACCCCTTTTTCCACCAAAAGCCCTTCTTTCTTTTCATTTCAAACTTATCTAATTTCCATCTTCATTTTCATCTCTGCGATCCTAACCTCTTTGTGCACGTTCAGCGGCCGTTCCGTCATCACTTCTTAGAACCGACTTTACTCCAGGTATCTATTCCTCCCTTTCCTCTCTCATTTACAATATCCTCATGTCGTCCTCCTCAAACTCCATTTCCATGGAGAGTTCAACTTCCAACCCACTCCCCATATTTCCCGTAACTGAACGAACCTTGAAGGATGAAATTTCTGGGTCCTCCCTTCTCACTTCTGAGCGCGTTGCCGCTTTTCTTCGTTCGGGGATCTTCCCCGCAGATTATCTCGTTAGGGCTGCGCATAAGAGAGAGCGCCCTAATTTCCCAGGCCATAATTCCTTAGCCTTTTGGGAGGCTCAATTAAAAGCGGGCCTCCGCTTTCCCATTCATCCTTATCTCTGTGAAATTTCCAGTTATCTCCGCATACCCTTGAACCAATTTACCCCTAATGCCATACGCGCAATGTTAGGCTTTTACATTCTGATGAGGGGAAACGGTGGGGAACCTTCAGCTCAACTCTTTCTAACCCAATACGTATGCAAGTTTTCAGACGGGTTCTTTTATGCTAGTGGTCGCACCTCCCGGACCGGGAAATTCATGGAGAAGCTCCATGAAGGGGTCCAGGATTGGAAAGACTACTATTTCTTTGTTACCAATCCTCTTCCTTGGGAATTTCCTCACGAGGGGTGGATCTATGAAAATCCTGGGGTGCCACGTCCTCCTCTTTCCGTCTGTTCTTCCTTAAACCTGGATGTGATGACCCGTTTAAACGATCATGTCTCTAATCATGGCTTTTTTGATGTAATGGGTATCTGTAAAAATCCTAGAGTCCTTTCTCATTTCGGTTTTGGTAGCCCCGATTATCCTTTAGGTCCCGATGATGGTAATACCATTTCTCCTCTCCTGGTATTGTACTCAAGACCTTAACCCATTATATTTATTAATGCTGTTTCATGTTTCTTTGTACAGCTATGAGTTGGTTGACTCAGATTTCGCGTGATGCTGTCCCCCTCTCGATGGTTAATAGGTCTCCAACGCCTGAAAGTTCCTCAAGGGCTCAAATTCCCCCTTCTCCAGTGGAACCTGCTACTGGATCCGTTGCTAAGTGTACTCGTTCCTCTACTGAAAAAGCCATGGTGTCAACGTTACCTCCTGTATCCGATGCTTCCAAGAAAAAGAAGTCCAAGACCAAATCCTCTCTGCCCAATGTCGCTTCTGATGCTCCAGATGAGATGAATGTTGGCCAACTCCTGGGTTTTATAGAGCGTTACACTCCGGCCCATGCCACTGAGGCCCTCAATGCTCTGTCCTTTGGTGAGCGAGTTGTGCATGCCGCTCACAGCTTTACCCAGGTATTCTCTTCGTGAAAACACATTTCTAAGTAATTCTAATAAAGAAGAATATGCTTGTCTTACTTCTTTAGATGATCCATTGTGTAGTTTGGTCTCCTGTTTTCCAATGTATCTGAACGAGCCCTTCAATCCCTTCAGCTGGTGGATGACCTCCACAGCCAGGTAGAATTGGAAAAAGTGAAGAGGGATATTCTCGAAGCAGAATTGCATGACGCTAATCAGAGGTATAAAGTACTCCAAACGACACTTTCGGGGGAGATATCTTTACTGAAGAAGGAATTTGACAAACGGGTGGAACAGCTGGAGGTTACTCTTCCTCAGGCTGGTATGAAATTGTGCCTAGATTCCCTGTTTACCTCTGCCGCGGGTCAAAAATTTCTAGGTACCTTGCATCAGGAGTGGCTGGAGGCTTTTCTTCAGAGTAGCAGCTTTTTGGGGGCGATGGGTGCATATATCCCTCATTTCATTGATCATGGATTTTCCAACGCTGTAGCGGAACATTCTGCTCCTGGATTTAACGGTCAATATACTCGTGCCCTCCGGTTAGAAGAATTGGACACTCCCCCCAAGTTCCCTGGAGATGCTAAAGAAGATATCCATACCCCTTGGTGGTTACCTGGGATGAGGAAGGCAATTCTGGAGTTGAAGGATGCTGCCCTGAAGCTGGATGATCTTGCACCGGCAAAGGATATGGCTTTCCCTGTCCATGTGGACAACCCAACTCCGGTGGCTACTGTGGCAGCGGGTGCTCTGATGGAGAAGGCAGAGGGAGGTGATTCCAGCGGGCGAACGAGGGAGACAGGAGAAGGTTCTGATGGGAAGAATGATGTTCTCCTCTCTCCATAACTTTAATTCCTTGCTGACACTTTAGTACTTTAAAAACACTTTTTGTTTTGTTAAGGCCTTTAAGGCCACTTTTGGATATTTTCCGGAGACTCCACACTCCGGGGTTTTTCTGTGGAGGGCTTAGGCATGGTGCCTTAAGTCTTGAATATTTCTGCCTTTCTTCTGCTTAATATCGTACCTGCACATTTATCACTTGGCATGCATATATAGATATCTAACTCTATTATTAGATGCGTAATCTTAATATCCTTCCTGCTTATAAATCTAATATGTTCCTGATGTGTAAAGGCTCTAAAGCTCCTAGAGGAACCTTAACGAGGAGATAGGGTTTATATCCCTGTACTTACTTGGTGACTTGATAATGCTTTTAGTCTCTCTTAGTACTAGAATTTTTAGGGATTATATTCTCCTGAAGTTAGAATTTTAGGGATCGTATTCTCCCTTAGGTTGTTTATACTCGTAAGAGTTTGTTTATACTCGTGAGAGTTTGTTTATACTCGTAGGAGTTAGTTTATACTCGTAAGAGTTAGTTTATACTCGTAAGAGTTTGTTTATACTCGTAAGAGTTTGTTTATACTCGTAAGAGTTTGTTTATACTCGTGAGAGTTAGTTTATACTCGTAAGAGTTTGTTTATACTCGTAAGAGTTTGTTTATACTCGTGAGAGTTAGTTTATACTCGTAAGAGTTAGTTTATACTCGTAAGAGTTTGTTTATACTCGTAAGAGTTTGTTTATACTCGTAAGAGTTCGTTTATACTCGTAAGAGTTTGTTTATACTCGTAAGAGTTCGTTTATACTCGTGAGAGTTCGTTTATACTCGTAAGAGTTTGTTTATACTCGTAAGAGTTTGTTTATACTCGTAAGAGTTCGTTTATACTCGTAAGAGTTTGTTTATACTCGTAAGAGTTTGTTTATACTCGTAAGAGTTTGTTTATACTCGTGAGAGTTTTGAGAATCGCTAGGGATAGGGTTTATCGACGAGTCAATCATGTCTTCCGCTACTGTACCCCTTACTCCCCCTAGCTTTAGAGGCTGTCGTGAATAGTAACTTTATGAATTTTTCCTAGGTATTCTCTATTCGAGCATATATGAATTGGTGTAAATTTCTCTATCTTGCAATGTCTCTATCATGCTATATTTCAGTTTCTAAAACATATTCGTTATTTCAGCACTTATCATGCAGGCCTTCAACAGTTATCTTAACACGATATTAACATATGAGAAACGTTTCATCATAAAATTAGCGCATAAGAGTCATCTCATCACAATATTAACATGCATTCAGGGAAATTGCTGAAATTTTATCAAAACTGATGCTCCATTGATCAAAAATGTTTATCAACATAGGCAAATAAGGGGAACCTATGCCGGCCTCATTAAAAACCTCTCCGTGGTAAAACCCCAAAGGGAAACCCACGTAGAGGGAAAAAGAGTGCCGGTGAAGCAATTATTCGAATAAGAAGTAAATGTTCGAAATTGTTCATAAATAAAAAGGAAGTAGGGGAATAACACCTTCCTCAAACATAAAATCTCTTCAAGTGACACACGTTCCATGGCCTTAGTATCTCCTTCCCTGTCATGTCTTGGAGCTTGTATGCTCCGCCTTTTAGTACCTGTATTACCCTGTATGGACCTTCCCAGTTGGGTTCCAGCTTTCCCGTGTTCTTCAAAGCATCTGCTCTCCGAAGGACTAAGTCTCCCACTTTAAAGCAGCGAGGGATCACTCTGCGATCATATGCTGCTTTGATCCGACTCTTGTACCTTTCTGCTTTTAATCTCACCATCTCCATTTCTTCCTCTATCTGATCCAGCGCCTCCCTCATCAACTCTTCATTTCTTTTTTCTTCAAAATAGGTGATCCGGTGTGATTTGAGTCTAGCTTCGGGGGGTATCACTGCCGCTGCTCCATATACTAAGTAGAAGGGAGATTCGTCTGTAGCTGTCTGAGGGCTGGTTCTGTAGGACCAGAGGACGTTGTCCAACTCCTTCACCCATTTTCCTCCTACCTCTTCCAATCGCGTTCGAATACCATCCACTAGGATTCTGTTTGTAACCTCCACCTGCCCATTAGCTTGTGGATGAGCTACTGAAGTAAACCTCTGTGTGATATTCCATCTTTCGCACCACTTCCTTACTTTCTCTCCATTGAACTGCGTTCCATTGTCGGAGACCAGGATCCTGGGTATTCCAAACCTGCAACAAATATGTCTAGCAAGGAAAATAATTACATTATCTTCTTCAATTTTGGCCAAAGGCACGGCCTCTACCCAATTACTAAAATAATCCACGGCTACGATCAAAAATTTTCTCCCTCCTGGTGCCAAGGGGAAGGGTCCCACCAGATCGATTCCCCATTTGGCGAAGGGACAGGGCGAGTACATAGCCCCCATTTCTTCTGCGGGTATTCGTATCAAGGGTCCATTCTTCTGACACTTCTCGCATTTCTTCACGTACTCTCTAGCATCTCTGATTATGTTAGGCCAGTAAAAACCTGCCCTAAATACCTTCTTCACCATGGTCTGGTACCCTTCATGGCTGGATGCGCAACCTTCATGGATGTCTTTGATCACTAGCTCTGCTTCTTTGAGTGAATGACCTCTTGTACAATTGACCTCCTAGGATGCAATACTTCCTTCTCCAAGCCTTTGCTTCTCTGGACATTGGGGCTGCTGGATCTCTGTTCAATTCTTCCCATATTTCTTTCCTCCAATCATCCCCTGCTGTTATCTCTCCGATCAAGGTTTCCGTAGCTACTTGATCTGCCACCAACAGGGTTATCTTTCCGTCTCCCTCGAATTCAGTGGAACTAGCCAGTTTAGACAATCCATCTGCTTTCATATTCTCTTCTCTTGGTACCTGTACCACTTCAAAAGTATGGAATTTATCTTTTAACTTCTTTACCTCTTCTAGGTAGGTGATCATTTTCTCATCTTTAGCGAGGTACTCCCCCCTGACCTGCTGTACTATCAGCTGTGAATCGGAGTATAGGGTGACCTTCTGTGCTCCCAACTCTGCAGCCATGCTCGCTCCTCTAATCAGGGCCTCATACTCTGCACCATTGTTTGAGGTTGAAAATCGGAATTTGACAGCCACCTGCAGTTCTTGACCCTCAGGGTCGATCAATAATATTCCTGCTCCACATCCCAAGGCGGATGCTGAGCCATCCACATATACTTTCCATCCTTGTTCTTCTTCCACTCTGGTAGACTCTTGAATAAAATCTGCTAGAGCTTGAGCCTTGATGGCTCTCCTTGGTTCATAATCTATATCATACTCCTGTAATTCCACTGCCCATCTGACCATTCTCCCTGATAAATCTGCTCTCCCTAATGTCTGCTTCAAAGGGAAATTAGTTCGCACCATAACTTTATAGGACAGGAAATAGGGGCGTAATCGCCTAGCCGTTACCACCACTGCCAGGGCTGCCTTCTCTACCTCTGAGTACCTCGTTTCCGCTCCTTGGATGACCTTGCTCACATAATATATGGGTTGCTGTGCAGAACCTTCCTCTTTCATCAGGGCGGTGCTCAGGGAGTATTCCCCTACTGAAAGATATAAGAGCAATACATCTCCCTGAGAGGGCTTTGTCAGCTTCGGAAGCTGTCCAAGGTGAAGCTTGAGTTCCTCGAAAGCCTTCTGACACTGGTCGTCCCATTCGAACTTCGACCCCTTCCTTAAAGTTCTGAAGAAGTGGTGGCTCTTTTCTGCTGACCTTGATATGAACCTACTGAGAGCTGCGATCCTACCATTCAGGGTTTGCAATTCCTTCAAATTTCGAGGGGGTTGCATGTCGAGCACCGCCTTCACCTTAGCAGGGTTCACTTCTATCCCTCTCTGAGTCACCATATATCCCAGAAATTTCCCTGACCCTACTCCAAAAGAACATTTAGCAGGGTTTAATTTAATACCATTCTCTCGGATTACCTGAAATATCTCCTTCAAGTCGTCAATATGTCCCTCTGCCTTGACACTTTTAGCCAGCATATCATCCACGTAAACCTCCATGTTCCTGCTTATCTGCCCTCGGAACACCGAGTCCACCATTCTTTGATAGGTAGCTCCTGCATTTATCAATCCAAAAGGCATACGTACATAACCGAAAGTACCACATGTCGCTATAAAGCATACCTTTGGTATATCGAGGGGGTTCAATTGGATTTGATGATACCCTTGATAAGCATCCATCATGCTGAGTAATTCAAACCCGGACGTGGCATCCACCAGCTGATCAATCCTAGGCAGAGGATAGTGGTCTTTAGGGCACGCCTTGTTCAAGTCCCTGAAGTCAATGCACATCCTCCATTTGCCGGCTCCCTTAGACACCAGTACTGCATTCGAGAGCCACTCAGGGAACTGCACTCTCTTTACGTGCCCTGCGTTCAACAATTTATCGATCTCCTCCTTTACAATGAGGTTCTTCTCTTTACCAAAGTTCCTCAACTTCTGCTTCACGGGCCTAGCTTTGGGATCCACATTCAAATGGTGCATAGCTATTTCTGGAGGGATACCCGTCATATCCGTCGCTGTGAATGCAAAGATGTCTGCATTTTGCTGGAGGGCAAGTATCATCTTTCCCTGGAGCTCAGGGTTCATATTCATACCTATCCTGGTTGTAAATCCCTCCTTTCCTGGGTAGAGCTCGATGCTCATTAGCTCCTCGTCTGCTTTAACTTTGGGTTGCTCTTGTACTAGCTCACCCACTTTCTGTCTCTTCAATTCGGGGTCTTCGCCCTTAAATCTCTCCATTCCCCTGAACATGGCCCTGTCTGCTATCTTGACTGATTCCACATAACACTTCCTTGCCTGATACTGATCACCACATATCTCTCCCACACCCCCCAAGGCAGGGAACTTCATCTTCATGTGGAAGGTGGAGATCACTGCCTGAAAAATATTCAAGCTTGGCCTTCCCATTACTACATTATAGGAAGATGGGACATCTACAATCAGGAATTCTATTACTTGCACACGACGGTTAGGGGCAACCCCTAACCCTACTTGCAGCAACACTGAACCAAGGGGTTGAATAGCTCCCCCTGAGAATCCATAAAGAGCGGTTTCCACCGGTCTGAGCTTTATATTCAGGTCCATCTTCTTAAAGCACTCCAAAAACATGATGTCGGCAGAGCTTCCAGTGTCTACAAAAATTCTTGCTACGTCGTATCCTGCTATATCCGTGGTAATGACCAATGCGTCATTATGAATTTCTCTGGGTTCCCCAGCGTCTTCTGGCCCAAAATGGATGTCTGGGCCTTCTGCCATCTTTCCCACCTCATGATGCTCTACATTCCTCTCATTCTTCAACGACCGAACGCTCTGCTTCCTCTGCCTAAAGGAATCCCCATCGGCAGGACCTCCCATAATCATATGAATAGTTCCTCTCTTCTGGGGAGGGGGTGGTGGCTCTTCATTGCCCTTTCTTTGATCTCTTCTATCATCTTCCTGCTTCTCCTCGGGATCCTTTCGCTTTTGACCCCTGGGGCCTTGTCTATCTCTGAAAATAAACTCTTTCAGGTGGCCTGCCTGAATCATCCTCTCTATCTCATCCTTCAGATGCCAACATTGGTTGGTATCGTGGCCATAATCGTTGTGGAACCTGCAGAATTTGTTTGACTTAGGGTTTTGGGGACCTCTGCTCCTTGAGTAGGGGAATTTCATATCTGGATGGTCCCCTGCCACTTCTAGGACTTCGGCTGGCTCCATCCTCAATGGGGTATATCTCTTCGCCCCCCTCCTTGGATTCCAGGGTGCAACTTCCTCTCTTCTTACGCTTTCTAGCCTCCTGGAGCTTCGATGTCTCTCCGGACTTGGCCTCCTAAATGGAATCTCTTTCCTCCTTTCTCCATTACTCACTACGGCCCTGGTCTCTGATCGCTTAACTTTCCTTACCTCTTCCAGGGTAAGGTATTTCTCTGCTCTCCTCAACAATTCATCAAAGGTCCGAACTGGCTTCTTGGCTAGAGATGTGAATAGATCCCCATCTCTTAGCCCGTTGGTGAGGGCGTTAATTTTGACCTCTGAGGAGGCTGTAGGTACTTCGAGAGCTGCTTGGTTGAATCTTTTCAAGAAGGCCCGAAGACTCTCATTCTCCCCTTGTCGCATGTTAAACAAGGTGAGGGTGGCCCTAGGTTGCCTCCTAGCGCTGGCAAATTGGTGCAGGAATAGTTCGCTGAACTCCGACCATGAATGGATAGTATCTGGCCCTAACTGGGTGAACCATTGCTGCGCTGCTTTAGATAGGGTAGTCAGAAATACCCTGCATTTGACGCCCTCTCCGTATCGATGCAATAGGGCGGCATTCTCGAACCTCATCAAATGCTCGTACAGGTCTGTGGTTCCATCATATTCGAAATTTAAAGATTTAAAATTAGGAGGCAGTTCATCTTGTAAAATAGTGGATGAAAATTGATAACCAGTAACGTAAGAAGGTTTACTTACGTTATCAATCATATGCTTCTGCATGTCTTTCATCTCCTTTCGCAAGGCCTATATCTGATCGCTGACGGCTCCTTGATACGTGTCGTCCGTGCTTTCTCCCATCCCTGTTTCTAGAGTGGTATCCCCAAGGATCCTCTCCGTATCCCTCCGAGGAGGTCTTTCCAAGATGCTTCTTTCTGCCTGAGAAGGTACTTTTTCTTCTAGGTTCTGAGGGGGATCCTCATTCCTGGAAGGGACTGGAACAGAATCGATGACTTGTTCTGGGAGATTTTGTCTTGTACCCTTACGAGTGATTGGAACAGGTTCGGGAGGGCGAAGTCCTCGAGTAGCGATTATTCTTTCAACTGATTGCGCGATCATCTCATCTAATTGATCTCGAGAGACAGTCAAGAGTTCCGGTTGAGTGTTAGGGTTATCCCTATTGATCCCACTCCCTGAAGCTCCTGAGGTGCCTGGTGCATCTCCCTCCAGAGTGGGAGGGATATCCTCTGGTATATGATCTACGGGCTGTTTCCCTAGATTTCGGTTTGAGGGAAAACCTGGAGGGGGAATATCTTCTGGTGTATGGTCCACAGGTCGTTTCCCTAAATTTCGATTTGAGGGAAAACCTGGAGGAGGCGGAGGAAGAGGAGGAGGAGTGGAATCTCCTTTCTCCTTCGTCTGCTTCACTGGATCATGTCCTCCACCCATTTAAGTACGAAACTTTTCTCACGCCTTAGCTTGAAATGTTCCCACAGACGGCGCCAGTTGATGCGTCGAAAAAGAACGCCTTCGGATGTCGATCGTTCCCTTGCGAGCACTATTAATCACGAGCCCGATCTCTCGTTTTATCCTTGGCAATCTTCAAGTAAATCTCCTTGGAAATCCGAAAATAACCTGCAAAAGTACACCGGAGGGGGGCTCCGGCGTAGAAGCTCCGACGCTCAAGTCAGATTCGATAGTAGGCGAAATCAAAGAGGAATTCCCCTGTGTATCTAGGGAAATTCCGGCGAATGTAATGAAGTTTCTCTTCAAATCAGTGTATAATTCTTAGGAAAAATACGTATTGTATGTAAAAGATGTGTGTATTGTCATAAAACTTACTTGATAATGTAAAATAATTGGTTTATATACCTGGCCCCCTCTCCCCGGGAAAGAGGGGGACTTATTCTCCCTACATTCTTGGTCCATTCCCCAGAATCCGGCCCCTCAACCCTGAAGACTTGGTTTTTTGAGCATATCGTCCCCTATTCTCGCGGGTTTGACTTGCTCATATGACTTGGCCAAGAAAGATGGACTATCCGTTCCATGTTTGGGTCGAGTCCCTTCTGGGCCAAGAGATATTAACCTTTCCGAATATGGGCCAAAGGCCCAATAACCCTGCTTTCTCTCATTTCCCTACTCAAGCCCAGGGGTGTATTAATCCTGTTTCTTCGGCATACCGATCTAATCATGACTATCATAATCTATCCCGTTTCCACGTGTCGGCTCCTCTGAGAGCAACATATTTATCTACATCATATATGTAAAAATAACAGATGAGATGGTAATTGGCAGTAATATAGGGGAGGTTGGCGCGTTTTAATTTCTTTAAATGATAATATTTAAAGTATATTATAAGCGCGTTTTAATTTCTTTAAATGATAATATTTAAAGTATATTATAAAATACATCTCAATTAGTAAAGATTTTATTTCCATGTCAATCTAAACTAATTCATGAAAGTCACGGTAATATAGGGAGAATATGCCCCTTTTAATTTCTTATCTACCCTTAATTACTATTTCTGAATTCAATCTTTCTTACGTGGCGTCTTTGCTCGATTCTGTTTTTCTAATTTTCTTAAATTTTACAATTATTCATACTTTCTCTCTCCCCCTTTCTCTCTCCTCCTCACTCTCCCCCTTTTTTCTAGGTTCTTTTACACTAGTTTTTTTTTTTACATTTTTCTTAAATAATTTTCTCTCTCCTCTCATCTCCCTCCCTCTTCCAATTTTCTTAAATTAATTTTTTTTTCTCCTCCCTCTTCCTCCCTTTTTCTTGGGTTTTTTTACAGTTTTTTTTTCATCTTTCTTAAATAATTTTTTCACTTCTCTTTTCGCTCCCTCTCTCAGTTTTCTTAATTAATTTTTTTTGCAATTATCTTTCTCTCCCCGTTTTCTTTTACAATTTTCTTCGATTTTTTTTTTACAATTTCCTTAAATTTTTAATTAATTTTTATTTTATCTCTTTTCTATCTCTCCCTTTTTTTTCTTTTATTTTATCTTATCTCTTTCAGTTTTTTTTTTAAATTTTCAATTTTATTTTACTTTTCTTAAATTTCTCTCTCTCTCATTTTTTTTTTTCAGGAGTCAACACTTTTACACCAGTTTTTTTTTTACATTTTTTCTTAAATAATTTTCTCTCTCCTCTCATCTCCCTCTCTCTTCCAATTTTCTTAAATTAATTTTTTTTTCTCCTCCCTCTTCCTCCCTTTTTCTTGGTTTTTTTTACAGTTTTTTTTTACTTCTTAAATAATTTTTTCACTTCTCTTTTCTCTTCCTCTCTCAGTTTTCTTAATTAATTTTTTTTTGCAATTATCTTTCTCTCTCCGTTTTCTTTTACAATTTTCTTCAATTTTTTTTTTTACAATTTCCTTAAATTTTTAATTAATATTTATTTTATCTCTTTTCTCTCTCTCCCTTTTTTTCTTTTATTTTATCTTATCTCTTTCAGTTTTTTTTTTTAATTTTCAATTTTATTTTACTTTTCTTTATAATTTTCTTAAATTTCTCTCTCTCTCATTTTTTTTTCCGGAGTCAACAGTTATTTTTATAGGTGTTAACCGTTATTTTTATTTACAGTTTTTTTAAAGTATTTCTTTGAATCTTCTCATTTCTTTGAATCTTCTTCAACTCCGTCAAGAACCAAACTGCTACCTTTATCATACACATAATTAAATTAGTCAGTAATCATTCCTTTGATTTCTTTAAATAGTATATTGTATCATTTTATAATCACAATTCTCCCTCATAGATGATATTTCTCCAAGGAAACATGGAGATTAAAAGTAAAAGTTGTGCTATCTGTATTTTCAATGGACTATAAACATAAGAATTACGTACTGAATTGATGGTCATTGATGAAAAGGTGAACATTTCTAAATCTTTCCCAGCACTCTAAATTTCTTAGATTTACTTCTTAATTTTTATTTCATTTTTTTATTCTCCATTTTTATGTGAAGTTAATTTTCTATTTAGGGAACAAAAATACAAGTTACTATACCAATGTGGCAATGCCTCATACACAGGTACAAGAACATTATTAGGGAAGGACTCAACACCCAACATGATAAAGACATAATTCAGATTTGGTATATTATACTTTCTTTTCCAAATTAATGTTCATTTTTTTATTTGAAGATATTATAGCATGAGGGACATTTTTCGACATGTCACATGAAGAATTAAAAAGATATTGGACATCAAGCTATGGGATAAAAAGTATGTAATCTGTTCTATTCTATAATAATTTTTCAAATCACAATTTATTTTGTTGTTACATTTATTTGCTATCATCTTCTTTTTTTATCAGGCATACGAGGATGAGTTGCACACTTTGTGAGGGATTTTATGAACATCTCATCGACTACTGAAACAATCACTCATGGACTATACTAAAAAGTATGTACTCTGTAATAATTTTTCAGACCACAATTTATTTTTGTTCTTGCATTTATTTGCTATCATCCTCTTCTTTTATTTGGCATATAGCTAGGATGAGTTGCACACTTTGTAAGGAATTTTATGAACACCTCATCGATTATTGAAACAAAAGTCCAAAACAGGTCTAAAAGTTTCTTTATTATATATCTACCCTTAATTACTATTTAAGGGTCTTCTCTCTCCTAGGTGGCCTCTTTTCTCTCCTCTCTCATTTTATGTGATTCTAATTTTTTAATTTTCTCATAATTTACAATTATTTTCTTTTACAGTTTTTTTCAATTCTCCTCTCTCTCTCCCTTTTCTCGGTCTTTTCAATATTTTCTTTTACGATTTTTTTCAAATTTTCTCACTTTTCTATTATATTTTTTTAAACAATTATTTTATTTATTCCATTTTCTTTTATATTTTTCTGAAATAATAGTTTCAGGTCTCTTCTCTCTCCCTTTTTTTCTCGATTGTTTTCATAAATTAATTATTTTCTTTATTCTTTTATATTTTTGTTAAAAAATTAAAAAAACAATTTTATAAATGAAAATTGATATTATAAATAAAATCAATTTTATTTTATTTATAATATCAATTTTCATTTTTATTCTTTTACAGTTTTATTTATACAATTTTTTTTATAATTTTTTTTAATAATTTTTTAGTTTTCTCTTCTCTCTCTTCTCCTTTTTTATTTTCGTCGTTTTCCACAGTTATTTACAGTTTTTTTTGTTAATTTCTCTCTGCCTACTCATTTCTTTTCATTTTCTTAGTCAAGAACAAAACTCATCATTACACATAATTAACGCAATTCCTTTAATTTCTCTAAATATTATTTATCCCGACAGGGAAACATGGAGATTAAAAGTAAAAGTGGTGCGACGTTGGATTGTAATTTCAAAGGACGGTAAACAGAAGAATTGGTAGTCATGGATGGAAAGGTGAGCACTTCTACTACAAATTTTTCTGTTTACACTTAATTTCCATTACATTTTTTTATTCTCCATTTAAATTTTTCTGTTTACTCTTAATTTCCATTTCATTTTTTTATTCTTCATTTTATGTGACGTTTATCTAGGGAACAAAAATCTATTAAAGAAGAAGGACTCACGGTACCGTTTGTATAATTTCGGAGGGGATGAATCATCCCATGATGTCACCATTCTCAAATGTACTAATCTTTAAAGAATTTTAACTTTTTTCTCGACTACTTCTTTCATTCATTTATTCACCGTTCTTATTGTTCTTTTATTTATCTAAATATATTTATTATTATTATTATTATGTTGATTGTCACTAAAGTTTGACATTAATTATCCTTTTCATGTTTGCAGTACTTCAGCAATACAAGATCGAGTATATAATTGGAGACATAATTAACTTATTCCCATCTCCGTAACCCCTTCATCTGTACGTAATTGATTCAGTAATTCAGAATTTACTCTTAATTACTATTTCTTCTTAATCTTCTTCTCTACTACGCGGCCTCTCACTTTTATCAAATTCAAAATTTCTATTTTTCTCACGATTTACAATTATTTTCTTTTACTCACGATTTACAATTATTTTCTTTTACTGTTTTTTTCAATTTCCCCCCCCCCCCCTCTCTCTCCCCCTCTTAGTCTTTTCAATATTTTCTTTTACAATTTTTTTTAAATTTTCTCACTTTTCTTTTATATTTTTTAAATAATTATTTTCTTTATTCTATTTTCTTTTCTATTTTTGTGAAATAATAGTTTCAGCTCTATTCTCTCTCCCTTTTTTTCGATAGTTTTCATAAATTAATTATTTTTTTATTCTTTTATATTTTTGTTAAAAATTAAAAAACAATTTTAAAAATGAAAATTGATATTATAAATAAAATCAATTTTATTTTATTTATAATATCCATTTTCATTTTTATTCTTTTACAGTTTTCTTTTATAATTTTTTAAAATATTTTTTTAGTTTTCTCTTCTCTCTCTTCTCTTTTTTTTCGTTGGTTTCCACCGTTATTTACAGTTTTTTTAAATTTCTCTCTGCCTACTCATTTATTTTCATTTTATTCGTCAAGAACAAAACTCATCATTACAATGCAATTCCTTTAATTTTTCTAAATAATGGTCTTACACTAGGTAGTATTATTATATTCAGATACTTTTTAAAAATTGGATAAATTATAAAGTAGTCAATTTACCCATTTCACTTTCTTAAACCTAAAAAAATGGAGGGATTTAAAAATCAAACGAAAAAATTGAATAATTCCTCTCGATATTCACTTCAAATTTCTATGTGCATTATAAATTCAATTTCAACTTGCACTCATTTTAATTAGACAAAATTTAGTATAGGTCCTTATATACTATATACTATGAACATGATTTTAATTAAACTGCTGACTAGGATTATAAATTTTATCTCTAATGTTCATAATTGTTTTCTTAACAAAATAATTTTGTATACTCAATAATATTTCATAACAATTTTCTTAATATGAATTTCATTGTTTTATTCTCCATTTCAATTTCAAGTGACATTAATTTTCTATGTCGTGCTCCAAATTTTTTATGTATAATTTTTATAATTTTATAAGCATTTTAAAATACAAGCTATTATACTTGCATACCTCATGCACAAGTACGAAAACATTATTAGACAAGGACTCAAATACAATGAATAAAATTTTGGATATAAGAGCCCAACGCTCTCATATGGTCTATAAAACACTCATACAAACTAACATATTACAATCATACACAAATGACAACACATTTTCTTATTCAATTTGAACTTATGCATACACAAATGACAACACATTCTCTTATTCATTCTGAATTTATGCAAGAGTGCAGTTGTGATATTTTTGAAGATGACATGTAATATCAAATATATTAATTATCATTAAATATATTTTAAAATAATAAATTATATATAAAATTTTATTAAATAATAATATAATTTTTTTTCAATCCCGCGAAATTCGCGGGTCTTATACTAGTTTATTAATTAAAGGAAGAAAAAAATATCTTTCAATTAATTAGTAAAGTCTTCCATTAAAAGATTTTATTTCCATGTTAATCCAAACTAATTCATGAAAGTGGGTTTGGTCAAATATTATATTCATATACAAAACATTGGCGTAAAAAAAAAAAGTTGAAAATTGGCGGTAATATATATGTAAAAAATAGGGGAGGTTGCCGCCTTTTAATTTCTTATTTATTAGTTAAGGAAAAAAAATATTTTAAAATACCTTTCAATTAGTCAAGCTTTCAATTTCCATGTCAATCCAAACTAATTTAAATTTTAAAGCGAATTTGGTCAAATATTTTATACAAACAATATTTCATTACTATGTAAATAATGTGAAAATGTGTAAATAATTGCAATTTGTAAATCCAAAAAAAATCCTAAATAATTGCAATTTGTAAATAATATGAATAAGTGTAAATAATTCAAACACTTGAAAAACTTAATAAGAAAATCCAAAAAAAAAAAAACAAATTTAATTATGTTACTTTTATACTTTATAAACAAAATCAGTAAAAATGCAAGAATATCATAAGATTTATTAAATCGTGATCCACCATATTAAAACGTAAATTTAACAAGTTAAACAATCACTGAGCAAGAAGAATCTACCATAAAAAAATGTGAAAAAAATAAAATGAACAAGAAAGTGGAAGCAACGAAAAGAAACCGAAATGGCCACAAAATAAATGACTGTATCGCACTAATCTTCTCGATATGTGTAATATTTTATATATTAGTAGTTGTTGTCGCTTATATTAAAGTTATCTACCATGGAAATTTTGAAGAAGAAAAAATTGAGCAAGAAAGTTAGACATGAGATATAGCTTTCAATCATGCATGCATGTAGGGTTGTAAACGAATCGAAGTGAATACTGCAGTATTCGATTCGATTTGTGAAAGTATTTGACTATTTGTATTCATATTTGTATTCGTTAATTTTTTTAATAATATTTTTGATTTAGTATTCGATTCTAATTTTTAAAACATATTCAAAACAATATTTTTCGAGTATTCAATTCGAAATTGATTCGTATTCGATACTATTCGATTCGAAATTTTATAGAGAAAATGTGTAAAATAAAATTTTAAATAATATAGAACATGAGACTATACGAGTCTACTTGAGGAAGGAAATATGGGCTAGAGTTAATTTTAAAAAACTATATATATTATAAATATAATCGAACACTTATTAATATCGAATCGAATAATATAATTTTGTATATGTTTACTTATCGAACCAAAAAGGAAATTTGTATATGAATTCAAATATTAAAATCTCGAATATGAATATCAAAATTCGAATACAAATTAAATATCGAATCGACCAAAATTATTTGATTCGTTTACAACTCTACATGCACACTACAACTACGTACATTATAGACATGCATCTAGACATGCAACTAATTACCGACTATAATAAAATCATACCTATAATATTATTTTGTATTAAAATTTAAAAAAAATACACATGAAAAAATGGAAAAGAAATGTAAGAATTTTTTTTTAAAAAGGAAAAAAAAACGAAGAAATAAAAAGTTTGGAATAAAAACTGAAAATGGGAAGAGAAAAGGAAAAGAGGAGGGGGGAGAAAAATTAAAAAGAAAAAAAATCGAGATTTGTGGCTAATTTCGATAGAAAAATATGGGTGACTTGGTGGTGAGCCGACGGTAACTCGACAATGACTCGGCTGCAAATTGTAAATATACAAATTAAGGTTGATTTTATTATATTTTGTGTAAATTAATAAAATGATAATACAGTCTTTTAATTGTGGTAAAAAAATTTGGGGGTGAACTCATAAAATGAAACGGTGCAGATAACCGTAGTAGAAAAATGATTTTTGGGTGAACTCATTAAATGAATAAGTGCAAATAAAATATAAATAAAAAATTAAAATTAAATTGATGTGTATCACCCTATAATAATTTATACGTATTTTAATTAGATTTATTTAAACAATTAATAAATCCTAAAACTACTAAAAATTTAGATTGAGCGCTCAATCTGGCGGGATTCTCAAAAAATTTATTAGGAATATTTCAAAATTTGATTTAATTCAATCTCCCACAAAAATATATTTTTACCCTATCTTTATTTCATATATTCAAATCGCGCCTCCATGAGTTTATTTCGACTCTTTTACTTTTTTTTCATATATCCAAATCACTCTCAAAACCCTCCTACTTCAATGGTGCATATGTGTGTTTATTTCAGTTCGTGTGTTGATATTTGATTTCTTATCTTGAGCGAGGTGAGTTTTCTTCTTCTTTTTCAATTTTCTTCACTGTGGGTATAATTATTAATTGTTGCTATCATTATTCTTATTTTTGGAAAAACTGCAATGATTTAAATCTGTTCGTGAGTATATATGCGTGTGTTGTGTGTGAGTAATATATTAACACACACTTATATTCCGTTAAAATTAAAAATATTTTATATACTGTTCTATTTTATTTGCTGTGTGACTAGGTGACTAGCAACAGAATTGGCAGAATAACTTAATAATGGTTATGAATAATTGAATACTATATTAGCATCTTGTCAAAAAGTATATTTCTATTGAACTTTGTAGCACTAAACACTTGTTTTGAAAATTTATGGGTTAGCTGTTTTCAGACTGGACTCTTGCATTTTTTTTAAATTCAAATAGCATCTCTTATCTTAATACTCTATATTTGTGAGAATATAATGACATGTATCACAATTTTATCACTCTACACAATCTTTCTCTTCACCAAAATCATCTATTTCAAAATCCCTGCATTCTAATTAAAATCCGTGCATTCTCAGGCATTCTAATTAAAAAAAATCCATTTTTTCTATTTTAATTTTAAAATAATAATTTACATATTACCTACTCATAATTATTATTAAAATATTTGAAATGATAATTATTATTTTTAATTTATTTTTTAAACTTTAATCACAACATTATTTATTTTTTAAAATTTAATCAATTTATTCTATTCTTAATACCATCAAATCAATAAATCTCTATTCTCTATTCTTCCTTTTTTATTAATCACGGTATTTTTTAAAAATTTAATCCAAGTTATTTTAATTCTTAATACCACTCTATTCAAATCAATAAATCTTTGTTCTCTATTCTCCCCCTTTTTTTTTATTAATCATGATATTCTTTTAATCTTTAAATTCAAAATAATAATTCAAATATTATCTACTCATAATTATTATTTTTAAATTTTAAATCATAATTATTATTTTTAATTTTTTTTTTTAACTATAATCCCAACTCAATTTATTTTTTTTAATTTAATCACCGTATTTTTTTTAATACCACTCTATTCTTAATTATTTAAAATTTAAAATTTAAATAATCACATGATTTTCTTAACAACGCTTCGGTCTCTCTTTGTACATAATCGTAAAAATATTCAATTAACAAATTAATATTCAAATTTAACCTTATAATTAATTTCCTCTACCTTCTACCTTAATTATCGTACATTCAAATCATAATTTCAACTATATAAAACATTATGTTAAATCATAATTTCATTACTCATTTCTTTCGAGTTTACGTCTATACAACCATTTGTAATCTATGGTGAGGTAATCTTAATCTTAATACTCTATATTTGCGAGAATATAATGACACGTGTCACAATTTTATCACTCTACACAATCTCTCTCTTCACTAAAATCGTCTATTTCAAAATCCCTGCATTCTCATCACTTTACACAATCTCTCTCTTCACCAAAATCGTCTATTTCAAAATCCCTGCATTCTCAGGCATTCTGATTAAAAAAAATCCATTTTTTCTATTTTAATTTTAAAATAATAATTTACATATTACCTACTCATAATTATTATTAAAATATTTGAAATGATAATTATTATTTTTAATTTATTTTTTAAACTTTAATCAGAACATTATTTATTTTTTAAAATTTAATCAATTTATTCTATTCTTAATACCATCAAATCAATAAATCTCTATTCTCTATTCTTCCTTTTTTATTAATCACGGTATTTTTTAAAAATTTAATCCAAGTTATTTTAATTCTTAATACCACTCTATTCAAATCAATAAATCTTTCTTCTCTATTCTCCACCTTTTTTTTATTAATCATGATATTCTTTTAATCTTTAAATTCAAAATAATAATTCAAATATTATCTACTCATAATTATTATTTTTAAATTTTAAATCATAATTATTATTTTTAATTTTTTTTTTTAACTATAATCCCAACTCAATTTTTTTTTTAAATTTAATCACCGTATTTTTTTTAATACCACTATATTCTTAATTATTTAAAATTTAAATAATCACATGATTTTCTCAATAACGCTTCAGTCTCTCTTTGTACATAATCGTAAAAATATTCAATTAACAAATTCAATTTTGAATATTCAAATTTAACATTATATAAAGCATTATGTTAAATCATAATTTCATCACTCATTTCTCTCGAGTTTACATCTATACAACCATTTGTAATCTATGGTGAGGTAATATCAATCAATTCATGTTCTTTCTAATTTTTGCAGATTTTCTACAGGTTTTATCTTATAAATTCAATCGACTTATTTTTGCAATTTATAATTATTCAGTTAAATTTCTATTTCATTTTTTGTATGGCTAATCATCATTTATTTTCAATGTATTGTTTTTACAGGTTCTAATTAATGAGTAGATGGTTTTGTAATAGGACTTTCGCCAAGACTCTTAAAGAATATTAACATTTTCTTAGTTCTATTTATTTTTTATTAATTTTTTTTTAATATTAAGTGTATAATATTATATTAATTTTTTAACATTCCCACCACTCTATCACAATCTCTCTCTTTTTCAAAATGTCTATTTCAAAATCCCTGTATTCTCGGTCATTTTAATTAAAAAAAAAATCAAATTTTCCTATTTTAATCTCAAAATAATAATTTACATATTATCTACTCATAATTATTATTTTAAAATTTATCTTTTAAACTTTAATAACAACCTAAATTATTTTTTAAAATTTTTATTCATCTTAATACTACTTCTCACGTATTTTTATTAAAAAAAATTCAATTTTTTTTTTTGGTTCTCTCAAATTTTTCTCTGTATCCACCGTTTTTTTACTTAATTATTTTATTTTACTTTTTTTGCTTATACAATTTTCTTAAATTTCTCTCAATTTTTTCAATTATTTTTCAGTTCTCTCATCCCTCTCTCTCCCTTTTATTTATATTTATAGATTTACAATTTCTTAAATTATTTTTTCGAAATGGTACAGTAAATTAATACCTTTTATTTATATTTATAGATTTACAATTTCTTAAATTATTTTTTCGAAACGGTACAGTAAATTAATAGATTTACAAATTGGATTTCCTTGACAGTTATTGTTGTATGTTTTAAATTTAATTATAATCAATCTCACATCTAATTTTCTTATTGTCTCAATAAAGAAAACATGAGTATCTCTTGATATCTCATATATGATTTATTATTATTGTTTTGATCTCAAAATCAACACCGTGTTTTTGCTTAATTATTTTATTTTACTTTTTTTGCTTTTACAATTTTCTTAAATTTCTCTCTCTTATTTTTATTTTTTATTTATAGATTTACAGTTTTTTAAATTATTTTTTCTGAAACGGTAAGGGCATGTTTGTTTTGGGATTTTGAGGATTTTGAAATCCGGATTTCAAAATCTAGTGGATTTTAAAATCCTAATGTTTTTTGTGTTTTTTGTTTGTTTTGAGATTTATGTAGGGTAGGATTTAACTTTATAGTATAGGATTATAGATTTTATAGGTGGTTTATAGGTATTTATAGGGTTGACTTTTATAGGGTTTATAGGTATTTATAGGGTGGGATTTTGAAATCCTGAATCAAAATCCCAAAGTGTAACGGGGGTGGAGTTTTGAAATCCCAAATCCGGATTTTCCATCCCAAAACAAACATGCCCTAAGTTTTGAAATCCCAAATCCGGATTTTCCATCCCAAAACAAACATGCCCTAAATTAATAGATTTACGAAATTGAAATTTCTTGATAGTTATTGTTGTATGTTTTTTATTATAATTTTTTTAATTTAATTAGAATCAATCGATAGGTCACATGAGTATATATTTATGATCTTGATATGTTAGATATGATTTATTTTTATTGTTTAGCATTGTCTACAGAAGTTTCTAATGTAAATTATAAAGTCAAAATGAAAACAATGTACATTTTTACAATTTTTTTTATCTAAAATTCATTTAGAAATGTATTTTATATTTGAAGATCATGTAAATTATAAACTTAGGAATGCGATCTCTCACATTGTATTAATTATTGTATTAATTTTTGTTATATTCATATGAAGTTGATTATTTGATTCTATATTCAATTTGAATATCCATCGTTTTGATCATGTAAATCAAATTTTACTTGAAAAAAGTTTTAGTAATTGTCAATAAAAAAAATCTAAAATCTTCCTATAAGTTTGATTAATTAATTGAAGTGTCGGATAAATATGAATAGCCATCGTTTTGTATCACAATTCTTTAAGAAAATGTTTATTTTGAAATGGAAAATTCCACACGGTTTTATTTTAAAATTTAGATTAAAAATTTTAAAATCTTAACCAACAAAAGTCAACCCTACAAAATTTAACCCTATAGATATCTATAAACTCTATATATAGATAGATATAATAACCTATATAAAATTATTTTACAATGCCCATTCTTATTAAAAATATTTTTAATTTTACAATTAAAATTAAAATTTTATTAATGCACATTTTATTAATATATTAAAAAAATATTATAATATATAAAAATATAAGTACAATAATATAGATTCAAATTTATAGATATGTAAATATATTAGAATAAAAAAAAATTATTCTCACAAACTCTAACAAATAAAAAAGATATAAAAATTAATATAGTATTTAAAATTATTATTTTAATAAACTAATTCTAATTTTAATAAATCGACCCCGTGTAAAAACGCGGGTACAGGGCTAGTTAGAATATATTTTCTAGAGATCTACACATTTCATAAAAAATTGCATGGCATATATATATATATATATATATATAGTTATATGTGTGTGTTGTGCGTGTATATATCTATATGGGTGTGTTGTGTGAGTGTATATATATATTTATATGTGTTTGTTGAGTGAGTTCTGAGTGGGGTAATATATATGTGTGAGTAATATGTGTCTGTTGTGTATATAAGTATATAGTTTGCTACGTGAGTGTTTATATATATATATTCTCAAGTAATGCATTAAGAAAACATATTTTTTGTACTTTGAGTAAATTAATTTTTGAGAATTATAGATCTAAATTTTGTGAGTTATTATCGTATTGAACACATGATTGTATTAGATTCAACATTATTGAATCGATTAAAAGCGCATTCTCTCTTAGAGGACCACAATAGAGTTTTGCTTCTTACATGCTATGTCTCTGTGGCAACCTTTGAACATGCATATTTTTTAATGTGACTATTTTCATAGATGTCTAGGTAATTGCTCCTTGAGGTATGAAATGAAAACACAATTTTATTCCAAGGGAAGGTATTAGAGAACTAGAACTATTCAACAGGAAAACTAGGTCATTCGATGTGGAGAAAAATACTCGGGAAATAAATAGAATGACAACAACATAAACATATCATCCTTCAAGTGAAGGAAATCAACGTCATAATTTGGAGGGGGGTGTTTTTGCGCCAAATTCAGCGACCAGATCGAAAGTGTTGAATTACCGAGGCATGACACCTCTGAAATTCCATCAACCGAAGATGAAGCTACCACAATAGGTAAATTTATCATTTTAATTATTGTTACATTTACTTGACTATCTAAATATTATAACAAATGTTTAATGCCCACATGTAGTTGTTGGGTCTAAGAAAAAATGTCGAGGTCAACCATTCGGTAAGGGAATACTGAAGTATTTTACAAATACTGAAAATAAAATAAGGATTAGTGTAGATCCTACGGTTGGAAGACCTTTAAACAGAGACGAGTCTGCAAAGCTTGCATCCCAAATTGAGATAGTGACTTAGGACGTTCTTTCAGTTCCGAAAAAAGTGGAAAGAAGTGGATACAGAAGATGGGTGGGAGCCGGGATTCAATCATTTGAAGGTATGTGTACAAAATTAATCTCATTTATTTTTACATTTTGTAATTAATCTGAAGTGTTTACATTAAATGTAGATCCACATGAATGTCAATATTGATAAGCCTGGTGTGAGACAAGCCTTTGTTGATAGGTTGAAAATTAGCAGTGAAACCAACGTTACAAGTTGCATAAGCACTTTGTTAAATATACAACTTTGAAAGAAGTAAAAAATAACAAACCCGATTTATGTTGTATCCAAGAACAATGGAAAGAGGTAAAGAAAATAGGAGCAACTTGAAATGCAAGCATATTTCGTGAAGAATGACTTTTGTAGTCAGGTTCCATGAAATTGTGAGTAATTTCTTTCTCATGCTTAGTAATGTCAAATTGTTGGTTAATGGTTGTATTTTGTTTAATTAATTGACTTTAAACTATTTTTTTTTTATTTTTAGGATAGTTGTGGTGTTATTGATTTTATAGTCAATTCATTTGAGCTAGATAAATATGTTGATTTTCTGCAGTTTAAATATGAGTTAAATAGTGAAGAGTGTGATATGATTGAATTGGATGTTCATACACATTTTTCAGAGAAAGATGGTTGGAAATTCGACTAGGCTAAAGAAAATTAGATAAGTCATGTAGGCATGTACAAATGAGATTTCATTTTATTACTAATATTGATACTAATTATTTTTTTGTCATAATTAATGACCACACAGGAGAAAATGGTAAAAAAACAAGAAGAATATGCCGAGCAAGGTAAAATTTCAGCTGAAACTATTCTTGATGTCCTCCGAGTAGACGCAATGTTTCAGATGATGGTTCTAAGCAATTGGAAAGGGAGTTACTTGGGAGAAAAGAAAAGTTGGAAGCATTTGAAACTCGCGAATGTGCACTCCAGGAAGAAGTGAGTGATATAAAATGCACCATGAACAAACTTATGAATTTCTTAGCTGAGAGAGGATAAGTCTTTAAGATTTAGGAAAACCTTCTTATATTTATATTTATTCTTATGTTTGTTACTTTTGAAACAATTAAGTTCATTGTATTTTTTATCTTATAATACAATTTAAATTTATTTACCATCTTTAAATTAATGGTCAATGAAAATATTTATTTATTATAATTTATTATAATTAAATTAATTCATTATGACAATGACAAAAAAATTGTCAACATATACTAATTAGTAATGAAGATAGATGTTGTCACTATATATATATATTTTATGACCATTGTTATTTTATCACTAAAATATTAACACTATTTAATGACAAATTGTGTTGTCATTATATATATGCACATATGATGACAACAAAAAATCCGTAAAAATAGTGTAATTCTTTTGTGATGAAATATTTAAATGAACACGAAATATATGTTGTCATTATATCAATAAATTTAATGACAATTATCATATTCGTCACTAAATAATATTTCTTATGACAAAAATGTTTCGTCACCATTTCTACGCTATTTAGTGATCAAAAATATTTTATCACTGAATATTACCCTTTCGTGACGCAGTGTGTCATCATTATACATACATATATTTAACAACGATTAAAAATTTGTCACTAAAGTATTATTTTTTGGTGACGAACTATATAAAAGGTGACGAAATTATTCATTTAATTGTGACGATAATGTTGTCACAAAAATTTAACAAATGCAGTAGAAAACGAAAAAAAATCGTCACTTAAAATTAATATTTTAGTGACAATAAATAAAATCGTCATGTAAGGCTGAACTATTTGGTGACGAACTACATAAATTACGACGAAATAATTAATCTATTTGTGATAGAAATTTCGTTATTACAATTTTAAAAGGTTGATATGAAATGGATAATCGTCGCTAAAAATTAATAATTTAGTGACAATAAATGAAAACGTCATTTAAAGTTGAACTTTTAGTGACGAAATATCATATTTAGCGACAAAATTATGTGGCTAATGTGACGTTTAATTCGTCACCATAGATGGAATAATATAGCGACTATGAACTTTAGCGTCGCCAAAAGATCACTTTTGATGACGAATTCAAATAAAGTCACATTTACCTAATGCGACGCACCTACGGCGACCTTCGTTGCGACGGAGAAAAATCGTCGTCAAACACATTTTGTGACGAAAAATGATGCTTTTATGACGAATTGTTGTCGTCGCGATTTCTCAAATTTTCTGTAGTGTGATCAAATTGTGACGATTTTTGTGTCGTCGCAAAAAAATTCGTCACAAAATGTGTGATTTCTCTATAGTGTGATCATGAAGTTTGGATGTGCTACAAGCAAGCCAGTCAGAATTCCCATGAACATCAATTGGAAAATGGATCCTGATGAAAGTGGAGTACATATCCACCAACTCCACTGAATATAGAGGCATCATTGGATCCCTACTATATCTCACTGCAAGTAGGCCTGACATCACATTTGCAGTTGGAGTATGTGCTAGATTTCAAGCAAATCCAAAGAAAAGTCACCTTGAAGCTGCCAAGAGGATTGTAAGATATCTTAAGGGAACTGAGAACCTTGGACTATGGTATCCAGCTGATGATAACATTGAGCTCACTGGATACTCAGATGCTGATTATGGAGGCTGTAGAATTGACAGAAAATCCACCTCTGGAACATGTCAATTCTTGGGCAGCAAGCTGATTTCATGGTTGGTTATCAAAGAAGCAGAATACAGTTGCAACATCAACAACTGAAGCAGAATATGTAGCAGCTGGGAGTTGCAGTGCTCAGATACTTTGGCTCAGACAGCAAGTCAGAGACTACAAAGTCATCACTAATGAAGTTCCCATATTCTGTGACAACAATAGTGCAATTGCTATTTCACAGAATCCGGTGCTCCACACCAGATGCAAACATATTGATATCAAGCATCATTTCATAAGGGATCATGTGGAGAAGAAAGATATCAAGCTTGTCAAAATTCACACTGATAAGCAAAAGGCTGATATCTTGACAAAGCCATTAGCTGAAGCAAGATTTCTGGAGCTTTCAGCTGAGTTAGGCTTACTGGATCCAGGGAAGATGGAGAAATGATGAAGGGAGCTTAGATGAAGGGGGAAGTTCATTAAATTGAACTTCAGCAAAGTTGACCAACCTCACTGAAATTATCTGCCTGAAAGAGGAACTCAGTACAATTGTCCCTCTAGCCTTCAGCAATGTTGGTCAGGGTGATTGACCTTGTGGGACCTAGACAGCAACATTGGGACCCACTCAGGTCTGTTGGTCAAATATCTTGACCAAAATAGAAGTCAAAACACTTATACGGACGTTTGTCCAAACTGATAAGGTGATAAATGCTATTTTTAGCATTGATTGGACATTTAAAAGAATTCTTGGGCTAAGAGTAGTCTATTTTTAGGATGGCGTGTGCTATTTACGTTTTAGCCCCCAAATGGCCATTCTGCATTTAATGCAAAATCTCTTTTAAGATTGCATTAATTACTGAGCCTCTCATCAAAGCCATTGATTATCATTTAACCTACATCTAACCGTTCCTAAGCCACTACCCCACTTTATGCACTTTGTCTTAGGATTTGTCCACCCACAATTGCCATTATCCAATGGTTAATAAAACCGCTGGATATAAAAACCTTCAGTTTTTACCCTCATTTCTCACGCACCCATACTTTCAAACTCTTAAGCAAAATTCTGAAAAACCTCTCAAACCTTCAAACCATCTTTTCTTCCAAACATCTATGGCCCCCAAAATCAATAGAGAGGAACTTGTAAACTTCAATGATCCATCCATGGATATTGATTTTACTTATCTTAGCAATATAAACTCATTATGGTTCGAAAAGATTGTGGCCTTTGACAACCGTGATGAGGAAGCTCTTCCTGTGCTACAATGGTTGAAGGATGCAGGGTTTGAGCAGTTCTTAGGCACCAAACCTGATTCCTGCCTCAACCCCTACATGGCTGAATTCTTTGCATATCTAAGGTTGAAGGGCAAGAAAGGTGATGTCTGCACCAAACTTACTTATGCAGAGGAGGAATCCCAACACAACATCATCTTCTCTTCAGAAGACTTGGATGCAAGCTTTGAGAGTAATGGCAGCTGTGATTGACTCTGCTGAAAGGTCTCAATTCTGAAGTTTATAGAGAAGGAGAGGAGCAGGAGTTCTCAAATCCAAGGATGAAAGTCCCCAAGAAACTGGTAGGTGCTCAAAACAAAAAGACCTTGAAACTAAAGTATGCGCACTAATTTGATATTGTGGTAAAAAGCTTGCTGAGCCATTCTGGAAGTGTAGAGCAATTAAGTTTGCCAAAGCTGAGAGTAATGGCAGCTGTGATTGATTCTGCTGAAAGAGGAGTCAAGTTTGATTGGAAAACTTTCATTCTGGGAAAGATGATGAATGAGAAGTATAAGTTCAAGGAGGTGAAGCATCATAAAGTTGTGGTGGATGGAAAGTTGTTATATTACACAAGAGCAAGCTTGCTCTTGGAAAGATTTGCCCACTACACTCACCTTCAAGCCAAATCAAAACCTTTTCCAGCCCAAAAGGTGATGTACAGGAAACTGTCTTCTAAGACAGAAAAGAGGAAGCAAGGTGCTGCAGCAAAACATGCCTTGACAGTTGCACGTGTTACCAGATATTCTCCAAGGAAAAGAAAAGCTCAAACCACCAAGGCTCAACCAAAAATGAAGAAGATGAAGTTGATTCTCAGTGAATCGTCTCTAGAAAGTCAGTCCAAGAGTGGAGACTCTATTTATGAAGAGATTGATAGAGTAGAGCAAGAAGGGGTCAACCTTCCTGAAGTAGAAGAAGAACTCAGGGTGATTGTCCCCTTGCAGCCTGAAGTGTTCACTGAGTTCAGGGATCTTGAGAAGCCTACAAGGGCTGAAAGAAGAAGGAGGATCATTAAAACTTCTGAGAAGCAGAGGTTAATTGAGGAGGAAAAACAGAAAAAGGAGTTTTTCAAGGAAATTAGACAAGCAAGTAGGTCTAATTCCAAAACAAGGTCCAAGTCCAAGAGCCCTGAAACCCACTCTCCTAATATTCAATCCCAGAGAATATCACCAACACATGATGATCCAAAGCCTGAAGAAGAGGAGTGCAAGACTCCTGAAGATGCCCCAATTCTGGCTAAAAAGACCTACTCTCCTGAAGGTGCTCCTGACAGAGGAGGTATTGATGTTTTGACTGACCTAGCTGATGAGGAAGATAGACATTTCTCTCCTTTTGATCCAAGATTGATATCCTACACCAAGTTTCTTCAAAGTGCCATCCTTGCTGATGATCCAAGTTCCAGCCTTCCAGCCTATCCCCATTAACCTTTCTTCTAACCCCTCAGATACATTGCTCTCTACAGCAACTGAGACAAACCTGATTCCCAACTCTTCTGAACCCAACCTTTCTGAAACCCAACTCACCCTTCCTGAATCCAAATCTGTTGGGAATAAAATGAGTTTTGATTATGTTACCAAAACCCCTTTAGACATGCCAAGTAGATAAGTAAATATGAATGAACATATTTCAGGACTGTTGGAACATGTAGACTAAGACAAGTAGAGAAGCTGATATGTTAGGCAACTCTTAGATCAAATAGAAGCACTAGTTGAGGGGGAACACATGTTTGTAAGTTTATTTTATCCAAGTCCCCTCAAGGCTCAGTTTTTGGATTGACCCCAAGTCTGCTTAAGGACAAGTATGCTGATCAAAGTCAAGTCAAAATGGAACAACCTATCTGAAGATCAACTAAGTAGAACAGATCTTGAAGATCAAGTCTACTGCAAGAAATGTCAAGTTCAGAAGAGTTGTCCAGCAATATTGTCTCAGCAGAATTAAACTAGAACAAGCCTTGTAGTTCAAGGCCAACTATGCTGAAGAGGTCAAATCCATTTATCCCAGACATGAATGCTCAAAGAATAACTCAAGAAGTCATGCAAAGGGATAGAGCCAAGTCTTCTGAAATGAGCATGCCAACACTACTAATAAGCAGAATCTGCTGAAATGGATAAGCAGAACTGTCCTAATGATAAGGAATGTTGTCCTTATCTCAGGATCATTGATAAGAAGAGACGTCCATGTTTGACCAAGTCAATCTTGAAGTCAGACATTGGGAAGAGTGCTGCAGAATGAAGACAAAATGATTACAGTCGTTTATTTCCCAAATTAAGGACATGTCACTATCAAGAATCTGTCTTCCAGTTTGAAGAGTTCAAGGAAGACATTTATGGACATTTGAGGCTGCCTCTCCAACGGGCAAATCCTCAAATTTGTCTATAAATACAGAAGTGTTGAAGACCATTTGATGTATCTCAACCTCAAGTGATCCAACTATCCTACAAAGCTCAAGTGCTTTCAAGCTTTCAAAGAGACTATCTTAGTCTTCAAACACTTCATCTAAGCTGAACCTCATTGTATATCCATACAAAGCTTAGAGAGATATCTTATCCTTATACACTGAATTTCATTTTAAAGGATATCTCATTAGTTGGAACCTTACTTCAACCCTTATACCTTTCAAGTGAGAAAGTTAGAAGGTTGTAGTTGTAGAAGTGGAAGGAGCTGACTGTTGAGAGAAGAACAGTTCAGTTATGAGTTGAGAAAGGGTACTAGGACTCTAGACATCCTTGGGATCAAGGTACCAAGGAGTGGTGTGGTTGATCAAGTGCACATTGGCACTATAAAACTAGTTAATTCCAAGAGTGAAGGAATTATCCTGTTAAATCAGGGAAAGTGGATGTAGGAGCTTGAGTCTCTGAACCACTATAAACTCTTGTGTTGATTTACTTTCAAGCATTAACATTCATTCAACACTGCACACAAACTAAACTTTCAAAGACATATTCACAAGACTGTGCAAAACAGATTTGGACAAGTTCCCTGAACTGGATAAACTGTTAAGGAGATTTCAGAATTAAAGGAGTTTAAACTAAAGGGCCAACCACTAATTCCGCACATATAACTCCCTTAGATAGTTATTCAACTAAGTACTCAATTGTACTTAGCACCTTGATTATCTATAAAGAGTTAATCATACCAGCAGAGTTGTCCAGGACAACCTTGCTGAAGTCTGGTTTGATCAAAGTTTGAAAAAGAATTTGCATACAAGTGTATTCCCCCCCCCCCCCCACACACACACTTGTTATATACTCCTTTTAGGACCAACAAAATCCAACCCTTTTGATACCCAAGCCAACTCCTCTGATGACAATGATGATGAAGATACAAAGCAGTACACATATGAAGGCATGCTGAGGTAGATTGCCAGAGCAAATGTTGATCAACTTTATCCAGTGTTGAAGGATTACCCCAGGTTACAACAACAGTTCTATGATCTCAGAGCACTTGTTGAGATCAAAGATAGAACAATGGTGGAAATAACTCAGGCTATCAAGGATAAAGGTGCTAGCTGGTGGCAGGTTGAAGAGAACAGACTGTTGCATTTTGCAAATGTTAAGAAATCCAGTGTGTTGACCACTGAGGCACTGTTCTGCACCATTGTCCATGAAAAGGTGCTTGCTGAGAGAAAAAGGATAGCTAAGGGAATCAAGCATCCTGACAGCACCTCAGATGATGCTGCTGATGATGATGACACCACCAACCCCAACCCTCTTGGACCCAATCCTGCTCAGGTACATTACTTGACTTATCATTCAATCCAGGACTCTGATAAATCAGAGGAGTTGACCAAGACTGGTGACTCAGTCCAAGATACATTGGCCAATGATGGTTCTTCTGAGCAGCATAGGAGAATGTTGAGACTTCCATAGGAGAAGCTGGTTTGACTAAAGCCTCATCAGTGTCAGACAAGTTGGACACTGACCAGCCTTTAGTCATTCAGGATGACTCAGTGGACTTGGGAAGCCCAAGCACTGTGATCTCCCATCAACTGCCCTCTGTGCATCCTTTTGAGGATATGAAGGTGTCAGGTTTAGGACCTGAAGGAGTTGAAAAGGACTGTAGTGATAAAAATCTAGAGGGAGTTGAAGGTGATTGTGTGATTATAGGTAGCATGAGTGCACCACACATAGAGGGAGATGAAAGTAAAATGTTGGGTGAAGCCCAACATTTCACCCAACATGAGAGTCGGGCTATTCTTCAAGTCAAATCTGAACTTCATGAATCCCTTGGTGAAAGGAGGCCTGATTCTCCAGTGAATGTGAGTCCATCTATTATGAATGAAGAAAAGAAAGAAGTTGAAAATGAGAGCAAATGTGCTGATGTATCAGACCTTTTGGGAGATGAAAAGAAAGAGGGTGATTTACCTAACCCTTTATGTTTTTCAGATTCTATAGCTATCACCATTGAACAAATTTTTGCAGATGCTTCCCTCACTGATATTCCAGTCAACACTGATGTTAATCTTGAAGAAATCTCAACTAACATGTCCACATTAAACAAGATCTACTTTGAACAAGAAAATGCAACAAAAGCTGGGCTGCAAATTGCTTCTATGACTGCAACTTCCATTGAGGAGCAGTCAGAAAAATTGGACATCTTAGTCAGGGAAGTTGGGAAGGTTCATGCAGAAACTACAAACACTCTTGATGGCCAAGGAAAGACTCTTGCCTCTATTGAGATGAGGCTAACAAGTTCTGAGGAAGTGGTATTGCCAACCTTAGATGCCAGAATCAGTGAAGTTGAGACTGGTCTGCAAACAGTCTCAACTGAAGTCACAAAAGCTAAGGATGCAATGACTAAGTTTACAAGAACTGTGAAAAAGGAGTAGAAGGGCCCAAGAGAAAGCTACAAGAACAATGTATTAGCACTGAAAAGAACAATCAAGGATGCCCTAAGGCAAAGGACAACAGCTCAGAGAAAGAAAGCTGAGGAGCTTAAAGCTGCAATGGTGAAGGAAGCTGCTGAAAAGTTCACAGTTGAACTCATGGCCAAAGTCTCTGATCAAGTTGTGGCCAATCTCACTGACCAGTTGCAGGCCAAGCTTGATCAATCTCTAAAGGCCACACTACTTGAAATTGTTGCCCAGAAGATGAAGCCAGTCCATGCCTTTCTCAGCATGGCAGATGACAAGATGCAAAACATCCATGAAGAGAATGTCTATCTGCTGCAAGAACTGAAGTCTCTCACTCATGCTCATTCCCACCTCTCTGTTACAATGAGTGAGTTAAAGCCCCAATGTTTTTATAATGCCAAAAAGGGGGAAAGTGAGAGAGATAGGGCAAAGGGAACCTTGAAGATTGGAGAGCATAAGGGGAAGGACAAGCAGCCTGAGATTGAGGAGGAGGAGGAGGAAGACATTGGAAAAGGCAAAAGGCCTATGAATGTTGAAGACCTAACTGAAGAAGAGCAGATCCAGATTGCAGTAAAGAAATCTATGGCTTCTGTCATTGAAGATCAGGCTAGATGGTAACAGAGACCTGGAGGTGAATCTGCAGGCCTAGACCCCAAAGAGAAGGTGATTGAAGTAAGAAGAAAGGTTACTAGAGCCTCTGAAAGAAAAAGAAAGGAACAGACCTTCACTGACTTCCCAACCAGCCTGACTTTACCATCTGAATTCCAAGCTGAAGAGGTAATTCAAGTAAGAAAGTCAAAGAGGCTGAGGAAAGCAGCCAAGTTGCCTGAAATTCAGGAAGAGGAAACTGAAGAAGTGGAAGAGGACAAGGAGCCTGAAGTAAGACAGCCCAAGCTTGCTGATGATCCCTCAAAGCTGTTTGAAGAGGGATTTGAAAGGATCCA
Source organism: Galeopsis tetrahit (assembly GCA_963675135.1). Classification (NCBI taxonomy): domain Eukaryota; kingdom Viridiplantae; phylum Streptophyta; class Magnoliopsida; order Lamiales; family Lamiaceae; genus Galeopsis; species Galeopsis tetrahit. The sequence goes on along the minus strand of OY776126.1, from coordinate 64,129,293 downwards.
GAAACACAAGAGAAGCTGGCTCTTCAGAGAGCTAAGGAAATAATGGATCAGTTGGTTGAGGCCAACAAAGCAAGAGATGAGAGAAGGGCAAATTTCAAAGCTCCAAGGAGAAGGGCTTCTTACAGAAGGTTGAAGCCTCAATTGCTTAGAAGATGGGACACTCAATATCCTCACCATGACAAATGGGTACCAATTCAATTGAATGATGCATGGGAGGAGGCCAAGAGGAGTTTTGTCTATGATTTTTTTGTCATAGGCAAGTGGCTAGGTGAAGATGTTGAAGAGGTGTTTGGCCAGTTCATGTTTGAGAATCACATGGACTTGTACCAGAAGCTGTTTGCAGCAGCTGACATTGCAAGAATTGAATTCAAAGCCCCTGGTCCCATATTGTACATGCCTCCCAAGTTCAATGAGAACATGATTGATGAAGGGAAGATCTTGGAGGAGTTTATTTCCATCATGAAGATGGAAAAGATGAAGCCTGGCCCCAGAGGAACCAATCAGGAGATTTGGGAGCTGAAGAAGAGAGTCTGGGCTCAGTATGGGATTGCTCCTCAAGATGATGGTTCTCTCTGAAGAATAAGTCACTCTTTCCCTTTTATCTATGATTTTAATCTGTTGTTATCTCTATCTGTTTGTCTTGTTTTAGCATAGTGAGTCCTTTTGACTTTCCAGCATTGTAATGCCCTATGATATATATTAAAGGATCACTATTTTCATCTGAGATAACAACTCATTATCTCAACTAACCTGACATAACCTATATACTTGATTTATTATTGTGCTAACAGTTTGTTTTAGGAAAATTGACCAGATCATCAATCCTGAAGAAAAAATTAAGTATAAGTCAAGTTCCCTTTGTAATAAGTTTTGGCATCATCAAAAAGGGGGAAATTATTGGGAAATAAATTGATTTTGATTAAGATACCAAAACCCCTGATTGATGATGATCAGATTAGTTGAGATTCAATTAAGTATGCATCAGTCTAGTTGTCTCAGGATAGTTAAGACAGTAAAATTGCCTAAGTCTAAATCTCAGAAATGTTGTGAGATTTATAGATCAGGGTAGTTGTCCAAAGATGGAATGTTAGGCAGCTTGTTGAGGTTTAGTGTATTAGGACAAGTCTGCTGATGCCACAGAGATAAACATGCTGAAGAGGACAACTTAACTGATAATCAAAGATGCAAAGAAACTGCAAGTACTAATAAGAACTATGTCATATCAATTTTAAGGCATGAAGATCAAGAGCATTGAATGATGCACACAGAAGACAAATTAAATGAAGCATTTAATGCAATCAAGCCTGAACAAAGCATTGAAGACTTAGAAGCATTAAAGACTGAAGAATTGAATGAATGGAAGAACATTCCAACTGCATCAGGAATGTTCAGGGCACTTGTCCCATCTGACCGTTGGTAGAGTGTAAAGTCTGCCACAATCAACCTTGGAAAATGTGCAAATTTGGAAATTGACACATGTCATATCAGCCGCATTTTTCAGAAGTCAACACAACCATTCAAGCAACCATAGAAGGACCTTCTTACCCACTGGATAATAGAAGGATGACCTTCATAGCCGTTTCAATGAAGCTACAAATAGACAATTTGAATTGCTATCTCTCCAACGGATAGTTGATCAAATTGGTCTATAAATTCAGAAGTGATCCAAGGATTCAAGCATCCAACTATCTGCTATCAAACTATCATCAAGTAATCAAAGGAAACCAAAGTTGTTCTTCACAATCCCAAGTTTCCTGATCACTTCAAAAGCTAAGCAATTTCTTGTAATATGCCAAGGTTAGTATTGAGATATCCTAAGCCTTTACACTGTTCTTATTGTAAAGGATATCTCTATTAGTTGGAACCAAAACCTCAAACCCTTACCTCATTGAGTGAAGTAGAGTTTGTTGTAGAAGTGAGGAGTTAAGGACTGTTATTTGAAAACACAGTCTTAACTCAGAGAGATTGAGCACTAGGACTCATATTATCCTAGGGATCAAAGCACTAAGATAGTGTTGTTGATTAGTGCACATTGGCACTATAAAACAAGCTAATTCCACGTGTTAAGGAATTATCCTGTTCAATCAGGGTAAGTGGATGTAGGAGCTTGAAACTCTAAACCACTATAAATTGCTGTGTCATTTACTTACTGCACTCATTTTATTACTTACATTACTTGCAAATAATCATTCTTAAAGAAGTAAGTTCAGCAAAGTTAAGAAAAACTGTTTTGGACATAGTCCCAGATCAACTGTTAGTTTTCAGAAATTAACTTGGAGTTTTCTTTCAAAGAAAAGGCTAACCACATTTCGCATTTAGCAACTCTTTTAGATATTCATCCAACTGATCACTTCATAGTTTTCAGTAGGACAAGTATCTATTGAAACACACCTCCCTGATAGGACCAAACTGTTTTGAAAAAGAAAGAACTTGAATACACAAGTGCATTCCCATCCCCCCATACACTTGTGTCATACTCCACCAATGACCAACATTGATTTTGGTGATCCCACATACGTGTGCACTTATTGTAATGCCAAAATGTGGTACGAAGAGCGTAGTGGAAAAAAAGGAATGAGAATCCTTCTAGGTTTCCACAATGTTTCTCCAATGGAAAAATTCAACTTCCCAATTTGAAAGAAGCACCTAAAACTCTTAAAAACCTTTTGTTAGGCAATGATGCAAAGAGTCAACAGTTTATCGAAAATATTAGAGTGTACAACATGATGTTTAGTTTCACGTCCATGGGTGGGAGAATTGATAGGTCAATCAACAAAGGACGTGGACCATATGTCTTTAAGCTTCAAGGAGCTAATCACCATCTTATTGGAAGCTTGCTACCATTCCCCGAAAATGCTCTAAAATTTTCTCAACTATACATTTGCGACACAGATAATGAAGTTTCAAACAGAATTAACGCACTTGGGTTATCTGAGAAATTTATTTTAAATTCTACTTCTATCATCAAGTATGAGTTGTCCAAACAAATTTTTTCAAAAAACATGGGAGGCATTGTCGGATGATATACTATCTAGAAGAAGACGATTGTTGAATTTACCAGGTACGTATTATATATTTATGTTTGTAATATTTCATTAAATAACAATACTTTTTAATATCAAAATTCTAATTTAATACATTTTTTAGGTTTACGTCTAACCGATGAACAACTAAAGAATTATACACTTCTTGAGATTGATCAGTTACTTCAGAAAAACGTAAGCAGTTTAAGTAGTTTTTCATCAATGCCTGTTCCAGATCCAGATGATATATCCCTACAACACAATTCAATGATTCTCGAAGAGTTGTGTTATGATCGCACAAAGTTGCTAGAGGAGTACAATAATGCACATTCTCGGTTTCGTATTCCGATAAACATTTCAGAATCATCCACCTGCAACATAATGCCCGGTACTCATTTGTCAGAACTTATAATAAAGTCAAAGCTGATAATATGGGACGAGGCACCGATGATTAACAGATTTTGTTTTGAGGCACTTGATAGAAACCTAAGAGATATATATAGTTAGAATTTCTAATGGATCTATGTCTAATTTGCCTTTTGGAGGGAAAACGGTGGTTCTTGGAGGAGACTTCAGACAAATACTTCCTGTTATTTCAAAAGGTTCTAGAGAACATATAGTCCACTCTTCTAAGCAATTTGTAATTTATTATAAAATTTACTTTTATAAATAAATTAATAATTCTCTTTTCTTCTTTTTTATATATGTGATGTAATTTATATTGACACATCATTTAAATTTTATATTTCTAATAAAATAAAATAAAAATTATAAATATATAGTCTTTTCTATTTTTATATATATAGTGTAATTTATATTGACATAACATTTAAATTTTAATATTTTTCATAAAATAAAAAAATTTACAAATATAGAATCTTTTCTATTTTTAAATATATGATGTAATTTATATTGACATAACATTTAAATTTTTATATTTTTTATAAAATAAAGAAAATTACAAATATATACATAATTTAATTTTTTTAATTAATAAATTTAAATTAAACATATAAAATATACTTATTTCAATCCCGCGTAGTACGCGGGTCTTACACTAGTTTATATATATTAACTTTTATATGATTTGAAAAATTCTAAAAATTTAACATAATTTATTTGCTTATTTTTAATTAATTATTTTATAGCTAACTTAATTTTTTTTCTAATTTTTCAATTTTTTTAAAGACTTTCTATATTATTTAAGAATTTAGGTAATTTACAAATCATTTTCAAGAAAAAAAAATTAACACCCAAACATACTCTAAATGTATTTTTTTTTTAATGACAATAAATTATTTGTCACTATATATGTGATTTTTGTAACAAATATTCAACAAAATATTAACAACATAAAAAGTAGTCAATGTATATCACACATTATGTTATTTTGTAACATAATTAATTATTTGTCGCTATATGTGTAGTTTTAGTGACGATTTTTTTTTAATGAAACATTGACAACATACACAGTTATCACTAATGATCACACCTTACGGTATTTTGTAATATAATGAAAATTTTGTCACTATATTTGTGTAATTTTAGTGACAAATATTAAATGAAACATTGACAACATAAAAAGTTGTTACTGTTATCACACCATATGTTATTTTGTAACATAATGGATTATTTGTCACTTTATGTGTGGTTTTAGTGACGAATTTTAAATGAAACATTGACAACATATAGAGTTGTCACTAATGATCACACCTTACGGTATTTTGTAACATAATGAACAATTTGTCACTATATGTGTGTGATTTTAGTAACAAATATTAAATGAAACATTAACATAAAAAGTTGTCACTGTTTGTCACACCATATGTTATTTTGTAACATAATAAATTATTTGTCGCTATATGTGTGGTTTTAGTGACAAGATTTAAATGAAACACTGAAAACATACATAGTTGTCACCAATTATTACACCTTACGGTATTTAGTAATATAATAAAAATTTTGTCACTATATGTGTATAATTTTAGTGACAAATATTAAATGAAACATTGAAAACATAAAAAGTTGTTACTTTTTATCACACCGTATGTTATTTTGAAACATAATTGATTATTTGTCACTTTATGTATGGTTTTAGTGATGAATTTTAAATGAAACATTGAAAACATATAGAGTTGTCACTAATGATCACACCTTACGGTATTTGTAACATAATGAACAATTTGTCACTATATGTGTGTGATTTTAGTAACAATTATTAAATGAAACATTGACAACATAAAAAGTTGTCACTATTTATCACACCATATGTTATTTTGTAACATAATGAATTATTTGTCGCTATATGTGTGGTTTTAGTGACGAAATTTAAATGAAATATTGACAACATACATAGTTGTCACTAATGACCACACCTAGCCTTACGGTATTTTGTAATATAATGAAAAATTTGTCACTATATGTGTGTGATTTTAGTGACAAATATTAAATGAAACATTGACAACATAAAAAGTTGTCACTGTTTATCACACCGTATGTTATTTTGTAACGTATTGAATTATTTGTCACTATATATGTGGTTTTAGTGACGAATTTTTAATGAAATATTGACAACATATAAAATTGTCACTAATTAGCACACCTTACGCTATTTTGTAACGGTGGAAATTTTTTGTCACTACCCATATGTTTTTAGTGAGAAAAATTCAAATGTCACTAAACATGATTTTTTTTTGTAGTGCATTGACATCATCATAGTATGCCGCTAGTATCGCGACCACATAGCCACTCATGTATTTCTTAATACATTAGCACCCTACTCTCTTGTGTTTAAATGTTCGAGGAAATTTGGGAATGAATAGAAAGTATTGAAGGAGAGATTATTTACAGTGAATACTCTATCCTAGAATACAATGAGGATCCAAAACCAAATAGGATGAGCAAAGCTAGAATTGGATGAACATCGAATAATATCAACCTTTACATTATTAAGAAAGGGACATTAGATAACATTAGAATGAGCTAGTTTTGGCACGTAAGTATAAGTATAGGATGACGAACATGGGCATAGTTACTTTCTCTTGGAATTTCCGTAAGGTTTTAAGATCGACGTGAATGTTTAAGAGTAAAGTCAAATGGCGTAGAGATGGAATTTAACTTTTTCCAACATTGACCGCCTCGTTCGAACTAAATGGTTTAGTATAAGTGAATTTTGAGGACGAGCTTATTTTTAGCGGAGAAGAATGCGATAACGTACCTAAAACTAGGTTGGGACGTATGTGTTCTTATGCAATACGAGAATTCATAGTGTATGCATCATGATGACCAAAGCCACGCCAATAGATTTGTCCAACTCATGATTTGAGGAACCTGTTTTCGATTCGTAGATTTTGCCTACTATAACGATACCTACTAAGCTACAAAATAAATGGCATGTTTGGAAGACTCTATAGAAAGGAGTAAAAATCGCTTAATTGTAGATAATAAGTTAGAAATTGTACAATTCAAAGCCCAGAAATACTTGCAGCGAAATCAATGAAAATTGTTTCAAATATTTGGGAAAGGACCAAAGTTGCACAAAATTATCTGGAGTCATACTAACACTCTAAGAAAAGGTTTGCATTTATAGATTGGCAAGAAAGAACTTCAGAGTTTCACCGACAAAATAATTTATCCGCTTTAATTTAGTGAGAGAGGAAAGTTGAACCCTCACTACATAGAACTGTTTGATATTTTGATAAGTTGGAGACATAGCCCAACATTTACCTTTACCCACCATACTGTCCCAAGTATTACACAATGCAGTTCATATATTTGACAAGAGTGGATGAGGAAAATACATGGGTAACTTAAGTAATATTATTAGTTTCGAGGCTTAGAAATAAGACGTGATTTTGACATATGATGAGGAAGCGCCCATAACAAACTTAGGTAGGAAGGCTCATATTTTGAGAAATCGGAAATACATTTGGTTATTTTATTAGACATGGGAAATAAGAAAGAAATACTTTAGTAAGAGGAAATGAGATCTTAGGAAAAATACACGCAATGACTAAGAAGACCGAGAGGAATTTCGGGGACAAAATTCTGTTAAGGATGTAACACCCCGTCCCAAAAATTAATACGAAATTAATTAATAAATAATTTTTTAAGAGTTTTCAATTATATTAACGTCGTTATTTGTTTTCAAAAGACCTTGATTTTCAGGAAGGCGGACGAGCATTCTGATCGGGGAACACTCCTAGCACCTAATAAAGAAATAAATAAAAGTGTAAGATTTGATAAATATCTAATAAGTAAAAAAAAAAAAAAAATGAAAGAAGCCTAATTAATAATTTTAAAAATGAATGATTTTATCAAGCTCATAATAAACAACTTGACAAAGCATAATGCATTTTTAATAAATAGTATTGCATTGCCAACTTAGTCTTAAATATGAAATATTGAGGCCTGGTTTATTTAATTACTAATTATTTGATCATAATTGATATAATATGAATGAAAGGTTTCATTTCTTTGGCCATCGTTTTTTTTCGTGTCTATGTGATATAATGTTTATCTTATCTAATTTTATTGTGAACCATTTTGATAATACGCTATTAAATTAATATTAGAATTTAAAACAAAAATAATATAGGCATTGTTGAGCCGAATTTTATAACTAAATATTTTAATCTCAAAGCGCAACGATTTTATCACCATAAATCTTAAATAAATATTTCTAGCCCTTACGTAATTTTCCACGACAAACCAACACGAAAATGAGTAACAACTTTGTAGTAAATACCGAGTACTAACGAATGGTGAGATAAATAAAATACCTACTACTTTAAATTTTTAAATCACAAAGTTCATGTGGCCAATTTTTGTTCCACCCATTCCTACATGGTTTAAAATTAACCACATCCTCTTTGTATCTTACTCTCGGCAAAGACACCCTTCCTACTCCCTCTATATATATCTTACATACTTCAGCTTCTCTATTCATCTCTCACATAAAAGATAAGCCGACACTCTGCGGGAATAGAAATCAAGCAATAAGCAGCTACACAATCAATAGGAAGAACAACTCATTTCTTCCAATCCCCTTTTCTACTTTTTGATCGGCTTCTTCCTCTTTAATAAGAAGTAAGTTGATTCTTCAAACTTTATAACAGCCTTCTAAATTTGGTAATGCACCCGAGATGATTCTATTCGTTTCGTTGAAAGAATAATCCATACGATCCAAGGAAAGTAAAGAACACCACCTCCTCCTTCTTCTTAATTTGCTGCTGTCTTTTATTTCTAGATTTTGTGTACTAACTTGTTCTTCAATTTTCTTGCTCAAAGCCCAAGGAAAGTAAAGAACAGGCCCCTGTTGTTCTTTTTTCCTCCCTCAGGCCCTAATCACGAAAACCATCGAGCTCTTTCATAGCCCAAACCAATGAAATACAAAGGTTTTAACACACAAACCATCTATGTGCTATTTGTGTGATTTTCGGTTTCCGGTCACGACTTTTGGTACTCAAATCTGGTGGAAATTGTGTTATGCTTTTTATTACGGTAATCATGTTATATGGTAGATGTGTTTAACTGTAATCATGTTAAAAATGTGCTTTTGAAATTTAACTAAAAAACTGTGGTGTTGAAGCACTGACTTTGGACGCTTATATTTTTTAAACGAAAAGTGATTTTGACACGAAACCAACGTGATTATAATCTAAATATGGTAGAGAGTCTGAATATAAATATTACATAAATTATATTGGTCGGATAGAACGAGAGATATTCATTTTTGAAAATCAAACACTAAGCTGGGGAAAATAGAGCATTTATTTTATGTTCAGTACTTCGGGGTAATTTTTACTCGACTTCGAGACGCGTTTTTCACAAAACCTTTTATTTCCAGTAAACTTGATATAACGTAGTGTAATTATCCCAAGATTTCATGTTAATTGAATTAACCGTTTGACGAGAAAGGATTGACGAACATATGCAAAAATTCACTATTTTAAGAATGTCCAATTTTGCAAAATTACAAATATTATCTTTTGAGCCACAATTAATTAAATTCTGGAAAAAATATCTATGGTGATAGAAATGTCTTGAAATGCTATGGAAATAATTTTCATAAGAATCAAACAACTATAGTTATTTTTTAAAAAATTTCCGAGCTAAAAGGACCAATATTGAAACAGACATAATCTTACCCAAATCCATAAAAAACCATTCGGCATGTGTTAAATCTTTTTAAACAAATCTTGAAATATTTCTAATGGATCTAAATACCTACTTTATTGTTAAATCATTTTTCCGCAAACAATCTGTTTATTTTTATTATTATAATATATATATGCTAAATGTATGAGTGCTATTTCGTTTATGAATTATGTGTGGGAAAGTGTTAATACTATGATGATATATTTACTTCATTATCATTATTATTATTCTTGCTAATAAAATATAAATGATGTTTTAAACATAATTAAGTTAAACCCTACTTTAAATACATTATTTATAAGTTACTCCTCTGTGATTTGTTATGTGAGGAACATGTTTATATTATATATGAGTTACTACATAAATGGTTATTATTTGTTGAAGCACATTAACAAGTGTTAAAATTTATTTTATTAAATATATTTATTATTTTGGTATTACTTGTTATGTGATTATAAGATTTATTCATAAAGGAAACTTATTAAGTAAATTAAGTGACAAGAGTTCTAATAATAATTAAATATTTAAGAAAATGTGATAGGCGAAGTGTGGCCCAATCGGAGCTCGGGCGACCTCTTCTGTGTCACGCTTGCTAAAATCTATTCAAGAAGATTGTAACTTTTCTTAAAAGTTAACCAGGTGGGTGTCACTACTGTATTGCCGATGTAAATGTTATATGGACCGTTGGTGTATTCTGTACTAAACTATACAAACATGAACATAAAACTAAGAACACAAGAATACAATAATAATTATTACTCCCTCTGTCCCAGGGAAAGCTCCACATGAGCTTCAGACACGAATGTTAAGAAATACTAATATAATAAATAAATATATTAGGTAACTATTCTCTCTCACAATTCATTATATTATGTTCTTTCTCCATTACATCATCTCTAATAACATTTACTTGTTATATTAGTATTTCTTAACATAATATGATATTATAATATTATGATACATGGATTACGATTTTACGGTTGAGGTGGGAAATGTGTATGGGGATTTCACGTGGTAGAGTCGCTACCAGTGTCCCACATGAATTTTACGGTGGAGGTGGGAAGTGTTTATGGGGATTGCATGTGATAGAGTCGCTACCAGTGTCCCGTATGATTAAATCATACAACGGAGTAGGCGGGAAGCGTTTAGGGGGTAGCATGTGGTAGAGTCACTACCAGTGTCCCATGTAATATATGATATATGATGATTAATGACAAGTATAATCTATGATAATTATGAATGAGACTATACTATGAACCCTCAGTGAATAACAAATTCACTATCCAAAGAATAAGAATTATTTATGATAAAATACTAATATTAATTATTTCGGCGTACTGCCAATCTGTATACCAGCGTACAGGATATCCAATGAGATTTTTATCTCACACCCCAAAAACAAATATTTTCAGGTTATGACGGAGAGGGGCTGGTGTTGCAGCAGGGATGACACAGAGCTTTCCCCATATTAATATGTTATAATATATCTATTTAACACTTATGGTTATAAACAAAATGTTTTATGAAAGGTGATATTTATTCTTATATTGAGTGACAAACTTTTCTAAAGTTACTAGATGATCAATATATAAACTATCTTTAAAACGACTACTATTAATCATGTTGTAAGTTTTTAAATAAATGGGCCCACATTGCTTCTATTTCAACTTATAACTGCATTTAAATTATTTTCGCTTATGTTATTGTATTTTAAAAGAAATATTCAAGCTCAATTTCTTGGTCACTAAGTGGCGACTCGAATTTAGAGTGTTTGAGTCTCAAAATCTGCATTTCTGATTCGGGGCGTTACAATAAAGGTAAAATATTTTAATTTCGTCGCAAATATTAATTCTAGCGATGTAATATAATTTTTATTGTTGTTCTGATTATTAACAACAAAATAAAATAATTTGTTGCTAGTTTTGCGATGAAATATTTTAATTCCGTTGTAAAAATTAAATCCACAAAATTAGCACAAAATTTTGTATTTCGTAGCTAATATTTTAGAGATGAAATATATTTTTTATTGTTGTTCTGATTATTAACAACAAAATAAAACATTTTTTGTTAGTGTAGTGATGAAATATTTTCTTTTCGTCGCCAAAATTAGATCCCCTAAAATTTCCACAAAAATTTCATAGCAAAATATTAGCGACGAAAATAATTTTCATTATTCTTCTAATTATTAACAACAAAATAAAATATTTTGTTGCTAGTTTAGCAATAAAATATTTTAATTTCATCGCAAAAATTAATTTCAAGAAAGTAGCCACGAAAATTTCTATTTCATCGCAAAATATTAGTGACGAAATATAAATTTCATTGTTGTTCTATTATTAAAAACAAAATGTAGTAATTTGTTGCTAGTATAGCGATGAAATATATAAATTTTGTTGAAAATATTAAATCTAAGAATTTAGCGACATAATTTTTTATTTTGTTGCTAAAAATTGATTTTAGCGATGAAATTTAGATTTGTTGCAAAACTTTTATTGCTATTCCCCCCTGTTTCTTGTAGTGAATGTATTTAAGCAGATGATTAATATACAAAATACTTTTATCAAGTGTAAATGATCTCAGCATGGTATCTTGAGCTTGTTTTTGCAGGATGATTCATGTTTTTGTGTGGTGGAGTACACTCGTTCAAAATATATATTCATCATATCGGACGTAAGTTAAATTTTTATCTTCCATTTTTTGGGAGGTAAATTAATCAATTTAAGAAATTATGAGACATATATAAATTAAACAATTTATGAAATTATGAGACTTAAATTAATTTTTTATCTTTTCTGGGACGTTTTTAAAAAAAGGTACAAATTAACGGATGTGAATAATTTTTTTATCGTAGACTTCTTCTGAGTCTTCCCATATATCATATCTTCATTTGGCTTTTATTCTTCTCTTCTTACTTCATTCTTATACATTCATGGGTTCTACTCCGTCCTCACCCGCATTTCCTACTCTTATTAAACTCAATATCGAACTTGATCGGAATTGAAGAATTATATGTTTGAGAGGTCACAAATTCTTTGTCATATTTCCCATGACGATTCCTGATGATGAGTTTGCAATTTTAATTGTAGTAATGTAAAGATCAGTACCTTCTCAGCTAGTTATACAGTTCTTTTGGTGAGGCGATGCTTGGTTATGTTAAGAGGTGCAATCATGCGTTTCAGGCATGGAAGGTGTTCACTGATCTGTTTCACTCACAATCAGCTACATAGTCCTTTAATCTAAGACTTCAAATCCTTTCATTGAAGAAGAATGATCTTACCATTCTTAGAGAGTGGGAAGAGCTTCTCTAGAGAGTTGCTTCTCCCCTACTCCACCGGCCTCCACCGTCTACAGTCGCCGATCCGTCGTTTACCCGTTGCCGATCCGCCGTTCCCGTCACCGTTCCCGTCACTGTTCTACCGCTGTCGTCGTCGTTCCACCACCGTTCTGCCGTCTTTCCGCCGCCGCCATCTGCTCTCTTCTATTTTCATCCTATTTTTCAGTTTTTGCTAGATTTAGTTAGGAGATCTTCAGATCTACTAAGTTTTATCCGAGAAGCTCTCGTCGCCGACACCGTCGCCATCGCCCGGTCGACTCAGTTTCTTTTCTGTTTTTATGTAGTTTTCTTCATTTTTTGTTAGGGACCAACATATAAATTATTCTTAATGGATCCACGGTGACCGTTCGAGTATTTTTTCGTTGATCTCGTTTACTGTTTTTTTTTAAGTAATTTTATCATTCTTTCCTAGAATAGTATTTTAGTTTTTGTTGTTGTTTTCGTTGCACATTGTGTGGTTTTTTCCCCTTTATGGGACTCTGTTGTGATTGTGGAACTCTTGCATGGGGGTGGAGCTCTTTTGAGATTGACTTGAGAGTCCTTGGATCTGGTACATGGTGGAACTTTGTCTATATATTTTATTTCCTATTCTTGACATGAGAATACTTTGGTGTGGGGTTGTCTCAGTTAAAGGTTGGGGACGAGGACGCTTATTAAGGAAAAGGGAACACTCATTTTTCCTCTTCTCACCATTGGAGGTAGGGGTGTGCACCGGTCCAGAACCGGACCAGGTCGGACCGGGGCCAGTTTGGACCCGGACCGGAATCTTAAAATTTTATGGACCGAGGACCGGACCGGAATGTAACCGGTCCGGGTTTGGACCGTTTCAGACCGTTTTTTTTTTTTTATAATTCCTTATTCTATAAGAAGAAGTGGAAAGTGGATCACATTTTTTTGAAGATCTAGAAATTTCTTCATATTTACCTTTATAATAAATTCTTTTTCAATATCCTAAAGAATAAGTTATGCCCTTAGATCAAGTTGATCACAATTGTGCAAGAATATATATATACTTGAAAACTTTATCGAATCTGTAATAACATATAAAGATGTTAAATTTTTTAAACGGTACAACTAATAAATAAACATGTTGCATGAAAAATATTTGAAAAATATTTCATAAGTATAAACCATTACCATTCTCAATTTCTTTTAGCTCACACAAATCGCGCAAAGAGTGGGAGTGGGAGTGGAGATTGGAGATGGGTTGTTGCCGGTGAGCGCCGGTTTCAAGAGTTGAAGAATTTTGAGAATGGTAAAAAAGGGGAATTAGGTTTAAGAAAGTGGAAGATCAGGAATGAGATTTGTAATTTCTAAAATTCAAATAATAAAAAAAAAAAAATTGTAAATCCGGGTTTCCGGTCCTGGACCGGTAAATTCCGGTTTTAGACCGGACCGGAACCCGGAATCTTAAAAAATTTCGGACCGACGACCGGACCAGAATCTAACCGGTCGGTCCGATTCCGATCTTTTTTCTGGTCCGGTTTTATTTTGTACACTCCTAATTGGAGGGGACAGCGATACCGTCCGCATTGGTTTGAAGATCAAGATCTTTAGCGTGAAGTTGTATTTTATTTTGTTATGAAGTTGTACCTTCTTCAAGTTGTATTTTATTTTGTTATGATTTTGTAAAAAAAAGAATGATCTTAGCATTGATGAGTACATTCTTCGTGCGGCTTCATGTAGATGGACATCAAGCATCGCGAAATTCTCTCTACGACGATGATATGGTTGCTTTACATATTGGGTGGTTTAGGAGCTGAATTTGAATTTGACGTTGTAGTTGTTTATCTCACTAGCTACACGAGGCAAATTCCCATCCTTATCGGAGCTGCAGACCATTCTCCTCACGCACGAGATGCGTCTTCAGCAGCTATATATCAACATTTCGTGTCTTTGCTGCTTAGTATTAGGAAATTAATATACAAGAATTAATTCTCCACATCTCTACAAATTTGGACTTTTAGATGAGACAAAATTATTTCATGGTATTAGAGCCTTAAGGCTCAATTCCACACGTCATAGGTTCGATTTTTCTGCTAAAAACAACTCCACCCATTAAGTTCAAACTTTTAGATGAGACAATTTTTTTCCACTTGGGATCAACCTTCCTCTTGTCCAATGTTGCATCTAAAGAGACATATAACAAATCTGGGGGTAAGAAGCATCGATTTCAATTCAGTACTCATCTCATCCTCCATTTCAAGCCTACACAAAATCCTCCACGATCATTCAACCCATTTTCTCCTTGGTATGTGGACAATGGTGTAGCGCACCATGTTAACTATTTTAATTCTTTGTTCAAATAAAATTAAATATTGAGTTGCAATTAGACGTTAAAATTTTTTCTCTGACGGATTTTATTCAATACTATTATATATGTATCATTAAATTTTACCGTTAACTTATATTTATCCTGTTCTCACTACAAAAAAATGGGTTTTCTCGACAGAAATTTACTGACGAAATAGATTTTGTTGGCCGCACTGACGGAATATCGGAATCTGCAAAGTCAGCTGAATTTCCGACGGATTTCAACTTCCGTCGACAGTTACTGACGGAAATCCCGACGGAACCTAGGTTGAAGGTGAAACGGTACCGTTTTCGGTCCGATTGCCGACGGATTATTCCGTCGAAAGTTCAAATTTCTGATCCCAACTGAAATTTCCATCGATAATTGACCCGATTTAATTACACCGCCTCATAACCCTCTAAAAAGACGCGTACCATAAATATACGCGCATTACCGACGGAAATTTATGTCGGTAATCCATATTTTTTTATATAATCTGCCGAGAGGCAAATGGTTGAGAAAGGAAAAAAATCACTTTCGTCTCGTGAATTTGAAGGTGAAGAGATCCTGACGAGTTGATTTACGGGCATTCTGAGCATTCCCTCCGACCATCTACTTCGATTTTCTGCCATTTGAACGGTACGTTTTATAAATGACTAATTAATTTTATGTTATTGTAATATAAATTGCATGTTAGTACATTATAGATTAGTATAAAATTGCATTTAGTTGATGAATATGTATAGTTAGTTGATATGTTACGTGGATTATGATGTTATTGGTTAATTGTTCGTGTTATAGTGCAGTTCTTTATTAATTGTTTGTGTTATAGTGTAGTTCTTTATTATTAGTTAGACTATTATATTGTTTATTTAATTAATGATTGAAACTTAGTGTTAATAAATAATTTAGCTAGTTATTGTACGTTTATAATTAATATTGAGTTATTGTTTGAATTTTGATTAAATTAGAATTATGTTATTATTAATTGAATTAAGAAATTAATTATTGATTAATTAATTAAATTAGGAATTTTTTGGTTGAATTAGTAAACTATTGATTAAACTAGGTTATTATTGTTGATTAAATTAGTAATTATTAATTTAAATGGGTCTTATTTGATTAATATAGTAATTATTGATTAAACTATATGTCATTTTTAGTTAAATTAATTAGTAAATTATTGACTAAATTAGGTAATTATTAATTAAATTAGTAAAGTATTGATTAAATTATGAATATGTTCATTATGTTGTTAAAATTTGGTAATTATTGATTTCATTAGTAAATTATTATTGATTAAATTAGGAAATTATTGATTTCATTAGTAAATTATTGATTAAATTATATTGTTTATTTAATTATGAATTTTTATTTATTTAAATAGATGAGTCAAGATCTAAAATGCTCCTTCTGGTTCCCGTGGGGCCTTAGGGTCTTGTAGCCAGTTGAGGAGGAGGGGTGCACTTAGGCCTCAGCCTAATTTGATGTCGGTTCGTACGGGGTCATAGCCCATTCCACAGTCGTCGCCGCTGTCATCTCAGTCATCGACAGCTCGTCAACATCCCGTTGCATCCGTTGAGACTAGAGAGTACATATGGATTCAGGATTGAATGTAAGTAATTAAAATAATAATTTAAAGGTTTAACAATATTCAATAGCATTAATTGTGATTTATTTTTTTATTTATAATGTGTTTGTTTGTTAATAATGTCACAGATTGTTGCCTGGAAATGAGGTGTCTAGGATCTACACAAAATCAATTCTGAAATGCAAGATTGTTGCGAGTGCAACCTCCTGGAAGAAGGTGTCGTCGACAAAAAAAGGCGGATTACTTCGCTGAGTTCCAGGTATTTAAGCACAATCAATTAAATAATTAATAAAAATTTTATTATATATATTATTTGATAAATATGCTGAACTAGATAACTCCCCGCGTATTACGCGGTATATTGATAAAAGTTAGTACTCAAAATAGTATAACTCATATTTTACAGATACACTTATAAAATTTCATATAAATATTTAAAATATTATAATGTAATTGAAAAATTAATAAATGGAATGTATTGAATAATTAATGTAATTTAGAAATTAAGTGATTAATAGATGAAAAATATTGAATAACATGTAATTATAAATTAAGTAAGGAAAATATATGTGCTTAAAATATTACTTGCAGACGTGGCTTCATAACAAATAACAAAATTACACGTGTAACTCGATTTTTAATAAAATGACACGTAGGCCAAAGCTCTCTGAAGACAACACATCATCATTTTAAAACTCCCTATTAGTATTATAGGGGATATGTGCAGAAAAAGGCTTATTGGAATCTGACGATCTACTCCGACGATGTTATTTATAAATTTTGGTACGCGTCACGTCAATCTAGGTATAAGGAGCTAATGTACAATTGGAGAGGGGATTGGCGCACTGATAACACATCGCAGGCCTTAGGTGTAGACGAAAATGGCGTGGAACTGTGGACCACGTTGACGACGGAGTACATAGCCCGAGGTACGTGGCGAAGTGTAATATTGCTCGGGGCAACCGCACAACCGATGTTGGAGGTGGGATGTCAAGGCATCGGGGGAGGGGGGGGGGGGGGGGGGGATGCCCGGTCTGTGTATGAGCAATCAATTAATCTCGTAAGTGTTCACTAAATTTATTTCAAAATAATTTCAAATTTATTATTTATGCAATATAAAATAATTTTTATATGTTCATTTGGTGTGAAATAGGAGCGGGAGACGGGGCGTGTACCCACACACTTGGACCGGTTGAACATTGCTCATCCATTTGATCCGTCTACGCAGATGTCCATATATGGGCACACTACTGAGCTGCACGTAAGTTTAATTAAGTTAATTTACGTATTATTTAATTAAATGTATTAACTATGTATTAATTAATTTATTTTTGAATGTAGTTGAATGTCAACCGGAGGATTAAAGAGGCCACGACGCAGTCTCAGGCCGCGACTACTGCTGAAGCCGGGACCAGCTCTCCCCCTCCGCCGGTTGACGTTAACTAGATTACCAATGAGGTTTGTACCGACCGAATTTTTCGGTCGATATTTCTGTCGGCAACCATGGTTTCCGACCGAAAATCCGTTGGTATTTCGGTCGGTAAACAACTCCTTTTTTGTAGTGTCTATTAATTAAGTTCATATACATAGTGGCCCATTAAAGTTAATCCATAAGAAATAAACAAAAATCCAGGACTAAGGGCCCAAAAGATAATTCATTTAGATTAGGTTATATATATTCCCCGAGAGATACCAGAACCCTAAAACACCTAAAATCTCATTAAACAGCAAACAGAATTGGAGAGTGTAATGGCGTACAAGTCACAAGAAGCCGATGGTATGCCAAATTATATTGTGATCCTGCATATTTACGTCTGTGTGTGTGTTTTCCAGAATATGTGCAAGGCTGGATTTAGGCCATTTTTATTTCACTTAATATTTAATTTTGATAAATCTGCCCCTATGATTATAATTATACCTTATATTGATATTTAATGAATTTTACCCCTGAATGAAAATTCTAGATTTGTAGTTTAATTACGATGGGATTTATCACTCAGGCTTGATAATTTAATTTGTATAATTGTTTTTGGGATCAGGTTTGTTTATTAAAGACCACTCCATTTAATTTATGAGGGGAAAAGGGGGTTAATTTGGTAATTAAAGTGAAAACACAATTTTCTAAATCGAGAAAAGTAGAGACTAGATTTAAAATGAAACGTAATTATATAACTGAATTTACTTGAAATTTTTATTGGTATCAGAAGTGAGTATATTGGAAACAATAAGAGAGGCTTCGCCATCACACTTTCTGCTCAAAGTCGAATCGCTTTCGTTGTTTCGGCAGCATGGAATTCACAGATATGAAACCGGAGAATTCAATGCTGGTGGATACAAGTGGTATATATGCATTCTTCAATACTCTTATTTTTCTTCTTCAAAAAAATATATAGACTCTTTCCGTCCATTTTTATGATTGAAATGCGAAAGAGGGTTAGCGAATGAGCAATGTAAATATGTATATATATGTGTGTATATATAAAATCAACTAATGGCCTGGTTTTTGAGTTGCATAGGAGACTAGTACTTTGTCCTAATGAAGACAAAAGTGGCGAAGATAAAAATTATATTTCAGTGTATTTGGCCATCGCCGACACAACTTCTCTGCAAACGGAGGTCAATGCTTTCTTCTCCATCTTTTTGTTGAATCAAATTTCGGGCAATTATAATTACTCACCAGGTACTTAATTTTTTTATCTTTAAAGTGTCTATTATATATACAAATTCTTGTATGTCACTTAAAAGACTGGATGGCCAGGAAGAACGCGATGCTTTACGGCAGTGAAGTCCGAATGGGGCATTTCACAATTTATCTCCAAAAACGTTTTGAATGATCCGTCAAATGGTTTCGTAATCAACGATAACTGTGCGTTTGGTGTGGAAGTATTTATCGTAGGAAGTAGAAAAGACAACTTCCCCTTATTGGTTGATTTCAAGGGGGTACTGAAGAATTGTTTCATTCCCAAATTCCAAGCAAGCGATGAATACGAATATTGTAACGAAACAGGTAATTAAGTTAAAGATCGAGTTGTATATCTTAATTACACCGAGTGAGATTTTCTATTCTATCTTGTGTTATTTATATATCAATGACAATTGCGTAATAGTAGAGTTGGAGCCAATCCTAATAAACTCATGTTATTTGGTGAAATTTGTTAGTTGTGCAAGAAGCCACAATATTGGAAACTAGAGAGGCTTCGCCAACACACTTTCAGATGAAAATCAAATTGTTTTCGTTGCTTGGAAAGCAGAGAATTCCCATTTACCAAAGAGGAAAATTTGTTGCTGGAGGATACAAGTGGTAAGCAACACTCTTTGGTCCATTATTTTACTTTACTTAATAATAGTGTTCATGATTATTAATTCATCACTTAATTTGCATAGGAGACTAACCATTTGTACTAATGAAGACAAAACTGGACCAGAAAGCAAGTATGTATCCGTGTATTTGGCAAATACTCTGCAACCGGCGAACTGGGAGGTGAATGCAGTCTTCTCCATCTTCTTGTTCAATCAGATTTCAGGGAAGTATCATCACTCATTAAGTAATTCTGGCCTTCTAATTGTCTCTTCAATATGATGAACTAATTAATTTTAATTACATCTTCAAATTTAAAATATATAGTTTTCATGTTCGGCATGATTTTATTAATATAATTTTACTTAATTTCTTCTAAAATTGATCTAATTAAGTAGAATGGATTTATGTTACTATGATATGGACAGGAAGGACACGTCGGTTTCTAGCAATGAAGTCGGAATGGGGCATTTCTGATTTTATCTCAAAGAAAGCTCTGATGGATCCTTCAAATGGCTTCTTAATTAACAATAATTGTGTATTTGGTGCGGAAGTATTTATCATAAAAAAGTTGGCAGTGTCCGAATGTCTTTCAATGAAGACGGTGACTATTCCATATAGCCGTGATTGGAAAATTTCAAACCTCTTCGAATTAGGTCAGACGTGGACTTCTGACAAATTTCTCGTGGGAGGCGTTAACTGGTTTGTAATCCCATAACCTCTTAAACTATCATTTTCTATCTCCGTTGACAAGTTTTTCAGTAGTACCATGGTTTGAACTGACCTATTTTTTAATCTTTAAATTAGGTGTGTTTTTGTATACCCTAGAGGATATAGTCATGAGAAAGGTTGTTCCCAATCAATGGGAGTCTTTCTTCGCTTGATTGATTCCAAAAGGGCGAAGGCTTCTTATTCCATATGCATCAAAGACCAGATCAACAATAAACATAAGAAAAAAATAGGTAAGTTGAATATATATATATATATATATATATATATATATATATATTTATTTTTTTCATCTTCATCCTAAACTAACTAATAAGAAATGTATTAACTGGTTTTTGCTTCTTCATCTTTTGTTTGCAGCTGTTTCCCATTGGTTTTTACCGACCTCCTTGGGTTGGGGATGGGACCGATTTATAGAGGTTTCTAACCTGGAAGATCCAAAAAATGGATTCATTATAAACGACACTTGTCATCTGGAAATTCAAATATCAGTTCAAGCTATTGTCTAACAATTATCCCCGGCCATCTACTACAAATTTTGGACTTGTGTCAATTTCGTTATGGGTTTTGTCTTCAATTGCTTAGTAAGCAGTTTAGATTGATCTGAATATTCGAATGGTTTGATATTCTTGTTTAATTTATACAATGGTTAACACGAATTTAGTTTGATAAATTTTACTTTAATCTACAGTAGTAAAATAAAAACGAAGGAAATGAAAAACTAGGTAAAAAAATATGTAAATATCTAAAGAAAATTACTAGTGATAAATATTAGGAATATAATATTATGCATATAATATTATTATTCATATATATTTGATCAAGTCTTATAGATATGCATCTTGTATCTATAAATACAACCCCTCATACCTATATTCTCTCTTCAATCACTTTCTTGATTCCTATATTTATCACCCACGCTTTACTACCGTGAAAATACCATCAATGACGAACCCCTCGAAACCGGACGATCGTATGGTTGCCCGCACCTCCTCCACCCGCCACCCTTACAAGGCTCGAACCCTACCCACTTGTCAGTTATCCGTGTTCTCGTCTACACGGCTAGAACTTGCCCGGACATCTTCAAATCGGGAACAACTCAGATGCACAACTCACTGACTGAGTTGACTCAGTCCCAACTCACCGAGTCAACTCGGTCCTAACTCATAGAGTCTAAACACCACTCTTCTAGTACATACACCACACCGAGTAACCACACCTACCCTTCTGGTAAATACACACCATCGAGTAACAACACCCACTCTTCCAGTAAATACACCACCTCAACCCACTCGACACTTTCACATACCCCCTCCATCCCTTGGATCTTGGACTCCGGGGCGTCCTATCATGTCACGACTGATCTTCAAAACCTATCCCACCACTCTCCGTATTTCAGGTCTGACACCGTCGTTATTGGTGATGGTAACTGTTTAAAAATTTCTCATATTGGTTCTTTATCGTTTCAAGATCTTGGTATGTTGAAATTTTCAAATGTTTTAGTTTTTCCTCAAATAGCGAAGACTCTAATTTATGTTTCAACTTTATGTCGGGATAATAACGTTGATATTATTTTTGGTCGTTCTTCATTTCAAGTGCGGGATGGCCGTACGAGGAGCATTCTCCTCGTGGGGAGTTGCATAGATAATCTCTATGTATGGTCGGCTCGAGCATCTACCCCTTCATCTAATGTCCTCCTCTCCAACCGTCCACCATTCCCGATTTGGCATGCCCACTTAGTCATCCGGCTCTTAAAATCCTCTCTCACACTTTCTCAAACTTTAGTTTACCTATTAAACATGATAACCAATTCAATTGTGAGTCGTGCAAATGTATCAAAAGTCATAAACTTCCCTTTAATGATTTAAGCATTATGTCTCGTGCCCCACTTGAAGTTCTTTATTCTGATGTGTGGTCCTCTCCTGTCCTATCTCTTGATGACTTTAAATATTATGTCATATTTGTTGACCATTTTAGCAAATACATGTGGATCTACCCTCTCAAACGTAAATTTGACGTCCTTTCCACGTTCTTAACCTTTGAACCTCTTGTCGGAAACTACTATAACACAAAAATCAAAAGCCTTTACACCGATAACGGAGGAGAGTTTATTGCTCTTCGCTCATATCTCCAAACCCATGGCATATCCCACCTTACCACACCTTCTCATACTCCTGAACACAATGGCATGTCTGAACGTCATCACAGACATGTTGTTGATACAACCTTAGCCCTATTACACCATGCCTTCATGCCCCTCACATATTGAACTTACGTTGTATGTGTCGCTAAAAAATAAACTAAAATATGCTCTCATCTTATCCATGCCTCTAAAAACAACCCCCTAACATATCAAAACTTCGGGTCTTTTGTTGCATATGCTACCTTGGCTCTGTCCCTAACCACTCACAAATTAGACAATAGACCAGCTCCTTGTAACTTCATTGGATACTCTCACTCAAAGTGCCTACCTATGTCTAGATTTATCCACCAACAAGATATATACCTCCCGTCATGTTCAATTCGCTGAACACGTCTTTCCGTTTTCTAAAACAAATTATGCCTCTGCCACACCCCTGGATCTACTAGAAACACCCTCCACACCCACTAATCTGATAAGTTCACCCCCTCCCCTAAACCCACCCACATGTCCGCTAACCCCACCCCTGCTCCGTCACATACACCTCCTGTTCCACTAAATCCACCACCCGCTCTGCAGCATCTACCCACTGACTTGATAGATTCACCCCCTGTTCCCCGGCCTACACCTCCCCATTCACAGAATACACCACCTGCACCCCCAAAACCACTAAATTCACCATATCTACCTCCCATTACCGACCAACCTCCTCCACCTAACCCAGTGCTCGGGCCCAGACGCTTCTCCGCGGTCACCTTCACAGCCTCCAGTTCAGCCCAGATCCTGTGTGGTTACTCGATCTCAACACACGATATTCAAGCCAAATCAGAGGTATTGTCTTACATCAGCTTTACCTTCTGATACTGAACTAAATTGTGTTTCATAAGCCTTAAAAGATAAAAAGGTGGAGGGAAGTCATGTCATCTGAGTTTGATGCAATTTTTAGGAATGGTACTTGGGATTTGATTCTCCCTGAAGAGTCCGAAAATATAGTTGGCTCTAAATGGGTCTTCCGCATCAAACGTAAACATAATGGATCCTTGGATAAATTTAAAGCTTGCCTCGTGGCCAAAGGTTTTCATCAGCGTCCGGGAGTGGAATATTCTGATACCTTTAGTCTCGTTGTCAAACTTGCTACCGTTAGGGCTATTCTCAGTATTGTGGTTACTCGAAATTGGACTCTTCGACAGTTTAACGTCAATAACGTTTTCCTTCATGACACCCTATCCTTTGTTTATAAATTGATAAAGCATTTCTGTTCTATGTTTATAAATTGCATAAATCTATTTACGGTTTAAATCAGGAACCGCGTACTTAGAACTATGCTCTTACGACGTTCTTGGAAGGGATTGGATTTATTCACACACAATCTGGTGAGTCCCTTTTCGTGTACTATAAATCTGACACTGCTGCTTATTTCATTGTGGCGTTGATGATTTGATTCTCACAGGAAATAATATCCCCTTTCTCAATCGAGTGGCTAAAGAACTTTGCTCGAAATTTCTGTGAAAGATTAGGGCCCTTTTTCCTACTTCCTAGGTGTTGAAGTTTTTTTCCAATGAAAGTACATGGTTGATCTTCTGACATGACACAACATGATCACCTCCAAGCCGGTTCAAACTCCTTTATCCACCACAACTCGTCTTTCTATTTCAGATGGGACACCTCCTGCTGATGCCACTCAGTTTCGTCAGGTACTTTGTAGTCTTCAATATCTTCAACTCACCGGACCTGATATTGCATCTGCTATTCACAAGTTATCAGATTAATGTGAAAATTGCTCGAAATTCAAGTATTTAATTTGTATAATTTTATAAGATTTTGTGCGTTATTTACATTAAATTGACTAATTGCACTTGCATTATTTGGGCTTGACAATTATTTTATGCGGACCATTAAATTAAATGTTGGCCCAATTGTTATTTAATTAAAAAGTAATAGAGGGCAGCCAGCATTTAAAAGGGCATTTGCAAGTATAAGGCCCATCTTCTTTTATCAAGAAAAGGCCCAACATTGCCGTGTGAAGAAATGCAATTAGAGAAAGCCGAAAGCAATTGGGGCAGGCGGAAGGAGAAACAGAGGATAGGCAGCAGCCGATTGGGGAACCTCCCCACTCCCCACGTCACTCAATACACTTAGTTTAATTTTATTAGCTAGTTTTTAATGGAGTAATTTATTTTATTGTAAGTGTTAGAAAATTTGAAGACCATTAAGGTGATATCCTTCTTTAATTTAATATTTTGTTGTTATTGTTTCATAAGCTTGCTTTCATTTGTTAATTTAGTTATTGGTTTGATTTGTTGGTGTTTGGATTTATGATGGAATTAGGTTTTTAGCTTGATTTGAATTGTTAAATTCTGATAGTTTATTGATTAGGTTAATGAGTTTTGAATGATAGTTTATTTGAATTCATGTATTAGACTATATGTTGAAACTTGATTAGTGCAACGACGGTTGGTTAGTCTTGATAGATTGTATAATTGATTGCAACAAGAGTTGGGTAATTTTCATTAGAACCCCATTAATCTACATTAATTATTTAAATGTGAGTTTAGGTGATTAGTGAGGAGGTCATAAGAGTTTGATTTCTAGTATTCATTTGAAAAAACATGATTAAGAATTAAATTAGTATAGCTTAGGAATATAATATTATGCATATAATATTATTATTCATATATATCTTCTTTAAATATAGGGCTAATTCTAAATAAATACACCACCTTTAGTCTCAATATCAATTTAATCACGACCTTTACGATTATTGTAAAAAACCCCAACCTTTCATTGATACACATTTTTTTTCTTCGGTCAACAATTGATTATGTGGTTTGCCGGAGCTTGCCACGTTAGATTACACATATTCTTTTTTTATTTTTTTTATTCTCCACATCAGATTAAATTTTATATAAATAAAAATAAAATCTTATAAAAATAAAAATAAAACTTCCTGTCTTTCTCAAACTCAATCAAGTTCTCCTTCTCCCCTTCTCAAAATCAATAGAGTTCTTCTTGCTTCTTTCTCACTTCTCAAACTCAATCAAGTTCTTCTATTCAAATTCTAAAAATCAAAATCCCCTAAAAATCATCCTGGTGGTTTATTTCTTCCGGAATTCTTCAACTATTGAATAATTTTGTTATTTTGGACTACAATTTATATATTTTATGGGAGAGGAAAATATTCTTAAAAAATATTCTAGTAATTAATGTGTTTAACACTAAGGATTACAACAACAAAAATATTCTAGAAAATATTCTGAAAAAATATATTTAGCATACTAAAAGTCATAGTGTTGCGTAAAAAAATAACGCTTAGGGATATCGAACGTTCCCGTATGAATAGTACGAATCACAGGTTGGAATCGTCGTCTATCCTTAACAATCTCCACGAACAATCTTCTTCAAGATCCGTAGATGACCTGCAAAAACACGTCGGAGGGGATTCCGACGTGGAATCTCCGACGCTCAAGTCAGAATCGCTCTCAAGAGAATCAAAGAGGAATTTCCCTGTAATACTAGGGAAATTCTGGCAAAAATCGAGATGTTTCTTATGAATTCAGTGTATATTTCGTGTAAAATCTCTTGGATAATAAGAATAATGTGTACTTAATCTTATAAAACGTGGTCAAAATGATAAAACTAACCTCTTATATACCTTTTCCGATTTCGTGGTGGAGAAGAAGACTACCTCCCCCTACTTCTTCTCAACTGCTCTATAAGAATAAGTCTTCTCATAGACTTCCCACCTCCTTGCCTTGACTCCTTCCAAGGCCATATCCAATTCAAGAGCAGCTTCTAGACCTTTCCTTCATGGGCTGGACCTACCCGGCCCAGGAACAATTGGGTTGGGCCCTAGATATGGACCCCCAGACCCAATTACACTTGCTTCTCTCCTTAGACTCAGGGGTGTATTAATCCTATTCTTCGGATAATCACTCTTACCAAGACCAGTTTAATTCATCTTATTTCCACGTGTCGTTATCTCCATAGACGACATATTTTGTCCGCATCAACTACTCCCCTTACTGTCGTGAAAATGGGTAATCATTTTTATGAGAGTAGGAAGAGAAAGTAAGCGGAACGTTTCCCTACCCCTGGTACATTATTTTAAAACTGTATCCTTAAATCTAATCAAATCTCGGGTCCAGCATTTATTATTATTTAAAATGAGTCCTTAGCCTTTAAAACCCCTTCGACTTCGCTTCTGTACAGCTTCGAAACCCTCCCCACTCTTTACTCAAGTGTCTGCAGCGGATAAGACATTTCACCGCCGTTCTTTACTCACGCGCTTCCCCACTGGGCCTTGATAATGCCCCTTCTCGATTTTTTCCCCGCATTTGTTTAACCATCATAATTTCTCTAATTCAAAATTCCCTACATCTCTTAAAACTCCTCATCTCCCCTTTTATCGGTTCATTTCAACCTCCATTTTCAACATCTTCTCTTCGTTCCCAGGGTTCAACCACTTTTCTCGCACGTTCGTCGGTAGTCCATTTATTTTCCAGAAGTGTTTTCAGTCGCAGGTACCCATCACTACAAAAAACGCGCGGTTTACCGACGGATCTACCGACGGAATTGTGGTCGGTAGGCGTGGTTTCCGACGGAACTACCGACGGAATAATTCAGTCGGTTCTAGGCTTGTCGGCCCGGTTTACCGACGGAATTTTTTTTTCCGTCGGTAGTCCCGACGGATTCCCGACGGAATAAATCAGTCGAGTCTGCCGACGGATCTCATTTCGTCGGTAGGCCGAATGACTCGTTTTGAAACCGGGTCTCATTTCTGTCGGCAATTCCGTCGGTAGTACCGACGGACTTACCGAGGGAAATTTATTTTAGAATTTTTTTTAACAAAAATATATCCGTCGGTACCTTCCGAGGGAACTCGATTTTATATTTTTTAAATTCAAAATTATATTCAGTCGGTGCCCGTCGGTGGTTCCGTCGATAGTACCGACGGAATTTTTCGTCGGTAAGTCAACCCAAAAAAAAAAAAAACTGGGGCGGATCGAACCCGACCCCGACCCGACCCGCGATCTGTTATTAAGGCCACCATTTATTTTGGCCTTGCTAGGAATCGAACCCGGGTGTGTGGGCGCCTAGTGAGGGGCGCCTACCACTCGGACAGGTGTGTTACTTGTTCGTAATTGTAATATTAATTGTATATGTACTCATTTTCGGCCCTTTTTTTTTTGAATTCATAAAATTAATTTCTTTCATATATATCAAATAATTAAATTTGAAATCTATAATTTATATTTTTATAATTAATATATTTTAAAATACTAAAATATTTATATTTTAACTAAAATACTAATATTTTTTAGTAAAAAATTTATTTTTTTGCTAATTATTTTTTAAAAAATTTCGAAAAATTAATTTTATTCACATAAATTAAATAATTAAATTTGTAATCTATAATTTATATATTTTTAAATACTAAAATATTCATTTTTTTTACTAAAATATTCATTTTTTTGCTAATTATATTTTAAATTTTTTTTAAAAATTAATATTTTTTCACAATTTTTTGTTGTAACTTAATGATAAATAAATATTTTTAAATTGTACATCTAATAAAATAATTAGCTTACATTATATAATTTATTATTCATCTTCTTCATCTACATTTTGATTATTTGTCTCATCTTCCTCCTCTTCATCATCATCCTCCTCCTCCTCCTCCTCCTCCTCCTCCTCCTCCTCCTCCTCTTCCTCTTCATTTTCATCATCTTCCTCATTTCCATTATCGTTTTCAATTTCGATCAATTGTGAATTTCCACCCGTCAAGTCTACGTGGATATTCAAATCTCCCGAAAAGACTTCAGTTCTAGCCTCTATTTGTTCCGTTTGAAACGGAGAATCATCTTCATCACTCCTGTCCTTTGTAGGGACTTCTACCATTGATCTTGCCTTTACTTTGCAAACAGCGTGCCATTCAATTTTACTACGTGATCGTACTGGATACTTGCAGTAGTATACTTGAGATACTTGATGGGCAAATACAAATGGATCATTCCCGATATAGCTCCTTTTCGGATTAACATCGACGAGTTTGTACTCCGGATGAATCCTTGTTCCTGAAGGGCCTGAATCAAACCAATGACACTTGAACAACACTACAGTCTTTGTTGGATATCCCAGATATTCTACTTCAACGACTTCGTGCAACACCCCATAGTAGTCACTTGCATCTGCATTGTAGTTTGCACTGCTAATGCAAACACCATTGTTGGTAGTCGCCTTTCTTGATGCATACTCGGATGTATGAAATCTGTAGCCCTTCACAATATAACCGTTGTAAGTCTTTACACGACGTAGTGGTCCTTTGCCGAGATCCTTTAAGAATCGATTCTCAAAATCGTTTGACCGTCCCTATACAGTTAAAATAATTAAAATTAATTATGAATCATAATTATTTACGTAAAATTTAAGGAAATGGTACTCACACAACGTTGGAACCATCGGGCAAAATCACGTTGAAGACGAGCATCTATATCTGTATCTGAGATGTTTTGTTCTGTTCGTCTTAGTTCTTGAGTATACATCCTAATTCACAACATCCAATCACAATTAATATTAAATTACATAAATGAAGTAATGATAAAAATATGAAATACTTACTCAATGTAAGGCTGAACTTCATCACAATTCAATAACACATACGTTTGTGCTATTTCTGCCTCTCTGTTCGACTCCCACTCTCGTTCTGTGAATTTTCTTATTGGTCGTCCCTTAGACTTGAATATAGACAGCATTCCATCGACCTCTTCACCGATATTGTATGTATCTCTACCACCGTAGTTACGTGGTTCACTTCTCAACCGAGTGTTGACATGGTCTTCAAAATAATAAGATCAAAACATTGCAACCTCTTCATTCAAATATGCATTAACAATCGATGCTTCATTCAAATATGCATTATCAAACGGATGAAGAACGTTCAACCGATCCACGTGTGTGGGTTCACGCCCAAGTTCCCGCTCCTATTTCGTACCAAATGAGCATATAAAAAATATTTTATATAATATAATATAAATAATTGAAATAAATTTAGTGAACACCTACTAGAGCAATTGAGTGCTCATACGCGGATCGGCCCCCCCCCCCCCCGATGCCTTGACATCCCACCTCCCCCATCACTTATACGGTTGGCTCGAGCAGTTGCACACTTCCTCATGTACTCCGGGCTACTCCAATACGTGGTCAACGTGTTCCACACGTCGACTCCATTTTTGTCCTCCCCCAACGTCTGCACCACGCCACGTCTACGCCAAGCATTCCTCCAGGTGTACATTATCTCATTATACCTAGACTGACATGAAGATAGCTAGTGACTGTGGATATCGTTGTTCGAAAAAAACTCCCTATGCCAATAAGCATGTTTCTGCACATATTCGATCAGTATATTTATCAAATAATATATATAATAAATTATTTATTAATATTTAATTGAATGCACTCAAATACCTGAAATTCCTCCCAGTATTCATCCTTTTTCGTCTGCGGCACCTTCAACCAAGAGTAGGCATTCGCAACAACCTTGCACTTAGTAATCACCACAGTGCAAATCTTCGATATCTCATTACCAGGAAGTAAGCTGTGACATTATATATTAAGAAACAAACACATTATAAATTAAAAAACGTACAAAAATTGATGCTATTAAATATTGTTAAACCTTAAAATTATTTAATTAATTACTTACTGTACACCCTCAATCCATATTTTCAGTCTGTTTTCTCGGGCCCACGTGGGATGTCCACGAGCTGCCGACGAGTGAGATGACGGCGGCGAATGTTGTGGAACGGATGCCGACGACGTCAACGTAGCAGGCTCAACATGCCTAAGTGAGCCTCTCCTACGTCGAGATCCTGAGGCCCCACTAGCATCTTGACTCATCTATTTTAATAAATAAAATTTAAAAGTATAATAAATTAATCAATAATTAATATAGTAATGAAATCAATAATTTTCTATTTTAATTAATAACATTTTAGTAATTTAAGTCAATAATTTTCTAATTTAATCAATAACAAAATCACGTTACTAATGAAATCAATAATTTACCAAACTAATTAATAATGACTTAATTTAAACAATAACAATAATTACTATATTTACAACACCTCTACTTATAAGAATAATTACTAATTTAATCAACAATAATAACCTAGTTTAATTATAAGAATAATTACTAATTTAATCAACAATAATAACCTAGTTTAATTATCAAAATGAACTATCAAAACTACATTATATATTTGAACTAACATACATTAATTAATTACAATTAACCAATAAAAAACATATAATCCACGTACTAACATATATTTGAATTAATTATACATATATATTCATCAACTACGTACATGAAATTTTATAATAATTAACATGCAATTTATAATACAATAACTTAATTAAAATTAATTAAGAATTTATAAAACGTACCGTTTAAATTGAAGAAAATTGGAGTAGATAATCGTAATGCCCTTTGTCGATCAATCCACGCACCACGCACAAGAAAATCCAATCCACGAGAACAGAATAGGAGACGAACAGGGAGAGGGGGACGAAAGCCAAATTTTTTTTTCCCTTATGGGGAAGAACCGCCTCCTTCGGCAGTTCTTATAAAAAAAAATTGTGGCTACCGATGGATATTTCCGTCGGTAGCACGCGAATATTAATGTGCCAGTCAAAGTGGGTCGGCTACCGACGGATATTTCCGTCGGTAGCACGCGAATATTAATGTGCCAGTCAAAGCGGGTCGGCTACCGACGGATATTTTCCATCGGCAGTCGATATTTGAACGACCGACGGAAAAAATCCGTCGGGAAGCAAGGCTAAACGACACCGTTTGGCCGCGGAACTGAATTCCGTCGGGAAGTCCGTCGGACGGTCCCGACGGATCTTGGATTCCGTCGGGAGTCAGTCGATTCGAGAATTTCGTCGGCGATCCGTCGGGCCGGCCGACAGAATGGATTCCAACGGTAGCCTTCCGTCGGCAAACTCCGCGTTTTTTGTAGTGCATCTTCGTTCCCTTTTACCTTTTTTTTTTTTATTTATTATCATGTCTTCTTCCTCTCGCTCTTTTGCTGAAGATGTTTCGAGAGAAACTTCTAACTCTTCTTCCAGTCGGGCTCTCCGATATCCCATAACCATACCCGCCTTAAGGAATAGAATATCCACCGCATCTTCTCTCTCAGATGAGCGCTTAACCTCCTTCGTTCGGTCAGGTATGTTTCCCCCGAACTTCGTAGTGAGAACAGCCCACTCGAAGGAACGCCCCAATTTCCCCGGTCCTCAAAGTTTAGTTTTCTGGGAGGCTCGGTTGAAATTTCTTCCTACACTCGTATCCCTATTAATCAGTTCACTCCCAACGCCATTAGGGCAATGTTAGGGTTTTACATCTTAATAAAGGGAAATGGGGGAGAACCTTCGGCTCAACTTTTCCTGACCCAATACGCCTGCAAACTTGCAGACGGATTCTTCTATGTAAGTGGTCGTGCCAACCGAGTTGGGAAATTCATGGAAAAACTTCATGAACGGGTTCAAGACTGGCGGAATTATTATTTCTTTGTTACCAACCCCTCCTCATGGGATTTCCCTCATGAGAAATGGGTTTACGAGAATCCAGGGGTGCCTTGTCCTCCTCTTACCGCTTGTTCCCCCCTTAACTTGGCTATAATGAAAACCTGAATCAACACGTAGCTCACCACGAATACTTTGATGTAATGTGTATTTGTAAAAATCCTAGGGCTTTATCCCATTTCGGTTTTGGTCGTACGGATTATCCCTTAGGTCCAGACGACGGTAATATCATTTCTTTTCTCTGTGGTTACTCTTGAGGTTTGGATCTCTTTGGTTTCTGATATCTTTCATTTTTTTCTTGATTGCAGCTATGGGTTGGTTGTCTCAAATCTCACGAGATGCTGCTCCGCTTTCCATTGTGGCCAAACCTCCTGCTCCCAAAAGTTCTTCACAAGCTCCTCCTCCTCCCTCTCCAGTGAAGCCTTCAGTAGGGTCCGTTGCCAAACGTACCCGATCCTCTACTGAGAAAGCTGCGTTTCTTTCAGCACTACCCACTTCCAATGCTTCCAGGAGGAAGAAAGCTAAGGATAAGTCCTCCTTCCCTTCCTCAACGACTGTTGATCTAGAGGCTCCCAGTGATATCAGTGTCGATCAATTCAATGATTTGGTGGACCGCCATACTCCAACCCCTGCTGCGAAGGCTCTTAGTGCTCTGACCTTGGAGGAGCGGATAATGCATGCGGCTCAAAGTTTTTCTCAGGTAAGTTTTCAATATTCATATTATTTCATATGATTGGTGGGGGGGGGGGGTAGAGTAAACGTCTCAATTTTTTCAATTATCCCTTATGTAGTTCGGCCTTCTCTACTCTGATTTATCCGAGCGGGCGCTCCAATCTCTTCAACTCCACGACGATCTCCAAAGTCAGGTGGAGTTAGGGAAATTAACGAAGGAGATACTCGAGGGAGAGCTACATGAGGCCAATTTGGGGCGAAAGACGGCTCAAGCTGAAAAGGTCCAGCTTTCTGCCCAGAATCAGGCTCTGTCCGAGGAGATTTCTTTGCTTCGGACTCAGATCGCTGAGCGGGACCAGGGGATTCAGCGCTTGGAGGCCGACCTTCCACTGGCTGGGGTGAAGCTTTGCATTGATTCCCTCTTTACATCTGCGGCGGGGCAAGCATTCCTAGGCACACTGCATCAAGAATGGCTAGAGGCTTTTCTCAAGAGCACTAGTTTTTTGGGAGCAATGGGGGCGTACATTCCCCATTTCATTGACCATGGTTTTTCCAACGCCGTAGCCGAGCACACTACTCCTGGATTTGATGGTCATTACACTCGCGCTCTCCGCCTAGATGCACTAGCTACTCCCCCTAAGTTCCCAAGAGATCCTAAGGAAGATATCAACACTCCCTGGTGGTTGCCTGGTATGAGGAAAGCCATTTCAGAGCTAAAGGGTGTTGTTCTGAAAGTGAATGATTTGGTGCCGGTAGGTAATCCAGCATTTCTCATTCATGTGGCTAATCCTGATCCCCTGGCAACTGTAGTGGCTACTATCTCGGGAGAGAAGGAGGAAGGTGGCGGTTCTAGCGGGCAAGTTGACGAGGCGGTGGAAAACACAGGGAAGGGAGTTAAAGCTCTCCCCTCTTCTTAATTTTCTCTATTTACTTCACATAACAATGTTCTGCTACACTTTCTTTTGTTAAGGGCCTTCGTGCCCCTTTGGTATTTTCAGGAGACTCCACACTCATGGGTTTTCCTGTGGAGGGCCAAGGCATGGTGCCTTTGGTTCTGAACATTTTCCTGCTCTTTAAATGCTGTATCTTGCTCTTTCTTTTCATACCTGTGTGTCATTTGATTGTTTGCACATATATGTATGTTGTTTCTTTTAGCTATGTCTCCATGCATGCCTCTAATATCCTTCTAGCACATTGATGCGGCCTAAAAATGTCATCCGATAAGAAGACGACACGTGTATAGAGGATAAGATAAAAGAGGAGATACGGGATTAAGGAATACTCTCTGGATAAGGAATCTCTTCCGGAGGTCCCTCCGGAGGGAGCTTCACCTGGGGAGAGATATCAGGAAGACCTAGTCTGGATAAGAATTAGTAGTCCGAAGATCTAGGAGGAGCCCCGTACGAAACGGCCTGGGACTGGGTAAAGGAAGACTCATTCTTCCTTTATCCCAGCGGGCGAAGTCCACTAGGGGGTTGGTTCCGGTTCTTCAGGAAGTGAGAGAGTGGAAGACCCTGTCAACACAACAGGGCTGAGTCCAAAGTGCAGCTCCGAAATAGAAGGAAACCCTAACTTCCTCTTACGTGGGAACTTCCTATAAATAGGTAAACTAAGGTACATTTTCAGGTTACGATCTCTAACTTTACTTGATTTACTACGCTGCTTACGAACAACATCTTGTTTTTCTGTGAGAACCTCATTGATAATTAAAGGACTCTTCAGTCCTCGCCATACACCGAATTACCGATACTGACTTGAGCGTCGGAGTGTCCGCGCCGGAGTCCCCTCCGGTGTGTCTTTTGCAGGTTCTTGGAGGATCATTCCAGAGGAAGCAGCATACCCGGATCATTCATACACGTTCGGAAATCCGGATACCCGACTCCAAGGATATCTAATCCATATGTGCAAATTTTGGCACATCAACTGGCGCCGTCTGTGGGAAAGATTTGAGAGATCTTCTCACGAATTTCTATTTGTTCGAGCGATGGGCAGAGGAAATAACACAATTACGCCTACTTTAGGGAAGAAAACTCTCCCAGGGGAAAATCCCCCTTTACCGACTGATCCCACACCGAAGGGAGGCCGAGGGAAGGATCCAATTCATGCCCCTTCCGGATCAAATCCGCCACTGACACCAACTCCAAGCTTGGGTGACGAGAATCATCCCCTGCCAGTTGGAGAAGGGGTAACAGCGATTAGGGAAGCCATAGTGATCCGAACTTCAAATCCCCAGCCGGGAGACACTCTAAACTCGGGACCGTGCCTGGTCTCTCCAGATCAATTGAATGCCCTTATCAAGAAGGCTGTAGAGAGAGCTTTCGCGGCTCACGAAAGTTAAGTCCCTAGAACTACACCAATGAATGTGGAGAAACCCACTCCGAGACTCCAGGAGGAGGCGCCAGGGGCCTCCCAAGCGCTATCCAAGGATGAAGGAATGTGGGCAGAAGGAGATGAGAAGACGCCTTCCCGAGTAGAAAGAAGCATCCCCCCTCGGAACACAAGGAGGAATGCAGATTTGGCATCTCGACAGATGGAGCTCCCCGAAGCAGAAGAAAGTACAGATGATACATACCCGGGGCCAGTCAGCGACCAACTACAGGCCCTACAGAAGGAAATGAGGGATATGAGAAAACAGATGAATAGCCGAGCAAGCAGATCTGCTTATGTTTCTGGATGTCAGTTCCCTCCTAACATATTACAGGATGAACTGCCGTTCAACTTCAAGCCCCTCAATTTTGAATATGATGGTACGGCGGATCCGTACGAACACCTAGT
Source organism: Galeopsis tetrahit (assembly GCA_963675135.1). NCBI lineage: Eukaryota > Viridiplantae > Streptophyta > Magnoliopsida > Lamiales > Lamiaceae > Galeopsis > Galeopsis tetrahit. The sequence continues at coordinate 64,093,694 of OY776126.1, read as the reverse complement.
AAGATTCGAGAACGCTGTGCTACTACATCGGTATGGAGAAGGAATCAAGTGTAGAGTGTTTCTGACTACCTTGGCGAAAGCAGCACAACAATGGTTCACTCAACTGGAACTCAATACCATTCGATCCTGGGAGGAATTCAACGAGTTATTTCTCCATCAATTTGCCAGTGCCCGAAGGCAGCCGCGGGCCACTTTGACCCTCTTCAAACTAAGGCAAGGGGAGAACGAGAGTTTGAAGATTAATGCTCTTACTAATGGATTGCGTGATGGGGACTTCTTCTCCTCCTTGGCTAAGAAGCCAGTCAAGAACTTTGATGAGTTATTACACAGAGCAGAGAAATACCTCACCTCTGAGGAGGTTCGTAAAGCCAAAAGACTGGAAGCTAGACCACAAGATCGAGATAAAAGAAGAGAGGGCCCCTCCAGACGTTCTAGCCCAGGGGTCCCTCGAACCCCTGGTCCAACAAGAGACAACAATCCATCTGGAGGTTCCCGGTCCGGCCCTCGCGGAAGGTTTGAGAAGTACACGCCCTTGAGAATAGAACCTGCCGAAGTATTGGAGGTAGCAGGAGATCATCCCGACTTGAAATTCCCTTATTCCAGGAATCGGGGCCCTTAGAAGCCCAAGTCCGATCGATTTTGCAGATTCCACAATGAGTATGGACATGACACAAACCAATGTTTTCACTTGAAAGACGAGATTGAAAGGATGATCCAGGCGGGGTATCTGAAGGAATTTATATTTAGAGACAGACAGGGCCCTCGGGGGCAGAAGCGAAAGGAACATGAAAGGAAGCCGGAAGAAGGAGTCCAAGGAGGTGGCTGAAGATATGCCTCTTCCACCGCCGAAAAGAGGCGTAATCCACATAATTGTGGGGGACCAGCAAATGGAGATTCCTTCCGAAAGAGAAAACAGAGTGTTCGAACTCTAAAAGCTGAATAGGGAAGTCAACTAAAAGAAGTAGGACGCATGACAGAGACGCCCAATATCAAATTTGGGCCAGAGGATAGGAAGGAAATTAAGGAAGATCACAATGACGCCTTGGTGATCACTACGGACATAGCTGGGTTTGATGTCGCCCGAATCTTTGTAGACACGGGAAGCTCGACTGATATTATGTTTTTTGAGTGCTTCAAAAGGATGGAGCTGAGTGTGAAGCTGCGGCCTGTAGATACCTCCTTATATGGTTTCTCCGGAGGGACCATCCAACCCTTAGGATCTGTGATGTTACAGGTAGGATTGGGGGACGCTCCAGTTCGAAAGGTCCACCTGGTGGAGTTCCTCATTGTGGATATTCCCTCATCATACAATGTAGTAATGGGAAGACCCAGCTTGAATCTCTTTCAAGCGGTCATCTCCACATTTCATATGAAATGAAATTCCCTACGACTGGAGGAGTGGGAGAAGTGAGAGGAGACCAATATCAAGCACGAAAATGCTACGCGGAGTCTGTAAAGATGGCGGACAGAGCTTTAACCAAGGGTCTGGAGAGGATAAGAGGAGACGACCCTGAGTTAAAGAAAAAGAAAGTGGAAGGACTAACACCTGAACAGGTAAATGTCAAAACAAATGAGGAGCTGATGAATGTGGAGCTCTTCCCAGGAAAACTCGGCTTTGCCACTAAGATAGGCACCCAACTGGGACCTGAACTTACAGAGAAGGTAATCTCTACATTACGTCGAAATTCCGATATATTTGCATTTTCTCCAGCTGACATGACAGGTGTCCCTCCGGAGATAGCCACACATTGTCTTAACGTTGACCCAAAGGCAAAGCCAGTGAAACAAAAGTTACGAAACTTCGGAGTTGAGAAGAATAGTATTGTGAAAGAGGAAGTTGAGAAATTATTAAAGGCAGGACACGTGGTGAAAGTACAATTCCCAGAATGGCTCTCCAACGCAGTGTTAGTGCCTATGGGGGGAGGGAAATGGAGAATGTGTATTGACTTCAGAGACCTCAACAAGGCGTGCCCTAAAGACCACTATCCGCTACCAAGGATAGACCAGTTGGTGGATGCGACTTCTGGCTTCGAGCTACTGAGTATGATGGATGCATATCAAGGATACCACCAGATCCAGCTAAATTCCTCAGATGTTCCTAAAGTGTGCTTTATAGCAGCGTGCGGAACGTTTGGCTATGTCCGAATGCCATTCGGGTTAATCAATGCCGGTGCAACGTACCAAAGAATGGTCGACGCCGTCTTTCGAGGGCAAATAGGGAGAAATATGGAAATCTATGTGGACGATATGCTGGCCAAGAGTGTGAAAGCAGATCAGCACGTGGAGGACCTGGAGGAGATTTTCCAGGTAATCCGAGAAAATGGTATCAAATTGAACCCGACCAAGTGATCTTTTGGAGTGATGTCGGGGAAATTCCTTGGATACATGGTTACTCAAAGAGGGATAGAAGTTAACCCAGCTAAAGTGAAGGTTGTACTGGACATGCAGCCGCCGTGGAACGTGAAAGAGCTCCAGACGCTCAATGGGAGGATCACAGCGTTGAGTAGATTCATAGCCAGGTCCGCCGAGAAAAACCACCCCTTCTTCAAGATTCTCAAGAAAGGGGCCAAGTTCGAATGGAATGAAACATGTCAGAAGGCCTTTGAGGACCTGAAACGCCACTTGTCCCAGCTGCCGAAGCTGATTAAACCCTCTCCGGGAGATACCCTCATTATGTATCTCTCTGTAGGGTAATTCTCACTGAGCTCGGCCCTAGTTAAAGAAGAAGGATCGATCCAACATCCTATCTATTACGTCAGTAAAGTCATTCAAGGAGCTGAAGCTCGATACTCGGAAATCGAAAAGGCCGCTCTGGCCGTGGTATTTACGGCGCGTAGATTGCACCCATATTTCCTCTCTTATAAAATACTGGTTCGCACTAATTACTTGTTGAAACAGGTTATTAGCCGAGCAGACCTCTCGGGAAGGATGGTGAGATGGGCAATAGAGCTTCAAGAGTATGATTGGTATTTCGAGCCACGGAGGGCCATAAAAGCTCAAGCTTTATCTGATTTCATCCAAGAATCCACCAAACCAGAAGAAGCAGAGGGATGGAAGATATATGTGGATGGCTCAGTGACTCTGAGTGGGTGCGGAGCAGGGATAGTGCTAGTGAGTCCCCGAGGAGAGGACTTACAATTTGCAGTGAGGTTTCAATTCATAACTTCAAATAATGGAGCAGAATATGAAGCTCTGATCCGAGGAATGGAAATGACGGTTGAATTGGGAGCTCTGAAGGTAATCCTATACTCCGATTCCCAATTAGTTGTTCAACAGGTAAATGGAGAGTATGCAGCCAAAGATAGCAGAATGGCTGCTTACTTGGAGGGGGCTAAAGAAGTGATGGGCAAGTTCCAAGATTGTAAGGTGATTCAAGTACCTCGAGAGGAGAACATGCAGGCTGATGGCCTTTCCAAACTCGCTAGCTCCACAGAGTTTGATGGACAAGGAACAGTGACCTTGGTAGTAGCAGAAAGAGAGACTCTTGGAAACCCCATTGGTTCCATCGAAGGAGGAGATGATTGGAGGAAAGATATTTGGACGGAACTCACCAAGGAAGCGGATGCCCCTACCACCCGAGAGGCTCGAGCTCTTAGGGTCAAATACTGTATTATTGGAGGGCACTTATACAAAAGGTCATTTACCCAACCATGCTTGAGGTGCATATCAACCCGAGAAGCGATGTACACACTCAAGGAAATTCATGAAGGAGACGCGGCCAGTCATGAAGGATATAAGACAGTGGTGAAGAAAGCCTTAAGGGCCGGATTATATTGGCCTTCCATGACGAAGGATGCCAAAGAGTTCGTAAAGAAATGTGCTAAATGTCAGAAAAATGGTCATTTGATAAGGATTCCTGCAGAAGAGATGGGAGCTATGCGTTCCCCGTGTCCTTTCGCTAAGTGGGGAATCGATTTGTTGGGGCCCTTCCCCCCAGCCTCGGGAGGAAGAAATTTTTTGATAGTAGCAGTAGACTAATTTAGCAAATGGGTTGAAGCTGCCCCTCTAGCTATAATAGATGAGGAGAATGTGATCAAGTTCCTGGGAAAACAAATTTGCTGCAGATTCGGAGTACCCAGGATACTGGTCTCTGACAATGGGACACATTTTAATGGAGAAAATGTACGAGGATGGTGCGCAAGACTAAACATAATACAAAGATTTACCTCCGTAGCTCATCCTCAGGCTAATGGACAGGTAGAAGTTACTAATCGAACGATAGTAGATGGTATTCGGACGAGGTTGACAAAGATAGGTGGAGGATGGGTGAACGAATTAGACAATGTGCTATGGTCCTACAGAACTAGCCCAAAGACAACAACTGGGGAATCCCCTTTCCAACTGGTCTACGGGGCTGCGGCGGTGATACCTCCAGAAGCTGTGTTGCAGTCCCACTGAATTGCCCAATTTGAAGAACATCAAAATGAGAGGTTGATGAGAGAGGTCCTGGATTTAATGGAAGAAGAAAGAGAGATGGTTCGAGTGCGTGCGGAGAGATACAAGAGCAGAATTAAAGCTGCATATGACCGAAGGGTGATCCCGAGGTCCTTTAGAGTGGGGGACCTGGTATTTAGGAGAGTCGATGCTCTAAAGAATACCGGAAAGCTGGAGCCCAACTGGGAGGGGCCTTATAAATTCACACAGGTACTGAAGGGAGGAGCCTATAGACTGCAAAGCATGGAAGAAGTCGATATAGCCAGACCTTGGAATGTTTTCCATTTGAAGAGGTTCTTCGTTTGAAGAAAATGTAAGGTCTTCAGACCATTTGTGATTTTTTGCATTGATTCGTATTCTATTTAATGTATTTAGTAGCTTCACCGGAGCTCTTTTTCCCTCTTTATGGGTTTCCCCTTTGGGGTTTTTCCGTAAAGAGGTTTTTAATGAGACCGGCGTAGGTTATCTATGGCCTATGTTGAAAACTGATATTTATCAATGAAGCTTTATCCCTTTTGAAAAATAATTATACAGAGTTACCGTGTTTTGATTATCTTTCCCTTTATTGGAATATATGGTGCATGAATATAATAAAATGAGAGTGAGAGACACTCAGAGGTCTAGAGGCCGAGGAGCTCCGGAGAGCCCTCACCATACTTGAGACCCAAAAGGGTCACTCAATGAAAAGAAAGATTTTATGAATCAAAATCTTTTAAAAAGAGAGTGAGAGACACTCAGAGGCCTAGAGGCCGAGGAGCTCCGGAGAGCCCCTCACCATACTTGAGACCCAAAAGGGTTACTTAATGAAATGAAAGATTTTATGAACCAAAATCTTTTAAGAATGAGAGTGAGAGACACTTAGAGGCCTAGAGGCCGAGGAGCTCCGGAGAGCCCTCACTATACTTGAGACCCAAAAGGGTCACTCAATGAAAAGAAAGATTTTATGAATCAAAATCTTTTAAGAAAGAGAGTGAGAGACACTCAGAGGCCTAGAGGCCGAGGAGCTCCGGAGAGCCCTCACCATACTTGAGACCCAAAAGGGTCACTCAATGAAAAGAAAGATTTTATGAATCAAAATCTTTTAAGAAAGAGAGTGAGAGACACTTAGAGGCCTAGAGGCCGAGGAACTCCGAAGAGCCCTCACCATACTTGAGACCCAAAAGGGTCACTCAATGAAAAGAAAGATTTTATGAATCGAAATCTTTTAAGAATGAGAGTGAGAGACACTCAGAGGCCTAGAGGCCGAGGAGCTCCGTAGAGCCCTTACCATACTTGAGACCCAAATGGGCTACTCAACGAAAAAAAAGTTTTATGAATCGAAATATTTTAAACGAAAGTGAGAAACAAGTAGAGGCGCAAAGGCCAAGGAGAACTGGGGAGTATTTCCCCATAACCAAGACCCAAGATGGGTGCTTAGAAAACAAAGATTTTGCTAAAGTCAAGGAAAACCTCCTCGAGTCGTCTGAAACCAGAGGAGATCCCTAAATTTCCTGAGGGAATTCTTTGAAGGCTATGAAACCAAGAGACAATTATGGTGTAACCTACAAGACCAATAAGGGGGAAGAAAAAAAGCACACCTCCAACATATTCTTTACTGGTCTTATAGGTTGCTCATGTAAGCAGAAAAGAAAAGACATGCCAACAAACGAGTAGTATGAAGCTAACACGATTACTACAAAAAGCCCCCACATATCCAGGAGTGTGGGGTCCCCTACAGAGTATGAGAAAGCAAATACCATGAGCAGAAATTAAAAGAGTGTAGCAAAATAAAAGAAAGGTAAAATGTTTGTTATGAACATGGAAATACGAATGTTAAACTGTTTTTTCAACAGCAGCCTCCTCAGCAACAGCTCCCTCGACCACAACTCCGTCGATGGCAGTCTCCTCGACAGCAGCATGATTGCTAGATCCTCCGCCTTCCTCTGGGCCCTCTTCATCTCCTAAGGTAGCCTCAGCATCCTTTTCTCCATCTGCTCCTATTACAGTCTTGGGGGCAGAGGCGTAAGGATAGACCAACCGCTCCAGAGGCTTTAGCTCAGCCATACCCACCTTGGCCGCCTGTAATTTGGCAATGGCTTGACCCATTCCGGGCAGCTACCAAGGACTATCAACACTCTCCGCTGGATCTCCTAAGAATTTGGGAGGAGTAGCAAGCTGGTCCAGGCGGAAAGTACGAGAGTAGGTCCCATTGAACCCTGGGGCTGAGTGCTCGGCCACGGTATTGCTGAAGCCATGGTCGATGAAATGAGGAATATGTGGCCCCATGGCACATAGGAAGCTTGAGCTCTTTAAAAAGCTGGGCAGCCACTGAGTATGAAGAGTCCCCAAGAATTCTTGACCCAAGGAAGAGGTAAACAGGGATTTGATGCAGGCTTGCACTCCAACATCTGGTAGTTCGCGCTCCATCCGCCTCATCTCTATTCCCATTCGTTATATTTCTTCCTCCAGATGCTTAATCTTGGCCGCCTCCTGCCTGCTTTGAGCCCGGAGAAGAGGCAATTCCTCAGCCATAGCTTGAGCCCGCTTTTGAGCTTTGTCTTTCTCCGCGGCGACACCCTTGAGGGCTGACTGAAAGGAGGATGTCTCAGCTCGAAGAAGTTCAATCTCAGCAGCCATTTCAATGCCTTGGTCGAATATTTTAGTGTAGACAAGGCCGAATTGCATGACGAAAAGAAGCAATGTTTAAAAGATAAATAAATTAGATGCCATAAAGATAAGGGGAAATATCTCAGAAAAAAGATGAGCGTCGTGGAGCAGTTGATCTTCAGGAAGAGGCTTGTCGGAGAGCTCGATGTGGGAAGGAGGAGGACATTGGTTGATGAGACTCTGAAGAGGCTCGTAGGAGGTAGAAAGGGGAACTCCTTTCTCAGCCGGAGCTCGAACAGTCTTTCCCTTCTTCTTTTTAGAAGTACCGCTGTCAGAGAAGAAAGCATTGGTGGCTGAGCGGGTCCTCCTAGAGACAGAGCTTGGGACTTGGGTAGAAGAGCCCGTGAGAGAAGGAGCCTTTGTAGAACTCTCTGGAGCTGGGGTCTTTTCCAAGCTTTCTAGAGCCGGAGCAGGAGATTGAGGAGCTTTTGGAAGGTCTTCGGGGGCAGCCAATGCAGGGGCCTTCACTATTCCGAGAGCAAGAGCATCCCGCGAGATATGAGTCAACCAACTCATTGCTGCAAATAACCAAGGGATTTTCAGAATTCAAAGAAATAGCCACATACGAAAAACGAAAGACAAAAACAGGGAATTTTTTACCATCTCGAGGTTCTAAGGGGAAATCTTGAGGACAGAATCCAAAATGGGAGAGGATGCGAAGATTTTTGCAGATACCAAGAACATCAAAAAAATCATACTGGCGGACATGAGTATTGAGATTAGTCATAACAGTGTGGTTTAAGACAGAGTAAGTTTTCAGAGGAGGAGGAAGTATTCCCGAATTATGATATATCAAACTCTCATGGGGAAACGGCCAATCAGTAGGGTTAGTTACAAAAATATAATAATCCCTCCAAGATGACTCTTCTTCATGGAGTTTTGTCATGAATTTGCAAACATGAGACCTTCTCCCACAAACATAGAAGAAGCCGTCGTTCAACTTGCAAGAGTGCTGACTCAGAAATAGTTCGGCAGAAGGCTCGCCGCCATTCCCCTTCACCAGAATGTAAAACCCTATCACAGTGAGGATATCATTCGGGGTGAATTGATTGAGAGGGATCTGCATGCGAGTAGATATGGAGGCCAAATAGGGGTGAACCGGAAATCGAAGACCCGCCCTAATTTGAGCTTCGAAAAAAGCTAGGGTTCGAGGCTGAGAAACATCAGGGCGTTCAGTTGAGCGAGGAATTCAGAGGGTGTACTCCGGCGGAAAAACTTGGGCTTGAATAAGACTGGCTAGATGAGTATCGTTGAGTAAGGAAGAGGTTGAAATCCTATTCTCAGGGCTCCCCATCGGAAACGGGATGGATTCAGAAGGGTTTTGACCGGAAGATCTAGGTGGAGAAGAAGGATGAGACATTGACTAAGTAGTGTTAATAAAAGAAGAGAAGATAGCCAGGTTACCTTGTTGGGAGAAAAACGAAGTTGGACAGGGCGACCGGCGACGGCTAGTCTTGGAGAGGAAGACGCCTGAGAAGAGAAGTGGAAACAGCAAAGGAACTTTTGAGAAAACGAAATTCAGAAGGGGATTGCGTGAAGTGAATGAAGAAAGGTGGGTTAGAATCGAGGTTTATCCTCGGGAAGCTAGCAAGAGAGAGAAAATTGTGACTGTGTGGGACCCAGGCAAGGAAGTTGAATCGTTTTCGGAACTATGGGCGGGAAAAATTTGTGAAATTGGAACCCTCCCGATGTTCCCCTCCAGAGTAAGAATAAAACACGTCTCTCCAGAAATGCTTCTAAGTTGGACTCACTTGAATTTTCTACTCTCACAAAAGATACACTCCTTTTATGAGAGTAGTGGGGAGTAGATGATGCGGCCTAAAAATGTCATCCGATAAGAAGAAGGCACGTGTATAGAGGATAAGATAAAAGAGGAGATACGGGATTAAGGAATACTCTCTGGATAAGGAATCTCTTCCGGAGGTCCCTCCGGAGGGAGCTTCACCTGGGGAGAGATATCAGGAAGACCTAGTCTGGATAAGAATTAGTAGTCCGAAGATCTAGGAGGAGCCCCGTACAAAACGGCCTGGGACTGGGTAAAGGAAGACTCATTCTTCCTTTATCCCAGCGGGCGAAGTCCACTAGGGGGGGTGGTTCCGGTTCTTCAGGAAGTGAGAGAGTTCGATGTTCATTAGTTCCTTATCTGCTCTGATTTTGGGTTGCTCTCCTTCCAATTCCGCTACTTTTTGTTTCTTTAGTTCGGGGTCTTCCCCTTTGCACCTTTCCAGACCTCGGAACGTAGCCTTGTCCGCTATCTTAACTGACTCCACATAACACTTCCTAGCTTGGTACTGGTCCCCACATATCTCTCCCACTCCTCCCGAGGTGGGAAATTTCATCTTCATATGGAAGGTGGAAATTACGGCCTGAAAAAGGTTTAAGCTCGGTCTTCCCATCACTACATTATATGAAGAGGGGACATCAACTATCAGGAACTCTATCACTTGTACTCGTCGATGGGGGACAGTCCCTAGCCCTACTTGTAGTAAGGCCGATCCCAGCGGCTGGATCGCTCCCCCTGAAAATCCATAAAGGGCAGTTTCTACTGGTCTAAGTTTTATATTTAACTCCATCCTTTTAAAGCACTCCAGGAACATGATGTCCGCTGAGCTTCACGTGTCTACAAAGATTCGCGCCACATCATACCCTGCAATGTCAGTAGTGATCACTAGAGCATCATTATGAGTTTCTCTGGATGTTCCCATGTCCTCAGATCCAAAGTGGATGTCAGGGGTCACTGTCACTTTTCATATCCCTTGATGTTCCATATACTGCTCTACTTTCAACAATCGGATACTTTGTTTCCTTTGTCTAAAGGAATCGCCATCAGCAGGGCCGCCCATAATCATATGGATCGTTCCCCTCTTTTGGGGAGGGGGAGGCTGGTCCTCCCCTTCCTTCCTCTGTTCCTTCTTACTCTCCTCTGTTCTTCCCTCTAAATCTTTCCGCTTCTGCCCTCGGGGGCCTTTTCTGTCCCTGTAAGTAAACTCCTTAAGATGTCTTGCTTGTATCATTCTTTCTATTTCATCCTTCAAGTGCCAACATTGGTTCGTGTCATGACCGTAGTCATTGTGGAACTGGCAAAACTTGTCGGACTTGGGATTCTGAGGGCCCCTGTTCCTAGAGTAGGGGAACTTCATACTGGGGTGATCTCCCGCTGCCTCTAAAACTTCCGCTGGTTCTATCCTCAAAGGGGTATACTTCTCAAACCTTCCTCTGGGGCCTGAGCGTACTGTCTCTTCCTCCTTTACGACCCCAGGCCTCCTCGAGCTCCTGTGCTTCTCCGGACTAGGCCTTCTTGGTATTATTTCCCTTCTTCTCTCTCCAGTTCCTCCCATCGGCCTAGCTTCAGAGCACTTAGCTTTTCGCACCTCTTCAAGAGTGAGGTATTTTTCTGCCCTTCTTAGTAATTCATCGAAGGCCTGCACATGCTTCTTAGCTAGGGAGGTAAAGAGGTCTCCATCCTTTAACCCATTAGTGAGGGCATTGATCTTGACTTCCGAAGAGGCTGTAGGTGCCTCCAAGGCCGCTTGATTGAATCTTTTCAAGAAAGCCCGAAGGCTCTCATTTTCTCCTTGTCGCATGTTAAACAGGGTGAGGGTAGCCCTAGGCTGCCTTCTAGCACTGGTGAATTGGTGCAAGAACAATTCACTAAACTCCGACCATGAATGAATAGTATCCGGTCCCAATTGAGTAAACCACTGCTGTGCAGCTTTGGATAGAGTCGTTAGGAAGATCCTGCACTTGACGCCTTCTCCGTAGCGGTGTAACAGAGCAGCATTTTCGAATCTCATGAGGTGCTCATAAGGTTCGGTGGTCCCATCATATTCAAAATTCCGAGATTTAAAATTAGAAGGCAATTCGTCTTGCAAAATACTGGAAGAAAATTGATAACCATTAACATAAGAGGGTCTACTTACACTGTCAATCATGTGTTTCTGCATATCTTTCATTTCCTTCCGAAGGGCTTGTATCTGGTCACTAACTGCTCCATGGTAAGTGTCATTCGTGCTTTTTCCCGTTTCTGTGTCTAGAGCGATATCACCAGGGGTCATCTCCGTGTTCCTCCTTGGGGGTCGATTGAGAATGCTTCTTTCAGCTTGGGAGGGCACCTTTTCTTCCTGATCTTGAGGGGGACCCTCATTTCTGGAAGGGACTAGAGGAGAATCAATGACATGGTCCAAGGGGTTTTGCTTTGCACCCTCCTTGGCTAGTGGGATGGGCCCAGGAGGGCGAAGTCCGCGAGAGGTGATTATCTTTTCGACTGCTTGTGCGATCATCACATCTAATTGATCCTGAGAGAGGGTCAAGAGCTCTGGTTGGGCGCTGGGATGAGGGGTATCCTTATTAGTCCCACTTCCAGAGGCTCCTGAGGTACCCATCACATTCCCTTCTGGTGCGAAAGGGCTATCTTCCAGTGTAAGGTTTACAGGTTGCTTTCCTAGATTCCTGTTAGGAGGAAAACCCGGTGGAGGCGGAGGTGAGGGCAAGGGGACAAGATCTCCTTTCTCCTTACCCTGCTTCGTAACGTCTCGTTCTCCACCCATTTCGTACGAAACCTTCTCACTTCTTAGCTCAGAAATTTCCCACAGACGGCGCCAGTTGTTGCGTCAAAAAATAACGCTTAGGGATATCGAACGTTCCCGTATGGATAATACGAATAACAGGTTGGAATCGTCCTCTATCCTTAACAATCTCCACGAACAGTCTTCTTCAAGATCCGTAGATGACCTGCAAAAACACGCCGGAGGGGATTCCGGCGTGGAATCTCCGACGCTCAAGTCAGAATCGCTCTCAAGAGAATCAAAGAGGAATTTCCCTGTAATACTAGGGAAAAATTTTGGAAAAAAACGAGATATTTTTTATGAATTCAGTGTATATTTCGTGTAAAATCTCTTGGATAATAAGAATAATGTGTACTTAATCTTAAAAAACGTGGTCAAAATGATAAAACTAACCTCTTATATACCTTTTCCGATTTCGTGGTGGAGAAGAAGACTACCTCCCCCTACTTCTTCTCAACTGCTCCATAAGAATCGGTCTTCTCATAGACTTCCCACCTCCTTGCCTTGACTCCTTCCAAGGCCATATCCAATTCAAGAACAGCTTCTAGACCTTTCCTTCATGGGCTGGACCTACCCGGCCCAGGAACAATTGGATTGAGCCCTAGATATGGACCCCCAGGCCCAATTACACTTGCTTCTCTCCTTAGACTCAGGGGTGTATTAATCCTATTCTTCGGATAATCACTCTTACCAAGACCAGTTTAATTCATCTTATTTCCACGTGTCGTTATCTCCATAGACGACATATTTTGTCCGCATCACATAGTTAGAGCTATAAGTATCCAAGTTACTTCCACTCTTCCCACTTCTTATTCTACCCTTCACCACCTCCTCTTCTTCTGCAACCAGGCGCCTGGAAGAATGAATATAACAATATAGTTATAAGAAATATACAAATATTTAATAAAATAAGAAACTTACCCTCATATAATAGTGTGAAAGGCTTAGCAAATCAATACACTCATGTCTTGGTTTGCCATTTTTCTTCAAACATGACAAACATATAACATGCCATTTTTTTTGAAGGAATAACATGACATTTTAAATCACTATATATGCGTATAAATGACCGTAAACACAATCTTACATGCAATTTCTCTAGTCTTTTTAAGTCCTTTGCACGGGGACAATTTTTTTTGTTGTGGCCTACTATATTACATACATAGCAAGTCATTTGTATCCCATGTCTTGTCAATTTTGTAGAATATCTAAAATTTTCAATGGTTGAATGCTTCACTATTATCAAAGTGTAGTAACTAGATATATTTTTATTTTTGCCATTTTTTGTGTTAGGTTCCATCCTTATGATTTTGATTTTTAGTGTTAAAAGAGAAGAACTTGGAGTTTGAGAGGTGAGAAAGACGTAGAAGAAGAAGAACTGTATTGAATTTGAGAAGTTGAGAAAGACGCAAACAGAAGAAGCAGAAATTTTATTTTTATTTATATAATATTTAATCTGACGTGGAAAATAAAATAAATAAAAAAGAATATGTGTAATCTGGCGTGGCAAGATCCGGCAAACCACATCATCAATTGTTGGCCGAAGAAAAAAAATGTGTATCTAATTGCAACGAAAGGTTGGAGTTTTTTACAATAATCGTAAAGGTCGTGATTAAATTGATATTGAGACTAGCTAAATGTGGTGTATTTATTTAGAATTAACCCTTAAATATATTTGATCAGCCAAAGTCTTGTATACACTCAAGTACACCATGTATTTGAGTGGACTTTGACTAGTCCACTGTTGAACGGTCAAACTTTGACTATTTTTTTTTTTTTTCGAATTTTTTTTTTCGATATTTGTTTTTTGATTTTTATTTTAAAAAAGTGTATATTAGTATATTAAAAAGTGCATCTTTGTTTTTTAAATGAGAAGTGTATGTTACTATATTAAAAAGTGCAACATTATTTTTAATGAAAAGTGTATGTTCTTATAACTGAAAAATGTATGTTATATTAATGAAAAATGTATGTTATTATAACTGAAAAGTGTATGTTATTATAACTGAAAAGTGTATGATCTATTAAGGGTAGTTAGTATATAAGACATTTCACCTATAGAGTTTAAAAATAAGAACAACTTATTTAAAAGTTAGAAAGAAGGACAATTGGGTATATAAATGTACAATTTTAACCTTACTTTCTAATTAAATTTGAAAGTTGAATATTCAATTACTACAAAATATTATATTCAAATTAGTATTTGTTAAAAAAAGAAATTATCGAAAATCGGGGTCAATTAATACTCTCAAAAATTCAAAAATTCCTAACATTATCGAATATCTTTTTTTAATTAATTAGTCAAACATTATTAAAACTAATTATATACACAAAATCGCTAATCTCGCTATTAATCATTATTCCATATTAAAAAATTTAATTGACAAATCTAAGCTGCAAGAATCCCATGAATCACGGTAGACATGAATTGCATTTTGAATTGAAAACTCATTTTCAGAAGTTCATCTTGTTCGGCGTGTACAACGAAGAAAACTTTACATTGCATTTTGAATTGAAAACTCATTTTCAGAAGTTCATCTTGTTCGGCGTGTACAACGAAGAAAACTTTACAATAAGCTCAACAGAGGGCATTCAGGTAGAAGTATGCAATTTCAAAGAATAATTGTATACATGAATCACTCTTTAAACAAACAAACTATAATTTAAAATAAAAACATAGGAATAGAGGACCTGGATTTGCTGAATAAGGAAAGAAATGACAGCGGACAAGCGATGCTTCCCTATACTTGAAACGCTTGAGAAGATGACGGGAGCTGCTGCTCAACCGAATCCATTTGCCACCGCGGTGTGGTGATGTGGGGTGGGTGGACCAAAATAAGAGTATAGATATGAGTATGAATGAAAAGGGAGGAGGTAGATAGAAATGAGTCAAATGATATGGAAAGTACTCAGAATTGGTGGGAGTGTCCCAACATATCATGTGTACACATAATTATGTTGTTGGTCCTGAAAGGAGTATATAACAAGTGTATGGGGGGGGGGGGGAATACACTTGCATGCAAATTCTTTTCAAACTTGATCAAACCAGAGATCAGCAATGTTGTCTTGGACAACTCTACTGAAGAAGATTAACTCTTCTAAGATAATCAAGCTACTAAGTACTATTGAGTACTTAGTTGAATAACTATCTAGGGGAGTTATATGTGCGGAATAGTGGTTGGCCCTTTAAGTTTAGACTCCATTAGTTTCTGAAATTACTTAGGCAATTCAATGCAATCCAGTTTAATTTCAGGGAACTTGTTCAATACAGTTTTTTGCACAATCTTTGAATATGTATCTTTTGAAAGATCAGTTTTGTGTGCAGTGTTGAATGAATGTAAGTACTTATAAATCAAATCAACACAAGAGGTTATAGGGGTTCAGAGACTCAAGCTCCTACATCCACTTTCCCTGATTTAACAGGATAATTCCTTCACTCTTGGAATTAACTTGTTTTATAGTGCCAAGGTGCACTTGATCAAGAACACCACTCCTTGGTGAATTGATCCCTAGGATGTCTAGAGTCCTAGTACCCTCTTCTCAACTCAGAACTGAACTGTTCTTCTCTCAACAGTCAGGTCCTACCACTTCTACTACTACGACCTTCTCACTTTCTCACTTGAAAGAGGTAAGGGTTGAAGTAAGGTTCCAACTAATGAGATATCCTTTACAATGAAGATCAGTGTATAAGGATTAGGATATCTCTCTAAGCTTTGTATGGATATACAGTAAGTTCAGCTTAGAAGAAGTGTATGAAGACTAAGATAGTCTATTTGAAAGCAATGAAAGCACTTTGACTTGTAGGATAGTTGGATATTCTTGTCAAGGTTGAGGTTCTTCAAATGGTCTTCACACTTCTTGTATTTATAGACAAAATGGAGGATTTGCCCGTTGGAGAGGCAGCCCCAAATTGCTATAAATGTCTTCCTTAAGTTCTTCAAACTGGAAGACAGATTCTTGATAGTGACATGTCCTTATTTGGGTAATAAACGGCTGTTAAGACTTTGTCTTCATTCTGCAGCACTTTTCCCAATGTTTGACTTCTTGTTAAGACTTGGACATGACTTCTGAAGGTTGATCCAATGATAGGACAACATTCCTTATCAAATGGACAACTCTCCTTATCACTATCAGCAGTTTTGCTTATCAGCAAAGTTGGCTTGCTCTTCTTCAGATGACTTGGCTCTTTCCCTTTGCTTCACTTCAAGGTGATCTTAGCATGTTGTATTGAGGTTCTTTAGGGTATGGTTGTCTCTAACTCTTCAGCATGGTTGACCTTCAAACATTAGAACCTTTGTTCTGGTTCAAACTTGCTGAGACAACTCTTCTGGGACAACTCTCCTGATCAGCATATTTGGTCTTTTAGCTTCAGAGCTTTTGTTTTCACACAGAGTTAACCTCTCTGGACAACTCTCCTGATCAGAACATTTGAGTAACCTTGTCCTTTTGAGCTTTACAACCTTGTTTTTGCATGGATACAACCTCTCTGGACAACACTCCTGATCAAGGCATTTGGTTTTCAATAGAGTATGCTTGTTCTTAGTGTTTGTTCCAGATTTTGAGCCTTGAGGGAACTTGATCTTGATAATCTTCAAAGCATAGGTTCCCCCTCACAATGTGCATCTAATCATCTAAGAGCTGCCTAACATATCAGCTTCTCATCTAGCCTCATTTTATGTGTTCTAGCATTTTTAGAACACAATCATCTTGACTTAGGCATGTCTCATGGGGTTTTGGTATTTAATCAAAACTTATGTCATTTTATTCCCAACAATTTCCCCTTTTTTGATGATGCCAAAACCTATACATTTTATGCAAAAGTGACTTGACTACACCTATTACATTTATCTTCAGAAGTCATGACTGAGGTCAATTTTCCTGAAAGAAAATATGTTAGTGTACTCACCATTCATGTTGCAAATAGGTTTCAAGAATAGGCATAGAGAGATTTGTTTTTCAGATCCAAAATATGTTCAACTATCATTCAATTGAAAATCATTACAGCATGTTGATAGTTTGAACAAAAACATATCAGAGCATGAGATATTACAATTAAGCACATATTTATTACAAAAGTATGATATACTCTTAAGTCATTCAGCATTTAGGCATTAGAGTATATCATATCAGCAGCTTGAGCATCTTCAGAGTAGTTGACCAAAACACAAATTAGTAACCAACTTAAGTATTTATCCATTTCAGCATATAAAAGTCAGGAAGACTTAGCCATTTCAGAGATCATCTTCTTTGGGTGGCACCATCCCATATTGTGCCCACACTCTCTTCTTGAGTTCCATGGCTTCCTGGTTGGTTCCTTTGGGTCCAAGGGTCATCTTGTTCAGCTTAAGAATCTCTGTGAACTCCCTTAGGATCCTTGCTTGGTCAATCCATCCATCAAGCTTTGGAGGCATGCAGATGATAGACTTGGGAGCATTGAGTTCAATTCTTGCAATGTCAGCAGCTGCAAGTAATTGTTGATATAACTCTCTGTAGTATTCTATCATGAACTCAGCAAAGGAAGAATTGGCATCTCCTCCATTCCATCTGTCAATGACATAGTAGTCATACACAAACTCCCTTTTGGCCTCTTCCCATGTATCATTCAGCTGAATTGGCACCCATTTATCCAAGTGTGGATATTTGGTGTCCATTGGGACTAGAAGCTGAGGCTTCATCTTGCTGTAAGTTGCTCTCCTTCTTCTTGGTTTCTGAAAGTTTGCTCTTCTCTTATCTCTTGCTCTTTGTGCTTCATCCATCAAATCCATTTTCTCCTGGGCCCTCATCATGGCCAGTTTCTGTTGTGTTTCAGGGTCTTTGCCATACCCTTCATGAAACAATTTTGATGGATCATGAGCTAGGACAGTTGTCTTCTTCTTAGGTTCAGGTCCAAATCCTTCAGCAAATAGCTCTTCAATATCTTCAGTGGACTTGGCACCTTCAGCAATATTGACTATTTCAGAAGACTTTTCCTTTTCAGCAGTTTTGGGCTTTTCAGCATCTTTGGCTTTCTTTGATGTAGGCTCATCATCATCAATTCTGAATTCAGGTGGAAGATCAAGGCTGTTAGGAAAGTCAGTAAATGTCTCAGCTTTTCTTTTCTTTCCTTTTGCCCTCTTAATCTTTCCTCTAGTTTGGGCACCTTCAACATCTTTGTCCAAACCAGACACCTCACCACCTGGTCTCTGCTGTAGCCTCATCCTTTCTTCTTGTGCTGATGCCATTGAATTTTTCAATGCAAGTGCTAGTTGTTCTTCTTCATCCAGTTCTTCCAAGTTCAGCACTGCAGGTTCTTTTCCTTTTCCTTCAGCAGCTTTGTCTTTTCCTTTGACTGGGCTTCCAATCACCAAGGCACCTTTTGCTCTAGCTCTTTCCCTTTCCCCCTTTTTGGCAGCATCAAAGCACTTGGGCTTTAGCTCACTCATTGTTTAGAGACTTCATTTCCTCCAACAAATATACATTTTCATCATGTATATTTTGCATCCTATCACTGCTCAAGCTAAGTAAAGCTAGAACAGGCTTCATTTTTTGTTGAACAACCTCCTCCAAGGTTGCTTTCAGGGATGCATCCAGTTGGGCTTTAAGGAGCTCAGTGAGGTTGGCCACTGCACCCTCAGCAATGTTGGCCAATACCTATTGGGAAAATTTTTCAGAGGCTGCTTTCACCATTGCTAGCCTTTGCTCTTCAGCTCTTTTCTTTGGCAATGCAGTTTTCTTTCCAAGAGCTTGCTTGACAGTTAGCCTGAGAGCCTTGACATTGGCATTATGATTGTCTCTCAGCAACTTTTGCTCCTTCTTGACCTCTTCTGAAATGGATTCCATGGTGAATTTGGCTTTTTGTACTTCAGTGGAAATGGTTTGGAGGCCAGTTTCCACACCACTAATCCTTGCTTCCAGAGTGGGTAGCACAACATCCTCAGAGCTTGTAAGCCTCATTTCTACAGATGCTAGAGTTCTTCCTTGCTCATTCAATGCTCCTGAAGTTTCAGCATGAGCAGATTGGACTTGATGAGCCAAGGAATCCAACTTCTCTGATTGCATACCAAGCAAGGCTTGAGCTGAGCCTGTATCTACTTGGATAGGGGCATCTGTTAAGAACTCATCTACAAAATTTGGTCAAGAGATATACCTGCAATATTAGACAGATCAAACAAGTTAGGAAATAAACACTCATCACCCTCAATTTCTTTTGTATAAGACTCTGATACATCAACAGTCTTCTTCTCATTTTCAACTTGTTCTTTTCTCCCTTCATAGATAATGTTCTCACTCAAGGAATTAGACCTCCTTTCATCAAGGGATTCTTGAAGTTCAGATTTGACTTCAAGAATAACCTGTCCTTCCTCACTTATTCCACCCTCATATGGCGGTACACTCACAATCTTAGTTATGATTACCTCTCTTTCATCCATAACTCCCTCTGATTTTTCAATTCTACTTTCCTTTTCAACCCCTTCTCCTAAACCTGCAGCATCTTCACCTTCAACAAGGTTCAAAGATGGCAGTTGTGAGGAGATCACAGTGCTCATTTCAGCAGCCACTGAGTCTTCTGAGTTGTTGTCTCAGCCAAAGGATTTGAGCACAACAACTTCCAGCAGCAACATATTCAGCCTCAGTGGTGGAAGTAGCCACTGTGTTCAGCTTCGTGGACTTTCTGTCAATTCTACATCCTCCATAATCAGCATCTGAGTAGCCAGTTAACTCAATGTTGTCATCAGCAGGGTACCAAAGGCCTAGATTTTCAGTGCCTTTGAGATACCTCAAGATCCTCTTTGCAGCCTCAAGGTGGCTTTTCTTAGGATTTGCTTGAAACCTTGCACAAACACCTACTCCAAAGGTGATGTCAAGTCTGCTGGCAGTGAGATAGAGGAGTGAGCCAATTATTCCTCTATACTCAGTGGAGTTGGTTGGAACACCACTCTCATCAGGATCCATCTTCCAATTTGTGTTCATTGGGATCCTTACTGGCTTGCTTGATGTACACCCAAATTTCTTGATCATTTCTCTGGTGTACTTGGCTTGGTTGATGAAGATCCCTTCTTTAGATTGCTTGACTTGTAGACCCAAAAAGAAGTTCATCAACCCCATCATGGACATCTCAAACTTGCTTTGCATGAGCTTGGAGAACTTCTCACACAACTTCTCATTAGGGGATCCAAAAATTATGTCATCTACATAAATTTGGACAAGCAAGATGTCCTCTCCTTCAGAGATTCTGAAGAGTGTTCTGTCCACAGTTCCCTTGGTGAATCCATGATCCAAGAGGAATTGTGACAGTGTATCATACCAAGCCCTAGGGGCTTGCTTGAGTCCATATAGAGCCTTCTTCAGTCTGTATACTTGGTCTCCAACCTCAAAACCTGGTGGTTGCTCCACATAGACTTCTTCTTTCAAGACTCCATTCAGAAAGGCACTCTTGACATCCATTTGGTACACTTTGAACCTCTTGTGGGCTCATAGGCTAGGAAGAGCCTTATTGCTTCTAGCCTTGCCACAGGTGCAAAGGTCTCATCATAGTCAATGCCTTCATGCTGGCAGTAACCTTTTACCACTAGTCTTGCTTTGTTTCTGACAATCACATCATTCTCATTCTTTTTGTTCTTGAACACCCACTTGGTTCCAATAACATCTTGATGTGAAGGTCTATCAACCAGCTCCCATACTTCATTTCTGGTGAATTGGTTGAGCTCTTCCAGCATGGCTGTGATCCAATTGGCATCCTGAAGTGCTTCATCAATGTCTTTTGGTTCCTGTTCTGACAAGAAACAATAGAACATAGCACTTTCACCATGAAACCTTCTGGTTTTGACTCCTATACTTGGGTCACGAAGTATCAGATCAGTAGGATGGTCATACAACCAGGTCCTTCTTTTTCTGGTCCCTTCAGTAGAGTTGTCCTCTACTAAGGTTGAGTCACCAGTGTTATAGAATTCAGGATAATTGAGTGCAGGATCTAATTCAGGATCATAATCAGGGATGTTGTCCTCAATGTCAGGAACATTGGTATTTTCAACATTTTGAGTTCCCCCTTGATTATTTGACCCATTAACTACCTCAGCAGGAACTGCTTCTTCATTAGTAGTTGTTACCTGGATGTGAACTGGGATTGACTCATTCAGTTCACCATTTCCATCAGTGGGGTTTGTCTCAGGAAGGTTGCCTTCAGGATTGTTGTCCAATGTGAATTTTTCAGGTAGGTTGGCTTGGACAACATCTATGAATTCAGAGTCTTTGTCTTTTAGGCTCAATCTGGTTGTCCTCTGTGTGATTTCTTCAGGTTCTAAATTATCATTCCTGATCTCAAGGATAGATTCATCAAACACAACATGAGGTGTTTCTTCCATTATAAGGGTTTTCTTGTTGTAGACTCTGAAAGCTTTACTGATTTGAGAGTATCCAAGAAATACCCCCTCATCAGCTTTGCTATCAAAGGCTTTCAAATGTTCTTTCCCATTATTGTGAATGAAACACTTACAACCAAATATGTGAAAGTATGACACTTTAGGCATTCTTCCTTTCCAGAGTTCATAGGGGGTTTTGCCTTGCCCCTTAGTGATCAAACATCTATTTTGAGTATGGCATGCAGTGTTTATAGCTTCAGCCCAAAACCTCTTAGGTAAATTTGAATCAGCAATTAGGGTTCTAGCAGCTTCTTTTAAGGTTCTATTCCTTCTTTCTGCAACTCCATTTTGCTGAGGAGTTCTAGCTGCTGAGGTTTCATGAGCTATCCCATTAGATGAGCAATACTCATTGATGTATGAATTTATGAACTCAGTGCCTTTATCAGATCTTATCTTGATAATGCTAAGGCTTTTCTCATTTGACAGTCTCTTCAGGAGTTCAAGTAGTTTGACTTGTGTTTCCTTCTTATTAAGGAGAAATACTACCCATGTGAACCTAGAGAAGTCATCTACTACAACCAATTTGTATTTTATACCATTTATACTTGAAGGGGTGATTGGTCCAAACAAATCCATGTGTAGAAGTTCAAGTACCCTTTCAGTAGAAATGACTGGTTTACCTTTGAATGAGGCTTTAATCTGTTTTCCTTCTTGACATGGCTTACACACATGTTCTTTAATGAAAACCTCATTAGGCAGTCCTTTAACTAATGCATTTCTAGCGAGTTTATTCATTTATTTGAAGTTCAGGTGGTTTAGCCTCTTGTGCCATAACCAACTTTGTTCACTAGTACTCTTAACAATGAAACATGCAGCATCAGTAGACTTGTCCCAGTCTGCAAAATACACATTTCCTTTCCTAGTCCCAGTCAATAGAATTTGTTGAGTTTTATCCTTGATTAAACATTTTCCACTTGAGAACTCAACATTGAAATCTTTATCACAGAATTGACTGATACTTAGGAGATTATATTTGAGACCAGCTACATAAGATACATTGGTTACTTTGATGTTACCAATCATCAAAGTACCATAACCTTTTGTTGTTGCTTGTGAGTTGTCTCCAAAGGTGACATTTGGGCCTTCTTTTTCAATAAAATCAGTGAGGAGTTCCTTGTTTCCAGTCATGTGCCTTGAGCATCCACTGTCAAGGTACCATGCTGTCTTTTTGCTCATACTCCTCTTCTTGTGACCCAGTGGTACCTGCAATTAGATTGGTTTAGGTACCCTTTGAGTTTTGGGTCCTGAGAGGTTAGCTGTACCTTTTGGAACCCAAACTTGCCTAATTACCCTGATTGATTCAAGGTGGCTAAGTTGTTTTCCTTGTGTATCAACATACACTGTCTTTCCCTTAAATGCCTTGGGGAAAGTATGTGTGAATGTGTTAACTCTGTAAGTTTCAGGGGAGTTGTCAATTCTCCTGAACTTATGAGTTCTTTTTGCAGCTTGATGAAATCTTTGAGGAAAGGCATTTTTATAACCATTACCCTTTGGCATGAGGAGTTTTGGTTGTCTCATTTTATTCTGCCTTTGAGGATAGTTGTCCTTAGGTCTATTCAGCTGAGTTGGCCTAGGCTGATTATACCTTGGATAACTCCTCTGAACATTGTTCAGTAGAGTTGCCCTTCCATTGGGTCTACTCTGCTGACCAACATTCCTCTTGTGTTCAGGAGCCTTGACCTTTTCCAAAGGTTTGGGCCTAGTCTCCTGAAGCACTTGAGTAGGCATTTCAATTAATTTGCCCTTTCCTTTGTTCAGTGGCTGAATTATTTCATTTTCAGCTTGTTGTGCCACTGATTTAACAAAGATTTTCTTAGTGTTACTTGTAGAGGCAACACTAAGACAAGGTGAAGATTCAAATGGATCAAAACCTAATCCACTTCTTTGAGTCATAGGTCTTTGATAACTCTGAATTTCCTTTATTGCCCTAGAGGATTTGTTCAAAGCAGGCATCTTTAATTTCAGGCTCTCTTCACTTGATTTAAGAATATCATATTCATGTGAGAGGTTTTCAAACTTGGCATTTAAAATTTTTAGTTCAAAGTCTTTTCTCTTCTGAGAGAGGAGTTGATCATCAATCTCCTTTTGTTGGTCAACTATCCTGAGATTTGCTTCCTTAAGCTCTCTCAAGACTTGTTGATACAACTCAGTAGATTTGACATCAACAGCTGCCTCAGAGTTTTTAGTAAGTTCAATAGCCAATCTTTCATTTTCTCTCACACAATTTTCATGAAATTCTTGTAATCTAGTGAAATCTTCCATCAACTTCCCAAAGGAAAGTTTCAAGTTAACTTCACTAGTGTTCTGTGATAAAAATGATGGTGAGCTAGAAGTGGAGGATACCTCATCATCCTCAAGAGCCATGTTGCACACATCATCATCATCATCACTGTTTGAGAATAGTCCATCAGAAGAGTCGAAGCTTTCAGCACTATCAGATTCTTCACCAGCCATCATGGCTTTTCTATTGGTGAACTTTCTGTCTCTTTTAGCTTGCCTCTCTATTATTTCTTTAGAGCTCAACTCAGGGCAGTCATACTGGAAGTGCCCTTTCTTCTTGCAATTGTAGCATATGTCTTCATCATCATCCTTCTTGGATTCATCTCTTCCTTTTGATGATGAAGGATCAGCTCTACTGGACCTTCTCCTATCAGAGTACTTGTCCTCTGATCTTTTCTCTTCAGGCTTTTTGTCCTTGGCCTGATCTTCAGGGGAGTTGTACCTTCTCCTGAATTTGTTGTCTTGGTAGAATTTCTTGTATCTACCAAACCTTGTGTTGAGCTTGTCAAACCTTCTAGCCATCAAGGCTAGTTCCTCCTTCATTTCAGTCTTAGATACTGACTTTGATGATCTGGGAGTGGGTTGCATTTCAGGTTCAGCAATTTTGGCTTTGAATGCCACTCCCTTAGTAGGGTTTGAAGTTTCCTCAACAGGTTTTCTTCTATTGAGGTCAAACTCATAGGCTTTGAGTTATGAGAAGATTTGTTGCATGGGCATGGAGGAGAGATCCTTGGTATTCTGCATCATCACAGCATAGACATCCCACTTTTGAGTGAGACTTCTCAAAATCTTCAATCCAACTTCTCTCCTGGAGTACACCTTGCCCAATGAGTTGATTTCATTCATCACATCAGTGAATCTACCAGCAAATTTGTCAATGGACTCATCAGCTTCCATTGAGAATTGCTCAAACTTTTGCACAGCAACTTGGAGCTTGTTCTCCTTGATCTTTTCTGTACCCTCACACATCTCAGCAAGAGTATCCCAAATTTCTTTGGCTGTGGTGCAGTAGTAGACTCTACCCATGACTGCATCTGGAATTGTTTGGTAGAGGGTGTTCATGGCAAGATAATTCAGATTATCTTTCCTCTTTTCATCAGCAGTGAAGTCATCCTCATCTTTGGGAATCAGTTCCCTTACATCTGCTCTTTGCTCATCTGTCACCCTGGGGTTAGTTTGAGTAAACACAAAAGGTCCTCTTGTGATTACTCTTAACATGTCAGTGTGAAGAGAGGCAAGATGAGCCCTCATTCTAATTTTCCAGAAATCATAATTGTCTATAGAAAACATGGGCAGTTTATGATGTGAAATGTGGTTGACTGGATTTGTGGTCATGTTGTCCAATCCTTGAACAGCAGGTGGAGGAACAGCATTGTTGTTGGCCATATCTCAAGAATAAACAGTCAGTCAACAGGTAAGAGATTTCAGATAGAGATCAGTTCAGTGACCACACAAATATGTGAGTTTTGAAAATCAAGATGGATTTTCAGAAGCAGTGGTCTTTGAACCCCTGCTCTGATACCACTTGTTGGTCCTGAAAGGAGTATATAACAAGTGTATGGGGGGGGGGAATACACTTGTATGCAAATTCTTTTCAAACTGGATCAAACCAGAGATCAGCAATGTTGTCTTGGACAACTCTGCTGAAGAAGATTAACTCTTCTAAGATAATCAAGCTACTAAGTACTATTGAGTACTTAGTTGAATAACTATCTAGGGGAGTTATATGTGCGGAATAGTGGTTGGCCCTTTAAGTTTAGACTCCTTTAGTTTCTGAAATCACTTAGTCAATTCAATGCAATCCAGTTTAATTTCAGGGAACTTGTTCAATACAGTTTAATTTCTCAACAGTCAGCTTCTACCACTTCTACTACTACAACCTTCTCACTTTCTCACTTGAAAGAGGTAAGGGTTGAAGTAAGGTTCCAACTAATGAGATATCCTTTACAATGAAGATCAGTGTATAAGGATTAGGATATCTCTCTAAGCTTTGTATGGATATACAGTAAGTTCAGCTTAGAAGAAGTGTATGAAGACTAAGATAGTCTCTTTGAAAGCTTTGAAAGCACTTTGACTTGTAGGATAGTTGGATATTCTTGTCAAGGTTGAGGTGCTTCAAATGGTCTTCACACGTCTTGTATTTATAGACAAAATGGAGGATTTGCCCGTTGGAGAGGCAGCCCCAAATTGCTATAAATGTCTTCCTTGAGTTCTTCAAACCGGAAGACAGATTCTTGATAGTGACATGTCCTTATTTGGGTAATAAACGGCTGTTAAGACTTTGTCTTCATTCTGCAGCACTTTTCCCAATGTTTGACTTCTTGTTAAGACTTGGACATGACTTCTGAAGGTTGATCCAATGATAGGACAACATTCCTTATCAAATGGACAACTCTCCTTATCACTATCAGCAGTTTTGCTTATCAGCAAAGTTGGCTTGCTCTTCTTCAGATGACTTGGCTCTTTCCCTTTGCTTCACTTCAAGGTGATCTTAGCATGTTGTATTGAGGTTCTTTGGGGTATGGTTGTCTCTAACTCTTCAGCATGGTTGACCTTCAAACATTAGAACCTTTGTTCTGGTTTAAACTTGCTGAGACAACTCTTCTGGGACAACTCTCCTGATCAGCATATTTGGTCTTTTAGCTTCAGAGCTTTTGTTTTCACACAGAGTTAACCTCTCTGGACAACTCTCCTGATCAGAACATTTGAGTAACCTTGTCCTTTTGAGCTTTACAACCTTGTTTTTGCATGGATACAACCTCTCTGGACAACTCTCCTGATCAAGGCATTTGGTTTTCAATAGAGTATGCTTGTTCTTAGTGTTTGTTCCAGATTTTGAGCCTTGAGGGAACTTGATCTTGATAATCTTCAAAGCATAGGTTCCCCCTCACAATGTGCATCTAATCATCTAAGAGCTGCCTAACATATCAGCTTCTCATCTAGCCTCATTTTATGTGTTCTAGCATTTTTAGAACACAATCATCTTGACTTAGGCATGTCTCAGGGGGTTTTGGTATTTAATCAAAACTTATGTCATTTTATTCCCAACATATGTATTTTTTATCTGTGGAATGAATATACATTCTTTAGATGGAGTGCAACGATGTTTACTTCACTTGTTCACTATTTGAATGTGAAAGATTTGTACTTATTTTTAAAATATATTAGTAAATTTAAATTTATTTAAATTATATTAATTGATTATATGGATAATGATTTGGTGACATATGTGGTTGGTTCTATATCATTACTATAAATGCAGATTTGAAAACATATATGCAAAAAATTGTTACATATTCTTATTAACATATGCAAAAAAATGTTGCATATAACTTAAAATACAGAACAATATATTTGTAATAAAATGTTCTAAAATATTAATATTATTTTAAAAAATTAATATAGAATATATAATTCGATAATTACATTTCGATAGAGATTATTCTTTGAGTTTGAATGGGTCAATATATATAATATTATAATATAGTATAATATTATTTCACAGTTTATTTATATTTTAAAATATGTGAATTTTATTTTTAAATAAATAAACTATTCAATTGTTGTGTAATATTATGTTATAAATGAAATCAATAATAGTAATTACATTTTAAGAACAAATTTATTAACATATGAAAAACATGGAAAACTATTCTATAACTTTCTGACATAGACACATAAATAATTTATATATTTAACAATATATGTCATCTATATAAAATATACAAATATATAAACATATATGTAAAAAAACGGGTGCATATGATAATAACATATGCAAATATTTTGTTGCATATGTTTTCATACAAATAAAAATATGCAAATATTTTATTGCATATGTTTTCAAGAATAGGGGAATCGTAGATGGACTCAATCTCCTCTTTTCTCCAATCATTCCTCGCCCCATTTCTTACGGACATCTCCGCCTCCAACGCCATCGCAGACGACGAGAAATTAGCCGTCGCCGCCGAGGCTGCGCGAAACTGGACCTAAAATATATGAGTTCAATTATATCTTCAAAACATCTAATAACATTAAAAAAAAAAAATTAAATCGTAATAAATCATTTAAAAATAATAATAATAATATCTGAATCCTCTATTTCTAATTTATTTTATAATTCTTGAGAATCTATGATACTTTTCAATTTATTTTTTGCAAAAAGACTATACACAAATCGCCTAAAAATTATGTTGTTTTAGAAAACTCAAGTTATAATAGTTTAATGGATATTTTGAATGATAGAAGTAAAAAAAGTGCATCCCAAATCGTGAACTAACAGAAAAATCAAAAGAATAAAAAACTTGATACAGATCGAAATATTAAATTCGAGTTAAAGAAAAACTTTGAGAACACATATTGTTCGGTGAGTATAAAATCAAATTCCAAGCATATGCCTTATTTTGAAAAAATCCTACTGCTAGTTGTGTGTTATCCACCTTCGGCGGCGTGTACCCGTCGACGCCACCGTCATCCATTGATGCCGGCAGCTGAACGTGAATCGACGGGAGCCGACGACAACGAAATCGACGGGCAGTCGAGCACTCACTAAATACAGAGACGACGGATAGAGTAAAAAATGAACATTCAAGACTAAAAGGTACCATCGATCAATACAGGGTTGATGCACATGAAGAAAAACTGGAAAGGTAGATCCAAAAAAGATATTAATACAAATGAATGAAATTTGTGTATAATATTGATTTTGATTGTGAATAAGGAAAGTCAAATAAATTCATTTATTTTGGTATTATTGAATTGAAATTTGAAAAAGGAAAGACAATTGAATCAATCAAAGATTGTTGGAGAATTGACGAAAATTATGGAAATATGAAGAATTCAATTAAAATATAATTATATTTTAAATTAATCGTGCCTTCTAAAGAAAAGGGCATAAATGAGTTTTTATACAGGTTTTTGACCTTAATTCTAATACTATAATTTTTTGTCTTTATTTCTAGTTGTGTCTATACGATTGCCCCTTATCCTAGTTAAACTTGATCTATTAATGAAAAATGTAAGTTATATATTAATGAAAAGTGTATGTTATTATAACTGAAAAGTGTATGGTCTATTAATGATTATAACTGAAAAGTGTATGTTCTATTAATGAAAAATGTAAGTTATTATATTAATGAAAAGTATATGTTATTATAACTGAAAAGTGTACAATATTATAACTGAAAAGTGTATGTTAATATAGCTGAAAATAACATTGAAAAATGTCAATTTCTGTATACAAAAAAAAAAATCGAAAAAAAAATTGAAAAAAAAAGTCAAAGTTTGAACGATCACGGTCAGCAGTTGACCAGTCAAAGTCCACTAAAGTACACCATGTACTTGAGTGCATAAGAGACACACTCATTTGATCATGTATCTTATAGATATGCATCTTGTATCTATAAATACAATAATTGTAAACCTTTATATTCATTTAATGAAATTAAAATTTAAAAACTTGGATTTTTTTTTTTTTTAATGTTCGGATAGTCAACCACCCGAATGAAATGTATGCAAGAAGGTCCTGGTTGTGTACAATATGTACGTATTTTATTAATTCCTAATA
This sequence comes from Galeopsis tetrahit, assembly GCA_963675135.1. Lineage (NCBI taxonomy): Eukaryota > Viridiplantae > Streptophyta > Magnoliopsida > Lamiales > Lamiaceae > Galeopsis > Galeopsis tetrahit. The sequence goes on along the minus strand of OY776126.1, from coordinate 64,064,805 downwards.
TTATTTATTTTTCATTTTAATTACTACTCCAATATTAAGTTTATTATTTATTTTTCTCACTGAAATAGTATCATATAGTGTACCTCATTATTTAACTACATTTTCCTAGCTTTTTTAGTTTTTTGCATAATCTTAATTGACGTTGTTAGACTTTATATTAGGGTTGTATATTCTTGTATTCACTTTATATTAGCTTATCCCACATCGAATAGTGTATAATATTCACTGATCCATACAACCAATTCATTTTTCCTTCCGTTGACCCCTCCACATTGACGACTGTGTTGACAACAGCTGCCTCTCCGCGCTGTTTGTTTCATTCGATCTCGCCAGAGATAATTCCCTTTATTGTTTCTCCTAAATCCTCTCATATATCATGCGTGGGAGATCCATAGTCAAAGAGGGTTAGTGAATGAGCAAAGAAAATCCATATATAGACAATCCTTCACTCCATAGTCAAAGAGGGTTAGTGAATGAGCAAAGAAAATCCATATATAGACAATCCTTCACTATTTAGTGAAGGGCATAATTATTTTTGTTGGGAGATTCCTTAGGTAATTCAATATTTTCTTTTAGTGACTCGTTCTGTCAATAAGTTTATGCATGAAATTAAGAGTATTGTAGATGAACCGTCTCTTCTTGGTGCTGGAACAATACGCTATTATTACACCCCTTTTAACACACTATAAAATAGATATGGTGATACATGGTCTATAATTGCACTTACTTTGTAAGGTGGGTTAATATGTATGTCAATTCTAATTATTGAAAACTATTCACTACTACAAAATACCCCTTATAGTGATGCTTTATTAGTGACTCTTATAAATAAGCGTCGCCACTATTAATATATAAAGACGCTTGCAATTTCTCGCTGGGTTTAGTGACGCTCAAGTGGTTATAGGATCATGATGTAATTTTAGGAGTGGTGGTTTTAAATTTTATTTTTTAACTACCATTTCTATTTTTTTCTCAATAATAATTATAATTAATCACTCCTAAACCTCCTAACAATTTTAAATCCCGCTAATCTTTTCTTTATTATTCTCTAATTTTGCAGTTCCTCAAGGAGAGCCCTAATCTTTGTTTATTCTCCAATTTCGTTGTTCCTCAAGGAGTTAGCCCTAATCGTTGTTTCTTTTACGTCACCAATTTTCATTTTCAACTTCGTCCATTTTCTCAAACGCAGAAGAGAGTTAGCCATAGAATCTCTTCTCGGTTTTGTCTATTCTCTCTTATTTAGCACAAATTCCGATCCTCTTTGTTATTGTTGGGTATTCTTCAATTTGAATGAACTTAAATTTAGTTTCTTGATTTTTTTGATTCCTCTTGGGTTATTGTTTTGTATTTGCTCTGATTCAGGGGAGGATATAATGAAGTACGAGTGGGTACAGTTGCACCAAATATCAAGAAACTTTACCTATTATCCATGGATTTTGGATTGATTTTTCCTGCTCTGTTTTGTTTTTGATTTCTATTCAACCATGGGTTCAATTTATGTTTATTCTCCAATCTGAGAAGTGGGTTTGAATTCCGAGTGGTTGATTTTTTCATGCTCTGCTTTATTTATGTTTTCGATTTGATTCGAATTCATTCTTAATTGATTGTCACGTGAAGATGTGCTGGTTTAAGTTCAATTAATGCACTACATCTGCATATGTTCATATGATGTAATTCTCTTGGTATCTCTTAATTGAGTTTGTTTAATATTTACTGGATTGAATAGTTTAGTTAGGTGCTGAGAATGATAAATGACTAAAGTAGTTTACTAAGGCAGATGATTATTGATTCAATGGCCACGTTATTTATCATCTTTCTTTATTTAACCACCTTTTTCTGGAGGCCTCAAATATTCATTTTTTACTAGATTGAGTATGTTTTTTATTTCCTTTTGTTCTCTTTGTTTGAGTAAGTTGTGTTGATATAAGCACGTTAGAGTCACATAATTTTTTTTACGTCATTGAAGGTCAATCGTGAATAAAAAATATGACAGCATAGAAAAATAGTTATCCGATGCTATTGAATATATTAATGATGGCTTGTTGAACATTACTGCTTTTCAAGATGGTTTTTCAGAAAACTCTACTCGTATTAGAGAGAATGCTAGTATTTATTAACGGGCAAATCTTTTTAGCTTTACCTAGATCAGGGTATTACTGGCTTCAAGATGTTTTTTCAACAATTTCAACATGTGTTGGATTTCGGCATCCAGATTTAAAAGCTGAAAAGTAGGAGCTTCAGTGTACTTACTCCACAAATTTAATTGATATTTTTATGGAGGGCATATGAATTTTCCTTCCTTTAGATTAATCTTCATCCTATTGCCAAGTACTTATACATAATCTTATTCCCACTTCATGTTACATTCATTAACGATCCTTTTCCTTAATTTTCCCAGAGTTTCTCCAATGTTCCTAACCTAGGTCCTCCTCCAAACGCATCTTGCTAGGCCAATCTCACTTTTTTTGTTTATGTAGTTGTTTAATATATTTGCTGAATTTCATTATAGGTTTAATTAATAGCAATCATTTTAGGAAATTTAATAATTCATAAACTACATAAGCAACGTTAAAATAACTGAAGGATGTGAATTCAATTTTTTTTCTTATACCATTTTTTTCTAAATTTGCAAATATAAAATGTTTTACCAGGCGGCTGGACATAAAATAGTAAGCAAAATAACCCTGTTCTATATCTAGGAAATTGATGGCAGCAAAACAGTATAACTTGTGACAGAGGACGCCAAAGATCCCAAGAGTTAAATTTTCTGGTAAATTGGGATAGTATATATTACACATTATTCCCAATTTTTTTTTTTAATTAATGCTGGTTGATGCGGCCTAAAAATGTCACCTAATAAGAAGTCGACACGTGTATAGAGGATAAGATAAAAGTGAAAAGATCAGATTATATAATACTCTCCGATGAAGAATCCCCTCTGGAGATCCCTTTGGAGGGAGCTCCGTCTGGAAAGAAGCTTCAGGAAGAATCAGTTTTGACATAAGGTTGTGAGCCTTAAATGTAGGGAGATTCCGCCATTTTCGGTCCAGACTTGATAAGAGGAAGACCTTATCCTCCTTTATCTTAGGGAACCAAGTCTACTAAGAAGGAGTGTTGCCGAGTCTTCACGAAGTGGAGAGAAGGGAGGACTTCGTCCACTCAGCAGGGCCGAGTCTTATGGGCAGCTCCGAAAGAAGAGGAAGACTTGACTTCCTCTCGAGGAAAGATTTCTATAAATAAGTAAATCCAAGGAGATTTCCAGGTTAGACATTCTTATATTAAAAACTTGATATACAAAACGCAAAACACCTTTTTGATATTCTTTGAGAACTGATTTGATACATCAAGGATCTCGAGATCCTTGGGAGATTTTTATAAGCCCTATACTGACTTAGGCTTCGGAGTGTCCACGTCGGACCCCCCTCCGGCGTGTTCTTTGCAGGGTTCTTGAAGATTTCGAGTGAAGGCAGCATACTTGGAGTGATTGTACGTGTTCGAAGAGTGGGACATCCAATCTAGAGGACACGCAATCCTCTCGTGCAAATTTTGGCACATCAACTGGCGCCGTCTGTGGGAACGAGTTGAAAGATTTTCTCACGAATTTCTACCTATTCGAGCAAATGGGTGGCGGAAACAAAACATCTACTTCGGGAAAGAAGAATCTTCAAGGGGAAAATTCCCCTTTGCCAACGGATCCCCCATCAAGGGGAGGCCTGGGGAAAGATCCAATCCATACTCTTTCTGGATCAAATCAGCCATTGGCGCATACCCCAGGCTTGGGCGACGAAAGACATCCCCTACCGGTCGGGGAGAGAGTAACAGAGAACCTTGAAGCCCCAGAGTGCCAGAAAGCGGATCCTCAGCGAGAAGATATTCTAGACTCGGGGCCGCTCCCGATCTCTCCCGATCAGTTGAACGCCCTCATTAAGCAAGCTGTAGAGAGAGCCTTCGCGGATCAAAGAGATCGGGTTCCCAGAGCTGCACCAGGAAACCTGGAGGTACCTGCCCCGAGACCCCAAGATGAGGCACCCGTAGCCTCCCAAGTGTTGTCCAAGGAAATGGGGATGCGGGCGGAAGAAGACGATAAGGTGTCCTCCCGAGCGGAGAGAACCATTCCCCTTCGGAATACAAGAAGGAATGCAGATCTGGCACCCCGAGAGACAGAACTCCCTGAAGCAGAAGAAAGCACGGATGATACCTACGGAGGGCCAGTTAGTGATCAACTACAGGCCCTGCAGAAGGAGATGAAGGATATGAGGAAACAGATGAATAATCGAGCAAGTAGATCCGCGTATGTTTCTGGATGTCAGTTCTCTCCTAGCATACTACAGGATGAACTACCATTCAATTTCAAGCCCCTCAATTTCGAATACGACGGTACGGCTGACCCTTATGAACACCTAGTAAGATTTGGGAATGCTGCGCTATTACACCGCTACGGAGAAGGAATCAAGTGCAGGGTGTTCCTGACCACCCTGGCAAAAGCGGCGCAACAATGGTTCACTCAACTAGAACCTAATACTATCCGATCCTGGGAGGAATTCAGTGAGTTATTTCTCCATCAATTTGCAAGTGCCCGGAGGCAACCACGGGCCACTTTGACCCTCTTCAATCTGAGGCAGGGGGAGAGCGAGAGTTTGAGAGCTTTTCTCCGGAGATTCAATCAGGCAGCTCTGGAGGTCCCTACAGCTTCTCCGGAGGTGAAGATCAACGCTCTCACCAACGGATTACGGGATGGAGATTTCTTCTCTTCCTTAGCTAAGAAGCCAGTTAAGAATTTTGATGCGTTGCTACACAAAGCAGAGAAGTACCTCACTCTGGAGGAGGTCCGTAAAGCCAAAAGACTGGAGGTTAGGCCACAGGATCGAGAGAGAAGAAGAGAAGGTCCCTCCAGACGACCCAGCCTAGAGGTCCCTCGGACCTCTGGATCATCAAGAGATAGCAATCCCTCCGGAGGTCCCCGGTCTGGCCCTCGTGGGAGGTTTGAGAAATACACGCCCTTGAGGATTGAGCCTGCTGAAGTACTGGAGGTAGCAGGAGATCATCCAGACTTGAAATTCCCCTATTCCAGAGGTCGAGGACCTCAGAAGCCTAAGTCTGATCGATTTTGCCGATTTCACAATGAATATGGACATAACACAAATCAGTGTTACCACCTGAAAGACGAGATTGAGAGGATGATCCAAGCGGGCCATCTAAAAGAATTTATATTTAGAGACAGACAGGGCCCTCGAGGGCAGAAGCGAAAAGACCATGAAAGAAAACCGGAAGAGAAGGAAACCAGAGAGGCGGCCGAAGATATGCCCCCTCCACCGCCGAAGAGAGGAGTGATTCACATGATTGTGGGAGGACCAGCCGATGGAGATTCCTTTCGGAAGAGAAAACGGAGTGTCCGAGCTCTAAAAGCAGAGCAAGGGGGTCAGTTAACAGAAGTAAGACGTATGACGGAGACGCCCAATATCCGATTTGGGCCGGAGGATGTGAAGGGAGTTAAGGAAGATCACAACGATGCTCTGGTGATCACTACCGACATAGCTGGGTTCGATTTTGCTCGAATCTTCGTAGATACGGGGAGTTCGGCTGACATTATGTTTTTTAAATGTTTTAAGAGAATGGAGCTGAGTGTGAAGCTGCGTCCTGTAGATACCTCTCTGTATGGTTTCTCCGGAGGTGCCATCCAACCTTTGGGATTAGTAATGTTACAGGTAGGATTGGGGGACGCTCCAGCTCGGAAGGTCCACTTGGTGGAGTTCCTTATTGTAGACATCCCCTCATCATACAATGTTGTGATGGGACGACCTAGCCTGAATCTCTTTCAGGCAATCATTTCTACATTTCATATGAAAATGAAATTCCCTACAGCCACAGGGGTGGGAGAAGTAAGAGGAGACCAGTACCAAGCACGGAAGTGCTATGCAGAGTCTGTAAAGATGGCGGACAGAGCCCTAACTAAGGGCCTGGAGCAGACGAGAGGAGATGACCCTGAGGTCAAGAGGAAGAAAGTAGAGGGAGAAACACCTGAACAGGTGAATGTTAAAACAGACGAGGAACTAATGAGCGTGGAGCTCTTCCCAGGGAAACTCGGCTTTGCCACTAAGATAGGTACCCAACTGGGACCTGAGCTCACAGAGAAGGTAATCTTTACATTACGTCGAAATTCCGATATATTTGCATTTTCTCCAGCTGACGTGACAGGGGTCCCTCCGGAGATAGCAATACATTGCCTTAATGTTGATCCAAAGGCAAAGCCCGTGAAACAGAAACTACGAAATTTTGGAATTGAAAAGAATAACATCGTGAAAGAAGAAGTCGAGAAGATATTGAAAGCAAGACACGTGGTGAAAGTCCAATTCCCCGAATGGCTCTCCAATGCTGTGCTAGTGCCTAAAGGGGGAGGGAAATGGAGAATGGGCATCGATTTCAGGGACCTCAACAAGGCATGCCCTAAAGACCACTATTCGTTACCAAGAATAGACCAGTTAGTAGATGCAACTTCAGGCTTCGAGCTGCTAAGCATGATGGATGCATACCAAGGATACCACCAGATCCAGCTAAACCCCTCAGATGTCTCCAAAGTGTGCTTCATAGCAGCGTGTGGAATGTTCGGCTATGTTCGAATGCCATTCGGATTAATCAATGCTGGAGCAACGTATCAAAGGATGGTCGATGCTGTCTTTCGGAGACAGTTGGGGAGGAACATGGAGATATATGTAGACGATATGCTGGCTAAGAGTGTAAAGGCAGATCAGCATGTGGAAGATCTAGAGGAAATTTTCCAAGTAATTCGAGAGAACGGCATCAAGTTGAACCCCGCCAAGTGCTCTTTTGGAGTAAAATCAGGGAAGTTCCTCGGATACATGGTCACTCAGAGAGGTATAGAAGTGAATCCAGCCAAGGTGAAGGCTGTACTGGATATGCAGCCACCGAGAAACGTGAAAGAGCTCCAGACGCTCAATGGGAGGATTACAGCATTGAGCAGGCTCATAGCTAAGTCTGCCGAAAAGAGTCATCCTTTCTTTAAGATTCTCAAGAAAGGAACCAAGTTTGAATGGAATGAAACATGCCAACAGGCCTTTGAAGACCTGAAGCATCATTTATCCCAGCTACCGAAGCTGACAAAGCCTTCTCCGGGAGATACTCTCATTTTGTATCTCTCCGTAGGGGAATTCTCACTAAGCACCGCCTTGGTTAAAGAAGAGGGATCTCTTCATTATCCTATTTATTACGTCAGTAAGGTCATGCAAGGGGCTGAAACTCGATACTTAGAAATTGAAAAGGCTGCTCTGGCAGTGGTAGTTACAGCGCGAAGGCTGCGCCCATATTTCCTCTCTTACAAAATACTGGTCCGCACTAATTACTTTCTGAAACATGTGATAGGACGAGAAGACCTCTCTGGAAGGATGGTGAAATGGGCAATCGAGCTCCAAGAATCTGATGTGGATTTCGAGCCACGGAAAGCCATAAAAGCCCAAGCTTTGTCCGACTTCATCCAAGAGTCGACCAAACCAGAGGAAGCTGAGGGATGGAAGGTATATGTAGATGGCTCAGTGACTCTGAGCGGATGCGGAGCGGGGATTGTTCTAGCAGGCCCTCAAGGAGAGGACCTACAATTTGCAGTGAGGTTTCGATTCATGACCTCGAATAATGGAGCGGAGTACGAAGCTTTGATCAGAGGAATGGAGGTGGCATTAGAATTGGGAGCTCCAAAGGTAACCCTATACTCAGACTTCCAATTAGTTGTTCAACAGGTGAATGGGGAGTATATAGCCAAAGATAGTAGGATGGTCGCCTATCTGGAACGAGCCAAAGAAGTGATGGGCAAATTCCAAGAGTGCGAGGTAGTCCAGATACCTCGAGAGAAAAATATGCAGGCGGATAGCCTCTCCAAACTCGCTAGCTCCACAGAGTTTGATGGACAAGGAACAGTGACCTTGGTAGTGGCAGAAAGAGAGACCCTGGAGAACCCCATTGGTTCCATTGAGGAGGAAGATGATTGGAGAAGAGCCATATGGGTGGAACTCACTAAGGGAGCAGACGCCCCTACCACCAGAGAGACCCGAGCCCTTCAGATCAAATATTGTATTATCGGAGGGCACTTATACAAGAAATCGTTCACACAACCATATTTGAGGTGTATATCAACCCGAGAAGCGATGTACACACTCAAAGAGATCCATGAAGGTGATGCAGCTAGTCATGAAGGATACAAAGCAGTGGTGAAGAAAGTTTTAAGGGCTGGATTATATTGGCCCTCCATGACAGAAGACGCTAGGGAATTTGTGAAAAAATGTGTCAAGTGTCAGAAAAATGGTCCATTGATAAGGACCCCTGCGGAAGAGATGGGAGCTATGCACTCTCCCTGTCCCTTTGCTAAGTGAGGAATCTATTTGGTAGGACCCTTCCCTCCAGCCTCCGGAGGAAGGAAATTTCTGATAGTAGCAGTGGACTATTTTAGCAAATGGGTGGAAGCTGCTCCTCTGGCTACGATAGATGAAGAAAATGTGATTAAATTCTTGAGAAAACAGATTTGTTGCAGATTCGGAGTACCCAGAATATTGGTCTCTGATAATGGAACACAGTTTAACGGAGAAAATGTACAAGGATGGTGTGCAAGACTAAACATAATACAGAGATTCACCTCTGTAGCTCATCCTCAAGCCAATGGACAAGTGGAGGTTACTAATTGAACGATAGTTGATGGTATTCGAACAAGACTGACGAAGATAGGAGGAGGATGGGTGAACGAGTTAGACAATGTATTGTGGTCATATAGAACTAGTCCAAAGACAGCAACTGGAGAGTCCCCATTTCAGCTGGTCTACGGAGCCGCGGCGGTGATATCTCCAGAGGCCGTGTTGCAGTCGCATCGAATTGCCCAATTTGAAGAACATCAGAATGAAAGATTGATGAGAGAGGCCCTAGATTTAATGGAAGAATAAAGAGAGATGTTTAGAGTACGTGCTGAAAGGTATAAGAGCAGAATTAAAGCCGCATATGACCGAAGGGTGATCCCGAGGTCCTTCAGAGCGGGGGACCTGGTATTAAGAAGAGCTGATGCCCTAAAGAATACGGGAAAGTTGGAGCCGAACTGGGAGGGGCCTTATAAAATCACACAGGTACTGAAGGGAGGAGCCTATAGATTACAGAGCATGGAAGGGGTCGACATAGCTAGACCCTGGAACGTTTGCCATTTGAAGAGATTCTTTATTTGAAGAAAGTGTAAGGTCTTGAGACAATTTATGACTTTTGTTTTGTGATTTTTTGCATGGATTCATATTTTGCTTAATGTATTTTGTGGCTTCACCGGAGCTCTTTTTTCCTCTCTACGGGTTTCCCCTTTGGGGTTTTTCCGTAAAGAGGTTTTTAATGAGACCGGCGTAGGTTATCTATGGCCTATGGCGTAGGTTATCTATGGCCAAGTGGGTTACTGAAATGAGAAGATTTTATGAATTAAAATCTTTTAAGAATTCGAGTGAGAAACACTCAAAGGCCTAGTGGCCGAGGTGCTCCAGAGAGCCCTCGTCTTACTTGAGACCCAAGTGGGTTACTGAAATGAGAAGATTTTATGAATTAAAATCTTTTAAGAATTCGAGTGAGAAACACTCAAAGGCCTAGAGGCCGAGGTGCTCCAGAGAGCCCTCGTCTTACTTGAGACCCAAGTAGGTTATTGAAATGAGAAGATTTTATGAATTACAATCTTTTAAGAATACGAGTGAGAAACACTCAGAGGCCTAGAGGCCGAGGTGCTCCAGAGAGCCCTCAACGTACTTGAAACCCAAGAAGGTTAATTAATGAAAGGAGAAGATTTTTTGCGAATAAAAGTCTTTTAAGCACAAGAAAGTGAAAAGAAAGTGAAATGCTTAGAGGCTTAGAGACCAAGATCCTCCAGAAAGCCCTCACCATGCTTGAGAATTACAAAGACTAGATAATGAAAAGGACAGATTTTATGATGAGGATGTCCACCCATAACCAAGCCACTTGAAATCAAAAGACAGGACAACCAAGCGATGATTCCAACGTAGCCTACAAAACCAACAAAAAGGGGGGAAGAGAGCACACCTCCAACATATTCTTTGCTGGTCTTGTAAGTTACTCATGCAAACATAGAAGAAAAAGCACGCCAACAGAGAAGCAATATCGAGCCAATACGATCACTAAAAAAGCCCCCACATATCCAGGAGTGTGGGGTCCCCTACGAAGTATGAGAACAAGTATTATGAGCAGAAAATGAAAAGAGTGCAGCAAAACGAAGGAAAAGTAAATTGTTCATTGTGACCACGGCAATATGAAATCTAAACTGCTTTCTCAGCAGCAGATTCCTCGGCAACAGCCCCCTCGACCTCAACTCCTTCAATTCCTCTAGCAGCGCCCTCCTCTTCAGCGACATGGTTGCTAGATCCTCCGCCCTCCTCTGGACCCTCTGTACCTTTCACGGTATCTTCAACGCTTGTCCCTCCATCTACCTTTGTTGCCATCTCTGGAGCAGAGGCATAAGGATAAACTAAACGCTCCAGGGGTTTAGCTCAGCCATGCTCACCTTAGCAGCCTGCAACTTGGTGATGGCCTGATTCATGTCGGGGCTCTCCTTAGGATCCCCAAGAATTTTGGAGGAGTAGCGAGTTGATCCAGGTGGAACTCACGGGAGTAGGTCCCATCGAACCCCGGGGCTGAGTGTTCGGCCACAGCATTGCTGAAGCCATGGTCGATGAAATGAGGGATATGGGGCCCCATGGCGCATAAGAAGCTCGAGCTCTTTAGGAAGCCGGACAGCCACTGAGTATGGAGAGTCCCCAAGAACTCTTGACCCAAGGAGGAAGTGAATAGAGACGTAATGCAAGCCTGCACGCCGACGTCTGGTAACTCGCATTCCATCCGTCCCACCTCCTGCACGAGATATTTAATCCTGGCTGCATCCTTCTTGCTTTGAGTCCGTAGAAGAGATAACTCCTCAGCCAGAGCTTGAGCTCGTTTATGAGCTTTGTCTTTCTCCGTAGTGATCTCCTTGAGGGTCGACTGAAGAGAAGATGTTTCGGCCCAGAGAAGTTCGAGCTCAGCCACCATCTCAACTCCTTGGTCGAGTATCTTAGTATAGATAAGACCAAACTACAAGAGAAAAAGAAGTAATGTTTAGGATGTGAAGAAGGCAGAGATCTGAAAATAATAGAAATTACCTCGGAAAAAAGATGAGCCCCTCGGAGCAATAGATCTTCAGGGAGAGGCGTGTCGAATAACTCAGCGTTGGGAGGAGCAGGACATTGGTCGATAAGACGGTGGAGAGGCTCGTACACAGTAGGAGGGGGAGATTCCTTCTCAGCACGGGTCCCTTTTCCCTTCTTCTTCTTAGAGGTGCCACAGTCAGAAAAGAAGGCATTGGCAGCTGATCGGGTTCTCCTAGCAACTGAACCAGGAACTTGAGTGGATGAACCGGGGAGAGGAGGAACCTTTGAAGGGCTCCCTGGAGCTGGGGTCTTTGCTGAGCTCTCGAGAGCAGGAGACGGAGGAGCTTTTGGAGGATCTTCTGGAGCGGATAATACAGGGGTCTTCACTATGCTGAGAGCAGGGGCATCCCGTGAGATGTGAGTTAGCCAACTCCTTACTGCAGATAACCAAGAAGATGTTCAGAATGTAGAAAAATAGCCACATACGAGAAGTAAGAAACAAGAATAAAAGATTTTTTACCATCTCGAGAATCTAAAGGGAAGTCTTGAGGGCAAAAGCCAAAGTGGGAGAGGATGCGAGGATTTTTACAAATACCAGGAATATCGAAATAATCGTGCAGATGGATGTGAGTATTGAGATCAGTCATAACAGTATGATTGGAAACAGAATAAGCTTTCAAAGGAGCAGGAAGTACTCCTGGGTTGTGGAATATCCAATCCTCGTGAGGAAATGACCAATCAGTGGGGCTTGTAACAAAAAAATAATAATCTCGCCAGGATGAGTCTTCTTCATGGAGTTTTTTCAGAAACTTACAGACACGAGACCTTCGCCCACTAACATAAAAGAAGCCATCGTTCACTTTACAAGAATGTTGGCTCAGAAACAGTTCAGCAGACGGGTCACCCCCATTCCCTTTCACTAGGATGAAAAAGCCTATCATTGTACGGATAGCATTCGGAGTAAACTGGTTAAGAGGGATCTGCATGCGAGTCGATATGGCAGCCAAAGAGGGATGAATCGGAAATCGTAGTCCTGCCCTAAGTTCAGCTTCGAAAAAAGCAAGAGTCCGGGGTTGGGAGAGATTTGGGCGTTCATTTGAGCGAGGAACGCGAAAGGTATATTCCGATGGAAAACCATAGGCATGAGTAAGGCTAACTAGATGAGTATGGTCGATTTGGGATGAAGGGGAAATCTTATTATCTGGACTCCCCATCGGAGAGGGAGTCAATTTAGAGGAGTTTTGGCTGAGAGTTTCAGGCGGAGAAAGGGGGCTTGACATCGAGTTACAGTGCTAATAAAAGAAGAAAAAAAGATAGCTGGGTTACCTTGATTAGAAGGACTACGGAATCGGTCGGGGCGTCCGGCGACGGCGAAAACTCGGGAGGAAGAACACCGAAGGAGAAAGATGAAGACGATATGAGACTTTTGGGAGGAAATGAAATTTGAAAAAGGAAGAAAAGAAAAGAGGCGGTTGTGTGGAGTAAATGGGAGAAGATATGGTTGATAAGAGGAAGACCTTATCCTCCTTTATCTTAGGGAACCAAGTCTACTAAGAAGGAGTGTTGCCGAGTCTTCAGGAAGTGGAGAGAAGGGAGGACTTCGTCCACTCAGCAGGGCCGAGTCTTATGGGCAGCTCCGAAAGAAGAGGAAGACTTGACTTCCTCTCGAGGAAAGATTTCTATAAATAGGTAAATCCAAGGAGATTTCCAGGTTAGACATTCTTATATTAAAAACTTGATATACAAAACGCAAAACACCTTTTTGATATTCTTTGAGAACTGATTTGATACATCAAGGATCTCGAGATCCTTGGGAGATTTTTATAAGCCCTATACTGACTTAGGCATCGGAGTGTCCACGCCGGACCCCCCTCCGGCGTGTTCTTTGCAGGGTTCTTGAAGATTTCGAGTGAAGGCAGCATACTTGGAGTGATTGTACGTGTTCGAAGAGTGGGACATCCAATCTAGATGACACGCAATCCTCTCGTGCAAATTTTGGCACATCACTGGTCAATCTCATCTTTCATGCAATTTGAATCATTAATTAAATATGTATTGTGAATGCACTGCTATTTTCAATATATAATCTTATATGGTGTGATATCAATTTGTTAAAAGAAATTGTATACTTTATTTGTGTGATCTGATATGAATGAGAGTCTTTGATCGAGTAAATATTTCTTTTGTGGAAGATAAAAACAAGCCTTCTGATGTAGGTCTAGAGCAAGAAGTTCAGCTAGTTTGATATTGGAAAGGTTCTTTGAATAGACAGAATGGGGGTCCTCGATCAATCCCCACAATTAAATATTTGCATGTGCACGAGTTTTACGATCAACTCTTTTATTTTACTCATTCTCATTTCCTAATCCACAATCTGTGTGGTATGATTGTTTGGACTTTAAAATTTCAGAACTTCAAACTTGAATTATTGAGATAAATAATTTTGGAATCTGTGTGGTTGTTTGCACTTAAAATTTAGGAACCTCAGATTTGAATTATTGAGATAAATAATTTATCTTTTATGTAGATGGGATACTTTGTATGCCACCTCCCTCAATCTTTCTTCTTCCTAGTGATATGGATAAAATGTGTCATCTAATGACATATTGACACGTGGTCTCCAAGTAAATTATACTTAAACCAATTATATATTATATATTTATTCTTTATTTGTCTTCATTATTGTATTGATGGTGGGCTTTGGAGATATCCAATTGGGCTTAGAGTGGGCCCAAAACATACAAGAATCAGGTCAAATGGGCTGGATCAGCCCCAAGAAGAACGAGTCAGAGGCCCTTCCACCTTTGTAGCAGAGTAGCTGGGCCTGAACCTGGATTCTTGCTATCTAGAGCTGGGGAGCTCGAGCACACCAGGTCCTCGAGGTTTGAAAACCCGAGTCTTGAGCTCCTGACTTTGACCATGCTACACGAATGATTAATGGGCCAGATTATCTCGCCCACTCCCCCTATTTTCGGAGTTTCCAGGCGTGAGTAAGAGGTGTAGGAGGTTATGGGCTTAGCCCACAAGTTGGGAAGTTGAGAGAAAAGGGGAAGTGGATAACCCTTCCCCTAAGAGGTACTATTTAAACACTTTTACTTGCTATTTATGGATCATGAACAACTTAAACACTTAACCAACTTAAAAACACAGTTTCTCACCGAAAAAGTGCCTGCCATTCTTTCCGGCGAGGCTGTAAGAGCTAAACCTAAGTTGACCTACCTTGAAAGCCTGTTTTCTCCGATTAGTACTACTCTAAGCTACAATCGAGCTCCTGATACTTTTCGACCATATTTCTGACTTGAGCGTCAGAGGCCCAATGTCGGGGACCTCTCCGGTAGGGTTTTTGCAGGTTTCAAGGCCTCTTGGAGACGAAGAGTGCAGTTATTATCCACTGGACGTTTGCGTAGTCTTCGACATAAGATTATACAACCGTTCTAACCGTTGTGTGTTATTTTTTAACACATCAACTGGCACCGTCTGTGGGAAATTTCTGAATTTAGACGTGAGAGTTTGATAATCGCCATGGGAGGAGATCGTGGCATTTCTCCATTAACGAAAGACAGTTGAGGGGCTCCGATATCCCCTGTCCCTATAGGATCTGTAACGGTGACAGAAAGAGGCACTGGGCAATCCATTCCTCCACCTGCCTCTGTGATAGGATCGTCTGTGGGCCGAGGAAAAGGTCCAGCATCCACGACTTTGCCGCCCCTTCATACTGAAAGAGATACACCTCTGGAAGTAGCTCCGCCTCCGACACCTGTGGTCTATGGGACCTCAAGACCCGCTCGGAGGGGCTGGAGGAACTACTCCCGTTATAACTGACGATGTGGCTGCAACCCCCCGGTGTTCCCAATGCCGAAATGATGATCGTGACACCGAGCATTTGAACACGATGGTCGCACGAGCCATAGAAAGAATGATGGCAGCCCAAAAGGGACTGATAATCCCGACACCTTCGAGAGTAGCAAACACTGGAGGTCCTCGAGGACCTGACCGAGTACCTGGAGCTTCTCATAACTTCTCACGAGACATAGGAGGCCAGGGTGAAAGAGAAGATAAGTTGCCATCTCAAGCAGATATAAGTGCTCCTATGCCGAATAAGAGGGGTCTATAGCCTCGGAGGTTGAGGAAATTACGGATGATACTTACCCTGGGCCTGTGAGCGACCAGCTTCAGGCATTGAAGGAGGAAATGAAGGCCATGAGGAAAAGAATGACAAGTCACGTAAGTAGACCTACTCTTGGGCTGGATTCAGTAATCTTGAACCAAACACCATCAGCTCAGCAATTGTTCACCTAGCTTGAACAAAACACCATCAGCTCGTGGGCTGGATTCAGTGAGCTCTTCTTACACCAGTTCGCAAATGCAAGGAGACAGCCCCGAGCCACCTTAACATTGTTCAACCTAAGGCAGGGAGAGGCGGAGAGCTTGCAAGCTTTCCTTAAAAGATTCAATCAAGCAGCTCTGGAGGTGCCCACAACCTCCCAGGAAGTTAAGATCAATGCCTTGATCAATGGATTACGAGATGGAGACCTTTTATCCTCTCTAGCAAAGAAGCCAACCCAAGCGTTTGATGAGTTATTACATCAAGCAGAAATATATCTCACTTTGGAGGAAGTCAGGTAGGCCAAGAGGTCAGAGGCGAAAGCAACTATGAATGACAAAGTAAAGGAATCTGCAACAAGAAGAACTTCTTCTGAGTTAGCAAGGAGATCTTCAGGATCTGGAGGTCCTAGAAATGCCGGAGGTCCCGGAGGACCAAGGAATTATGGGTCCAGATCAGAATCAATAGGTATAATCCTTTGAAGTTGGAACTCGCTGATGTGCTCGATGTGGCAGGTGACCATCCGGATATGAGATATCCCCCTAACCGAAGCAGAGAACCTTTGAAGCCTAAGGATGGCAGATACTGCCGTTTCCACAATAAGTATGGCCACGACACAAATGAATGCTTCCACTTGAAGAATGAGATTGAAAGGATGATACTAGCAAACCTTCGGAATGAATTCATCTACTGACATAGGCAGAGCTTCCGAGGGCAAAAAAGGAAAGCATACAAGCGAAAGCTAGATGAAAAAGAGAAGGAGCCCCGAACGGACGAAGAGAAATTACCTCCTCAGCCATAGAAAAGAGGCACAATACAGATGATCATGGGGGGTCCAGCTGATGGGGACTCCTTTAGACAGAGGAAATAGAATGTCTAAGCTCTAAGAGCTGGATACAAGAAAGAGATTAGAGAGGTCGAACAAGTGGTGGCTAGCCCTAGCATCCAGTTTGGTCCTGAGGACGCTTAAGAAGATCAAGAGCACCACAACGACGCTCTAGTGATAACGGCTGATATTGTAGGTTACAATGTAGCCCGGGTGTTCGTGGACACGGGGAGTTCAGCAGAAATCATGCTATTGGAGTATTTTAAGAGAATGGAGCTAAACGTAAAACTGAAGCCGATAGAAACATCGCTTTATGGATTTTCTGGAGGAGATATTATTCAACCCGTAGGATCTGTAATGTTACAGGTAGGACTGGGGAGTGCTCCAGCTCCATCCTCCTACAACGTGGTATTGGGAAGGCCAAGCTTGAATTTATTTCAAGTTGTTGTCTCAACCTTCCAGATGAAGTTAAAGTTCCCAGCCCCTGGAGGTGCTGGAGAAGTGCGAGGGGACCAGTACCAATCCCGCAAGTGCTATGTGGAATCCATCAAGATTGCTGACAAAGCTTTAAACCGAGACCTTGGAAGGACCAAAGGACACGATCTTGAATTAAAGAAGTAGAAAGTAGCTGAAGGAGCTGGAGAACAGCCCCGAATCAAAGTTACCGAGGAATTGATGGTCATAGAGTTATAGAAAGACCGGGTCCACCACGAGGATAGGGGTGCAGATGGAGCCCAAAGTGGTTGAAAAGGTAATTCATACGTTGAGAAAGAATGCAGATATCTTTGCCTTTTCCTTAGGAGACATGATAGGGATACCTCCAGAAGTGGCCATGCACCACCTCAACGTTGATCCAAAATCTAAGCCTGTTAAACAGAAGCTCAGAAACTTCGGGACGGAAAAGAACGCAATCATAAAGAACTATATAAGGATAGAATATCTCTCTAAGCTTGATTGATATACAATGAGTTTCAGCTTAGGTGTGAACTGGAAGTGTTTGGAAACTAAAGAATGATGTATTCTTTTAAAGCTAAAAGGCTTGTATGCTTGTAGTTTCCTTGACTAGTTGGATGTCTTGAATGGTTTCCAAACTCTTTTGATCTTGTGCTTTCAGCATAGTTGTCTCTTCTGATACTAAGCCTTGAGGAACTTGATTCTTGTGATCTTCTAAGCTTGTGTTCCCCCTCAACTTATGCATCTAAATATCTATAATCTGCCTAACATGTTAGCTGTTCAACTAGCCTGATCTATATGTTCCAACATTCCTGAAACATACTTATCAAAATTTGACTTATCTATCATAACATGTCTTAATGGGTTTTGGTATCTTAATCAAAATCTCATTTTATTCCCATTACTTGCAATCTTTGCTCAGTCTACACAAAGCATGCAACAAACATTTGTGAGCATAACATCTATGGCATATAACAAATACTTATGAGCTTAATGTCTAAAGCATGTCGCAAACATACTTACAAACACATACATGCAATTATGAAAATACACATATTAGCAGGAAATATGCAAGTATGGAAAGGCACCGATACGAAATTACGAGGCCTAACGCCCCAACCATTTATAAAGTAAAACGGAAGGTGTGAAAATCCCCTACTATTCAAAGAGGCACGAAGGCCTCAACAAAACGAGGGCACGAAGGCTCCTAAACCAAAAAATGGTTATAAAAAACCTCATAAAATATTCAAGTATTTCAGCAAAAAGTAAATTGTTTTAAAGTGCAGGAAATAAATAAATTAGTTTCTGGTTAAAATCCTCAAACATGAGGAGAACTTTCATATGCAGCCCCCTCAAACTCAGCTTAGTCACTGGACCCGCCTTCTTCTTCCTCGTCGCCCTCGCCGACCTCATCCTCCAACACCACATCCATTGGGTACTCTGGGGCCTCTACCGCCTTTAGATCCTCCGGCTTTACCTCCTGGTCCCGCAACTCTTGAACTTCCTTCTGCATAATCGGCAGCCACCAAGGGTTGGTAATCAACTCCTTAGGATCGCCTGGGAATGTTGGAGAAGAAGTTAGAACATCCAGCAACGTATCCCGGTTGTACACCCCATCGAAGCCTTCAGCCTGGTGCTGCGATATAGCCTTGTCGAAGCCATGATCAACAAAAAGGGGAATATACCATCCCATGGCACCTAAGAAGCTAGAACTGCGAAGGTAGGCCTCCAACCAACCCTTGTGGAGAGTCCTCAAGAACTGTTGCCCTGTAGGGGATGTGAATAGGGAGGCGAAGCAGAGCTTTACTCCAGAGCTGGGAAGTTCCAATTCCTGCTGCTGGACCTTTGATTGCAGAAGGCGAACCTCGTTGGTGTGCGCGCAAGCCTGACCCCTCAGCTTTTCCTTCTTCTGTTTAGATGCCTCCAGCTGGGCTAAGTGGTCATCAGCCCGGGTACATTTTTAAGCTGCCTGAGCTTTGTACACTTCGCTATGCTGGACGGAAGAGAGGATGTGTTCGAAGAGGCCAAAAGAGAGGAGGCCCAACTACAAAATACAACAAATGTCAGAAAGAGACAATAAGAATTAAAGAGCAGCACTGAAAGTGACAAAATTATACCTGGGCAAAGGAGTGGGCGGTCTGGATCATCTTATCCTGGAGGGTAAGCTCATTAACGACCAGATACTGCCTGGAGGAAGGTGACAGTATACAAAGCGGGAGACTACATCGGAGCGAACGTCCACTTCAGGATCCAAATCTATCGGGGCTAGCAAAGAGGCCGCATGCTTTCCCTTACTCTTATTCATAGGAACGCCTGCTTCCGAGGTAGCGGGACCCCCATCATTGGTAGCCCTGCCCGAAGAGGACCAAGTCCTCTTGGATATGGAACTAGGAGCAGGGGCCGCCAACGCCTCAGAGGCTGGAGCCCTGGAGGAACTCTCATGCACAAGAACAGGGCAGGTCTGAGCGGAGCTATTAAGAGCTGGAGCTGGGTCTCGGGTCACTTGGGACAACCAATCCATCTCTGAAATAAGAAAATAGCATAAACCAGAAAACACCAAGATTATCATATGCACAAGCAAGTAGAACCCTAGAAAACTTGAATTACTATCAGAGGGCTCAAGGGGAAGTTCTCGGGTGCTGAATCTGAAGTGGGAAAGAGCGCGGTGATTACTATAGATTGAGGAGACATCAAAGGGGCTCTGAACTTGGACATGCTCCTTGAGACTATCTAAGATGGGCATATTAAGAGATAAGCTTCGGGGGTGAGAGAGCCTCTAACCCGATGGTTTTCATAAGCCCAGCGTTGGTGAGGGAATCCCCAAGTCAAAGGAGGAGCCACGAAAAAACTAATATGCTCTCCAATCAGATCCCCCATCATGAAGTTTCCCTAAAAAGGCTCTTGCACGCCCTACTCTACCACAAGTATAGAAAACCCCGTCTAACAACTTGCAACTAAACTGGCTTAAGAAAAGCGTAAAATTCTATCATCATCCTAAGAGAATTAGGAGTGAATTGGTTTAGGGGAACTCGGAAAGCGTGTGAAATTTGGCATAAATAGTCGGGCATAGGAAACCTAAGCCCAGCCTGTAGTTGTGCGTCCCAGAATGCTAAAGAAGGGGCTTGGAAAAAGTTTGGCCTCTCATCATTGTGAGGCACTCTAACAGAAAAGTCAGGGGAAAAACTTGGGCTCGGCGGTAGGATTCTATGGTAGCCTGAGTTATAAAAGAAGTACTTGCTATCCTATCGGCTAGATGAGGGTTAGTGATGGGGAAAAGCATAGCAGGTGGGGATTCAGGACTACTATTGGACCCGAGCAAGGTGGACGGAGATCCTGGATTGCTATTCGAGCCTGAATTGATAGAATTAGAGTGGATCGACATGGCTATGAAAGCCTCTACGATCTACGAAGATAAAAGGAAAAAATGCAGATAAACTATACCTGAGAGGAGTTATCGAAGTGGTGCTTGGAACGTGGAACTCCAGCAGTTTACAATCCTTGAGCGTCGGAGTGGAAATGAAAAAATTCGAAAAAAATTGAAGTGTTGTGAAGAGGGAAAATATGTATAATGGCCGAAGTCTAGGGGACGGTTCAGATATTCTCGTATGGGCCGAATGGGCCTAAGAGTTGGCCCCAAATTAAAATTAGTCGTAGCCCAGATGCCGAGAACCTTCTAGAATTGGAGGCAACGAAGCTTGAAAGGAGGAAGAGACACATGCCTTTAATGAAGACGCCAGTTCCCGAGAAAAAGGTGATTTAATGGCTATGTGGCAGAGATTCACACGGAAGCCGAGGCGTCACACGCCTGGAAAATTAAATTGATTTAATGTTTGTACCAAGTCCGAATAACGTCCCAGCGCTCCGAGGTACCGGAGCCCCTAAGGTCATGTAGCACTTATTCCATACTTATACGAAAAATCATTTTGTCCAGGTTCAAACCCGAGGCTCTCCAAGGACCCCTTAGTCCCCAAACACAAAAAGGGTCACATAATACCCTCGAAAGGGGTTTGATCCTTATTATTATAATACCCCTTGGGTCTATGCTTCGATACTTGAAACAGGTTCTCCTTGGTAATGGATTTGAAATGTTGCCTAAGGCCTCCATACCCTGTAGATACGGGAGGTATGAGAAATAATTGACACATCATTCATTTCATACTCTCACAAGTGTAACCCACTTTATGAGAGTATGGGGGAGAGGTTGATGTGGATAAAATATGTCGTTTAATCACATGTTGACACGTGGTCTTAGAGTAAATTGCGGTTAATTCTATTATGTATTTATTCTTTATTTACCTTCATTATTATATTAATATTGGGCTTTGAAGATATTGAATTGGGCTCAAAGTAGGCCCAAACCATGCAAGAATTAAGTTGAATGGACTGGATTAGTCCCATAAGGAAGGAGTCAAAAGCCCTTCCACCTTTGTCGCATAGCAGTTGGGCCAGAACCTGGATTCTCGCTAGTTGGAGCTGGGGACCTCGGGCACCTCCATGTCCTCGAGGTCTGAAATCCCGAATCTTGCGCTTCTTGCTTTGACCAGGCAGCACAAATGACTGACAGGCGAGATTATCTCGCCCACTACCCCTATTTTCGGGGTTCCTAGGCGTGGATGAGAAGAAAGAAGTTATGGGCTTAACCCACAAGGTGGAAAGATGAGAGAAAAGGGGAAGTGGATAACCCTTCCCCTAAGAGGTACTATTTAAGCATACTTACTTGCTATTTCCGGATAATTAATGACTAAAATACCTAACTCACTTAAAAACACAGTCTCTCACCGGAAAAGTGCCTGACATTCTTTCCGGCGATGCTATAAGAGCTGAATCTATGCTAAAAAACCTTGAAAGCATACTTCCTCCGATTACTCTTATTCCGAGCCATATTCGATCTCCTTATACACGAGGATCCTTCCTCACAAATACTTTTTGACCACCTTTCTGACTTGAGTGTCGGAGGCCCAACACCAGCGACCTCTCCGGTAGGGTTTTTGCAGGTTTTTGAGGCCTTTGGAAACGAAGAAGCACATTCGTTGTAGACGGGACGCTTACGTAATCTTAACATAAGGTTAGGTAACTGTCTCAACCGTTGTGTGTACTTTTTTTACACATCAATGTTAAAACTACTTACTTATCCTTATATTATAAATAAAATTAATAAAAAAATTAAATTAAACTAAAAAAAAAATATGATTAATCTAAAACTAAAAGAACATTAAACGATTTCATTATGGGGAAACGAACACGGAATTGGGAGGGAGGAAGAACCCTAACTCCCGTATTGTTCTTCAATATTTATTTTTTTTGGTTTATTTATTTAATTAATTTTTTGGGGTTTATTTAATTTTTAAAATAATAAAATTTGTATTAAAATAGTAGAATAATAATTTTGTTTAATATATATATATATATAGGCTTTTTTAATATTATATTATTGTTTATAATTTGGTTTAATAGAATGTAAGTGTTTTGTAGTATTTTAACAAAATAAATTAAAGTGCCACATCAACTTGCGCTCTTGAGAAAAATGTTAGAAAAGTGATTAGTGGAGGGGGTGGCGCCGACATTATTGGCGCCCACATAATTTTTTTAGGAGTTGGAGTTGGTTGGGGTGGGGCTTAGGGGAGAGAAGGTGTGGCGGTGGAATGACCCATGAATGGAATCATCATTCATGGGTCCATTCCTAATTTTGTGATTAGTAGGAATTATGGAATGGAATCATCATTCCTTAATGGAATGGTGATTCCCAAAAATATGATATTGTCATTCCTTCCCACCCCATGCGTTTAGGTATGGAATCAAATTTTTAATAAATAAATATGTTAGAAATAAAATGAGATTTTGATTAAGATACCAAAACCCTGATGATATGCCAAGATAAATAAGTCAAATTTACTAAGTATGTTTCAGGACTGTTGGAACATATATGTTTGTCCCTGAACGAGTAGTGAATGTGTTTAAAGTCTAGAGGGGAGGGGTGAATAGACTTTAAAACTTTTTCGATTAAAGAGTGAAATCCTCTTCTGATTTCTATGTCAGCTAGACTACAAGTCTGCTGGTCCAGAAGACAATAGTTATCTGATAGAGTGAATGATATGCGAAAATGAGTAGGCCTTTTATTTAGATTCGTTCGAGTGAATGATATGCGAAAGTGAGTAGGCCTTTTATTATGAAGTACTCAGCTGATGCTGGTTTGAAAGATATTGCCTGTTTGTAAAGGTGTTTTACAAACACAATATGCACTATGATAAAGATAAGAAAACTGAAAATGTAAAGTGCATAAAGTAAATAACACCGTCGATTTATAGTGGTTCGGATATACGATCCTACGTCCACTCTCACGTTCCAAACGTGAAGTTAATCCCTTTAATTTCCCAAAAATTACAAGGGCTTGTCTTTTATAGTCCCAAGAGAAGGACTTTGAGATCTGAGCAGTTCCAACTGCTACGGTCTCCACAAGTGATTTGTGAGCACTTACACTCTTACAGGGTTCAAAAACTTAACCTTATGGTGGGGGTTTTGGGGTTTTTGAATGGATCTAACTAATGGTTCAAGCTTATAAATTGCTTAACTACTATGCCTAAATCAAAGAATATACAATATGTATTGGATTCAGGTTCTTTGGTTGGATGAGGAAATAACTTAAGAGCTAAAAGTTATTCTGATATTTTTCTAGGCTCTTTGAGAATTCTTAAAAGAGTGTTGCTTTTTGGCTTGCTTGCTTGATTAGCTTCAGAATTCTTGCGTAGTATTTCCGTGGTTGTTCTTCCTCATCTTCTTGTATTTATAGGGAAGATTGGTGCAACTAGCCGTTGGAGTTGACTAGCCATTAGCAATCTTTCCTTGTGTGCTTGATTGATTCCTTGATTCCTGCCGCTTTGATCTTGATTGCTTCAAATCTGGGATCGTGTCAATCTTCTAAAACTTGATGTGGTCACAAATCATCCACCTCTCCTTTTTACCTTATAAGTCGGCCAACAGGTAAGTCCTACCTTATTTTATATATATCCCCTCACTCCAAGCTTCTTATTCATCCAAATCTGCAAAGAAAAAGGTCCAACCCCTGTCCTTTTCACTACACAGTGAACTCCAAGAATCAATCCACACAAAATGAAGAACAACTCTCTTTTCTCCCCTTTTTCCTACCTCTTGATCGACTTCTTTCTAAAACAATAGGAAGCAAGTTGATTATTCTACCTCTATAGCAGCCTTCGAGAGCCGGGAACACATCCGAAATGATTTCGATTCTTTTCTTCGAAGAACAGTCCATATGATTCAAGAGGAATGAAGAACACCACACCTTTTTCTTCTTTGCTGCTGTCTTTTATTTCAAAAATCGTATTTGATAACTATTTCTTCAAAAATCTTACAACGATCATGAAGAACTCGAGCCAACTTCATCCTTGATCGATCCCCCAGGTTCCCTCACGAATTCGAATCCATATCTTATCCTGAATCGGGAGAACTACACAGGTTTTAACACACAAACATTTATATGCTATTTGTGTAAATTTCGATTTCCGTTTATGATTTTCGGTACTCGAATCTTGTGGAAATTGTGATATATATGTTGTATAACAAGCATGTTATATGTTAGGTGTGTTTTATTGGTTGAAAACGTGAGTTAAGTGTATAAAATGATTTTTGGAAGTTTACAATACAAGCTGGAATTTTGTGTTGACTGCAGTGACTTTGGGAGTCCATATCTTTCAGTAGAAAAATGATTTTGACTCAAAACCAAATAGGGTATGAACTCCATATGGTAGAGTGTTTGAATATAAAAGATGACACAAATTGATTGAGTATATTGAGAGTTATTCAATTTTTAATATGGGGCAGTGGGCTGGGAAATCTGGGAAAACAGAGCATTTCGTTTCAGGTACAATACTTCGGAGTCCATTTTACTCAATCTCGGGACGCGTTTTTGACAAAATATTTTATTGCCAGTAAACTTAACATCATGTAGTTTAATTATCTTGGAGAAAAATGTTAATTGGATTATCCGTTTGACGGGAATAAAATCACGAACATAGGAGAAAATTCAGTTATTCTATGTTTTATAACTAGCTAGCAAGGACCAGTTTTGAAATATGCATAAATACACTTTCTGTTTAATTGCCGTACATGTAAACATAATTATTTTTTCATTTTAATGCATGTGAAGGTGTTTTCAGTAGTTGCAATATTTTCATAAGTGGTTAGGACTGAAATTGATAAAAAGTGTGGCTTTTTGAATGATTGAAGTTTAATGATCTTATTTTATATGTTGCTTCTTCTAAAATTATTAAGTGAAGTATGTGTTTAAAGTACAATTGATCAATTGTTCCATTAATTATTATTAGTTGTTAAAGCAAATCAATTGATACATGTTAAAATGTGCTTGGTTAATTTATTGTTTCGATATTACGTACTTTTCGTGTAATTGTGAGTTATTCATTAAGGAAAATTGTTATGTAATTTTAAGAACAAAGAGTCCTTATAATGAATAAATATTCAAGGAAACGTGTTAGGCGAAGTGCGGCCTAATCGGAGCTCGGACGGTCCCTGCGTTACGCTTGGTAAAATTATTCAAGAAGTTTGTAGCTTTTCTTAAAAGTTAAAGAGGTGGGTGTCACTACTGTATTGCCGATGTAAATGTTATATGGACTGTTGGTGTATTCTGAATTGAACTAAACAAACATCGACATATAACTAAGAATACAAGAATAAATTATGATGCACTTATTTTATGATATTATGATATGTGATATATGAATTTCGATTTCACGAAGGAGGTGGGAAGTGTTTATGGGGATTGCACGTGGTAAGTCGTTGCCAGTGTGGTCCCACTATGATAAAAGACTTGTATAGTCAACAGACTTTTGTAGTCAAGGGAGATGATGGGGATTGCACGTGGTAAGTCGTTGCCAGTGTGGTCCCAATATGATAAAAGACTTTCGTAGTCAACAGACTTTTGTTGTCAAGATATGTGATGGGGATTGCACGTAGTAAGTTGTTTTTAGTGTTGTCCCCCCTATGATGAAGGAGATGAGATGATGGGGATTGCACGTAGTAAGTTGTTGCTAGTGTTGTCCCCCCTATGATAAAGGAGATGAGATGATGGGGATTGCACGTAGTAAGTTGTTGCCAGTGTTGTCCCCCCTATGATAAAGGAGATGAGAATATGATTGTGATATAAAAAGAGATGAGATGATGGGGATTGCACGTAGTAAGTTGTTGCCAGTGTTGTCCCCCCTATGATAAAGGAGATGAGAATATGATTTTGATATAAAAGGAGATGATGGGGATTGCACGTGATAAGTCGTTATCAGTATCGTCCCACTATGATGAAGGAAATGATGAGGATTATTATCAATGATATAAATGTGAATGCAATATGAATGAGGATTATTTACGATAAAATACTAATAATAATTATTTCGGCGTACTGCCAATCTGTATAGCAGCGTACAAGGATATCCACTGAGATTTTTATCTCACACCCCAAAACTAATATTTTTCAGGTTATGATCGAGAGGGGTCGGCGTTGCAGCAGGGATGACACAGAGTTTCCCCATATTAAGATGTTATAATATATCTATTTGAGACTGGTGATAATAAATTAATTTTCATATGAAAGACGCGTTTTATTCTTATGTCGAGTGACAAACTTTCCTAAAAGTTACTCGACGATCATTATATAAGGTATCTTCAAACCAAATACTACTTATCATGTTCTAAATTTTTAAATAAATGGGCCCACACTGCTTCTATTGCAATTTATGACTATCTTTAAATTATTTCCGCTAAAAAATCTTATCGATTCACTCGTGTTATTATATATTTTAAAGAAATTTTTAGGTTCGATTTTCTAGTCACTAAGTGGCGACTCGAATTTAGAGTGTTTGAGCCTCAAAGGCTGCATTCCGGATTCGAGGCGTTACAAACTACATAACCTATACTTTTAAAATCATTTTTCCATTAAAAATTAAAATTTTGTTCAATTTTAATATGTAGGGATGCCATGAAACTGCGTTACTTTTTCAGAATGATAAAAATTTATATGTAACACAAATTCAAAAAGTAAGAGAAAAGCCCGGGAAAAAATTAAATCAAATAAGTTTGTCCAAAAAACCAGCTTAAGGCAAAAAGAAAATTTTGTTGTCAAATATCGTGTTACTATAAAAATAATATGTGTTGTATACCTGTTCGACTGAAAGAAACTATATGATAATCTGCTACAAATCAGAAGATATATTCAGCAGATATTAGCTCACCTAATCTTGTCTCAAAAGAAGCCTTAAGAGCATTAAAGCCAAGCTCATCTGAAGTTCAGATGAAAGTTAGCATTTAAAGATGAAAGCACCTTGAAGAAGTGGCAGTTCATTAATGATGCTGCACATTGAAAGAAGAGGCAAAGATAACAAAAGATAAAGAGAATGTCAGACTAATTCTGAATTGCTCTAATAGAAGACAAGACAGAGAGTCTAACAACTCGGTTGATGTGGACCAATAAGAAGATGACAACACAACTATTGAGTTAACTTGGACTAGGAATGCAGAGATCTTTTGCAGAGTCGTACAAGCATTAAATGGACATTTAATGCACATTACCATTTAAGGTAATATCGTACCAGATCGCAGAATGAACATCAACTCATGAAGATCTCTAACCTTAAATAGAAGATTTGATGCAACAACTAGTTTCTCACCAACGACTAGTTTTGGAGCTCAAATCATCTATAAATACAGCACTTGTTCTTTGGAACAATTTACGGAAAATCCAAGCAAGAACTTTAAGAATTCAGCAGTACTCCAGAACAAAGCCTTCTGAAATCACCATATCGAGTTCTTTAAAGATAGAAAAGAATTTATATCCTTTAGCTCTAAGTTTCCGATCCTAAGCCAGCCTTAAGATTCCTATCTTTAGTACTTAGAATTAGCAGTGTAATTTTGATCACATTGAATTGGTTATGAACACTCTTTTACTTTGCTTGTTTAGAAACCATTGTAAAGGGTACTTTGTTCTCTATGAAAGTGTTTGTGCATGCGAAATTAGAGATGTTGTATGTCGTGTTGGCACTGTCTAGACAATACTATGCAGTGGAAATTAAATTGCACGTAGTGAAAATGAAAGTATTCAAAATTTGCGTAGATTATAAAATAATCTACGTTGTTCACTATATAAAAATATGTGAAACGGATTACAACCTCTTCGAGGTGTACAATAACACTATAATGAGTGTAAATAATTTACTAGATCCAATGAAACTATCTCCCTCATAGATCTATGCATATAACCTAGTAAATAAGTCTGATCAACACACTATTATTCGGGTTTACAATAATGTGAGGATCTACAAGAAGAAACAAATGTTTTCCTAACTAGAAGCATATAAAGCGTTCTATAGACTAGTAATCGAATTTAGCTTTTCTTCTTGTGTATCTTGTGTTGAGGCAGCTACGGTATTTATAGGCATGAGGTACTAACTACTCTCAACTCCTATGATCATCACAGCCGTGAGATCAAGCGGTTATAATAACTTCTCTCCACTCCTCCTCAAATGTAGGACTTGTTATTCCATGTTCAATAACTTCTCACTCCCACGTAGTTGCATGACCTGGTGTTGCCCACGTCTTTTAACTGCTCTGGGGACATTATTAGACAACAAGTGTAAGATCGGAGTTAGTGAGAAAAGGAAGGGAAAATTCTGATGTTGTCATAAGTGTTGGGAACATTAAACACAACACTCGGCTGTTAGTGTTGGATCATTAAACAAAACACTTATATCAACATCAACAATCTCCCCCAATTTGAACTTTCTACATCAACACTACTGATATTGGCACAACAAACATATTGATTAGGAATTTAACACAATTGATACTTCAACATAAATTGAATTAGCAGTTGCATTAGTTCAAATTAAAGAACAACATCTAAACCAAAAAAAACTTGTTTAGATTTAAATAACTTAAACATAAGTAAATCTTAAATAATTACAAAAAGTAAATAACAGAGTTTGAGAAAATAAATAGACATAAGTATAGAACTTTTACAACAAGAAGGAACTGAAATAACATATGGGAAAGGATTTGGATAAAATGTAATTCAGCTGCATCTCCATAATCTGCATATACTCCCCCATAATGTAAGCTCTCCCCCTGTCTTCAAGCTCTTCATTTATCCAGATCACCATACAGATCTTGGATATCCTGGTCATCCTCCCTCATTGTAGTGTCAACAGCAGCTCCATCAGTTATGTCAAGAACAGTATCTGGTTCATCTACAGATGGAGGAACAATGTTAGTGGACTGCTGGTTGTGTGAACCATCAGCTACTCCCCCTGTTGAAGTGGAAAGAAGATTCATCCAAAATTTCTTTTGAATGAGAAGATCCTCCACAGAACTCTGCAGATTAGTGATAGATCCGTGCAAAATATCAGTTTGCCTCATGATATAATGTGAAGATAAATAAACAGAGAAAACAGCTCCTTCTGGAGGCAGAGTTGTGTTGTGTATGGGATCATTCTGGGGAACATTGGGTGCTGAACTTGGGCCTAAACCATCATCATTTCTTCTCAAAGGGAGATAGATCTACAACCCTTTCACCTTCAACCCTGAATTGGTTTGATATGTTGAACCCAGGTATGTAGTTACTGACCACCTCTTCTTCTGATCTTGCAAAGGCATTATCAAGCAGAAACTTATACAAAAGGCAGGGGTAAGGCCGTATACCTCTTCCAGACATATCAGACTTGAATGTCATCATATTTGTAAAGATAACATGTCCTAGGTTGAATATTTTCAAATGGCCTATTTTGTACATGAGTACAACTTGTTCTAGAGTGAGGGTGGTGTTGTTTGTTGTAGGCAACCAGTTGAAACACACAAATTTATGCAGCACAGAGTACAGACTAGTTAATTTAGAGGTTAAAATTCTTCTTCTCCACTTAGTGATTACTCTCCCAGTCAAGATACTGATCATCACACATTGATCTGTAACTACTGGATCCTCCATTATCTTAGTTTTCAACATGATATTAATCATTCTAGGAGTAATCATAAGCCTATTTCCCCTAAACCAAAATTGTCCATATCTAGTTGAGTTCGGATCAGCAGCATGTTGAGATACATTAGCATAAAACTCAAAAATCCAGTCTACAATGTATGGACAAGAAAATTGTCGAGCATGCAGTAAAGACCTTTCTTTAAACCAGTCAATCAGGTTCATCTCTTCAAAGTCAGGTACTTTAATCAGCCTTTCACTCTAAATTTACCTAGTTCTTATGGTTCTATACTAGATACTAGTTTTATCATTATATTCCTCATCAGAATCACTATTTCTATCATTAGAAGAGAATAGCACCTCATTTCCATCTTCTTCAGAGGAGCTAGATGATGATTCAAGATTAGAAGGCTCGGGTGTTGCCATCGGAGAGGCAACAATAGCGGTCTCTCGGAGCCTTTTTGATCTTCTGGTTTGGATTGGTGGAGTAGGTTCACTTTCCTCTTCAAGGTCCTCAGTCACTTTATCCACATCAGCTTCATTAACCTCCTCTTGGACTAGGGTTTGTTCAGGCTCTGTTTCTGGTTCTGGGTCAGATTTAGAAACCGCAATGGGCTTAGAAGCATTCCCATAGGTTCTAGGCTTCTTCCCCTTGCCTGAGTAGTCCACAATTTCGCCCAGGTTCCTTTGGGACTTTCTTTTTCCATCGGGCCATTTCCTTGTTGTAGGAACAACAACCTTCTTTTTCCCCTTTTTTTGCCTGTGCAATCGTTCAAATTTTGCGGCCAGCACTTCCTCATCCGAAGATTCCAGCCTATCTTGCATGTCCACATCCTTGTTTGGTGGAGCATCTCCCTTGAACATTAAGTTGTCCAGTGTTTCTCCCTCAAGCACAATAACAGGGTGCATAATTTTGCGACTTAGGATTTCATAGGCCTCCTTCAGTGTGTTGAATGGAGTGCCCAAATGGAAATGTAGGGTAACTGGAGCATTTTCGAGAATGGGGGCTTCAGATGATGGCTCATTTGGTGGGTTATGTGACGATTTAGAGGCAGAGGCAGCAGCGTTTGCATTCGCGATTTTCTGTGCGAATGTCAAACGAGTTGTATGGCACGATTTCAAGAGGAGATGTTTGTGAGAGTGCTTTTTCATCCTCATATGGAACAACAATGGTTCCAACACTGAATGAAGGAGAGTTTGGTGAGTGGGTGTTTGATGATGCCATTTCAGCGAGAATGTTTAGAGGGTTTTGAGAGGATTTCTTGCCCGAGTTCGAATTTGCTTGTGCAGCTGAGTCTTGAGAATTCTGAGACATAATAGAAGTTGTACACACAAATCAATGCAAAAATTAAACACCAAGAAAACCTTTCGAGTTCTGTAGATAAAAGCAAGACAAATTCAAAAAATGAGCCTTTAAGTGACATGACATTCCCTGTAAAAATACTTAAGTTCTGTAAATACTTTAAAGCAAAAATTACCGTGCTTAATTGAATCAAAAAAACTCTTAATGTATTTTCCAACACTTCTATGAAGACTCATATTATAGGGAGAATTGATAAGTGAGAGAGAAGGAAGGAGTTTCACGATTCTGGGAATATGGAAATTGAATTAGTTGAATTAACTTCTCCACTAATAGATCGTGTGAAGTTGGGAGAATTAATTTCTGGAAAAAAAAAACAGAATATTAACTGAAAAATAAATTGAGGTAAGACTTGGTCAATTAAATATTTCAGAGAATAATATTTAATAATTATCAAAAATAACAAATTCCTAGAAAATCGAGATATGAATCTGAGTTTACCAGTTTTTCGACTATTGTTGACATTCTATACACCTCAACACAGTTTTTTCATAATTTTACATCATATGTGTTGCTCTATTTTCTTTCTCTTTTTATATCACACTTCACATTGATCCATCTTTTGAAAAGAGTGCATCGTAGCAGGGAACTCCGTGCCCCATAGTTACTCAATGGATTTGTGAATATTTTGATGCAATTTATATCACCTTTTGAAAAGAGATTATCGTAGTAGCGAGCTCCGTGTCCCATAGTTACTCAATGATTTATAAACCATCTAATAAGTGATTTTTCTTTTTCAGCATTTGAGTGGTGTATAGGCTCTTTTAGTATTTTTCACAAGTTACTCAGAGTTCAAATACCAATCATAAGGAATTGGATAATTAATTCAATAATTACGAAAATTATAGCAAGGAAACAAATAAGAGATTTATCTTAGTGTTGTCTCAAATGCTACCGCATTTGATACAACACCCTTGATCATATTTTCATAAATTACACAAACCAAGAGATTTTCGAAGGGATGAAAACCTCTTGTCATCAAGAGCTTTGGTGAAAATATCAGCCAATTGTTTTTCAATAGATATATACTCCAACTTAACAACTTCCTTTTCAACAAGATCTCTAATGAAGTGATGTCTAATACTTATATGCTTTGTTAATGAATGTTGCACTGGATTTTTAGAAATATTTATAGCACTTGTATTATCACAATACACAGTCAACACATCACTAGGTAAGCCATAATCATGAAACATTTTTTGCAACCGTAATAATTGAGTACAACAACTCCCTGCTGCAATGTATTCTGATTCAGCTGTGGATTGAGACACACATTTTTATTTTCTGCTGTGCCAAGAGATCAAGTTATCTCCCATATAAAATCAACCACCACTTGTGCTTTTCCTGTCATCACAATCACCTGCCCAATCTGCATCACTATACACTATCAAGGTACAGTTTGTGTCTTTGCTATACCATATGCCTAAATCACATGTTCCTACAACATACTTAATGATTCTTTTAACAGCATTCATATGTGATTCTTAAGGGTTAGATTGGTATCTAGCACATAAACATACACTGAACATGATATCATGTCTACTAGAGCTCAAATAAAGAAGACTACCTATCATTGATCTGTATAATGTTGGGTCAACATTCTCTAAACCAAACTTTTTCACAATATTCTTAGCATACTTACTCTATGAAATGAAGATATCATCCCTTTGTTGTTTAATTTGTAGTCCTAAGGAGTAATTTAAATCACCAACCATGGACATTTCAAAAGTAGATGTCATTTCATTCACAAATAGTTTGAGCATATTATCACAAGTAGAACCAAATACTCTATCATCAACATATATTTGAGCAATGATAACAACATTTTTCTCATGTTTAATGAACAGTGTTCTATCAGCTTATCCTCTTACAAAGCCAGACTCAATCAAGAAATCAGTTAGTCTTTCATACCATGCTCTAGGTGCTTGTTCCAAGCCAAATAGAGCCTTTTCCAAAATCAGGGTTTTCAAAACCTTTTGATTGTTCAACATAAGCTTCTTTCATGAGAATACCATTTAAAAAGGCAGCTTTAACATCCATTTGGTGCGGTTTATATCAATATAGCATGCAATGGCAAGTAGAAGCCTAATAGATTCAATTCTAGCAACATGAGAAAATGTTTCATCAAAGTCTACACCTTCTACTTGTGTATAACCTTGAACAACCAACCTAGCTTTGTTTCTAATAATGTTTCTCATCTCATCAGTCTTGTTTTTAAAGATACATTTAGTTCATATGACATTAACATGGTCTGGTCTAGGAACTAATGTCCAAACATCATTTCTAACAAACTGATTTAGTTCTTCATGCATTGGTTCAACCCAATTCTCATCATCTAATGCTTCTTTAACAGTTTTAGGTTAAATCATAGAGTGATAGCATTCACAATTTACCTTACTACACATAGATGACATACATATAGATCTTACCACATCCTTTGAGTTCATACCCATTCTTCTTCTGGTTTGAACACCTGTGGATTGTTCACAAGTGATTTGATCATGTGAATGATACTTCTAAATCCTTATGGAGGGAGTTTTCTGGAGGTTATACAAATTTTCAGGGTCTGTATTATCAGATGATTCCTCTGGTGTGTCATCATTCTTCTCAACATTCTGAATCTGTTCATCTTTTTCAATATTGATTGGAACATCAATCAAATCTGAAATGTCTTCATCTTCAATGTTTTTACCTGTAATACTTGTATCATCATCAAAAACAACATTTATAGATTCTTGTACAGTATCAGTCCTAAAGTTATAAATTATGTAGGCTTTGTTATTCATTGAGTAACCAAGAAAGAATCCTTTGTCACTCTTTGAATCAACTTATGTAATTGATCCCTGTCGTTCAAGATGTAGTAAATACAACCAAAAACATGGAAATATTTAAGGTTATGCTTTCTATTGTTCAGAATTTCATATGGAGTTCTAGTAGAATCTGTTCTAATATAAACTCTATTTGCAATATGACAAGCAGTGTTAAGAGTTTCAACCCAAAATCTTTTGGATAGATTCTTAGAACATAACATGATTCTAGCCATTTCTTATAGTGTTTTATTCTTCCTTTCTGCTATACCATTTTGTTGAGGAGTTTTAGGTGATGAAAACTCTTGTATTATTCCTTTTGATTCACAAAATTCAGTAAAAGAACTATTTTCAAATTCTCTTCCATGATCAGACCCGATTCTGCACACTTTGGAATTAAAAACAATCTTGAATCTTTTGTACAGAATTTTGAAAATGGAAAAAGTTTCGGATTTATCTTTTAAGAATTCAATCCATGTGAATCTA
Organism: Galeopsis tetrahit; assembly: GCA_963675135.1. Classification (NCBI taxonomy): domain Eukaryota; kingdom Viridiplantae; phylum Streptophyta; class Magnoliopsida; order Lamiales; family Lamiaceae; genus Galeopsis; species Galeopsis tetrahit. The sequence goes on along the minus strand of OY776126.1, from coordinate 64,030,405 downwards.
GAATAGTCATCAACCACAACTAAATCATATCTTTTACCTCCAATGCTTTATGTTTCCATAGGACCCATAAGATCCATGTGAAGCAATTCGAAGCAGTGTTTAGTTTAGCAGTGTCCCAACATTTTGTGAGACACTTTAACCTGTTTGCCTTTTTGACAAGGTCCACATACTTTTTTATCTGAAAATTTAAGTTCTCGTAAACATGTAACATCTTTCAATCTTATAAGTTTATCAAGTTGTCTGTAATTAGCATGTCCAAATTTGTGGTGCCATAATGTACTATCATCAACTTTATCCTAGGGGTGGTTCGGTACAGTATACCGAACCATATCGCGCCATACCGTTATCATACCGAAAATTTCGGTATACCGAAAATTCGATATAAAAAATCTCATATCGAATGTCGTACCGAAAATTCAGTATATCGTACCATACTGAATTTTCGGTATATACCGAATCATACCGAAATATCGGCACGCCGAATCATACCGAAAATTTCGGTATACCGAAATATCGAAAAATACCGAAATACCGAAAGATACTGAAATATCGGTATACCAAAATACCTAAATTAATTATAAAAATCATAATAGCTGAATATATCAAACACAAATGAAAAGAGAACACAATCCTACTTCATATTCAACAATACAAAATACAACTCTCATTCAAATTCAACAATACAAAATACAATTCTCGTTCAACTTCAATAATCTCCAAAGACCTGCAAAAGATAAAACTTAATCAAACAGATTCCATCTGAAAAATAAAAGAAATAATTATTAAAACTGAAAGTTATAAAAATAAAATATGATATTTATAAAACAGATTAACAGAGCTCTTAAAAACTAATTAATGTATCTACTGTATAAGAAAATCTGATAATCTGTATAAGAACTCTTAAAATCTGATATGTGTCTACTGAATAAGAAAATTAATGTATCTACTATTTTTTTTTTTTTTTTTTTTGTCGAGCAAAGGAGTTTTATTAATAAAATGCCTGCAAAGTCTTAATTTACAAAGCAGGCTTGGTACCAGCAGTACCACAGTAACAAACGCAAGAAACCAAAAGCCTCCCAAAAGATTAAAGCAATTTAAGCAAAAAAGCAAAAAACTGGCAGCAGCAGAGTCTAAAGAAATCAACTGTGCCCTGGGATTAAACAGACTGTATAAGAAAATTAATATATCTACTGCCTAATTAAGAAAATTCTTAAAAACTTGAAAATTTATTAATTACCTATTATCAATTTCAATAGAACTCCAAAATCCTTAATATGAACTCCAAGTCCCAAAATCTAAAATTTGTAATATTCATAAAATCTGTAATATGAACTCCAAACCTGTAATATTCATAAAATCTGTAAAAATCTAAAATCTAAAATCTTTAATATTCATAAAATCTAAAATCTGTAATATTCAAAAAATCTATAATATGAACTCCAAACCTGTAATATTCATAAAATCTATAAAAATCTAAAATCTGTAATATGATCTCCAAACCTGCAATATTCATAAAATCTGTAAAAATCTAAAATCTAAAATATGTAATATTCATAAAATCTAAAATTTGTAATATTAAAAGAATCTGTAAAAATTCCAAACCATACATGATGGCGAGCGTGCGACGGTGGCGACGCGAGCGTGGAGAGACGGCGGTGGGCGGTGTGCAGTGGTGGCGACGCGAGCGGAGGCGTGGAGCGGGTGGCGTGCAACGGAGGCGTGGAGTGGCGCGGTCCGAATCGTCCGCCGAAGAGATGAAGAGTGAAGGAGTGTCGCACTGCCGCAAAACAAAGCTACAAACCCTAACTTAGAATCTTAGATACTTAAATCTAGGGCTTTTAGTTAGAATTTTAAAATTTATTTTTTTAATTTAAAATTTTAATTATATTATTAAATAATTATTTTATTAATATTTCGATATTTCAGTATATACCGATATACCGATATTTTCGGTATATCGAACTTATCGAAATTTTCGGTATATACCGAAATACCGCGGTATGACCATTTTCCATACCGTTATCATACCGATATTACCGTACCGAAATTTTCGATAAGTTCAGTATTTTTTCGGTACGATAAGCCCGGTATACCAAAATTTCGGTATATTTACCCACCCCTACTTTAGCCTTATTACATGTAAGTTTAGATTCAATGAGATAGCAATTATCAGCAGATTTGTTTCCCATCATGATACATTCAGAATCTTTGTTTAAAACATAACATGAGTTTTTGTCAAATTTAACATGCAAATCATCATCACATAATTGACTAATGCTTATGAGATTTGCCAGTAATCCATCAACATGCAGAACATTGGATAACTTGGGAAAACCAGGAACATTTAATGTCCCTCTACCAATGATTCTTCCTTTAGATCCACCACCATAAGTGACATTACCACCATTATAAGTTGTATAATCAGAAAGATAATCAAGTTGACATGTCATGTGTTTAGAACAACCACTATCAAAGTACCATAATCCAGGAATACATGTTTTTAGAGACATATGAACAACATTGCAAGATGTATTTTCTTTCGGAATCCACACAGAATTATTACTATGTGATCTTGAATGTTGAGTTATTTCAGGCAATACAGAAGTTTTCAGATGATTTTCTTCTTCAAACATTGAGGACTTTTATGACCCTTTTTAAAACAGTAATGATAAACCACGTCTTTTATATTGATCTGAGTCTTAGTAGAAACACTAGGATTGTAATTCACTTTAGCTTTTACAAAAACAGTAGGTTTCTTATGTTCAGAATTTTTAGAATTTTTACCTTGGTAGCCAATACCATGTACTCAGGATTGTTAAAACATTCCTCGATTTCATCTTCATCAGATTCAATTTCAGTAACATAAGAAGACTTTCCAGAACCTGGTGATGTAGATGATGAGGCATCACCTTTGAAAACAAGCACTTTCTTTTCATTATCAGTCTTTTCAGAAATATTCATTTCATAAGTTTTCAAAATACCAATCAACTCAGTTTGACTTAACACATCAGTATTCTTAACTTCTTCTATAGCACATATCTTAGGTTCAAACCGTTTAGGAACAGATCTAAGAATTTTATGTACTAACCTTGTATTGGATATTGGATCTCCAAGAGAATGAGCTTCATTTGAAATCTCAGTCAGCTTTTCATTGTAAGATGAAATGGTTTCATCTTCTTTCATCCTCAGATACTCGAACTTGGTTCCAAGCATACGAAGTCTGGTTCTTCGTACACTATCCGATCCATCAAAATGCTCTTGCAACCGATCCCATGCATCCTTTGAGGAAATGTAGTTTGAGATGATTTTGAACATTGAGGCATCAGTTGAGGTGAATATTGCATTCAACGCCTTTGAATTGTAAATGGTGGCAGTGATTTCATCGTTTGTCCAGTCGAGCTCTATCTTGATCCGAGCTTCATTGTCTTCATCCGTCGTGGTTCTTGGTTGAGTCCAACCAGCAAGAACACTCCTCCAAGCTCGTTCATCAATGGATTTGATGTACATTCTCATCTTTGGTTTCCAAAAGGCATAATTCGTGCCATCAAGAATATGAGGTTTTAGTGCGGGTGAAAGTGGATACTCCATTTCAGAATTACACACTCTAAGCAGAATCTCTACTTAGTGTATCAAGTAGTTGGCTCTGATACCAACTGAAAGTGTGTGCGCGTGCGAAATCAGAGATGTTGTATGTCGTGTTGGCACTGTCCAGACAACACTATGCAGCGAAAATTAAATTGCACGTAGTGAAAATGGAAGTATTCAAAATTCTACATTGTTCACTATATAAAAATATGTGAAACGGATTACAACCTCTTTGAGGTGTTCAATAACACTATAATGAGTGTAAATAATTTACTAGATCCTATGAAACTATCTCCCTCATAGATCTATGCATATAACCTAGTAAATAAGACTATGATCAACACACTATTGTTCAGGTTTACAATAATGTGAGGATCTACAAGAAGAAACAAGTGTTTTCCTAACTAGAAGCGTATAAAGCATTTTATAGACTAGTAATCGAATTTAGCTTTTCTTCTTGTGTATCTTGTGTTGAGGCAGCTACGGTATTTATAGGCATGAGGTACGAACTGCTCTCAACTCCTATGATCATCACAATCGTGAGATCAAACGGTTATAATAACTTCTCTACACTCCTCCTTGAATGTAGGACTTGTTATTCCATGTCCAATAACTTCTCACTCCCACGTAGTTGCATGACCTAGTGTTTCCCACGTCTTCTAACTGCTTTGGGGACATTATTAGACAACAAGTGTAAGATCGGAGTTAGAGAGAAAATGAAGGGCAAATTCTGATGTTGTCATAAGTGTTGGGAACATTAAACACAACACTCGACTGTTAGTGTTGGATCTTTAAACAAAACACTTATATCAACATCAACACTCTAACTAACAAGCAGTTCCGTATACACAAAAGGTTGTGTATCTTGATCAAAAGTCTTCTCTTGGGACTCTAAAGCAGCAAGGAATATAATTTCACTATCTGATTAGTGAGAGTGGACGTAGAATAAGTTGTTTGAACCACTATAAATATTGTGTTCATTTACAACTTTATTTCCATTATGTATTCTATTTATATTGCTTAAACTGTTCATATTTGATAAAATCATAAGTTTACAAAAGAGTCAAAATCTACAAGTTAAGTTTTAACAAATCAGCAGATACCTTGTATCAGTTGATATCATACATTGTTTTGAAGTCATTCTTTAAAAGGTTTTGGTCTATGGATTTTAAATCCACAATCCAAATCTACTCCACTTGTTTGGATTATGAATGGATTTCAAATACTTAGATTTGCGTCCGCACACTTTTTAGTTAAAATTGAGAGGATTTTAAATCCTCTCTAAAACAATGTCATTTGAAATCCATGTATTTTTAAATACATTCATTTGAAATGCCTTCTCAAATCAAATCCCCCCATCCAAACACAACCTTAGGGCCTACACATTTTCCGCACCTATAGCTATTGAGATAGCTTTCCAACTAACCAGCTGATTTAAGCAATCAGTTGATTTGTTATCTTAATCTGCTATATTACACTCGCACTCTTAGATCAGAACATCTTATTTACATTAGACGATAGAGTATAATTGTTAGGGTATAGTTTATTTGCATTATTTGCATCAGAACATCTTCGTTGACTTGTGTATGTGTGTGGCCAAAAGTAATAAAATTTTGTCTAAAATTGTTAGGGTATATTTTATAAAGGTTGTTCAATTTTATGGGGGTAAAAGTTATTGTGGAACGTTTCAAAAAAGAAAAGTGTGAAAATTATTATGGAACATATATAGGAAGTATGTGTTACTATTAGAAGTGTGCAAAAAATGATAGAAAAAAGACCGGAATCGGACCGACCAATTAGTTTCATGTCCATCAAATTTTAAAATTTCAGGTTCCGGTCCAGTCCTGTCTAAAATCAGAATTTTTTATATATATATATTTTTTAATAATGCACTCTCATTTATTTCTTCCATTAAGACTCTGAAAAATAATAGAAACGCAATAAACTTAAAATCGAGTAATTGGTGAGGATGTGAGGTAAAAATGTTTATATCTATTATACATTTTAATTAACAAAAATATTCAATTTACTTTTAGTGCCAAAAAATCATTAATTAATAATATTGTAAATAAAATTCACGGAGGAGATTGATCTTCAATGATGAAGTACCAATATTTTAATATTCATACACAAATTTTCTCATTCTTGCTTCCACAAACTTGAAAAAACTTTAAAACAATACTTACAAAAATTAAAAAATAAATAAACCGTCCGGTCCCGGTCCAGTCTGGTCCAATTTCGGACCCGTACACACCCCAGTTAGGTCCACACCCCAGTTACTATAATAAACTTGTTCCCACACTAACACATAGATTCATTTAACTTGATTTCAACTTGCGAGTTTTATTGTTTATTTTTTAAATATTTTCTTCGCTCTATTATAAGTTTTTCATTAATTACATATTTTAAATGTCTCTTCATAAACTTCTATAGTATTTTTTAAATTTGTCTCTATTTTTTCTTTTATCAACATCTATTTCTCAATTTTTTTTTACACTATATATTTTATGGCTGGGACGCAGTAGAAGGAATTATTGCACATAAATTATCTTTTGAGTTGACTCAGAGTTGAACACCACCTTTTCCTACTTTTTTCCAGTCACCTAACTTCGCGGCAACAACCATGAAGAATCAACAAACTCTACTAAAAAATTCGATCGATCCATGAATTGGATTATTGAAAGCGAACTAAAGAGAGATGTTGAGGTCATCGAGGGACAACTGGGAGAGGCTTGTAGCGGCGGTGGTGAAGCGACAACAGATTTGGGAGCTCTGCCATCAGCACTCCAGAACACCAAGCATATGTAGCGCCGTTTCATCCGATGATTCCAGTCAACGAAATCTCAGGTATTAATTTCATCTCATGAATTCCCCCATAATTACTAATTCATTTGATTTTGATTTTGATTTTATGTCGTCATCGATCAGTTTTTCCGGTAGCGATTCGGAACGTTTTTCAGTACCTCCGTCTCCTCTACAGCTACTCCCATCCAATATTAATTCTCAAGGTTTGTTCAACATTTACAATTATTTCATCTTACTTTAAATTAGAGGTGATATATTTTGACATCTTTTTAATTAGTCAATTCAAATTTAATATTGATTAGTTCACCTTAGATTTGGATATATATTGAAATATTCTAACATCCATTTATAAATAAAGTGAATTACAATTTTGAGTAAATAAATAATGAGATTAAATAATTTGATTATTATTATATTTAAAAGTAGAAATGAGACGAGAGAGAAAATAATAGATTAGTATGAGATGAAGTATGATAAAATAATAGATAAAGTATAAGTGATTTGATTGGAAGAGAGAAAATAATTTACCAAAATACATCTAAAAAAGGAAAGTGGTAAACTTATAGTGGGACGGAGGGAGTATTATTTTTTGCACTAATCCGGATAATTCTCTCATGAAATAGTGAACACAGCCGCTGTTAACAAAAATGCTTCTTCTCGATCTATTACACGCATGTTATTTTCTGGTTGGTATCGAACAAGGGAACCCAAATACCAAGACTTTGTCGATATTCCTGGTAATGCCAATTTATGTTTTGTTCTATTTGTGCATCATATATACATCCTTTTTGGCATGTTTTAATACGGATGATTTTTTGTTCTATTTGTGCATCATATATACATCCTTTTTGGCATGTTTTAATACGGATGACGACATTCGATTGTATTTAGTGTTGTATAATGTGGGTAATGGAGTTAATGATAGGTTAGGCACACCGAAAAACGATGCTATCTTTAAAGGTATTAATTTCTCCCACACGACTGTAAATGGTTCTCACAAGGAATTAACCTTCCAGGATACAAAACCTATTCCACGAAAACTCGATAGTTACACTCTATCGAATTTCAGAAGCAGAAATCGCAAGTGTATAAATAAACTAATTTAAAATAATATAACACTCAAATCCTAACATATAGAGAGACTCCTACTACTCACTTCATTATTTACAACTCTCCACACCTTTGAGTATTTATAGATACTCAAGAGTTGCACTGAAAGGTTGCAACTTCACCGAAGAGTCACATTGTCAAAGAGTTGCATCTTTCACTCACTGAAAGGTTGCAACTTCACCGAAAGGTTGTGTCCTTTCACAAAGAGCTCTCTATATTATATTATGTAAATATATAAATATACAACAATCCCCCACTATTTACATATATATAATATATAATATATAATAAAAATAATAAATAATAAAATAATCACACTTGCTTTATGCAACAAATAGCCATGAAGTGGACTAAGCCTTAAACTTATGGTTGAACATGAAACTCTATGGAATCATGTTCTAGTCACGTATGATTTCTTGCTTCTTAAATTTTGGCAGCACCAATTCGTAATGGGCCTTGTGCTTATCCTGGTCTCGCAAGTACTCTAGGATCTTACCGACATAATCCTTAAGAAGCGGCCTCTCACTTCTCTACTTGCATAGGTAGACTCATCACGAATGTCCACAACGCATTCCACAGAGCTACGAGTCTATTAAGGATTTTTTAGAATCCAACCTTAATTTGTTGTGGTAATAGAAAGTGCACAGGTCAAATACAGAGCTTTCGAAATTGAAATAGTCTTACCCCCACTATTTCCACGTTATGTGCACTTTGAAATGTATCTCAGTTTCCATTTCATCGATGTCTAATATTGAATTGCCTTTGCAAACTCAATTCATAAGGTGCCAATTTTCTACTTGTACCTTAAGATGGAGTGGGTTTCAATCAAGACATCTTATTTTATCGGTAATAGCTCCAAATCTCTTACGACCTTTTGATCTTATCTCCTGATAAAGATTTTCTTCACGAATTTGCTAGCATTTAATTCGTATGGAGATACTCAAGTATGACCTTCTTCTCTTTTGACCATACCTTCAATATTTCATCATACTTTTAGTATGATTATTATATCTTCGTACTCTACACAGCTTGCATTTTAAAATAAAATTAAAATGCAAAGGGGCATTCATCGCCACCCTAACTCTTTAATAATTTCTCAATGAATTATACGAATTAATATTTTTTGAATTAATTCCGAATCACAATTTGCACTATCCAGCAAATGTGTATCACCATTATCCTTCTTGATCCTAATCAAACTTCGATATGCACAATCAAGATTCACCATTATGGAGTAATATTTATAATATCTCACATATTATTAAATAAATTAAACTCACATTTTTTGATCCAAAATTCAACTATTTTGACTGAAGTAAGATTTGGCTAAACCAAACTCATACTCCTGCGTACAGTCTCAATCTTCAAATCAATTAGGCCTCTGTCGGCACTCTTAAAATTTTGAATTGAAATTCCTTAATGAATTAAATTCAAAACACAATTACCTTTCAGACTTATTTTGAATGGAATGAGAATGCTGATGAAATCCATATCACGCGTGTATTCTTTCCAATTCCAGCGCTTCACATTCCAATTTACATGTCTTACCAATGTTCTACCATCGCTTGGAATGGGAGCATTCTCCATTTGAATTTGAACCATTACGTCGTATTGCAATCAGCCGTTCTACCGCTTATAATTGCGCGGTAAGTGCAAGCTACAATTCTTCTTCTTCATTTCCTTTTTAATTTGGAATGGTAATCCTCGAATTTGTTGTTGCGGTCTCTCATCGCAGCGTCCTTGTGCCGTGAAATGATCACATTCCGTTGTTTCAAATTTAGAATCATCTGTTTCTCCATCATTGAATTCAGGGGTGATCTTGTTTGTTCAATTTTTAAGCCCCGCCTTTTCTGTTTCTCAGGTTTGCAGGAACTTACCATCCGTTGGCAATTGAGAGCACAATTCCTTCAATTTGATGTTCCCCTTTTTGGTGGAAGACCGAAATCAATCTTGGCTAATTCAATCCAAAGGTAACACAAAATAATAATTAGTTCTGCATAATTATCAACTACAAAAAATAAATATATAAATTAACTTTTCTTTAATATTTTGGAATTAATTAATCTTCCCTGTATTTTGGCGTGTTTAGCCCTTCTGGTTTGTCTCCATCATGCAATCGTGCCTTCACCAAACATCGACTCCATTGTAGAAAATTAATACCTTTAAAACTGTTGTATAATGTGGGTAATGGAGTTAATGATAGGTTAGGCACACCTAAAAACGATGCTATCTTTAAAGGTATTAATTCCTCCCACACGACTCTAAATGGTTCTCACAAGGAATTAACCTTCCAGGATACAAAACCTATTCCACGAAAACTCGATAGTTACACTCTATCGAATTTCAGAAGCAGAAATCGCAAGTGTATAAATAAACTAATTAAAAATAATATAACACTCAAATCCTAACATATAGAGAGACTCCTACTACTCACTTCATTATTTACAACTCTCCACACCTTTGAGTATTTATAGATACTCAAGAGTTGCACTGAAAGGTTGCAACTTCACCGAAGAGTCACATTGTCAAAGAGTTGCATCTTTCACTCACTGAAAGGTTGCAACTTCACCGAAAGGTTGTGTCCTTTCACAAAGAGCTCTCTATATTATATTATGTAAATATATAAATATACAACATTTAGTTCGATCTACGTAAAACTCTAGTTGTAGCTTCTGAACGAATCGGTTGTTTAACCTTGCAGCAGAGTACCCATAGACTTTCTGAAACAAGTTGAAAGATTCTCTTTCCATCAATATGTTTAGCGATGAAAACAAGGTGGGGAGAGGCGCATTTGAGAAGTTATATAAAGGACGACTAATAGATGGTACATTGGTTGTTGTCAAAAGGTTTAGAGAGGATCTCGGAGCTAGTGGAAAGCCTGAATTTCTGACGGAGATTAAGATGTTCAGCATTATGGCAAGGTACATTAATCTTCTTGGACTTCGTGGCTTTTGTATGACTTCTAAGGATCGGCTGCTAGTTTATCCATACATGGTTAATGGAAGTGTTGCATCCTGTTTAAGAGGTGATGCTTTTAATGTTGAAATTTCTTATCTTGAAACAATTCTCTCTTCTGTCTACTAACAACAATGGAAGAGTTTATCGATCAAAATTAATTGAATCATAAATGACTAAAACAAGTTTGCGTATGAATGCAGCAATGCCAGAAAATGTAGCACCATTGATTGGGGGACACGAAAGCACATTACTCTCGAAATTGCAAGAGGATTAGCTTATTTGCATAATATATGTGATCCTAAGATCATTCATCGTGACGTGAAAGCTGCAAAACTGATGGATCATAATGATACTGTTCTGCATGGCACTATAGAACACATAGCTCCGGAGTACTATTCCACTTTTAAAGCATCAGAGAAAACTGATGTTTATGCAAATGGGGTTACGCTTCTTGAGCTGATAACGGGGCAGAGGGCATATGATTTTGCTTACCTTGATGGTGTCATGCTGCATGATTGGGTATATACTCTTTTTATAAGTATTATCTCTTCACCCTAGCTCCCACGAAATTTGATAGTTTGGCCTCTTGTTTTCAGGTTAAATGGCTATCAAATGAAAATAAATTGGAAACGTTGGTTGATCCTGATCTGCATAGTAATTATGTGGAGGAAGAGGTGGACCACCTAATCAAGGTTGCTCTGCTTTGCACTCAACCTACACCATACGGGCGGCCAAATATGTTGGATGTGGTGGGGTTGTTAGATGGCGATGATTTGGCACGGGTTGCAACAGGCTATGGAACGTGCCCTGCATAAATTACAAATTTCTTGGTTGCCTTGTAAACAATGACAATCACAGTTAGCAACAGTGTTTCTTCCCAACCTATTACACAAATGCTATTTTCTGCCATTGTCTAGCAGTACCAGTACCAGTACCAGTACCAATGATAAAAGTGTTTACAAGATTTGTTACAATATATATTAATGACACATTTTTGTATGTAATGTTAACACTTTACTATTTTATAATTTTTGTTAGCATTTATCGATAAAAAAAAATAAAAATAGTACTTTTTCAATTTTTGCTTGTAGTTATAATAGCATTTTTCAGTATGTAATATTAACATTTTTGGGTATGCAATATTACCAATTTTCAATAGATAATTAATATCACCACTTTTCTATTATACAACACTTTTCTAAAAGAATCAAATTTTACAAGTACAATTTGAAACCTACACCTTTAACTTGGCGAAGACATCTCTTGTACTAGATCAATGTCTTTCTTGTGTGAATTTTGTGTTTTCTGCTACATATTCAAGCAGGCCCCGAATTGCAAATTGGTATGCACCGTGCATACTAAACACAAAAGATCAATTTTTTTTTTTTTTTAAAGCATACTACTTTAATCTCTCTTCGTTTTAAATTCTTGCATTCTTATTCAACCTTGTCAATTCTGCTATATTAAAATTATAATTTAATCTTAAGATAATAATATTAAATACTCCATATATATTATATTTCAATCAACCCAATTATTAATTTATATACCTTCAATCTCGGTAAATATTTTTCAAATAATTACTAGGTTTTAAAATAATTTAGAATGAATCAATTTTATAACTAAATGATTTCCTTTATTTTACAAAATAGTTATTTTACTCGCCATTTACCCTACTTCATACTAATAGGTGCTACCTTTCTATAGAATTACTAAAAGGTCTAAAAGACCATTTCTACCCTTATATAAATATAACTTTCTTCCCACTAAACTCATTCATTCCCCTTTCATACCACCAGACCCTAGCTTCTCTTTGGCCGCCGCCTTGACCACCGTCGCCGCTCAGTGTGAAGACAGAGCCTCTGCCATTGCCTCCATCTCCGCCGACCGCCCTGGACGAAGAAGACTATGAAGACGAAGCAGCCCCTCCACCACCCCCTCACCGTGCGGGTGCCGATCTATTCGTGGCTGGACGACGAAGACGAAGCGGCCACGATCTGTAACAGCCGATGGACGATGGAGGACCCCTTCGTCTTAAGGGTGCCGATCTGTAACAGCTTTTTGCCTCCTCCCTCGGCTGCCACACTATATACCACCAATGGAACACAACTAGTTTCGAATTGACACAAGAAAAATATAGATATTCAAACCACTTGATAAGAAAATTGTTCAAATCAGAGGGCAAGTTTTCTACTCTAGACTATAGAGAAATAAACAATATTGGAAATATGATTTCTTGATTAGTTACAAATGAGATTTACAAGAGGTATTTATACAAGAGAGAATTAGGTCTAACATAACCCTAATGGGCTTTATAAGAGAGCCCATAGGAAACTAAGATGGGCCTATACAATAAATAAGAATGAGAGTGTATTTACTAATATAGGTCCAATATGCCCCCTCAAGATGGAGTACCGTAGGATAGTCCAATCTTGGTCATAAGAAGCTGAAGGCGAGCACTGGAGAGAGGCTTGGTGAGGGCATCGGCAAGCTGATCGGCAGTGGAGACATGCGAGATGCGGAGCCGAGCAGTTTTGACGAGGTCACGAACAAAGTGGAAGTCAATGGCAATGTGTTTCATTCGTGAGTGAAACACAGGGTTTGAGCATAAGTAGGTGGCCCCAATGTTGTCACAGTAGATGACTGGCACCAGAGAGTCAGGGAAGTGTAGTTCTTTAAGTAAGGATGTTAGCCATTGTACTTCAGAGGCCGCTGCGGCAATGGCTCTGTATTCGGCCTCAGTGGATGAGCGAGCAACAGACTTCTGCTTTTTGGACGACCATGAGATAGGATTGGCCCCCAAAAAGACGACATATGCACTTGTGGAAGTGCGATCATCACAGTCGCCCGCCCAGTCAGCATCCGTGAAGCAGTGGAGCGAGGAGGATGAGGATGGGGTAATGTTGATTCCAACATCCCTTGTACCATTGAGGTAGCGGAGCAGACGTTTGACGGCATTCCAGTGCGTGATGGTGGGTGCATGCATGAACTGAGATAGCTTATGGACGGCAAAGGCGATGTCAGGTCTGGTGAGCTGGAGATACTGAAGGCTGCCGAGCACTTGACGATACTGAGTGGAGTCAGTGGGAGAGGTGCCATCCGAGAGAGTAAGGCGAGCAGAGGTGGATAATGGAGTTTGGACTGGTTTAGAGTCGATCATGTTGTATCGGGCGAGCAGATCAGTGACGTATTTGCGTTGGGAGAGCAGGCATGACGTTGTAGAGCGAAGAACTTCAACTCCCAAGAAATAGGATAGAGGACCAAGGTCCTTGACTGAAAATTTTGTACTGAGGTCGGCAGCCACCCGGGCGAGCATGGGCGAGGAGTTGCCCGTCAGTATGAGGTCGTCAACATAAACAAGGAAGTAGGCGACCACCCCATTGTTGTTGTAGACGAACAGAGATTCATCAGAGTGAGTAGGGATGAATCCAATTTCTTCGAGAAAAGTGCGAAGAGCATAGTACCATGTGCGAGGAGCCTGCTTTAGTCCATAGATGGATTTGCGAAGCTGACAGACATAGGTGGGAAATGTCTTATCTTTGAAGCCCGGAGGTTGAGCCATGAAGACAGTGTCAGAGAGCTGTCCATGGAGAAAAGCGTTGTTGACATCGAATTGGCGAAGGGGCCAGTTGTTAGTAACCGCAATGCTGAGGACTGTTCGCACAGTGGCGGGCTTGACAACGGGACTGAATGTTTCAGTGAAGTCAACACCTGGTCGTTGATGAAAGCCTTTGGCGACCAGACGAGCCTTGTATTTATCCAAGGTGCCATCAGGTTTTCGCTTAATACAAAACACCCACTTGGAGCCAACCACATTTTGAGATGCATTGGGAGGAACTAAGTCCCAAGTGCCGTTTTGGAGAAGGGCATCAAACTCAGCCGACATGGCTGCTCGCCAGTGTTTGTCCTTGAGTGCCTGTGACACACAGCTCGGTTCAATGTCAGAAGTGATGACAGAAGTAAGCCCATACCTCGGATTTGGCTTGAACACGTTGTTCTGAGCGCGAGTTACCATGCGAGATGCAGGAGGTCGTAAGGGAGCATTGGTCGGCACAGGGATGTCGGATGTGGTGGCGAGCAGTGGGGAGGTAGGTGGGGTTATGATCTGCGGGGTTATATTCAATTGGTCGACCAGTGTGGGGTGCTGGGGAAAGGTAGTGGTCGGCACTTGGTTGGGATCGAGGACGGTCGCGGTAGAGTGAGGTGGCAAAGGTGTGAGAAGAGTGGGCGAGGAGCTGAGGTCAGAGAAAGTGTGCGGCGAGGGGGTGGAGGTCGGCAAGAGAGATGGTTGAATAATGGGAGAGGGGGTTGAAAAGGGAAACGTATGTTCAACAAATTGAACATGCCGCGAGGTGTAGATTCGGTTTGTGGAGCGATCAAGACAGAGGTAAGCACTCTGTGTGGGCGAGTATCCAATAAAGACACATGGAGTAGAGCGAGGATCAAGTTTGTGGGTGGTGTAAGGGCGAAGCAGAGGATAGCAGAGACAACCAAATACACGGAGTTTGGTCAGATTCGGGGGGCGAGCAGTGAGTTTTTCATAGGCAGAGATCATGTCAAGGTTAACTTTGGGAAGGCGATTTATGGTGTATGCTGCCGAGCAGACGGCATAGGGCCAATAGGTGAGGGGCATAGAAGCATGATGAAGGAGAGCAAGGGCTGTGTCGACCACATGGCGATGGCGACGTTCAGACATGCCATTATGTTCGGGAGTGTGAGGTGGGGTGGTGAGATGTGCAATGCCATGAGTTTGAAGAAAGGGGCGAAGAGCAATGAACTCTCCCCCATTGTCTGAGTAGAAGGTTTTGATTGTGTTTTGATAGTTGTTTTCAACAAGAGTTTTGAATGTGATAAATGTGGGGAGAACATCCGATTTTCGTTTTAGGGGATAAACCCATATGTATTTGCTGAAGTGATCAACAAATAGCACGTAATATTTGAAATTATCAGGAGACAAGACAGGCGACGACCAGACATCAGAAAAGATAACATCAAGTGGTTTAGTGGACACAATGCTTGAATCATAAAAGGGTAATTTGTGACTTTTGATACAAGAACAAGAGTTACAATTGAAGTGTTTGGAAGGTGCACTGGATAAGCTGAGCTTGGAGAGGGTGTGAGCAAGGATTTTTGTCGATGGGTGGCCAAGGCGAGCATGCCAGGTAGTCGCTGTGGGGTGTTGAGTGGTGAAGGCTTGCGGGGAGGTGTTGGACATGTGTGCCGGCCAGACATACAAGTTATTGATACGACTCCCAACGAGGAGAATGCTCCCCGAGTGACCATCCCGCACCTGAAAGGAAGATCGATCAAAGACAATGTTAATATTATTATCACGACAGAGGCTAGAGACCGAGATCAAGTTTTTCGAGATGTGTGGGACAACCAGGACATTCGAAAAATTGAGAGACTTAAGTTGAGGAAACCGCATAGAGCCAGTGTGGGATATGTGTAAACCTTTACCGTCACCAATTTCAACATTGTCAGGCCCATCAAATGGTGAGTGAAGAGATAGGTTGGCGAGGTCGTTGGTGATGTGATGCGAAGCACCCGAGTCAAGAATCCAGTGCTCGGCAGGCTGTGCCGAGGAGGCTGAATGAGCCGAGTACGCCGGGCGAGCACCTGTTCGATTGTGGCGAGGGGTCGATGGATACTGTCCAGGTGGGCGGCGAGGACCAGTGGTTGAAGCAGTGGGCGATGAGGGAATCTCAGGGCAGGTGCGAGCAGTGTGCCCCGGTGTACGACAATATTGGCAGGTGCCAAGGTAGGGCCTTTGCGAGGGCTGGCGAGGACGAGTGTCAGCAGTTTTTGACCTCGAGTCAGGTCGCGAGGAGCGATGATGAGGTTTACCAGCAGTGAGCGCAGATGCAGGTATGATGGCCGAGGCTGGTCGCGAGGCAAGCTGAACCTCGGTACTGAGGAGCTTGTCGCAGAGCTCGGCAAACGAGATGGGCTGTTCGCGAGCTTGGATGGCATTTGCTATGTCATTGTAGGACTCATCAAGGCCGGTTAGGACCTGGAGGGTGATGTCCTCGGCATCAGAGGTAACGCCGAGGAGGGCAAGCTCGTCGACCACGGAGCGAACTTCCATAAGGAAGTCAGAGATCGGGCGAGCACCTTTGGACAGAGAGCGAAACTTAGTTTTGAGGGCAAGGATGCGACCTCTGGAAGGTTTTCCAAACATACTCTCAAGCATCGACCAGGCTTCACAGGAGGTTTTGGTTGATGCAACAAAGGGAATAAGTTCAGGAGACATGGATCCAACCATGGCCGAAAAGATAAGGTTGTCCTGACACACCCACAGGTCGTGTGCAGGATTGGGAACTGTGGCGGTGGTGCCGGCGACAGCTGGAAGTGTGGGAGGTGGGCATGGATGCGTGCCCAATACATAGCCAAAGAGGTTGTGCCCAGTAAGAAGAAGGCGAAGCTGAAAAGACCAAGCACCATAGTTGGTGGAGGTGAGCTTCAAGGACATGTTTGCAAGGCCTTTAAAGGCGATAGGTGCCGGCAACTGAGAGGAGGCGGCCATTGTATCGAGTAGAGCAGCGGAGAGAGTGGAGAAGCAGTAACGAGCTGGGCGTCGTACGACGGATGGCGGCGGCACCTTATAGACAAAGGCGACGGCGTGAGTGAGGAGCGGCAGCGGCGGCTGGGGTTTGCAGCAGCGGCTGGATTTTGTGGCGGCCGGAGTGTGCAGCGGCGGCGGCGGCCGGAGTGTGCAGCGGCGGCGGCTGGAGTTTGCAGCGGCGGCGGCGGCTGGAGTTTTGGATCAGGCGTGAGCCAGATGACTCGATGATACCATATAGAGAAATAAACAATATTGGAAATATGATTTCTTGATTAGTTACAAATGAGATTTACAAGAGGTATTTATACAAGAGAGAATTAGGTCTAACCTAACCCTAATGGGCTTTATAAGAGAGCCCATAGGAAACTAAGATGGGCCTATACAATAAATAAGAATGAGAGTGTATTTACTAATATAGGTCCAATATAGACTACATTACAACTAACAGAAAAATAATTTGTAACTTAAGGCAACTGAAGCAATTTTAAAAAAGGATCAGATTGCAATAGTACGTCATCGATCATTTAGCTACAATGAAAACTTAAAGGCAGTTAACAAGTACAAGGAATTTAAAGTGCAATAGTACGTCATCGATCATGATTTCTGTAATGTTAGCTAATATTTCTAGTAAATCTTATCTCCAAATAACAAAGCCTACATTTGCATAAACTAG
This sequence comes from Galeopsis tetrahit, assembly GCA_963675135.1. Lineage (NCBI taxonomy): Eukaryota > Viridiplantae > Streptophyta > Magnoliopsida > Lamiales > Lamiaceae > Galeopsis > Galeopsis tetrahit. Next base: position 64,012,709 of record OY776126.1, on the reverse strand, counting down.
CCTTGTCTAAATTGTCTCTAGCTGGTGAACAAGTTGCTACATACAGCTGTCAGATGATCAACCGCTGATTATTATGATTATTTTAAGTCTCCAAGCAATCCTTTCCAAGCAATGATTATTTTAAGTCTCCAAGCAATCCTTTCCAAGCATGGGTGGAAACATTAATATCAATATGCATGCTATGATTAACTTCAATACTTAAAAGATTAGATGGAGTGTTCACTTTCAAAGTTAGCAGTAGAAAATCAGAATTTTATTTTTTAGAAGAGAAAGTACCTGACAATGACAATCTGCTTCCCTAAAATACAAATAAAAATTTTTAGTAGAATTAATCTAAACAATGGACAACCAAAGGAAGTTATAGAAGCCTACAAAAAAAAAAAACAATGCAAAAGTAATCTGACCATTAATAGATCGATGATAAGGATACGTTTAAATTATTCCATCTTCTATACTCCTTATGTCCAGTAAAATTTTGCTCACTTCATTTTATACATGTTTTTAAAAAAATCGTATTTTAATTATAAAAAATATATGTGGGATAACGAGTAAAGAATATTGTTGGTACATACTCAATCTTGTTAATAAAGTAGAAAAAATACTCAAAAGTTGACTATTTAAATAAAATAAACATATATTTTGTGGACCAAAAATATGTCTGAGCAAAATTTTACAGGACGGAGGGAGTATATCTAGGTAGATAGATATCCGTTATAAATTATTTGTACGTTGTAATCCCTAAGGGGATGTTTGTTCTGGGATTTAGAGGATTTTGAAATCCGGATTTCAAAAGGTAGTGGATTTTTAAATTCTAATGACTTGTATGTTTTGGGATTTAAGTTGGGTAAGATTAAATTTATAGTATAGGATTATATATAGGTTTTATAGGTATTATTGTAGGTATTTATAGGGTTGACTTTTGTAGGATTTAGGTATTTGTAGGGTAGAAATTTGAAATCCTGAATCTAAATCTCAAACTAAAACATAGGTGGGATTTCAAAATCCAAAATCCGGATTTCCCACCCCAAAACAAACATCCCCTAAAATATCTCATGTAAATATATTTATAATCGATTAATTCAATTGCCAATTTAACGGGATCTCATATCAATTATCACATGGCGCCATCAGCCGCACGGCCCGCACCTAACCATACTCTCTCTTCTTCATAGCCTCACACTAATATTTGTTTTCTCTCCCTCTGTCAATCGGCCATGGCAACCCCTGCTCCTCCATCCATTCCTCTCAACCCCCTTGTCCATCTCCTTACTCTCAAGCTTTACTCTACAAATTTTATTATCTGGAAAAGCCAAGTTATTCCTGTTTTAATAAGTCATGCCTTTGTTTCTCACATAAACAGCACTATTACACCTCCTGCAGAGAAAATCACTAAGAATAATTCCCAGGTTCCAAATCCAGAGTACGTTGTCTGGTTTGCAATGGATCAAAAGATCCTAAGTTTGCTCGATCTCCTCCCTCTCCGAAGAGGCGCTCGCCGAAGTTGTCGGCTGCGTCACCTCTCGATCCATATGGCTCTCACTCGAAGCTGCATATAGTCATTCCTCTGTCTCTAGGGCTAATCATCTTCGTAATGAATTAATCAGTCTCCATCGTGGCTCGTCGACGGTCGCTGATTATAGTCGAAAATTTAATATAAGGTGTAGGCAATGTTTTAGATGGTTGTTTGATGCTGATATATATAGAGCTAGCATGCTAAATTTAAGAATTGATACGTTGTTTTGTTTTGGTTTGTTGAGGGCCATCACTAATATTGCTCTTGGCCCCACTACAAAAAAAGGCCTGTTAACCGACGGTTTTACCACCCAAATTTTGGTCGGTAACATGTCATACCTACAGCTTTACTGACGGAAATATTCCGTCGCCACCGGAATGGACGTCGGTATTGTTTACCGACTGAAAATGTGGTTCCCTCGGTATGTACCGACAGAATTCCGACAGTTCTTGTCAGTCGCGATTACCGACGGAACGCATTCCGTTTACGGACCGGGTCAAGTTTCCGTAATTAAAATAATGGAAAAAGGAAATATTTCCGTCGGCATATCCATCGGTATTTCAGTCAGTAGTAATTTTTAGTTTTTAAAAAAAAACAAAACATTTCGTCGTAAACACTTTAAATCCGTCGGTTCAGTAGTAACGACGGAATATTCCGTCTGCAGTTTCTGTAAATTTTTAAAAAAAAATCCAGGTCAACCCGGGACCTGACCCGTCAGGGGCCAACCCGGGTCCGGCCGGCCTGAACCCGACCCGCGAACTGGTGATTTAAATGGATGAATTTTTGGCCTTGGCAGGTCTCGATCCCAAGTGGGCAGGTGCCTAGTGAGGAGCGCCTGCCACTGGGACAAGTCGATTACTTGTTTATTGTTCTGATATTAATGGTATATGTACCCATTTTCAACATTTTTTTTTTAAATTCACAAAATTAATTTCTTTAACTTATATTAATAATTAAATTTATAACTTATAACTATTGTAAATTTAATTTTCTTTAATTTATATATTGTAAAACTAGTTTTTTCTTTTATTGAAATTCTAAAATGTGTATATGTTATACATTATTTACTCGTTTTTTTTTTAAAAATAAATTCATTTATATATTTTCGTTCTCACATATATTTGTGGTGATTAAATTATAAGTTGTAACCAAATGATAAATAATTATCTCTTATAAATTGTACAAAATAAAATAGGTTACATTAATTTAAAATTCATCTTCTTCGTCTTTATTTTCATTATTTGCCTCCTCTTCCTCCTCCTCTTCTTCCTCCTCATCTTCTTCATCCTCCCCCTCCCCCTCGTCATCTTCAACCTCCTCCTCATCTCCACTATCGTTTTCAATTTCAATCAATTGTGGATTTATAGCCGTCAAGTCTACATAAAGATTAAAATCTCTCGCAAACACTTCATTTGATTCTCTATTTGTTCCGTTTGAAACGAAGATTCATCTTCATTGTTGTTTTCCTTTTTAGGGACCTCCACCATTGACCTTGCCTTCACTTTGCAAACAATGTGCCAGTCTCTATTACGTGTTCCAGCTCCAGGATACGTGTAGTAGTAGTATACTTGAGATACCTGAGAGGCAAATACAAATAGATCATACCCGCTATACTTCCTTTTTGAATTAACATCCACAAACTTGTACTCCGAATGAATCCTTATTCCTAAAGGGGATGTATCAAACCAATGATACTTGAACAACATTACGGTTTTCGTTGGATATCCCGGATATTCTACTTCAACGACTTTGTGCAACACACTAAAGTAATCACTTGTATCTGCATTAATTCACATTGCTAACGCAAACACCACTGTTGGTAGTTGTTTTTGTTGATGCAAACTCTGATGTATGAAACCTGTAGTCATTCACAATATAGTCGTTGTAAGTTTTTACAGGACGTAGTGGTCCTTTGTTTAGATCCTCTAAGAACCGGCTCTGAAAATCGTATGACTGTCCCTATACAGTTCAAATTAACATTAATCAAAACAATTATTTATTTGCGGAAAATATAATTAATGATACTCACATAACGTTGGAACCATCGGGCAAATTGACGTTGAAGACTAGTATTTATATCTCTATTTGAGATGTTTTGACCTGCATGTCGTAGTTCTTGAGTATACATCCAAATTATTCACAACATCTAACCATATTTAATATTAATTAACAAACAAAAATGAAGTGGTATTTAATTAGATGAAAAATATATGAAATACTTACTCAATGTAAGGTTGAACTTCATCACAATTCAATAACACGTACGTATGTGCTATTTCAGCCTCTGTGTTTGTTGACCAATATCGTTCAGTGGCTTTTCCTATAGGTCACCCCTTAGACTTGAATACAGAGAGCATGCCATCGACCTCTTGTTGCGTACCTCTACCATCGAAGTTACGTGGTTCATTTATGTTCCTCGTGTTGACATGGTCTTCAAAATTATATGAACAAAACATGTCAATCTCTTCACTCAAATATGCATTAACAATCGATGCTTCAACGTTTGTCTTTTGTTCAGCATTGCGCTTCAAGTTGTGGTGATTAAATTTTTCAATTTAAATTAAATTAAGACTTTTTTTATACTAAAAATTAATTAAATGAGAGAAGAAGAAGTTCACCTTTCAAATGGCCGGGCCCAAGGAGTTGGTATTAGTTGATTAGATATTTTTTTTGGGCTTACTGGCCCCTTTACTTAATTATATTTCTTGTGTGTTGGGAATAAAATGAGTTTTGATTATGATACCAAAACCCCTTGAGACATGCCAAGTAGATAAGTCATTTGTAATGAACATGTTTCAGGAATATTTGAACATGTAGTCTAAGGCAAGTAGAGAAGCTGATGTGTTAGGCAGCTCTTAGAAGAATAGATGCACTAGTTGAGGGGGAACACTTACTTAATAGCTTAAATCTGAATTAGTCCCCTCATGGCTCAGTTTCTGGAATGACCTCAAGACTGCTGAAGGACAAGTATGCTGATCAAGTATATTCAGTCAAAAGACAACTGAATCAATGTCAAACATGAGTTAAGATGCAACATCAAAGCACCAATCTACTGCATCAAAGCTCAGAAGAATTGTCCAACTAAAATGGTTCAGAAGAGTTGTCTCAGTACACTTGAACCAGAATATGTCTTTCAAGACAACTATGCTGAAGAGGTCAAGTTCACCATTCCAAGACATATTCATCCAAAGAACTATTCTAAGAAGTCATGAAAGGAGAAAGAGCCAAATCATCTGAAGAAGCTTAAAAGCCAACACTGCTGATAAAGTGAACTCTGCTGAATCTGATAAGCACAGTTGTCCAAGTGATAAGGAAGCTTGTCCTTATCTCAGGAATGTTGATAAGAAGAGATGTCCATGTTTGACCAAGTGAATCTTGAAGTCAGACATTGGGAAAAGGGCTCAGAATGAAGACAAAGTTGTTACAGCCATTTATTTCCCAAAACAAGGACATGTCACTATCAGAATCTGTCTTCCAGTTTAAAGATTTCAAGGAAGACATTTATAGACATTTGAGACTGCCTCTCCAATGGGAAAATCCTCAAATTTGTCTATAAATACAGAAGTGTGAAGACCACTTAAAAAAAAAAAAAAGACTAGAGAATCCAATCTACATCCAACTGAACAACTATTCTAAAGCTTCAAAGTATTCAAAGAGACTCTCTTAGTCTTCATACAATTCATTCTTAGCTGAACCTCATTGTATATCCATACAAGCTTAGAGAGATATCATATCCTTATACACTGATCTCCATTGTAAAGGATATCTCATTAGTTGGAACCTTACTTCAACCCTTACCCCTTTCAAGTGAGAAAGTGAGAAGATTGTAGTAGTAGAAGTGGTAGGAGCTGACTGTTGAGAGAAGAACAGTTCAGTTCTGAGTAGAGAAGAGAAGAGTGTACTAGGACTCAAGACATCCTAAGGATCAATTCACCAAGGAGTGGTGTTCTTGATCAAGTGCACCTTGGCACTATAAAACAAGTTAATTCCAAGAGTGAAGGAATTATCATGTTAAATCAGGGAAAGTGGATATAGGAGCTTGAGTCTATGAACCACTATAAACCACTGTGTTGATTTACATTCAAAGCACTTTACATACACTCAACACTGTGATAAATTGCTTAAGTGATTTCAGAATATAAAATGAGTTTAAACTAAAGGGCCAACCACTAATTCCGCACATATAACTCCCCTAGATAGTTATTCAACTAAGTACTCCATAGTACTTAGTAGTTTGATTATCTTGCTGAACTCTGGTTTGATCAAAGTTTGAAAAGAAATTGCATACAAGTGTATTCCCCCCCCCCCCCCCATACACTTGTTATATACTCCTTTCAGGACCAACAAGTGGTATCATAGCAGGGGTTCAAAGACCACTGCTTCTGAAAATCCATCTTGATTTTCAAAATCACATATTTGGTGTGGTCACTGAACTGGTCTTATCTGAAATCTCATATACCTGTATCTAACCCATCTTGTTTTGAGATATGGCCGACAACAATGCTGTTCCACCTCATGTTGTTCAAGGACTGAACAATATGGCCACCAATCCAGTCAAACATATATCACATCACAAATTGCCCATGTTCTCAATTGACAATTATGATTTCTGGAAAATCAGAATGAGAGCTCATCTTGCATCCCTCCACACTAACATGTTAAGGGTGATTACAAGAGGACCCTATGTGTTCACTCAGCTCAACCCCAGATTGACTGATGAGCAAAGAGCAGACACAAGGGATGTAATTCCTAAAGATGAAGATGACTTCACCTCAGAGGAGAAAAGGAAAGATAATCTGAATTATCTAGCCATGAATACCCTCTATCAAACAATTCCAGATGCAACCATGGGAAGAGTTTACCACTGCACAACTGCCAAAGAAATTTGGGATACACTTGCTGAAATGTGTGAGGGTATAGAAAAGATAAAGGAGAACAAGCTCCAAGTGGCTGTGCAGAAGTTTGAACAATTCACAATGGAGTCAGATGAGTCCATTGACGAATTTGCTGGTAGATTCACTGATGTGATGAATGAAATCAACTCCTTAGGCAAGGTGTACTCCAAGAGAGAAGTTGGACTAAAGATCTTGAGAAGTCTCACTCAAAAGTGGGATGTTTATGCTGTAATGATGCAAAACACCAAGGATCTCTCCACCATGCCCATGCAACAAATCTTCTCTGAATTCAAAGCTTATGAGTTTGACCTCAACAGAAGGAAGCCAGCAGAGGAATCCTCTCTACCAACCAAAGGAGTGGCATTCAAAGCCAAAACTGCTGAACCAGAAATGTAGCCCACTCCAAGATCATCAAAGTCAGTCTCTAAGGCTGAAATGAAGGAAGAGATGGCCCTCATGGCTAGGAGGTTTGACAAACTCAACTCAAGGTTTGGTAGTACAAGAAATTCTACCAAGACAACAAATTCAGGAGAAGGTACAACTCTCCTGAAGCACAGGCTGAGGACAAGAAGCCTGAAGAGAAAAGATCAGAGGACAAGTCCTCTGATAGGAGAAAGTCCAGCAGAGCTGAACCCTCCTCATCTAGAAGGAGAGATCATCCAAAGAAAGATGATGATGAGGACCTGTGTTACAACTGCAAGAAGAAAGGGCACTTCCAGTATGACTGCCCTGAACTCAGCTCAAAGGAAAGAAGAGAGAGGCAAGCCAAAAGAGATAAAAAATTCACCAACAGAAAAGCCATGATGGCTGGTGATGAATCTGATAGTGCTGAAAGCTTCAACTCTTCTAATGGATTGTTCTCAAACAGTGATGATGGTGATGATGTGTGCAACATGGCTATTGAGGATGATGAGGTATCCTCCACTTCTAGCTCACCATCATTTTTGTCACAGAACACTAGTGAAGTCAACTTGAAACTTTCCTTTGGGAAGTTGATGGAAGATTTCACTAGGCTACAAGAATTTCATGACAATTGTGTGAAAGAAAATGAAAGGCTTTCAATTGAGCTTTCAAAACCTGCTGAGACAGTTGTTGATATCAAGTCTACTGAGTTGACCAACAAGGACAGATTAATGATCAACTGCTTTCTCAGAAGAGAAAAGATTTTGAACTAAAAATTCTTCAAGCAAAATTTGAAAACCTCTCACATGAGTATGATATTCTTAAATCAAGTGAAGAGATCCTGAAATTAAAGATGTCTGCTTTGAACAAATCCTCTAGAGCAATAGAGGAAATTCAAAGTTATCAAAGACCTATGGCTCAAAGAAGTGGATAAGACTTTGATCCATTTGAATCTTCACCTTGTCTTAGTATTGCTTCCACAAGTAACACTAAGAAAATCTTTGTTAAATCAGTGGCACAACAAGCTGACAATGAAATAATTCAACCACTGAACAAAGGGAAGGGCAAAATAAATGAAATGCCCACTCAAGTGCTTCAGGAGACTAGGCCCAAACCTTTCGAAAAGGTCAAGGCTCCTGAACATAAGAGGAATGTTGGTCAGCAGAGTTGACCCAATGGAAGGGCAACTCTCCTGAACAATGTTCAGAGGAGTTATCCAAGGTATGATTAGCCTAGGCCAACTCTACTGAGGAAGCCTCAGCTGAACAGACCTAAGGACAACTATCCTCAAAGGAAAAATAAAATGAGTCAACCAAAACCCTTCATGCCGAAGGGTAATGGTCATAAATATGCCTTCCCTCAAAGATTTTCTCAAACTGCACAAAGAACTCATAAGTTCAGGAGATTTGACAACTCTCCTGAAACTTACAGAGTCAACACTTTCACACATATTTTCCCAAAGGCATTTAAGGGAAAGACAGTGTATGTTGATGCACAAGGAAAACAACTTAGCCACCTTGAATCAATCAGGGTAATTAGGCAAGTTTGGGTTCCTAAAGGTACAACTAACCTCTCAGGACCCAAAATTCAAAGGGTACCTAAAGCTTGCTAATTGCAGGTACCTAAGGGCCACAAGAAGATGAGGAGTATGAGCAAAAAGTCAGCATGGTACCTTGATAGTGGATGCTCAAGGCACATGACTGGAAACAAAGAACTCCTCACTGACTTCACTGAAAAAGAAGGCCCAAATGTCACATTTGGAGACAGCTCACAAGCAACAACAAAAGGTTATGGTACCTTGATAATTGGTAATATCAAGGTATCCAATGTATCTTATGTGGCTGGTCTCAAATACAATTTGTTAAGCATAAGTCAGTTTTGTGATAAAGGTTTTAATGTTGAGTTCTCAAGTGGAAAATGCCTAATCAAGGATAAACCTCAACAAACTCTACTAACTGGAACTAGAAAATGGAATGTGTATTTTGCTGACTGGGACAAGTCTACTGATGCTGCATGTTTCATTGCTAAGGGCACTAATGAACAAAGTTGGTTATGGCATAAAAGGCTAAACCACCTGAATTTTAAATCAATGAACAAACTTGCTAGAAATGCATTAGTAAAAGGACTACCTAATGAGGTTTTCATTAAAGAGCATGTTTGTAAACCATGCCAAGAAGGAAAACAGATTAAAGACTCTTTCAAAGGAAAACCAGTCATCTCTACTGAAAGGGTACTTGAACTTTTACACATGGACCTATTTGGACCAATTACCCTAGCAAGCATAAATGGTAGAAAATACACATTGGTAGTAGTAGATGACTTCTCTAGGTTCACATGGGTAGTATTTCTCCTTAAAAAGAAGGAAACTCAAGTCAAACTCCCTGAATTTTTAAAGAGATTGTCAAATGAAAAGAGTCTTAACATAATCAAGATAAGATCTAATAAAGGCACTGAGTTCATAAATTCTTACATCAATGAGTATTGCACACTAAATGGTATAACTCATGAAACCTCAGCAGCTAGAACTCCTCAGCAGAATGGAGTTGCAGAAAGAAGGAATAGAACTCTAAAAGAAGATGCTAGAACCTTAATTGCTGACACTAATCTACCAAAGAGGTTTTGGGCTGAAGCTATAAACACTGCATGCTATACTCAGAACAAGTGTCTGATAACCAAGGGTCAAGGCAAAACCCCCTATGAACTCTGGAAAGGAAGAATGCCTAAAGTGTCATATTTCCACATATTTGGTTGTAAGTGTTTCATTCACAACAATGGGAAAGAGCAGTTGAAAGCTTTTGACAGCAAAGCTGATGAGGGGATATTTCTTGGATATTCCCAAATCAGTAGAGCTTTCAGGGTGTACAACTATAAAACCCTAATTGTGGAGGAAACATCTCATGTTGTGTTTGATGAATCTATCTTTGAGATCAGGAACAAAAACCTGGACACTGAAGAGATCACACAAAGAACAACCAGATTAAGCTTCAAAGACAAGGACACTATATTCATAGATGTTGTCCAAGCCAATCCTCCTAAAAACATAATACTAGACAACAATCCTGAAGGCAACCATCCTGAAGCAAACACCACTGAAGGAAATGATGAACTGAATGACCCAATCCCAGTTCACACTCAGGTAACAACAACCAATGAAGAAGCAGGCTCTGTTGAGGTAGTTAATGGATCAAATATTCTAGGGGGAACCATAAATGTTGAAAATGCCAATGTCCCTGACATTGAGGACAACATCCCTGAATATGATCCAGAATTAGATCCTGCATTCAATTATCCTGAATTCTATAATACTAGTGACTCAACCTTAGTAGAGGACAACTCTACTGAAGGGATCAGAAAAAGAAGGACTTGGTTGTCTGACCATCCTATTGATCTGATACTTGGTGATCCAAGTATAGGAGTCAAAACCAGAAGGTTTCATGGTGAAAGTGCTTTGTTTTGTTGTTTCCTATCAGAACAGGAACCAAGTGACATTGAGGAAGCACTTCAAGATGCAAACTGGATCACATCCATGCAGGAAGAGCTGAACCAATTCATCAGAAATGATGTATGGGAGCTGGTGGATAGACCTTCACATCAAGATGTTATTGGAACCAAGTGGGTGTTCAAGAACAAGAAAAATGAGAATTATGTGATTGTTAGAAACAAGGTCAGATTAGTGGCAAAAGGCTATTGTCAATCAGAAGGCATTGACTATGATGAGACCTTTGCATCTGTGGCAAGGCTAGAAGCAATAAGGCTTTTCTTAGCCTATGCAGTCCACAAGAGGTTGAAAGTGTACCAAATGGATGTCAAGAGTGCCTTCTTGAATGGAGTTTTGAAAGAAGAAGTCTATGTAGAGCAACCACCTGGTTTTGAAGTTGGAAACTAAGTTTATAGACTGAAGAAAACTCTATATGGACTCAAGCAAGCTCCAAGAGCCTGGTATGACACACTGTCACAGTTCCTCTTGGATCATGGATTTATCAAGGGAACTGTGGACAGAACTCTCTTTAGACTCACTGAAGGAGAGGATATCTTGCTTGTCCAAATATATGTGGATGACATCATATTTGGATCTCTCAATGAGAAGCTGTGTGAGAAGTTCTCAAAGCTCATGCAAAGCAAGTTTGAGACGTTAATGATGGGAATGATGAACTTTTTCTTGGGCTTACAAGTCAAGCATTCAAAGGAAGGAATTTTCATCAACCAATCAAAGTACACAAGGGAAATGATCAAGAAATTTGGGTGTACAACCAGCAAGCCAGTAAGGATCCCAATGAACACAAATTGGAAGATGGATCCAGATGAGAGTGGTGTTCCAACCAACTCTACTGAGTATAGAGGAATCATTGGTTCACTCCTCGACCTCACTGCCAGCAGACCTGACATTACCTTTGCAGTAGTTGTTTGTGCTAGGTTTCAAGAAAATCCTAAGAAAAGCCATCTAGAGGCTGCTAAGAGGATCTTGAGGTATCTCAAAGGCACTGAAAACTTAGGCCTTTGGTACCCTGCTGATGACAACATTGAGCTCACTGGCTACTCAAATGCTGATTATGGAGGATGTAGAATTGACAGAAAATCCACCTCTAGGACATGTCAATTCTTAGGCAACAAGATTATTTCTTGGTTCTCTAAGAAACAGAACACAGTGGCAACCTCCACCACTGAAGCTGAATATGTTGCAGCTGGAAGTTGTTGTGCTTAGATCCTATGGCTATATTCTGTGACAACAACAGTGCTATTGCAATATCTCAGAATCCAGTTCTGCACACAAGATGCAAACATGTGGACATCAAGCATCACTTCATTAGATACCATGTGGAGAAGAAAGATATCAAATTGGTGAAGATCCACACAGATCATCAAAAAGCTGATATATTAACAAAACCACTTGCAGAGGCAAGGTTTCTGGAACTATCACCAGAGTTGGGACTACTTGATCCAGGGAAGTTGGACAAATGAGTCCAAAGGAGTGAATTAATCTAGGGGGAACTAAAATCAAAAGTTCAGCAGACTTGGTCAAGTCTACTGAAATTCAGAAGAGATGACCTCAATTGTTCAGGACATTTGTCCATTGAAATTCAGGACAGTTGTCCACATCTCTTCAGGACACTTGTCCATGTAGGGTAAGATAAGTTGTCTCGGCTATGAAACCAAATCTTTTGTTTGATAAGCACCTATTTTGGGTAATCATTGCCTATTTCAAAAACTGTCTCATTCCTTTTCAAAATATCACCTTTTCAAAGATTCAATTTGTCCCTTACCCAAAAAGTCGCTTTCAATGCATTAAATGCCAATATTTTGTTTGCATTAAAAAATTTGAGAAATGATCTACCTTGATAACCCCCCAGCTTTAAACAAACATTAAAACTCCTCCCACGTTTTGAATAAAACAGTTTTTCACTGTTTCATTAATTTTTTACCAATAGATCAAAAATGGCCAACTCCCCTGAAATTGATCTTGGCCGTCCAAATTGGATTTTCTCATTTGTAAACCATTGAATTACCTTAAGACTCACCTACTCATTGACATACATTCCTTTTGGAATATTCACAAGTCTTAAGAAGTCATACAACACTTCATTCTTCCCCACGCATTCAAAATTCTCTTGAAACCCTAGTTCTCTTACTCTCTCAAACACTCTCTCAAAATCCTTCACTGATCTTCAATGGCTCCTAAAGTTAGAACAGAAATGATTGTTGACTTCACAAACAAGGACCTAGACCTTGATTTCGGCTATCTTAGCCATAAAAACAACCTCATTTTTTAGCATATCCTCTCTTTTGAGAGTGAAGACCCTGAAGTCACTCCAACCTTGAGATGGTTGAGAAGAGCGGACTTCAGAAGTTTATGCAAGAAAAGCCAGACTCTTGCCTTGAATCATACAAGGCTGAGTTCTTTGCTTTTCTAAAATGGAGAGGAAAGCCAGAAGATGGTGAGGTCACCACAAGGCTATCTTACAGGGCTGAAGGAGAAGAGGAAGAAAGATTCCACAGAGTGAAATTCTCTAAGGAGGATGTAGATGCTGCATTTGGATTGCCCTCTGAAGGGAGGAATCCAAAATTCTATGGCAATGGTCATGAGGAAGAGATTGCACAAGATTGGCTCTTTGTTCCAGGACCAGTCTCATCTACTCAACACAAGAGGACTCTCAAAGCCAAGTTCCTCAACCTATTTGAGGTAATCACCAAGAGCCTCATGAGCAACACTGGCAGTTTGGAGCAAGTAAGTGCTCCAAGGATAAGAATTATGGCTGCAGTGATCGATGCCAGTGACAAGGGCATCAAGTTTGATTGGAGGACCTTCATCTTGTCTGAAATGATGAAGGAGAAGGCAAAGTTCAAAGTAAAGGCTCAACAAAAGGTTGTGTTGGAAGTCAAACTCAAATATTGCACAAGGGCAAGCCTATTGATTGAGAAGTTTGCTCACTATTCTGAGATGCAAACCTTTGCCAAACCCCTCCCTGCCCAGAAAATCTTGTTCAGGAAGCTGAGCAAGAAAACTGAACAAAGAAAGATGCTTTTGGCCAAACCTGCTGAAGCTAAGCAGGAAGAAAAGCCCAAAATGAAGAAAAGAACAAAGGCCAGGTGTAACACCCAAGATTTTTTTATCACCATTGGAAATAAATATATATAAGATATTAAGTTAAAGTGATTATAATATTTTTAATTACAAAAATATGTCTACTTATTTATATATTAACATAATAAATTATATATATTTTGAAAATCTGATTTCATGATTTATTTTTATTTTAGGCGTGAGTTCTCATTTTACAGATAAATTTCAGATTCTATCCACCCTCTTCCTCAGTTGGTTTTCCACATACACACAATAGCAATATAGAATCAAAGAATATTCTCTTTTGATTCCCTTTATTCAAATTATAAAACCAGAAAATGTCTGCTATCCTTTTTCTTCTCGTACAGGTTGTTATTTGAAGGAGAGGACATTTTGTTGGTGAGTGATAGGTGTCCCCATATTATTGGGTAGCAAATTCTATAAATAGGTTCTCTTGTTTTCCTCTTTCAATCATTTAATGTGAGCCAAAGCCCTACCAAGAAATATATAGCCAGCGTCTACTTCCCTCTCAACCATTTTACAAACTTCACCAAGTAATGAAACACCAAATTGCGGCAATGCATTCTCCATGGATTAGAAATTCGTCTCAGCCTCTCCCTTTGTTGAAGCAGTAGTCCTCCTTTCTTTTGAAGCACTGTAAATGTTTCTTTCCCCTTCCTTATATTTATTTTTTCTCTTCTATGGTCTCTAGTACTGTATGCCGTAGCTTCTATTTCTGTATGCGAGTGTTTTTGGTATGCCAGTGTAATTACTGAGTATGTTGAGACAAACCTTTTTCTTCTGATAAGCTTTTACGAATGCTGCCTTCCTTCGTATATTTTCAAAGAATTATAACCTTTCGTATATTTTCAAAGCAAATTATATTTCTGTTTGTGAGAGATTCTTCTATCATGATAATGACCTTCAGGGAGAAAATCTTATTAATTGATTTAAGTTAGAATCTCTTGCAATGGGTGTCGTTTCTAAATGAGAAGCTACACATAAATTTTCAGATTTAAAAAAATGGGTAATTTTACGCATATTGTTCCTTTCATTAATTTCTGGCCCTTATTTTAGGAGATGGTGTTCATACTCTTAATAGTCTAGAACCGGTCAAACCTATTATTTTATATTAATTAATCCAGTACTTTTATATATATATATAATATGAACTGTCTTGGACGTACTGCTATGTATACATTAATATCTACACCCTATCTCAGTTAACTAATTAGGAAAGAATTACTCATTTTTCCTATATAAATATTATAACTATTATTATTTAATATTTTTTTTATAATCTATTTTATTTAGTACAGGTTGTCGTAATTTATGAGTATCCTTGATCTTGCTCAAGTCCATTAGATATATACTATTATTTATTAATTTAATAATAATATATTAGTTATTTATTAATTAGTTTATTAATAGTGATAATTCTAAGTTATGTTATTATTTTATTTTAGGTGACGAGACTCTCTTGCTTTAAACCAATCCACGTATTTACGAGACTACTAAAGATTTAAGGTGGGGTTTTCTTACGCTTTGTCACTTTTAAATATTATGTGAATTTAATTGTTGCTTAACTACATGATCATATGTTTATGCTTATGCTTATTATGGGTTATTTCGACGGAAAGGTCGTTGTAACTAGCGGGGACTACGGTCCGGGATGGTAAGATCCTTGGGGGCAACTCCACCGTATACAGATTGACCAATTTAATTGGTCAATATATGGAAGACTTATTTACTCATGTTTGTGAGTTATGATTTTATTTGCATTTATATTTAACTGTGACAAATGGGACCCCACTGAGCTAGTTGTTTTGCTCACCCCAATCTATTTAACATTTTACAGATTGACGGAGTTGCGGTGGAGGGTCGGTGGATGTGGATGTCTTGGCATGAAATACTTTCCTCTATATTAGTTTGATTTTAATTTAGTTGCATCTCGACTTAAGCACATTTCTAATTTACGCGCCACTTAAATTTCTTTGGAACAAGTATTTGTGTTTAGTTTGAATTAAATTTCGGTAATGATTTTCTTTAAGTAATTCGAGTTTTATTTAATCTTCCGCTGCAAATTCATTTACAAATTCGTAAACTCGAGTTACATTAGCATTCAAAGTAGAAGTATGGTGTTTTCATCTAGGCCCTAAAATCGGGATGTGATACCAGGGTTGTCAAAATCAAGAAAATGTCTCAAGTTCTAACAGAAGAAGCCTCAGGAGCATCAACTGAAGTTGATGAAGTGGCAGAAGAGGGAGTGAATGTGCCTTCTGACCACTCAGAAGAGTTGAGGCTGAAATACAATGAGACAAGGCAAAAGAAGAAGGGAGATAAAAGGCCCAGGGAAGTTGTCCCTGAGAAGGAAAAAGAGGAAGGAAGTGGAAGCAGTAGGGCAAGCAAGAGGAGAGCCAAGCCCACTAAGAATGTGTTGGAACTTCAAGAGGAAAGGTCTCTTCAAGTTGCTCTAAGGGAGAGCAGGGCAGAAAGCAGGACAAAATCTAAGTCCATGACCAACTCTTCTGGTTCTGGAACCCCAGAGTCCAAAGTCCATGAAGGCCTACCCTTAGAAGCCAACCTTCCTGAAACCCAAAATCCTGAACCCAACTCCCCTGAAACCCATGTTACCCCTTCTAACCAACCTATCACCCCTGTCAATCTTACAAAGAGATATTCTCCAGAAGGGAGTGTGCAAAGAAGTGGAATTGATGTGCTAGTAGATTTAGCAGTAGATGAGACAAGACTCCTGTCTCCCCTTGACTCATCTATGCTTAATTATTCAAAGTTTTTAGAAACAACACTTCATGAGCCAACCCCCCTTAGAAAAGCCCCTTCAGAAACATTGCTCTTGAAAGCAACTGAAGTACCATCCATTGAGCTCATCAACCCTTCTGAAGCCAACCCTCCTGAACTAAACCTACCTGAAGCTGCAATTCCTGAAACTAGAGCCAACTCCCCTATAGCACAAAGTTCTCAATCAAATGAGAATGAGGAGGAGTATACTTATGAAAGTATTCTCAGAGGAGGACCAAGGGCTACTGTGAACAGCTTATATCCTCAGCTTGCAGAGTTTCCAAGACTTCAAGCTACATTCCATGATCTGAGGATGCTGGTAGAAGTGAAAGATAAGTCCATAATGGAAATTGCACAAGTCATTCATGACAAAGGTGCTAAATGGTGGTAGATAGAAGAGGGAAGATTACTCCATTTTGCTGGAGTAAACAAAACAAGGTTCCTCACTGATGAGGAAGTGTTTGCCAATTTGGTTGCTATCCAAATAGCTGAAGAAAGAGAGAGACTGGCTAAAGGGATCAAGCACCCTGATAGCAGCTCAAGTGATGATGACCCTTCAAACCCTTCAAACCCTCCCCAAGACAACCCTCCTGAACCCTCCCAGACCAACCTCCCTGAAACTTCCCAACTCAATCCTTCTGAATCCAGCAAGTTCTCAAACCCTCTTGTCACATATGTTAGGAAAGGCTCTGTCTCTTCAGAGGTGTTGACCAGAGCTGGTGACACAGCCAAGGACACATCTGCCAATGAAGGTTCATCTGAACCTAAGGCACAACTTACATATATGGAGGCTCCTATTTTAGAAGCTGGTTTGGTAAAGGCCTATTCAGTGTCAGGAGAGTTGGACACTGATCAGCCATTAATCATTCAGGATGACTCAGTGGCTGCTGAGAAAAGCACTGTGATCTCCCAACAACTGCCTCCTTTGAATCCTGTTGAGGGTGAAGGAGATGCAGGTTTAGGAGAAGGGGTTGAAAAGGAAAGTAGTATTGAAAAACCAGAGGGAGTTTTGGATGAAAGAGAGGTAGTCATCACTAAGATTGTGAGTGTACCACCATATGAGGGTGGAATAAGTGAGGAAGGAAAGGTTATTCTTGAAGTCAAATCTGAACTTCAAGAATCCCTTGATGAAAGGAGGCCTGATTCCTTGAGTGAGAATATTATATATGAAGGGAGAAAAGAATTAGTTGAAAATGAGGAGAAGACTGCTGATGTATCAGAGTCTTATGCAAAAAATATTGAGGGTGATGAGTGTTTGTTCACTAACCCCTTTGACTTGTCTGATATTGCAGGTATTTCTCTTGACCAAATCTTTGCAGATGAGTTCTTAACAGATGCACCCATCCAAGTGGATTCTGGATCAGCACAAGCCTTGCTTGGGATGCAATCAGCAAAGTTGGATTCCTTGGCTCATCAGGTCCAATCTGCTCATGCTGAAACTTCTGGAGGATTGGATGAGCAAGGTAGAACTTTAGCATCTGTGGAGATGAGATTTACTAGATCTGAAGATGTAGTGCTACCTACATTGGATGCAAGGATAAGTGGAGTGGAAACTGGTCTTCAAACTATTTCCACTGAGGTTCAAAAAGCCAAAGCCACCATGGAATCTATCTCAGAACAGGTCAAGAAGGAACAGAAACTGCTCAGAGATAATCACAATGCCAATGTCAAAGCTCTTAGACTGACTGTCAAACAAGCCCTTAGGAAGAAAACAACTCTACAAAAGAAAAGAGCAGAAGAGTTAAGGCTGGCCATGGTGAAAGCTGCTTCAGAGAAGTTTTCCCAAGAAGTGATGGCCAACATTGCTGACAATGCTGTAAACAATCTTACAGAGTTCCTAAAAGCCCAGTTGGATGCATCTCTGAAAGCAACCTTAGAAGAGATTGTTGAGCAAAAGATGAAGCATGTTCTAGCTTTCCTTAGCTTGAGCAGTGACAGAATGAAGAATATACATGATGAGAATGTATATCTGCTTGAAGAGATGAAATCTCTGAACCTAGCCCAATCCCTGATGGCAACAACTATGAGTGAGCTCAAACCTCAGTGTTTTGATGCTGTCAAAAAGGGGGAAAGGGAAAGAGCAAGGGCCAAAGGTGCCTTCATAATAGGTGATTCAGAGAAAGGAAAGGAAAAAGCTACTAAAGACAAAGGCAAGAAGCAAGCAGTACTGTATTTGGAAGACCTTGATGAAGATGAACAGCTAGCCATAGCAATGAAGGCTTTTATGGCATCAGCACAAGAAGAGAGAGCCAGGCTTCAGCAGAGGCAAGGAGGAGAAGGATCTGGTTTGGACAAAGTTGATGAAGGTGTCCAAACTAGAGGACAAATCAAGAAGGCCAAGGGGAACAAAAGAAAGGCTGAGACATTCACTGACTTCCCCAACAGCCTAGAACTTCCTCTTGAGTTCAGAATTGAGGAAGAAGAACCAATCTCCAAGAAGAGCAAGACTGCTGAGAAGCCTAAGGGTGCTGAAAAGGTCAAATCTGCTGAAGTGACCAAGACTGCTGAGAAAGCAAAGTCTTCTGAAACTGACAAGTCTGCTGAGACTAAGTCTACTGAAGGTGCCAAAGCTGCTGAAAACATAGAAGAGTTGTATGAAGAAGGCCTTGGACCTCAACCAAAGAAGAAGACAATTGTGCCAACAAATGATCCATCAAAGTTGTTCCAAGAAGGGTATGGCAAAGACCCTGAAACACAACAGAAGTTGGCCATGATGAGGGCCCAAGAAAGAATGGATTGGATGGAGGAAGCCAACAGAGCAAGAGATAAGAGAAGGGTTGACTTTCAAAAGCCAAGAAGAAGGAGAGCAGCCTACAGCAAACTAAAGCCACAACTACTAATCCCCATGGACACCAAATACCCTCACTTGGATAAATGGGTGCCCATACAACTGAATGACTCATGGGAAGAGGCCAAAAGGGAGTTTATCTATGACTACTATGTAATTGATAGATGGAATGGAAGAGATGCCAACTCCACTTTTGCTGAGTTCATGATAGAATATCACAGAGAGCTATATCAGAAATTGCTTGCAGCTGCTGACATTGCAAGATTTGAACTCACTGCACCAAAGTAAATCATATACATGCCTCCAAAGCTGGAAGGATGGATTGTTCAGAACAAAATCCTTCAGGAATTCTTTGAGATCCTGAAATTGAACAGAATGGTGCTTGGACCAAAGGGCACAAACCAAGAGGCCATGGAATTGAAGAAAATGGCGTGGGCACAATATGGGATGGTGCCACCTCCTGAAGACAATCTCTGAATTGGCTAAGTCCTCTTGACCCCTATCTGCTGTTCTGAATGTTTTTGACTGATAATTTACTAAAATTGGTCATCTATGCTGAAATTGATCAAGTCTGCTGATGTGCTTTGCCCTGATGACTGTTTGCTCTGATACTTAAGGATCTATGCTCTGATAGACTATCTCACTCAATGTTGCTCTGATCAATAGATAGTTTATTACTCTAAATATGTAATTTAGAAATTTTATGCTCTGATGTAGTGTTCATGCTCTGATATGTTTGTTCAACTATCAACATGTTTGTAATGATCTCTTATTTGAATAATAGTTGAACACATTTTGAATCAAACATTACCTAATTACAACTTGTCTGACTTATCAACCTATATGCAAATGAAAACAGAAAATACACTAACACATTTCTCTTTAAGGGAACTTGACCTCAGTCATCTTCACTGTAGAAGAATGTAATAAGTGTAATCAAGTCACCTTTCCATAGATTGTATAGGTTTTGGAATCATTAAAAAGGGGGAAATTGTTGGGAATAAAATGAGTTTTGATTATGATACCAAAACCCCTTCAGACATGCCAAGTAGATAAGTCATTTGTAATGAACATGTTTCAGGAATATTGGAACATGTAGTCTAAGGCAAGTAGAGAAGCCGATGTGTTAGGCAGCTCTTAGAAGAATAGATGCACTAGTTGAGGGGGAACACTTACTTAATAGCTTAAATCTGCATTAGTCCCCTCAATGCTCAGTTTCTGGAATGACCTCAAGACTGCTGAAGGACAAGTATGCTGATCAAGTATATTTAGTCAAAAGACAACTGAATCAATGTCAAACATTACTTAAGATGCAACATCAAAGCACCAATCTACTGCATCACAAAGCTAAGAAGAATTGTCCAACTAAAATGGTTCAGAAGAGTTGTCTCAATACACTTGAACCAGAATATGTCTTTCAAGACAACTATGCTGAAGAGGTCAAGTTCACCATTCCAAGACATATTCATCCAAAGAACTATTCTAAGAAGTCATGGAAGGAGAAAGAGCCAAGTCATCTGAAGAAGCTTAAAAGCCAACACTGCTGATAAAGTGAACTCTGCTGAATCTGATAAGCAGAGTTGTCCAAGTGATAAGGAAGCTTGTCATTATCTCAGGAATGTTGATAAGAAGAGATGTCCATGTTTGACCGAGTGAATCTTGAAGTCAGACATTGGGAAAAGGGCTCAGAATGAAGACAAAGTTGTTACAGCCGTTTATTTCCCAAAACAAGGACATGTCACTATCAGAATCTGTCTTCTAGTTTGAAGATTTCAAGGAAGACATTTGAGACTGCCTCTCCAACGGGCAAATCCTCAAATTTGTCTATAAATACAGAAGTGTGAAGACCACTTAAAAAAAAAAAAAGACTAGAGAATCCAATCTAAATCCAACTGAACAACTATTCTGAAGCTTCAAAGTATTCAAAGAGACTATCTTAGTCTTCATACAATTCATTCTAAGCTGAACCTCATTGTATATCCATACAAGCTTAGAGAGATATCATATCCTTATACACTGATCTCCATTGTAAATGATATCTAATTAGTTGGAACCTTACTTCAACCCTTACCCCTTTCAAGTGAGAAAGTGAGAAGGTTGTAGTAGTAGAAGTGGTAGGAGCTGACTTTTGAGAGAAGAACAGTTCAGTTCTGAGTTGAGAAGAGGGTACTAGGACTCTAGACATCCTAGGGATCAATTCACCATGGAGTGGTGTTCTTGATCAAGTGCACCTTGGCACTATAAAACAAGTTAATTCCAAGAGTGAAGGAATTATCCTGATAAATCAGGGAAAGTGGATGTAGGAGCTTGAGTCTCTGAACCACTATAAACCACTGTGTTGATTTACATTCAAAGCACTTTACATACACTCAACACTGCACACAAACTGGACTTTCAAAGATACATTTCACAAAGTGTGCAAAACCTGATTTGGACAAGTTCCATGATAGACTGTGATAAATTGCTTAAGTGATTTCAGAATATAAAAGGAGTTTAAACTAAAGGGCCAACCACTAATTCCGCACATATATCTCTCCTAGATAGTTATTCAACTAAGTACTCAATAGTACTTAGTAGTTTGATTATCCTAGAAGAGTTAATCATATCAACAGAGTTGTCCAGGACAACCTTGCTGAACTCTGGTTTGATCAAAGTTTGAAAAGAAATTGCATACAAGTGTATTCCCCCCCCCCCCATACACTTGTTATATACTCCTTTCAGGACCAACATTGTGCATTTCTTTTTATTTAAGTTGAATATTATTTATATCTGTGTAGTTAACTTATATTCGTGCATAATATATTTTTAATCTTATGATATTTTATTGTTGTGTCTTTTTTAGGATAATGAAGTTTCACTTTGATATCGTAGACAAAAAAACTTATCAAGACTTCAATCAAGTATATGATTATGCAAGTTATTAGACACGTTGAAATGTCCAAATACATTTTCGTATAACTGTTTACAATGTTTTTAAACATATTTTGTTTCTGAATCAATTTCATATAACATTGATAAGTTTTACAAGGTTTCTTATTAGATACTTTGATTTATTATTTTGGAGAATTATTATTTTCTTAAAAGAAATTTATTGAATTAAAACCCTATGTTTTACAAGGTTTCTCAAAGGGCCTCTATAGTATAATTAATGTGTAAACAAACCATATGAGTATTTATATTAATTATTTATTCTTGAAATGAAATTCGCTGGTAAATACTAGTAACAAATTAAATATTTAATACTAAATATATGATTTTATGTAACAACTTATTCAGAACGAAATTAATATTTCAGACAAAAATTACTACATTTTGTAACAAAACTTTTGTTACCAGTACTAAGGTTTTAGTAACACAAAGGTTTCGTTAGAATTGTATTGGTTACGAAATTCATTTTTTTTTCGTTACAAGAACTTTTAGTAACACAAAAGGTTTATAACGAAATGTTTCGTTACGAATGGTTTTTGTAACCAATTTTTTTTTTTAAACAAATTTTTTCGTTAAGAAAAGTGTATTTTCTTGTAGTGATATGGCTTAGAATTGATCAAAAAAATGAGTTGCAAATTCGGATTTGGTGGAAAGAGCTAGCAAGTTGCGGCTGAATTAGCATAAGAGAAGGAGTAGTCTGAGATTGCCTCGCTGCAAGATTGTTTGAAGGTAATTGAAAAAAAATAAAGATTGTTGGCTGTGATTTTGAAGGCATAGGTTTTTCAATTGTTTTGTGAAGAATTATGAAGAAAAGAGTGATAAAAGTTCAATCGATTTCTGTTATATGTCTCAATAGGTAATGCTCGATTTAATTAAACTTTGTTTGAATATGCATGGTTCTTGTATCAGTTTGCTATTGATGGTGTCAGCTATGTTAGTCAGCTGATGGTATCAGTTTGCTCGATCTTATAATCTCATATCAGCTATGTTAGTCAGCTGATGGTGTCAGCTGATGGAGTCAGGTAAGCTAACTTAGGCTTGATCATATGAGTTGAAGGATTTCAGTCAGGTAAGAAGGTGATGCTTAGAGTGAGCTAAGTTGGTCGATCAGAAGAGGTTGGAATAGCTGAGTAGATATCTATCAGCGGAGTTAGTCTTTTGACTAAGTGTGGAGATCGGAAGAGGAGATCAGATGGGGGGAGTCAGCTGATGAGTCTTCTGATAAGGTCATCTGTTACGAGTTACAAGGAAAGGGGTAAAACTGTCATTTTCGATTGGGAAAGGGAGGAACACGTGAGTTTGTTACAACAAACTAACGGCTTCACATTTTCAACACATTGCAACAATCACCATTGATTAGTATAAATACTCTGGCACTTGTATTTTGTAAAGTTTGATGCATTACGAACATTCGTCTTTGAGTTGTGAGTTCACGAGTGAAGTGAGGATAAATCTTATTCCAAGTGAATGAGTGTGTAAACATTCTTGATCAATCAAAGTTGAAGTTGTCTGGTCCAGTGGATGTAGATCACATTGATCGAACTTAAATACTTGTGTGTTGTGTTTTTATCTTGTTTGTTTACTTTTGCAAATTGATATCTTAGTTGGGTTACTTCAATCAAGAGTACGTGCTACGTGATTGGAGACGTCTAATCTTGTGGATTTCTTAATAATTGGCACCGTCTATGAGAATATCAATCAATTAACAAAGTAATTGCCAAATCTAAGATGGAGAGTTCCACCAAGTATAACATTGAGAAGTTTACAGGCACGGGTGATTTTCGGCTATGGAGAGTCAAGATGTAGGCTCTTCTAGAACAACAAGGTTTGTTAGATGCACTCGAAGAACCAGTAGCAACAGCTGAGGAATCTGCCTCAGCTGCAGCTGAAATGAGCAAGATGCTTAGGAAAGCTCGAAGCATTATTCTGCTCTGCCTTGGTGATAAGGTTTTGAGGGAGGTTTCTAAAAAGAAATCCGCGAAGGAGGTCTGGGATAAGCTTGGGAAACTTTACATGGTGTAAACTTTTGCTAACTGTCTCTATTCGAAGCAGAAGATGTATGCCTTTAGAATGGGTGATGACAAACCTATTCCGGATCAGCTGGATGAGTTCAACAGGATCCTCGATGATCTACAGAATTTAGATGTCAAGTTAAAGGAAGAGTATAAGGCTCTGATCTTGTTGAGTGCTCTTCCTAAGTTCTTTGAAATCCTAAAGGACACCATCTTGTATGGTAGAAATGAGAGTATCACATTGGAAGATGTGATGTTGGCTGTCAAGTCCAGGATGTTGCATAACAAGACCATCTCAAGGAGATAAAAGCAGCAGTGGTAAGAGATTGGCAATCAAGGGAGGTCAGAATAAGCCTGTCTCCAAGAAGGGGTCTAGTCAAATCAAGGGAGCTAATAAGGGTAAATCAATTGTGTCAAATCAAGGGGATGGAGTGTGCCACCACTACCATAAGCCCGAACACTATAAGAATGATTGTTATAAGTATAAACAGTTCTTCAGGAAATCTGCTGCCAAGAACCCAATTGACAAGAATCAAGCTAATCAGACCCAAGAAGATAAGGAGGAAGAATGTTATGAGTCTGCTCAGGCACTAACCATCACATCCTGTGGAGAACAGCAAACATGGATCCTGTGAAGATAAGGAGGAAGAAGGTTATGAGTCTGCTCAGGCACTAACCAGGTACTTTCCATCAAAAGGTTGGTTTTGTGTTGCTAGGAAACAATCACACTTGCAAGGTTATGGGTTGATTCGTCGGGTTTGAACGCTCAACAAATTACCGAATTGGCCTTGGGCCACTAGTGGTAAACAATTCATCATAGGGCTGCCACGTAGCTCTGTATAACCTACAAAACACGCCGGAGGAATCTCCGGCGTGGGAAATCCAACGCTCAAGTCAGAAAACCCTGAAGGACAGACATAGAAAACTACATTGGAAAAGACGAAAGGAGTTATGAAGATCGATGGAGGATGGAGGACTGGGGTTTAGATGTTAGGTTTTATTTGACAGAGCTCTTTTAGCCAAACAACTTTGGCGTATTATGAATAATTTTCAAACCCTGGTCAGTAAAATATTTAAAGCTCGGTATTTCAAACATGTTGATGTTATGCAAGCGGGATTGGGATCAAATCCGTCGTATATATAAAGATCTTTGATCTAGAGTAGGGATATTTTAGAAGATGGAATTAGATGGAGGATTGGAAATGGCAAAGGAGTGCATATATTCAAAGATAACTAGATCAATGGTCTTAATGCAGCAAGGATTATGTCACGAATTGCTAGTACCTCAACAGTTAGTTGATTTTTTACAGAGAATTACACATGGAATAAGGATCTTGTTAGGCAAGCTTTTCTTCCGTACGAAGCAGATGCAATTCTTAATGTCCCATTGCATGGTCCGGATATAGAAGATCAACGTTTTGTGCCTAGAAACTCTTCAAGGAAGTATTCAGTTGGATCGGGATATTCTCTCGCTTTTAATAGAGAATCTTTGGGGAGTATGTTGGTGGAGCCGAGTTCTTCAAGCAAAAATTTTGGTAAATCATTGCACAAGATTATTTAGACTCCGAAAGTGCCGCCAAAAATTCGTATCTTCGGGTGGAAGTTGTTGAAGGATGCCCCGACCACAGAAGGTAAATCTTTTCAACCATCATATGCCTTTAATGCCCAATTGTGGATGCCCAATTGTGGATGTTGTGGTGCACCTTTTGTCGATTTGATTCATGCTTTATTCAAGTGTGTATTTGCAAAAAATATTTGGAAGAAGTATGGTTTGTGGGATATGTTAAGGGAGTATCTTAAGGGGAACACTGCGGACCTCATTTACATGATTAGTCGAAGGGTTTCTCTTGATAGGTTGGCTTTCATTTTAGTTATCGCATGGGAAATTTGGAGAGAACGATGTAATTGGCTACATTCGCCAGACAAGGGAAGCAGCATAAAGAAGATTGTGCCCACATTTAACACGGAATGGGCAATTGAGGCTGGACTTTAAAGGCTCAAAAGCCGTTTTATTTCAAGATGACTTCAATCCCAAGAAGATGTGTTGTATTCATAAAGAAGGTGGAAAGAGCAATATATTGTTTACGGACGCAACTTATAATCGGGGGAAAAACTTCTTTAAGGTTGGATATGCATTGGTTAATTAGTCGTGATTACTCTATCTTATTCGTCAGTTATCAAAGGATTGTTGATCCAGGCACTATTGTTGCGGCAAATTGAAAGCAATTAAGATTAGGCTTTCAAAATGTATTGGTTTTAACCTAGAGATCCAGGGATTACGTGTGGTTGCCTCAATAGAAATTGATGCAATCACTTCTAATCATGTCCTAGAAGGATTCGAGAATACTATTGTTCTGAACATTAAGCGCATGTTACCAAAATTCCAGGTGTGGGACTACCATCACAACACTAATCAAGTTATTCTAATGGTATGGCTCATGCGTTAGCTCAAATGGCTTTAAACTATTCAGTACCTTACAATTGGTTTGGAGATGTTATTCCCCAGTGTATCAAGGAGTTGGTTATGTATGTGTAATTTTATTCAGTTTATCTCCTTGTTATATTGCAAAAAAAAAAAAAAAACTCGTATTTTCCCTCCAACAGCTTATGTGGCAGTCCATGTGGATATTCTGGCCGAAAATATTGATTATGTGGCAAATTTTGACTAAAATTTAAAACTATCGCCGGAAAGGACTGAAAGGACTAAAATTGAGACTCAAAGGACTAAAATTGATAAAAAAAAGTTACAGGACCTTTTGTGGATTTTGAAAAAGTTACAAGAAACTTGAGCCTTAATATATTATGTGAGTCAATGTTCTTTTGGTTTAGTTGTTAGTCATTTGTAACAGTGTTTTCATAACCGGACCGGAGATCAAATCGGATTAGGCACCGGTTCACGGTTCAACCGGTTGGACCGGCTGTTCAACCGGTTGGACCGGCTGTTCAACCGGTAAAATGATTTTATATGTTTTTTATATTATTTTTAACCCTAAAAAATATATTTATAAAATTTATATTAAAATAAAGAATATTTAATTAAAATATTATTTCTAGAGAGGTGAACAAATGTTTTTCGGCATTTATAAATATATTTTTTGTTTATAATATTGTTGAAATAAAAAGTAAAGAAACATAAGAGAAAACAAATACTCCCCCATCCCTGAAAAGTTTTCATACTTTCCTTTTTAGTTTGTCCCTGAAAAGTTTGCATATCCCAAAATAGAAATAATCATTACAATCTCCACCCTCACAATATACACATATTTACCCTTCATGCCATTACTTTTGGGGTCCACTATACACTCAATCTACCTACTTTATTTACTTTATATATAAAAGTTTACAAAATTACCCCTCAACACTCCCATCATTACACTTTTTTCTTAAACAATGTGCCCAAGATTCCCTGCAAACTTTTCGGGGACGGAAGGAGTAAACATACAGAATTAAAATTCCCACGTCAAATAAGGAGTAAATGAAATATGAGATTATGAAAGTGTTAGTAACAAACAAACATATGGATTTTATTATATCCCACATTGAAAAAGTGAAAAAGTATGAGATTTTTTTTTTTTAATAAAACTAATTGTGTTATAATAACAAACAGACATAAAAATTATGTCCCACATTGAATAAGAGTAGAATAAACATGAGAAGAAATTGTTATAAAAGCAATAGTTTTAGTAACAACATATGAATTTTATTATATCCCACATTGAAGAAGTAAAAGAAGTATGAGAAAAAAAATATTATAAAAGTAGTAGTGTTATAGTAACAAATAAACACAAAATTTTATGTCCCACATCGAATAAGAGTGGAAAAAACATTAGAGGAGAACATTATAAAGGCAAAATTTTATGTCCCACATAAAAAAAGAGTGGAAGAAACATTAGAGGAGAACATTATAAAAGCAATAGTGTTAGTAAGAAACAAACACATAAATTTTATTGTGTCCCACATCGAAAAAGTGGAAGAAATTTGAGAAAAAAATATTATAAAAGTATTAGTGTTATAGTAACACAAACATAAAAATTTGTGTCCCACATCGAATAAGAGGTGGAAGAAACATGGAAGAAAAACATTATATAAGGGGTCGAATTAGCTCCTAGTTTTATATAATATAAGAATTAGCTCCTAGTTTTATAAAGTGTTAAACCGGTTTGATCGGTTTTTAGCCGGTTTACCGATTTTGACCGGTTCAACCGATTTTTGACCTGTTTTGACTGGTTGAACCACAAAAACGGTTTTTATACCTTTTTCGGACCAGTTTCGTGATCGGTTCACGGTTGGACCGGTTGAACCGGCTGGTCCGGTCCGGTTCTGAAATCACTGATTTGTAATTTGCAATCTTTGTAGCCATAGTTTAGATTTAAAGAATTTTGAATTTCATGATTAACAAGTGTTTGACAGAAAATTGTAAACATGTGAAGCTTAATAGGAAGTAGTACTCGTTGCTTCTGATTAAAATCAATTCGCCTAATTGGAGAAAATTGCAATGCTCTCGGCTGCGGAATTACATTCATAAGGGAAGAACGGTCCATTGTGGAAATTGAATATGAACTATTGCTCAGAAAAGTCTACGGGCAGTCCTTTGCCCAGTTTTCTCTTGGACATAGTTGTTGACGATTGCGTTAATGATAACGTTACTTTGGAAATGAAAAGAAATTAATTGTGCCTCTAAAGCTACTTTGAATATTTTGAATGACGAATTTAATTACGGAAATGATGGAATTTGAAAATTGGACTTCATATATGAATATCTCTATCCCTGTTTGATGTATGGTGTCATGCACACCAAATGCTTGATGGAATGCGCAAGAGAGTAGCAACTTTTTACTTTTCGTTTATCTGAAAAAACCTCTCATTCTCTAAAAAATTTAATTTTAATTATTTTTGCCAATACCTAAAAAAATAAGAGAACAGGGAGGGTTTGGACTGGGAAAGAAGCATTGTGTTGTATTTTGGAGAGAAAAAAAAAATGGAAGCAGAGGCCGTTGTCGCCAACATTGGAGTTCTAGTTCAGAATCTGATCTATGTGTCAAAGGAAGAGATCTCTCTACACCGAGGTCTCGACAACAACGCCGAAAAGCTGAGGGACTCTTTTGACATGATTCAAAGTTACTTGGATGATGCCCACGATAATTTCATCGATGATAATGCTGTCAAAAGATAGCTAAAACAGTTGGAAGCAGTTGCGTTTAATGCTGATAATGTTTTGGATGAATACAATTGTAGACACATAACTTTTATCAAATTTTAAATTCCTTTGGGCCTCTAGATTCAAACAAATCAAGACGGGTCTTCAAAGCCCAACAAATCAAGACGGGCCCCCAAAGCCCAACAAATAAAGATGGGCCTCTAAAGTCAAACAAATCAAGACGGTCCTCTAAATTCCAACAAATCAAGACGGGCCTCTAAAGTCCAATAAATCAAGATGGACCTCTAAAGTCCAACAAATCAAGACGGGACTCTAAAGCCCAACAAATCAAGTCTGGCCTCTTTAGTCCAATAATTCAAGATGGGGCTCTAAAGTCCAGTAAATCAAATCGGGCCCAAATTTGGTATTTGAGCCCATCAAGTAATTCAGCCCACCATCAAGTTGTAGATAAGAATTTGACTAAGACTTGACTAGCTTAGCACAAATATCTCCAGCCCATCTGATTTGGCCCATAAAAGCCATAGGTTCTACACCTATATAAACGAGCCTCATTCCACTCATTTATCATCAAGAAGTGAGTAGCATTCAAGGCTCTAAAATTCTCTACAGAGATCTTAGAGCGTTCTTTAGCAGTTAGAGGTGTTTCAAAGGCGTTCTTCGTGCAAAGCGGCGAGAAGCAGCGTTGACACGTATTTTTCAATACTCACCTCTCAAGTATAAGAGGATCCTCGTAGTAAAAGTAAGTGCCCGGTTAAATTATCGAACCACGGGACTAGTTAGCTTGCATAGCCTTAGTGTTATACGTCGACACATAATTATAGTGATGAAACATGGGGGTGAGCTAAAGACTAAATATTAAATGCAAAAACTAACAAAATAAATGCTAACTAAGAAAAACAAGTAAGATGGTGATCAAATATCAAATAAAGAGGAATAGTGTTCGGGTGTTTTTCATTATGTGGAAATCGATTAAAGCTTAACTTAGACGTTTAATTAGTTGGTTGGTGTATGATAAGAGCAATCACTAAAAATGTTATCTAATAAAGCACCTAAGATCGGGAGGAAGGATAGAGTCGTTCTTACCCGGGTAATCACGCAATTAGAGGATTCTACCTAAGTTATACTAATTTAATCTCTAATCATGCTTTTCCACTTGAATACTAGAAACCAAACTCCTATGATCTCCTCACTAATCACTCAAACTCTCATTCAAATAATTAGTGTAAATTAATGGGGTTCTAATGAAAATTACCCAACTCTCGTTGCGATAATCCAATATAAACTCAATTCACTCGACTCCCAATCCTCGATTATACTATCGTCAAGACTAACCAACTCTCGTTGCACTAATCATGAGTCAAAATATAATCTAATAATTGAATTCAAACAAATGATCTAGCAAAACCCATTAATCTAATCAATACACCACCAATATAATTAAACAATCTAAATCAAACTAAAAATCTAATTCTATCATAAATCCAAACAACCAAACACCAACAAACCTAGTCAATAATTAAATTAACAATTGAAAGCAAGCTTATGAAAGATAAACAACTAAACATTAAATTAAAGAAAAATATCACCTCATTTGTCTTCAAATTCTTCAATACTATGAAATACTTAATTTAAAACTAGCTAAGAAATTGAAATTAACTTAATCTAATCTATTTTGAGTGGAGTGGGGTGGAAGAATTTCCCCCAATTGGAGCTGCTGCGTATCTGCGTGTGTCCTCCTCCCTTTCTGCGTGTGTCCTCCTCCCTTTTCGAAGCTGCTGTCCCAATTTGATCATAAGCGTGGGCCTCAATTGATTAATTATATGTGTGGGCTTAATTAATTCCAGCAGCTGCCTCCTTCCAATTGATGTAAATGGCGTGGGCTTCCAATTAATTAGGCAGCTGAAATGAAATGGGCCTAAATGAATGGGCTTGCAATTAATTCCAGCAATTCACGTTTTTTTGGAGCTCGGCCGTGCATAGCATCTCGGCCGTGCCCTCTTGATTTCCCAAATTTTCTGTCTCGGGCATCTCTATACCGAGACAGAGGCTCGGTCGTGCCCCTCTTCAACCCTCTTCTTGTTTTGCTCATATCTTTTGATTCGGGTATCCGATCGACTCGATTCTTGTCTCGTTGCGACCCTCACTTCACCTTCTTTCATGTGGTCAACTCATGGACTTGATCCAACTCATGGACTAATTTTTCGTGATTTGATTCAAAACACCTCGTTTTACCTACAACAATAGCAAACTACACCACTTCTCCAAATCGAGTGCAATTAGTCAATTTAGTGTAAATAATGCACGAAATCCTATAAAATTATGCAAATTAAATACAAGAATTTCGAGCAATTTTCACACTAATCAAGCGTTCGAGTGGAGATCAAGGTGCTAAGCCCCTCAATTCGACGTTTCATCAAGAAGGAGGTGCTTCGTAGATCTTCAATTGTGTTCGTCCTGAAAAAGTCCCGAAAATCGACATTTAATCCAAAATATAGTGTCAAACCCTTGGATTAACGTTACAAAGTCCCAAGTTCAAGAACGATCTTCAACGACGTTCGTCTCAAAAAGTCCCTAAATTCAATGTTTAATCCAAAATACGACGTCAATCCCTTGGATTAACGTTACAAAGTCCCAAATTCAAGATTGGATAGGATTCGACTGCGGATCGAACTCCAAAAGCTCAAGAAGATCAAGTCAAAGTCAACAAAGAAAGAATTCAGAGGAGAAATTAGAGATTGTAACCCGCAAAATTCTTGGTTTAATCCGAAAGAAATATATTGTATCTCATTTTCGCATTATAATATTTAATTCACGAAATTTGTGTTTACAACAACTACAAACTCCACTCTAAAAAAATGAAGGAAAAGGGTAGGGCATCATGCTTCCCATCCTTTAGTCACTGCGTACGTCGCCGACATTTGGCTCTTAGAATCAACAAAATTGTTACCACTTTCGATTGTATAAGAAAAACAGTTGTCCACCTTGGCCTTGAAAGGAGTTTTACTAGTGCCCCTGCTGCTGCATCTGCCTCAGAAACCGATTCTTTCACCGTCGATCCAATATTTACTGGAAAAGAAGGTGATGTGTCTAAAATAGTGAAAAGTTTGACAACTCCAACTAAAGAAGCGCTCTCCATCCTTCAAATTGTTGGAATGGGTGGATTGGGCAAGACTACTCTAGCTCGGAAAGTTTTCAATCATGAACACATAATTGCATACTTTGGACTACGTATTTGGGTCCATGTTTCCAAAACTTTTGATGCTATGCTCCTTTTAAAGAAAATTCTTAAAGAGATTCTTACAAATGTGAATCTCGAAAACGCTGAGGTTCAGAGCAGGGAAGATCTTTTGAAGAAGCTTCGAGAGGCTTTGGCAGACAAATCATATGTGCTTGTATGACGTTTGTAATGATGACCGGCACAAGTGGAAAGGTTTTACAAATTCATGGTCCAAAATTATTTCTAACAAGGGAAATAACATCCTTTTTACGACGAGGAGTACAGAGGTTGGTTCGATAGTGAATACGTTTGGTATTCATCACTTCAATGGCTTGTAGGAAGAAGATTGCTTCTCCATAATCAAAGATCGAGCTTTTAAATGAGGAGATGGAGATATTACGTCGGGGATTGAAGTCATTAGAAGAAGTATTGCAGGAAGATGTAAAGGTTTGTCGTTAGTTGCCAACGTGGTCGGGGGAGTGCTGCGTGATAAACCCCAACAAGCTAAGAGGAGGTGAAGATATTATCTCGAAGATATTGAAATTAAGCTTTCATCATTTGTCTTCACCATCACTTGAGAAATGCTTTGCATACTGCTCAGTATTTTCCGAAGGTGATTTTATTGATAAGGAAGAATTGATTGAGCTTTGGATGGAAGAAGGATTTCTCCAAACAGAACAAGAAAATGACATGGAGATTATGGGCAACAAACTTTTCGACAATCTTGTGAAGAGTTCCTTATTACAAGTTGTAGATACCGATAAATACAACAACGTTAGTTGGTGCAGCATGCACGATTTAATGCATGATGTAGTAAGCTCCGTTTTAGGTTTGGCTAAGGTGAATGAAAATACATCAAATCAAGCTCGGTACACTTCTTGGCAAATTCATGGAGATGAATCAAGTCGTATCCCAAAAGAGCAAGCGAAATGGTTGCGTACATTGTTTTACAAAGGTGATCTTTCTGATATCAAGTTCTCAGACTTCAAAATCTGGATAGTGATGTCCATGAATTGCCAGATTCAATCAAGGAGCTAATACATTTGAGATATCTCAACATTTCATTCACAAGCATTACAAGTCTGCCAGACTCAACTGGTCAACTCTATCACTTGCAGAAATTTTGGGTGCCTGAATGGGGTTTGAAGAAGTTGCCAAGTACATTCAAGTACTTGTTTAGCTTGAGGCATCTCCACCTGTCTCCTTATAATCATAATACAAAATTGCCTCCTCAGTTAGGAAAGTTAACCTCTCTCCAAATATTGTCATACTTTCAATTGAGGGATGAGGAGGGTGATTCGGGTGGAATTTACACGTTTTTTATGCACATATGAAGCTCATTTTGATTGTGATTTCATTGATTTATTGGTCGATTATGGATGTTTTGGTCAAAATAAGAGAAAGGTGGTGTTTTGTCATTTTTGCAGGAAAAATGACTATTTTGGAAGGTAAAAATACATACCTAATTTTTAGTGAAGTCAATGAATGAAGAAACCGAGTTAGTGGGTAAAACGAGTCAAATTTATTCAAGGAAATAATTTGGGGCAATATGTAGCTTGAGCCCCAAGCCAGTGACCGAGAGAAGAAAAGGAAATTTGATGAAAAAGGAAAGAGAGAAGATTTGGAAATTTGAAGAAAAAGGAAAAAGAAGAAGAAGAAGGAGGGAGGCATACGTTTGGAGAATCCGCTCACGAGGAGAACACCATCCATTAGACTAAGCTTTCTATTTTTCTCTCTTTTTATTTAGTTATTTTCATTTGGTTTTGTTAATTTGATTATGTTGTTGATTGGCTAGAACATTTGTGGTTCTAAGGCATTGTAGAGATTTGGATTGAAGTTTATGATTAATTTCTTGCTTTAATTGGTGTTTGTCTCTTATTTGTGTGCTTAATTCTTTATTGCAAAGCATGTTGTTATTGGCCATGATGATTTGCTTAATTCATTATTAATTGGAGTAAGATCGAGAGATTTATTCCATTTAATTAATCGTATGCAAGCATGCAACCCGGTATTATTATGAGCTCGAGAGAGGATTAATTATCGGAGAGGGAATTGAATGATCTTAGGAGCTAGTTTAGGTAATACAATATTTGTGAGGTAGAGATACGAACTTATATTGTGTTTTCCTTTGGGTTAATTAGATCGAGAGATTAATTAAATCTTCTTTAGTGATCAACCCTATAAAGACAAACTTAATTGCCATCTAAACGAGATAACATTCATAAACGGACATCTAAATACTACAATTGCCTTGGAACCCACCTTTTCTCTTTGAATTTCAATTCGTTTACGTTCGTCTTACTTATTTGCATGTTAGTTGATCGATTTTGTATTTACTCTTCATTACTTATTGGTGACACATAGTTAGGTAATTTTAGAGTAATTCACACCACTCAAATTATCGATCACGTCTACTTAGAACTTGACTAGCAAACTACCCTTTTACGCTTAACCTCCCTGTGGGATCGAGCTCATGCTTATCACGCTACAATAGACGCCGCGCCGTACACTTGCGGTTGTTTATTTAGTGTTGCATAACACGTGTATCAAGTTTATGAATATTGTCATACTTTCAATTGAGGGATGAGGAGGGCCACCGAATTTTAGAGCTCAGAAGCCTGAAAAATCTCAAAGGTGAACTAGAAATTCTTAATCTTGAAAATGTGCAAAGCAAAGAAGATTCTAAGAAAGCATGCTTATTACAAAAGTTCGGCATTCTAAGGTTAATGTTGATGTGGGATGAAGGAATGGAGGGTGAAGTAAATGATGAATATGTACTGAGAGGCCTCCAACCTCACCCGAATCTGAAGGTTTTGGTAATATCAGCATTTAAGGGAGCAAGTTTTCCATTATGGACTTTAAAGATGGAAGAGCTTAATAACTTGATGGAGATAACACTTGTAAGATGTGAAGAATGTGAGGAAATTCCAACCGTGGGGCATTTGCCACATCTCAAATCACTCTATTTGGTTGGGCTGAGAAAGGTGAAATCCATAGGTTCATCATTCTACGAGATTGACAATTTCAAGGAAACAATAAATGTGTTTTCGGCACTTGAAAGGCTCGAGTTCTAAAATATGCCAAACCTGATGGAGTGGGCACAAGTAGAAATTCCAAGTGACGCTCAAGTGAAGGTATTTGAACGCCTTCAGTATTTGGAGACCAAATACTGCAACAATTTGAAAGTGCTCCAAGTCAATTCCCATGCCTTGAACACTTGGTGATTCAGGAGGTGGATCCTGCAGGCACACCATTGTCAAACATATGTGGGATCAAATTAAAATCTCTTGTAAATCTTTATATTGGCAGATTACAGGAAATGGTATGCCTCCCAGATTGGTTATTTCACAACAATCAAAATCTCTCTGAGTTGAGGATATGGAATTGTCCTAAGTTGAGGACATTACCAGATGGCCTGCAAACACTCACTTGTTTGAAAGAGTTGGATATATCTGAATGCAACAATCTCAAGTCAATACCATACTCTAATGAGAGGCAATCATGGGGCTCAACATTATTCTGTGAATTGTCAATTGGTAAAGAATGAGGGATCCCCAATTCTTTTCCATGTGAAATGATATAGTCATATGCGCCGTCGCTTGAACCGTTGAAGTTACATGGGACTGGAATTAATAAAGTCATGTGAAATGATAGAGTCATGTGTATCCTTTAATAAGGCTACAAAGGTATATTGCAATTAGGATGCCAATCGCTTCGTAAATTAGACTTGGAAGGCTCAGAAGATTGGGAGTCTATTCCAGATCAGATTCAACATCTCACTGCTCTTGTGGAATTAAGGCTAATAGGTTTTGGAATACCAGAATTGTTTGGGAACCTTTCGTCTCTACAGGATTTATATCTTATTGATTGCAGAAAGTTGAAGCATCTGCCCTCTATGGAAGCCATGCGACGCCTCACCAACTTAAATGCATTATTTAGTAAAGAATGTGTTGGGAATAAAATGAGTTTTGATTATGATACCAAAACCTCCTGAGACATGCCAAGTAGATAAGTCAATTTCAATGAACATGTTTTCAAGTCTGTTGGAACATGTAGACTAAGACAAATAAAGAAGCTGATGTGTTAGGCAGCTCTTAGATTAATAAATGCACTAGTTGAGGGGGAACACATGCTTACAAGTTAATTAAGATCAAGTCCCCTCAAGGCTCAGGTTCTGGATTGACCCCAAGTCTGCTGAAGGACAAGTGTGCTGATCAAAATTAAGTCAAAATGGAACAACATATCTGAAGATCAAGTCTACTACAAGAAATGTCAAGTTCAGAAGAGTTGTCCAGCAATATTGTCTCAGCACAATTGAAATAGAACAAGCCTTGAAGTTCAAGGTAAACTTTGCTGAAGAGTTCAAGACCACTTTTCCAAGACATATATGCTCAAAGAATCATTCTAACAAGTCATGTAAAGAGAAAGAGCCAAGTCATCTGAAGAGCTCAAGGGCCAACACTGCTGATAAGGAAACTCTGCTGAAACTGATAAGTAGAGTTGTCCACGAGATAAGGAATGTTGTCCTTATCTCAGGACCCTTGATAAGAAGAGATGTCCATGTTTGACCAAGTGAATCTTGAGGTCAGACATTGGGAAAAGTGCTGCAGAATGAAGACAAAGTGGTTAGAACCGTTTATTTCCCAAATTAAGGACATGTCACTATTAGAATCTGTCTTCCAGATTGAAGATTTCAAGGAAGACATTTATAGACATTTGAGGCTGCATCTCCAACGGGAAAATCCTCAAATTTGTCTATAAA
Organism: Galeopsis tetrahit; assembly: GCA_963675135.1. NCBI lineage: Eukaryota > Viridiplantae > Streptophyta > Magnoliopsida > Lamiales > Lamiaceae > Galeopsis > Galeopsis tetrahit. The sequence continues at coordinate 63,975,676 of OY776126.1, read as the reverse complement.
TACAGAAGTGTGAAGACCATTTGAAGCATCCAATCTACAGAATCTAACTACAACTACTCTAAAGCTTCAAAGTCCTCAAAAGACATTCCTAGTCTTCAAACACTTCATCTAAGTTGTACCCAATTGTATAAATCATACAAGAGCTTAGAGAGATATCCTATCTTTATACACTGACCTTCATTGTAAAGGATATCTCATTAGTTGGAACCTTACTTCAACCCTTATACCTTTCAAGTGAGAAAGTGAGAAGGTTGTAGTAGTAGAAGTGGAAGGAGCTGACTGTTGAGAGAAGAACAGTTCAGTTCTGAGTTGAGAAAGGGTACTAGGACTCTAGACATCCTAGGGATCAAGGCACCAAGGAGTGGTGTGGTTGATCAAGTGCACCTTGGCACTATAAAACAAGTTAATTCCAAGAGTGAAGGAATTATCCTGTTAAATCAGGGAAAGTGGATGTAGGAGCTTGAGTCTCTGAACCACTATAAACTCTTGTGTTGATTTACTTTCAAAGTACTCTACATACATTCAACACTGCACACAAAACTGGACTTTCAAAGATACATTTCACAAACTGTGCAAAACCTGATTTGGACAAGTTCCCTGGACTGGATAAACTGTTAAGGTGATTTCAGAAATTAAAAGGAGTTTGAACTAAAGGGCCAACCACTAATTCCGCACATATAACTCATTTAGATAGTTATTCAACTAAGTACTCAATAGTACTTAGTAGTTTGATTATCTTAGAAGAGTTGATCATATCAGCAGAGTTGTCCAGGATAACCTTGCTGAAGACTGGTTTGATCAAGTTTGAAAAGAAATTTCATACAAGTGTATTCCCCCCCCCCCATACACTTGTTATATACTCCTTTCAGGACCAACAGAATGTCCGTTGAGTAAATGGGAGTTTTGGTCCCACCTGCCACGCACCCTCGTTTTTTTGGTCCCATGACTTTCACATTTAGTCCCAATAGGTTAAATTTTATCACATTTGGTCCCACCGTTAGCCAGCCGTCAGTCAGCTGTTAGCGATCTTGGTCCTGTTAATTCTTCTTTCTGTTTGGAGCGGAAATTGACACCCTCATATCTATAATTTACAGAGCACATGAATTCAGATCTTACTATCTTCATCTCTGCAACTCAATTTACAGAACAAGAGAGAAAAAAATTAAGAAACCCCTATGTCGGTCGATTTGCCACGTGCACCAAAATTTCCCGTATGTTCGCGCTAATTCTCAAAGTCCCGACTTTTGAATCATCTCCGGAACTTTAGGGTTCACCCACATCCCCGACGTGATCCCTTTCGTTTTAATTGTACTTTTTCTAATTCCCTTTTCGTTTTAATCGACGATTTGAAATTGATTAAATTGTACTGTACATACCTCGTAATCGTGAGAGTGCCAGAGCCTTTGTTACTCCGAAGGAAGTGTGTTGAAGATTTTTTCAGATACAATGTACTCCACACCTGCACAATTAATCGTGATTAATTGATTGATCGATTTGATTGAGATATGAGGCGAGCGGTGGATTCATCGGGGTCGTAAACGGCGGATTAGATAGCTCTGCTTTCTCTATTCCACATCTTAAAGCGAAGACGACGACATCTCAGGTGCACTACCGTCACGCCGGCATCGGAGAAGATCGGAGTAAACAGCGGATTAGATAGCTCTGCTTTCTCTATTCCAAATCTTAAAGCGAAGACGACGACATCTCAGGTGCACTACCGTCACGCCGACATCGGAGAAGATCAGAGTAAATGGCGGATTAGATAGCTTTGATTTCTCTATTCCACATCTTAAAGCGAAGACGACGACACCTCAAGTCCACTACCGTTACGCCGGCATCAGAGAAGATGGGCGGATGGCCCTTTCGAAAAAGACCTCGCCGCCTTCTTCACCGACGATGGCGGATGGCCCTCGCCGCCTTCTTCATCGATCAGTTGGGGATTTTGGTTTTTTTAATTTGGGGATTTTGGTTGCAATCATAGGGTTCTGAAAAAATTTGGGATTTTTGTTAAGGGTGAACTTTGATTTGGGGTGAAAATTAACAATTGACGGTCACGTGATGGGCACGTGAGTCTGTCTGTTAAAACTTAACGGAGCTGGGACGAAAGTACAAAATTTGCACAATACTGGAACCAAATGTGATAAAATTTAACCTATTGGGATTAAATGTGAAAGTCATGGGACCAAAAAAAAGAGGGTGCGTGGCAGGTGGGACCAAAACGACAATTTTCTCAATGTCCGTTACTAAAAGAGAGATGCAAAGAAGAACAAAGTGGTGATTCTAAATGGCCCAAGATTTCTGATATCCACATTGAATATCTTGGGAATTGATGAATGTTCGTTACTAAGTGAGAGAAAATTTCATTTTGCGTCCTATAAGTTAGGGCGAATCCATTTTATATCCTTTAAGTATTCACTTTATCAATTTACGTCCTTTTATGTCCAATTTACATCCTTTTACCGGAAAATTAAAATTTTCGCCGGAATGTGTATTTTTAATTTGTGACATGGCACCACACGTGACGCCACATGTATAAAAATTGCCAACATTAAAAGGGAAATTAAAAACTGCCAACAATGAATTAAAATAAAACTATATACTGAACTATTCTAAACGTAGGACAAATCTGAATTAAAATTAAAAAGACTGAAATAATGAACTGAACTGTAGAATTTAAAAAACGCACTAGAATCGTGAAAAAGATTGCTCCTCCAAAATCGCCCTCAAATCTCCCCAAATCATGAACCTAGACAAAATAGAACGCAGAACAAATCACAGAAATCGCAGATGAAGATGAACAAGTTGTTAGTTTCTGAAATGTTTGAAACCTTTGGCGGAGGCGAGTGAGTTTGGGATGGTGGGTTACATTGGAATACAGAATTAACATGGAGGGTGGGTGGGTGGGTTTTGTTATAGTAGGAAGGAAAATCCACGTGAGATGGCAGTCAATACATGGAAGATTCTTGTGATTTGTTCTGCGTTCTATTCTGTCTCGTGGTTCATGATTTGGGGGAGATTTTGGAGGGGCGATTTTTTTTTCACCATTCTATTCTGCGTTTTTTAATTCTGTTTCAGTTCCTTATTTTAATCTTTTTAATTTTAATTCAGCTTTGTCCTACAGTTTTTAATGGTTCAGTTAAGTTTTATTTTAATTAATTGTTGGCAGTTTTTTTTTTTTTTTTCTTTTTAAATGCATTGTTGGCAATTTTTATACATGTGGCGCCATGTCACAATACTCGTAGGAAGCCCCAATTAAAGGATATAAAATGGATACGCCCTAACTTAACTTATAGGTTGTAAAATGAAATTTTCTCTACTAAGTGATATATGCAAATTTTACCTGCCCTCATTGCTTATGGCCTCTTGATGTATCCAGCTACTTCTTTAAGGTGAGTTCCCTTCCAATTTAATTGTTTAATAAGGTTTTTTTGTTTTTGTTTTTAACGTTGGATTAATGGTTGTTTCCTTAATTTTGAACTGCTGGTGAAAAATGTGGCATATATCGATCGGATCAGTCACTTGCTTCATTATGCTGAAAAGTATATATGCCACGATGGTCTTACGTTGTTGATTCAGATATTGATGGTAGTAGAATAAATATATACATAATATTACTAACAGTTTATCTGTTTTTGGATTTGTAGGCCTCTGACCGAAGCATATATTGCTCTCAATAAACTGTTTTCACAAGGATTCGCCTCAAATGTTGTATAGGTAGAAGTTCTTTTATGACATTAGAGAAAAATATATAAAAAAAGGTGGGATTTTTCTATTTTTATTTTTCATGGTTTGATGATATGTAGATGCATTGAGTGAATGGAGGATTGTTGTTGTTATATTGCTGAAAGTGAGAAACTGAGAATATCAAAAACGGTGGAGATGAGTTTCTTCATTTTCAATGCTCTTCTTCTATTACTCTTCCTTGTACAGACGTTATACAGTATTTCCATTGTTGAATTTTGTAAGTAGACAAATTCTTTTATGCAATTGGATGTATCATAACAATTTTTTAGTCGTGCAGTTGAGTGCATGAAAGAGTGACTCTTTAAAGTATATTTCATTCCAAATTATTAACTTTTTGGAGTTGCATTTACGGTTTTTAATTTATAGATGTGAGCTCTTACTTGAGGTAACCGTTCCTGAGTACGAAGCTAATGTACATGCTCCTATTGAAACCAAGTGTAATGTTGAAGGCGGAAGAAGATGTTGACATAAAGACTAAAATCGAGCTGGAGAAAGCGCTCGGCTTTGTGAGAATGTCTGCTACTTGATCTTCAGAGACTAGTTTCCAAGATTCAACTTTCTCAACATGCTTCACACGAGAGTGAAATGCATGACTAAAAGCAAGACTATTCAATTCCTCATCTTTCAGGTGGAGGCATTTAAACCTCAATTAGTTTTTGTTCGAGACGGGTCACTTGTTAACCAACTTAAAGAGGCTCCGTCTGATGTTGAACATAAACTTGAAATCATTCCCAAAGGGCAGGGCATAATCCTAGGGTTTATGGTGTGCAGTTGATATTTGGCCGACTCTATGTATTAACTTGGATCCCCTGGGATTGATTGAACACATATTTATTTTACACGTGTCACACTCCTTTTGGGACCATCAATAGGTTCGTATGAAAATTCTACATAATTGTCAAAGGAGCATATATTTTAAGGAAATGGGTGTTTATTCAGCATTTATGGAATTTTACAACTTTTGAATTTCTCACAATTACTCCTCATATTTATACTAATCAAATGGTGATGGAGATATGAGATTTTTTTATTCACATTACTAGAACTTCTCTAAATTCCTCAACAACTCTCCATAAAAGGATTATAGATGTCACAAAATTTATGTGTGAAATTAAAGAAAATTATGGATCCTGGAATATTAATTTTAAAATTAATCTTATCTTAATCTATATAAAAAACACGACTATATTTTGAATGTATATTTGGTTTGGTATCTTCTCCGCCGGTTCGAAGACACAAAAATGCACTTGTTGATGCACTAAGGCCTCGAACCGAACAAGGTCCATAATAAGTTGTGGAACACCTTATCGGAAACAGAGAAATAAAGTTATCTTCGACAGTAAAATTCCTAGTGTTGAGGAATGTTTTGAAAGATTCCCCCTCCCCCCCACTAATCATGAAGGCAACGGCAAAGGCAACGGATTTCCGCCGTTGCCAATATGCTCGTTGCCAATATATATATATAAATGAATTATTTTTTTTAAATAGAGTACAATAAATAAATAAGGATTGGTCTTATATAGAATCAATTCCTTATAACAAATTGAGTTGACTTGGTCAATCCAAAATCCTAAATATTCAAGAATATTGTGAATAAACTTCAACGTAAAATAGACTATACCCAACCGTTTGAGCTACATCAATTAACATACATATTTTTCGCGTATTTCAATTTTATGGTTGATCATACCCATTTTTTAAAATTATAAGGAATTGAGTTACAGAAGACCTACCCAATAAATAAAGTCGTTAAAAATAGTTTTAAAAAAATCTTAATATTTTATTTTCCTAATTTTATGGGAAGAGGTTGAGATATAAATTCAATTATATATTTTCCATATTTTAGAGTAATTAAATAAGTTAAGGATAATGCCAAATAATTATTTTAGTTCTTAATTTATTAAACGAGTTTACAAGCGAATTTGACTTCAATTAGGGCGACGGTTTAGGCAACGGGCCCACTGCCGTTGTCATTTAGCGAGTGGGGCCCGTTGGCGTTGCCATTTCGCAACGGGCCCACTCCCGTCGCCTTTTGGCGAGTGCAGGACACGCCCTTGCCTTTGTCGTTGCCAAAAGGCAAGGGCGTTATACACCGTCGCCTTTTCGCAACGGGGCCCACTCACGTTGCCTTATCTGTTGCCAAAAGGCAATGACACCCGCCCCCGTCGCCTTTTTTCTGCCCGTTGCCAAATCTGTTGCCAATTGGCAACGGTAGCCTGCCCTTGCTAATCGCCGTTGCCTTTTGGCCAATATTTTGTAGTGGTTGATTGTTACTCCAAGTTCACAAAATATAGTCTCATACACTTTATGAAAACCCTTCAATTTTATTTACAAACAATCATTTTATTCACAGTGTGGATTAATCCACAATATTCTACAATATTTCTACTTTATCTATTTTATCTAAAACATGTCATCTCCAATTATGAACGAATGGAGTTCTATTTTAGACAGTTTTTGTATTATTAGCTTTAGATCTATTTTATCTAAAACATTGTTTCAACTTTTTGTTTTTTAGAGAAATTCTCCTATACACCTGCACTCGCTTTAAAAAAAAAAAATTATTTTTCTTCTCCTCCTCCTTTCTTTTCCCCCTTTCTTCTCTCTTCCACGTCTGTTTTCGGCAAGCCTGTTCACGCTAGCTTATCGTATGGTCCGTAACCTCAGACTCTCCATCGGCGGCAGAGGTGACGACTACGCGTCGTCGTCGGTGGCGATCTCCTTCTCTAATTGCAGTTTGACGTCGTCCATTGATGATTGAAGCTTCTCTATATAGTGATTTCTTGTGAAGATGGTGAGGAATAGTGTGATTATTTATGGAGGTTAAGGGAAGGTTCTAAAAATTGGAACGAGAAACGCCGGATCTGTCCATGACTTATTCAAGGCTTACTATTGCAAAGCTTATTTCATTATTAATGGATTCCTCGTGAAAATCATGGCCAAGGTCAGAGTTCTGGTTAATGGATTGAAGACTTGGTTTTAGAAATAGGAAAATGTCCAGTGAAAATCTGTTTTAATTGAAAAATGAAAAGTTGTAATTTTGTTATTAAAAAGTATAGTTTTTTCTTATTGAAAAGTGGTAATTTTGTTATTGAAAAGTGCAGTTCTTTCTTATGGAAAATTGATAATTTCGTTAATGAAAAGTGATAATTTTATTATTGAAAAGTGTAATTTTTTAGAGTTTATTAACAAAGTAGGACAATCCATAAGTGATTTAAACAAAGTAGGACAAAAATTTCTAGTAAAACAATTAAGACCAAAATATCCTACAAAATCCCCCTTTTGCCCTTATTTTGATATAATTTGAACTGTCTGCCTTCTTCAAGAATATCCCTCAATTTCGGTTTACACATATTTGAATTCAATCTAATTTGAATTCAATTCAATTCCAATCGCATAGTGTCTACTCGCCTGCAGTCAAACATACCAAAATTATTTTAAAAATTTCTTGGCGAATGGAATTTCTTCGATCTAAAGAACGGCGGCACCATACCACTCCTCCGTCCTTGAAGAACGATGGCATAAGACGGAGGCTCTCCGTCGGCGGCACCCTACCACGCAGGGGAGAGGTTTTTCGGAATGACGTCGTCGAGGACGGTGGCGAGGGGACCGAATCCGGCGCTGGAAATGGCATTGTATTGGGATTTCCACGTGTCTAATTCGCGACAGTTGTCGAGGATATCTTTGTTGAGAATTGGGGAAAGGTCGTAGACGAAAATACTACTGAGTTTATAGGTTTGGTAAATTTGATTTAAAGTTGATTTAAAGTTGGATTCTCATGATTTTGGATTGCTTTATTTGATAAATTAATTTAGGAGTACATATTTTGGTTTGCAGTGGAGTCGGAATGACAAAAGCAGGTGTGAATTCGTGAACTTTGATATAACTACAAAAACAGGTATGAATTCGTGAACTTTGACATGTTATATGGAGATTTTGATTTCAATTTTGATGATTTTATTGAGGGGAGAATGTTGGATATTTGATTAATTGGATCTAGATAAGTGATTCGAGGGAAATAACTTCTGCATTTTTTTTTTGTAAGTACAATTTTATTCACTAACAGGGGTGTGAGAATTACCCCGAATGAAATGAGTAATACAAAGTCAAAACTCACAGCCTCACAAGAATTTGAGTACAGAAGAAATGACAAAGGGTAGGTGAATGAATTAACCTTCTGAATTGTTAATATGGAGTGAGATTTTGAATGAATTATTGATAATGGATCGGGTAAATATCATGTGTTTTCTAAGGTAGTGTTATTGAATTTATGTAGCTGAGGAAAAAAATGGAGGGTACAGTGTTTGCCCCTGCTTTGGATTTGGATGTAATGAAGCATGTCAAGTCAGAAAATGGAGTAGTGAGTATCTGCAAAATTGAAGTTTGCTCCTTAGATGAACATATCATATACAGTAGTAGTTAATTAAGCAGAAATTGCAATAATCTTAGATTCATTTGATTAGTTGCTTTGTAGAAATTGATTTTGTATATTGGAATGTTTGGAATCATGATAATTGTAAAACGTCTTTTCGTCTGATTTATATGAGGCCTTCGAGCTTTAAAGCTATTTCTTGAAATATCTTATACAGGGGAGTAAGACACCAAGAACATGAATTTTTTAAATTTGGGGAGCTTGGAAACAAGTGCACCTAATTTACTAGAGTATGGTCAATTGTAGATACAAGTAATTTGGGAAGTATATGCAATTATCGGTTGCATATATAAAAAAATGCATGTATATTTGAAATTATATGCACTTATCGGTTGCATATAATAAAATATGCATATAGAATTTATGATACAGTCCTATATTATTATTATGCAATGCACATATTTGATATATGCATTCCCACTACAAGAAAAAAGGCCTTTTGTCACACGTTTTTTATCACAGTATAAAATAAATGTTGTAAAAAGTATTATTTAGCCACATTAAATTTTTTAGTGTGTTAATATGTGTTTTTATAAAGACATTGAATAATGAGCGTGTGAATATATACTCAATTACCACACACGATAATAAACATTATCTATTGTCACACCCCTTTTAACACACTAAAAATAGATGTGTTTATAAGTACCTTTTAAATACATTATATTTTAAGTGTGTTAATAAGTATGTTATTTACACACTAATAAAAAAAAGATGTTTTAATATTAACTCTAATGCCACACTATTGTCTTAGAATTATAATTCAAAATTAATATTGATTTTTTATTTTGGCTGATAAAAAAATGTAATTTTTTTATTTTACTTAGATGATTTTTATTTTCGTAAATTAAAATTTTAAGAATAAATAAAATTAATTAAATTGGTTCATTAAATTTTTTTTAAGAATAAATAAAATTATTTTCGTACAAATTAATATTTTTTTTCGTTTCATATTAAAAAATATATAGTCTCATTAAAATATAAGAGTTCTCATTTTTTTTACGTACTTTAAAAAAAAAAATTGTACTGCATTTAATTTTATATAGTTATATATTCGTGTACTTTTATAACAATAAATAAGTTGTAGCATAATGGTTAAGTGATCACCTTACCTCTTAGAGGTCCAGGGATCGAGTACTAGGCAAGGCGAATTTGTTGAATGTTATTTTTTTATATTTTATTTTTAATTAGTATATAAATGTATATTTTAGAGTGTGATAATATCTAATTTATCCTCTCATTCTAAAGTGTGATAATATCTTATTAGTGATAACAGAGAAAATGTGATTATAGATATTTTGTTATAACATTTTTATGTGTCTTTAAAAGCAAATTTTTTTGTAGTGTCCCCTATAAATATGCAATGAACATTAAAAGCAAATTTTTTTGTAGTGTCCCCTATAAATATGCAATGAACATATTATGTATATGCATCAAACTATCAAAAATATCATACAAATATGCAATGCACAAATACACAGCTTAAAAAGCCAACGATTTCTTACATGTGAAAACTCCTTTGTACAATCAAACGAGTAGATGAAAAGACGAAACAAACATACCTTCAATCAGTTTCCTTCAGCTATAATCTAGGGATAATCTCTTACCTTTTTAAAATTTAATTCATTTGACTTTTCATATTTTACATTAATCAAATTAAATGATTCAAATCTGAAATTAAGTATAATTATTTCAATTTTGAGCTTTGGAACATCGAATAAGGAAAACTACTTAAAAAAATGGAGCGTAATTAATTCCACGTTTAAGTTTAAAAAGAAAGAAAAAAATCATAGCATTGCTTAAAAAATAAAAATTTTAGTGAAGTGATGGTTACAAAATTCATAGAGCTAATTCAAATTTAACGAGAACGATTTCAATTGTGCAACGCTTGAAATCTTCAAAAACTTATATGGAGATGAGCACAGTAATCGAATATGCACAAAATGAAGTTTTGAGAAATATTTTAGGAATGTTCCTTTGAATTAAAACCAACGCGAGATTCTAGGAGAAATATCTCCCAACTTAATTTAAAATTCAACATTTAAAATTTAAATGTTGACTTTCCTAAATTTATATTAACATAATTAATTGAATTTGAAATTCTTAATTAATTTGAAAATAGGGGCATAATCGACTATATAGGTTTCATTTTGTCCTTAATTGTTTTACTAAATAAATTTGGCTTGAATTTTAAAGTCTTAGAGTTAATTGTCTTATTCTGTTTTTTCTCAACTTTTTATTATTGAAAAGCGTGAGTCTCTTGTTATAGTGAGGTTTGGTAATTAGGGTTTTTTTACTCTCTTTTATTTAGTCGTAATTTTATTATTATTATTATTATTATTATTATTATTGAAAAATGATATTTTAAAACTTTAATAGTGAAAATTGGTAGTTTTGTTACTGAAAAGTGTAATCTTTAATACTGAAAAGTGGAAAATTTGTTATTGAAAAGTGGTAACTATTATTATTGAAAAGTGGTACTTTTGTTATTGAAAAGTGGTAACTATTATTATATTGACAAATTGTATTTAAAATAAATTTTGTGAAATAGGGAAAAAATTACAATCAGAAATAGCTAGCAAAAAAAAATTTACAAATATAAAATTACAAACAAAAATTACATAAGAGTTAACTTGTGCATTCAACTTTTTTTTTTTATATATATAATATCCCGTGTCGGCAGTTATCAGTAACATGATATTTAATCATCTCCCATTAATTTATTTCTCAAAATGTCTTGGCCGACAACAATCATATTCTCTTCTATATATCTTTACTTTTGTCTATTTCACAGTTCTCCTCTTCTCATTTGAAAGTACTGCATTTTTATGAGTGGTTATTTTTTTTTAAAACCGCTGTTTCATTACTTTTAAATTCTTTTAAAAAAAATTAAATACCTTAAATACTATTTTTTTTTTAATCCGCCTCTTTTTTAACTTTTCAATTCTTTATCTTTTTATTTTTATTTTTTTTAAATAATATATTTTAAAATAATGAAACCCTTATTTTCTTAACTTCTACTTGCAGGTTAGTATTCTCTCACATCTCTCATCTTCATTTATCTATCTTTTCCTCCTATTCTACCTTCCTACATTCTCTCACATTTTTACCTATGAATTCATAAATATCTGATTTCATTTGAGTTGGTGGTTTATTTTATTTTTAATATACATTTTTAATTTCTGCTCAATTTCAATTAAAAATTGAATACGATCGCTGCTGCCGAGATCATGTACCCTTCTCAATTTTCTTCGTATGACTTTTTGTTTAATCTTATATTAGTACGTCAATTATTTCTGAAATGTTATTTTAATTAATTCATTAAAATTTATTTTGTTGAAAAGATTTCTGATGCATTTAAAAAAAAATGATTTCACGGCTCGAAGCTTTTCATTATCTGCTTTGGGAGTGATGCGATGATTTTTTTGGACAGTGAGTTTCAGTAATAGTTGAGTTTGATTAACATTCTTTACATCCCAATTTATTTTTAGTTTTTTTTTGTCTTCACTTAAAAAATAGTGAGTTTATTTTTAGTTTTTTTTTTGTCTTCACTTAAAAAATAGTGAGTTTAGTGAGTTTTAGAAATTGTTGAGTTTGATTAACATTTTTTATCTCTCTTTGTTTTTTTTCTCTGTTTCAGTTTTATTTACCGTGCATATTTATAACTGAGCCTAGAGTCCTATTGATTATTTAGGTACTATGTTCTTATTTATAAGTTATATTATTCTGAAATCTTTTCTAACAATAAAAGTGATTCAAATATTTTATTGCAAAGGGTCTAAAATTTAAAAGATGAAAAGTTTAACCAACTCATAAAATCAAGGATATCAATTTATCAACAACGAGAATAATATAGGGGAAATTTTTATTTTAATCCTATAAGTTTGATATATTCCAAAATAAATCCTTTAAATTTTAACTTTACAAAATACGTCATTTACCTTTCAATTTTAGTCCTTTATTTTTTAAAGAATTAAAATTGTCAAAATGCCAATTAAAAGCTACAATTTCATAACCTTTGACCTAAATCATCATCTTACCCAATTAACAACTAAAATTTTGATTATTGATTTTAGTTTAAAATTAACTTCGGTTATGCTTTTTAATTTAAGTGAAATTTTAATGAGTTTAAAGGATTAAATATTTTATTTTCACACATACTTATATGAAAATGAATTTTACTTGTGATATATGTAGTGCAATTTTGGGGTGGGATAATGCATAATTATTATATTTTTAAATACATATAACAAAAAAAATTGAATGCAAACCATCTCATACAAATTTTTATCATTTAATGTACAATTTTTTTTAAACATAATTAAAATATTTTTTAAAATTAAATAAAAACATCAGTAAAATCGGAATTATGCTCGAATTCTACCCAACCATTTCCCCCCTAATTAATTAATAATATAAAAATTTAAAAATAAAAATATATACTAAAATCTAAAAATAAAAAATTAGATTAATAATTCAATAAAAAAATATACGGCCCACCCCTTTTTTCAAAATGAAAATTAAATTGATAGATTTTTCTAGATTTTACTTTGAAAAGTGTATTAACAAAGCCTAAATTATATTAATAAATCAAGAAAATTATAAAAATATATTAAAAAGACAAAAAAAAAAATGCAGATTTTACTTATGAATTATATAATATTTTGTAATATTATTTTATTAAAATGCAGATTTATTTATGATTAATATAACAATTTTTATATTTTATTTTGTTGGTTTTTAATTATTTTATTTTACTAAATATTTTTTGTTAAATACTGTAAATTTTATATTTTTAGATTTTAAATAAATTTTTGTTAAACTGAAAATTTTGTACTTTTCAATTTGAGCAAATAAAATTTTGTTAAATATTTTATTTGAATATAAGTTGAGACCCCTACCCAAATTTCAATTTTCTATTCTTTTCAATTTAATTTATTGTGTTTACTTTGTTTTTAAACTTAAAGGTCTAAATTTAATTTTAAAAAGGACTAAAATTAATAACATATAAGATATAGGATGTATTTTTATAAAGTTAAAACTTAAAGGATTTATTTTAGAATCGGGAAAATTTTAGTTTTAGTCCTATAAGTTTCATACATTCCAAAATAAATCCTTTAAGTTTTAACTTTACAAAATACGTCCTTTAGCTTTCAATTTAATCCCTTTTTACATCAATTTTAATCCTTTATCTTTCTAATGAATTAAAGTTGTCTGAATATTCTATTTCCGGTGGAATGTGCTGACTTGGTACCACATTTATTTAAAAAAAATGCCATGTCATCTGCCACATAATTATCTCTCATTTATATATACTTAAAAAATATCATGCATATCATTAATTGACTATCAATCAATAAAAAAAAAAAATCTCTGCATCTACGTAATTAATTGAATATCTATCAAATTTTCCTGTAAACTCCCAAGTTCAATTAAAAACAAAATTGAAATATGCACCATTGATTAAACAATTTTATAAAAATATTTTCCCGAATAATATACATAAGTTGTTATATTGAATTTGTATGGTTGCTGAGATATGTAATTCTTAATGAATGAGAAAAGTAAAAATGTGCATGACAATAAGTTCATAAAAATTTAAAGAAAGTTGAAGAGAATTTTACATAATTTTTTTTATTTAAAATTACATTGCCCAAATTACATTCTTAATTTTCTTTTGAATTATCATTTTAAATAACATATAATGCTGATAATAAGCTATAGTTCATGTATTACACATATAAATCAAAAAATTAAATTAAAAAAATATTGCTATAATTAATTTGAATTAATTCATTTAAATAAAGTAATTTTTTTAATTCCGCGTAATACGCGTGTACTACACTAATGTATGTATATATATATAGCTGTCTTCCATGTTTTGAGTTTGTTAAAAAAAAGCAACTTTTGCGGAAATACTTAACAATATAAAAATAAAGGACATGAACTAGAATTTTAATACAAGAAAGTGGACTCACAAATTTATTTGGCAATAGATTTTAAATAAAATTTAGCGGAAGACTCAATTAAATAAACTGGAATATCTACTAAAAGTCACAATAGTAAAGTCACAATATTAGTGAAACGTTTGAAAATTTATAAAGTTTAGAAGAAGAACGAACTAGCTAAATTAGTTTTATTAAATGGTAAAAACATTAATTGATTCATCATCCACCGCTCCTTCTCGCCACCAGCTCCTCAACCTGAATCTGAAATGTTAAATTGTATGGTATGAGCAAACCACTAGCTCAATGAAGCCACTTTGACAATATTAAATACAACATATAAATAAAATGAGCAACTGCATATAAGCATGTAATTCACATAATATCACGTATCGACTTTTTATCCTTCTACTAATCACTTCATAATTGTTATCTTTTACAAGGTTTTCCCAAGGATCTCTCTTCAATCCCACTGGGTCCACCCCCAAGACCTCTCTCCAGTCTTGAGTTACTTTCTTGTGCACGACGGTTCCCCCAAAGATCTCTCTTCAATCTTGGGTTCACTGAGAACCTCTCTTCAGTCCCGGACCTCTTTTAAGCCCCTAGCCTTTCATAAACATTTACATTAAATATTCACTCACATTCAAGTCATATCACAACTCACATAAACAATCTATTCATATGAAACAGTTAATAAAGGCAAAGAAACCACACCTTAACCTTGGTTGCACCGGTAATAAAATAAATTTATCTACGGAGCAGGTTCTCTGGCACCTAAAATATTCATGTGCAAGTTTTAAAGTTATTATATGAAAGTTGGTAAATAATCAGACGCTTATAATTATTGATGCCTAATACTTATAATATAACTTATGTGTCAAAGAAAATGATCTTGGCTACAAAAGATTCCCGAAACTGAATTTAAAGTGGAGTAGTGCACTAAAATATACAATTTGGATTATCGAAACCAGATTAAATAATTAATCATATATACAGTAACTAGAATAATAATTTTATTTGGCTACATATTGCATTCAAACTTGGAAGTACGTGATCGGTGATGATTAAATAAAAATAATAATAAAGGATTTGGGCATGCCTTCTGTAAGGATTAAGCAAATGATTGAAAAACTAATAAGAAAGATAGAAGAAGTTACTGTAAGAAGTTACTGTAAGCGAGATGCCCGAAGCGCACGATGCGATGATGCTACTTGAGAAAATCATCAACTCGTCGCAGAATAAAGAATAATTCGTCCAATGTAAAGTGAGAGGATTGTGAGAATTTATTTATGAAAATCTAGGGCTCAATTGACAAGTTGTGTTTATATAAAAAAAAAATGAGATAAGCACTAAGTCATGGGTGAGATTATGCTGAGGAAAGATTCAGTTGCGAAATATATGTGATTATGGGCTGTCAAATCTCCTTTTTGAAAATCAAATAAAACAACCGATTGAAAATTATGGGATAAGGATTTAATCTTCTATTTATTAAAATATATATAAAATAATATCTTATGATATTTGATTATATTATATATATATATATATTATAAATTAAGAAAATATCATCATAACATTATGCAATTTATATTTATTGAAATTCTGGTATATTACACACTGCCTATAACCAACATTAATTTAGCCACCAGCCAAAGTACAAGTTCAAATACAAGAAATAAAAGTCATTACAATACACAGGAAAAAATTATTTATTGTCTGTAACTTTTATCTTTTTTTAAAACATCTCAAAAAAATAAATATTTAATTTACGTTCTATAATTTTATAAATTATTTAATATATATCACATAATTTCATAAATTAGTTACTTTACGACCCATCAAAGATAAAGATTTAATTTACGTTCCATAATTTTATAAATTAATTAATATACATCTTTTTTTTATTATGTAAATTATAAATAGTGACTTGTAATATTAATTTTAATCCACATAATCATTGTTTTCTCACACTATACAAGTTAAAATTGATCACATTATAACTTCAGTTGATTTTCTATAATTTTTATGCGCACTTAACAAAAGCTTAAAGCATGAGTGAAGCGATGCCTTTTTAGTGTCTCCGTAAAATAATTGAACATAAATTAAGCAATTTACAAAATTATAAGACGTAAATTATTTTGGAATGGTCTTGTGTGAGACCGTTTCACGAATCTCATTTCGTGAGACGAATCCCTATTTTAACCCATCAATCCATACACTGCAACCGCATTTCATAAGGTGACAATCGGACTCCTGTTCTGTTAAGTATTGAAAGTTAGTTAGATCATTAGTCTGTTATAAGGCCTATTAGCACAGGCCCTTCTTTAGTACTCAGCGTATATATATTTGAGGACTAGCCTCTGTTTTGAGCAGAATGTAATACACACTAAATGAGAGCAGTTTATATGAAATATATGTGATCTTATCATGGTACCAGAGCAGTTACGTTCTTGGTAGAATTGACTCAAGAAAACTATTTCTTTCTCCACTGTTCTCCATCTTCAATCTTGATCCTCACCTCAAGATTCTGATATGGCCAACGACAAGGACGACGACAAAGGGGACGGCTCTGGCAGTGGTCAAAAGGCACCAACCGTCGTGATTGACGCCATGTCTCCGTATTACCTTCACGCCTCGGATAAGCCAGGCGACGTCTTTGTTCCAACTCTTCTCAAAGATGGGAATTATGGTGAATGGTTGGACGACATGTCGAATTCTCTCTATGCAAAGAATAAAATTGGTTTCGTTGACGGGGAAATACCACAGCCAGATGAGGACGATCCTTACCTCCCGTATTGGAAGCGCTCGAACGCCATGGTAAAGGGCTGGCTGTTGAGTAGTATGGAGCCCGAGATACGACGAAGCGTCAAGTTCCGGACTGCCCGCGAAATTTGGGTCGACTTGGAAGAAAGATTTGGTAAAGAAAGCGCGCCTCGCGCCTATGAACTGCGGTGTGCACTCGGACTCATTCGACAAAATGATGAATCAGTCTCGACATATTATAGCAAGCTGCGACAGGTATGGGATGAGGCCAACTCTGTTTCGCCATATCCAGCATGTTCGTGTGGGTGTTGCAAGTGCAACATGATGAAACTCTTTAACGAACGGACGGATCGTGACCGTCTTTATGACTTCTTGATGGGACTCAACGAGATTCATAGCCACATCAGAACACAGATCTTGAGTATGCGCCCGATCCCCACGTTAGGAAACGCGTATCATCTCGTCGCCGAGGATGAACAACACCGCACCATCACAGCTGCACGCAGACCAAGTGGTGAGACTAGTGCTTTTCATACCCAATTCAAGAAACCGCCTGATTTTACCCGTCGTGAGAATCCAAGGGAAGGGCGACACTGCGATCACTGTGGTAGGAACAATCACACATACGATAACTGTTTCGAAAGGATCGGGTACCCCCCAAATTGGAAACGACGAGGTCAAGATGGAAAACCCACTACTGCACGCAATACAGCAAGTAATCGCTCAAATGGGAATCAAGATATTGCTCGTGCAATGGATGATAAGGGCAACAGACGCCCACGAGCAGCCCAAGTCTCCGAATCAAGCCCCTTAGCAGGTCTGACCTCTGAACAACTACAACGGCTCGCCGATTTCATGCGCGCAGAAGCGGACAAAGGCTCGAGCTCCGGTCCGGCCGTGAACATGGCAGGTACGGGCATCAATTTATCGAATTCTTGGATTATTGATACGGGGGCAACCGATCATATCACGTGCAGAAGTGATATCCTATTCGATACAGTGACAAATCTTTCTGAGCCATCCGTTAAAATCCCGACCGGTGAGATTATTCCAATATTTTCTATAGGAAAGGTTAGAATGGATAATGGGTTGCATCTAGATCGTGTGTTGTATATCCCACAATTCCATTGTAACCTTCTATCTGTTAGCCGTCTCGCTAGCACATTGAATTGTACGTTCACATTTTTTTTCGGATTTCTGTATTATTCAGGACTCACGATCGAAGAGGCTGATTGGAGCGGGTAGGCGCCGCGACGGTCTATACTACATGATCCCGGCCATATCCGAGGGAACCGCCTTAAACGTAGTAGGAGGAACGAACCTGTGGCACAAACGGTTAGGACACACCTCCGATGGAAAGTTACGTCATCTCAGTTTTCTCAAAAACTCTAGAAGCAATACAATTTTCTGCGATTCTTGTATACGAGCCAAACAGACTCGATTACCATTTCCTATTAGCAACATCAAAACCCGTCGTTGTTTTGAATTGATACACTGTGATATTTGGGGCCCCTATAAGTGTGATTCTTCCAGCGGTGCACGATATTTTTTATCGATAGTTGACGATTTTAGTAGGGGAGTATGGGTCTTTCTAGTGCGGCAAAAATCTGAAATACCAGCATGTTTAATTCACTTCCTCAAAATGGTACAAACTCAATTTAATCATCAGGTCATGCGTATCCGATCGGACAATGGATTGGAGTTCCAATCATCAACCCTACTCACATACTATTCAGATAACGGGATTGTTGTTGAAAGCTCGTGTACCGACACCCCACAACAAAATGGCGTAGTCGAACGAAAACACAGACATATCTTGGAAGTTGCTAGAGGATTACGTTTTGAGTCTGGAGTGCCAATTGAATTTTGGGAGGAATGTATCCTCACTGCCGTTTACATCATTAATCGCCTTCCATCTTCGGTCATTTCAAACAGAACGCCGTATGAAATTCTTTTCGGAATAAAATCGGGTTACGATCATCTCCGCGTTTTTGGATGCCTAGCTTATGCCCACGAAAACCGTCGAAAGGATAAATTTGACGAAAGGGGGAGTGCTTGCATCTTCGTCGGTTATCCAAATGGTCAAAAGGGTTACCGTGTATTCAATCTTACTAATGGAAAATTCTTCACCTCCCGAGATGTAACATTCGTTGAGGACGTATTTCCTTTCAAAGGGGTAGATACTTTGGATTTTGCAAAAGCAGTGGATGAAGCTTGCAACAATGTTCGGAAACCTCGGATCGAGCGCATCAATACAACGGTTTCACCTCGCCCCTTCATTAGACGTGCGCCACTGGACAAGTTTAATGTGCCCACCAAGCCCACTGATTACAACCCAGCCGCCGGCAGTGCTGAGAACCTGGGACAAGAGCTGGTAGAAACTCACGCTGGACCTCCCGATTGTCTAGACCAATTAGGCCCGAGAACAAAGCGCCGACCTAAACATCTTGACGATTATGTCACGAACCTACCGCCATCGGTCGATCATGCACCTTCGACGGTACACCCACTTTCCAATTATGTCTCGTATAATAAATTTTCGTTGCCTCACAAATCCTTCCTAGCGGCCATCACGTCTCGCGATGAGCCAAAATCTTTTTCGCAGGCTATTAAGGATCCTCTTTGGCGTAAAGCCATGGAAACTGAAATTCAAGCTCTAGAAAAGAACGGAACATGGAAATTGACCGCCCTTCCACCCGGGAAAAAGGCTGTGGGATCAAAGTGGATATACAAAATCAAGTATAAACCCAATGGTGACGTTGAGCGCTACAAAGCGCGGCTAGTCGCAAAAGGATTTACTCAAATTGAAGGGGTTGATTTTCATGAAACCTTTGCCCCCGTCGCCAAATTGGTCACCGTTCGTTGCATGTTGGCAATTGCGGCAAAACGGAATTGGGAGGTTCACCAACTCGACGTGAACAATGCTTTCCTTCACGGCGATTTGGATGAGGACGTTTATATGAATGTTCCCCAAGGCTTTGCGAAGGAGGGGGACAATCGTGTGTGCAAGCTTGAAAGATCGCTTTATGGGCTCCGTCAAGCTTCTCGGAATTGGCATGAGAAGTTTACTCAGTCCCTCATAGCCATTGGTTTCAACCAGTCCCGAGCTGATCATTCGTTGTTTATTTTTCGGGATAAAACCACCTACGTTTCCGCGCTAATCTATGTAGACGACGTTCTGCTAGTTGGAAATAATCCTAGTCGCATCTCTTTTGTGAAACAGCATCTGGACGAAAAGTTCAGTATAAAAGACCTTGGAAAATTGAAATATTTTTTGGGCATTGAAGTCGCGCGATCACCAGACGGATTTGTATTAAATCAACGAAAATATGCGTTGGACATTTTAGAAGAAAGTGGCCTCCAAGGAAGCCGACCGAGCGACTTCCCGATGGAACAGAATTTGAAACTAGAACCTGATGACAGCAGCCCGTTAGTCGACGCCACTCAGTACCGTCGTCTTGTAGGGAGATTACTATATCTAACCGTGACTCGCCCCGACATCGTTTTTGCGGTAAGTCATTTAAGTCAATTCCTAGCTAACCCACGTCAATCTCATCTTATTGCAGTACATAGGGTTCTACGATACATTAAAGGCACGGTTGGACAAGGAATTTTTTTGCCTGCCACCGGCACTTTTGAACTACGGGCGTATTGCGATGCGGATTGGGCTGGCTGCTCTTTTACAAGGCGTTCGTCCACTGGATATCTAATAACACTTGATGGATCACCTGTTTCTTGGCGGACGAAAAAGCAGTCTGTTGTTGCCCGATCTTCGGCAGAAGCTGAGTACCGAGCCATGGCAGCAACTGTTTGTGAGGTTATTTGGCTCCGTTGGCTGCTTCAAGACTTCGACGTCGTTTTATCTAGTCCAACTCCAATTTTTTGTGACAATCAGGCGGCTAGACATATTGCAATGAATCCCGTTTTCCACGAGCGTACAAAGCACGTGGAAATGGACTGCTACTTCTTCCGAGAACGGGTCTTAAATGGAGATGTTCAACCAACTATGATCTCCACTGAACACCAAGTTGCCGACATATTTACAAAACCACTTGGTGCTGTTAGATTCCGGTTTTTGAGGAGCAAGTTGGGTGTTCGCGACCTTCACACTCCAACTTGAGGGGGAGTGTTAAGTATTGAAAGTTAGTTAGATCATTAGTCTGTTATAAGGCCTATTAGCACAGGCCCTTCTTTAGTACTCAGCGTATATATATTTGAGGACTAGCCTCTGTTTTGAGCAGAATGTAATACACACTAAATGAGAGCAGTTTATATGAAATATATGTGATCTTATCATGTTCAGGCGCCTAAGCGGCTAAAGGCCATACCAATACTTGGTGTTAAGCCAACGTACAGGCCCCATTCTTTTTTTTTTTTTAAGTTATTCTTATTTTTTTAATTAATTAAAAAATATATGAATTCAAATAAAATAAAATATAGAATATAGGAGTAGTTATTAGAGAATGGAGATGTTTTAGGTGAGATCGTCTCCTATATCTCAATCCGTAAAATGAGTATTCCTTAACCCGATGTAAAAAGTGATAATGTTCAAGTAAAAAGTGACTATCACGGGTATTCTTTAACCCGATATAAAAAGTGATAATGTGTATCACGGGTATTTCTTAACCCGATATAAAAAGTGATAATGTTTAAGTAAAAAATGACTATCACTTTTATTAAAAATATTATCACTTTTTACTTAAACATTGTCATTTTTTAAAAAAACATAAAATTTGAAAAAATAAAAAAAAGTTGTCCAACACCTAAAAATTTGGTATATGGATCAAAAGGGACCCGTCTATTGAAAAAGATTCGTGAGACGACCTCACACAAATTTTTGTCAATCTTTCTAAAAAAATAAATTCAATTAGTGGATATTTTATTAAAAACAAAATAGAAATAATATTTTATGTAGTTATATTAAGTGAACTAATGAAAAATAGAAATGACATCTAATTATCAATTAAATATCACATTTTACTTTATATTTATCATTTTTAACTTTATACATTATTACTTTTAAAAATATTAATAATTTTACCTATGTAAAAAGTGATAATAATTAACTCTAAAAATTAAACCAATTAGTAAAGATATCCATGTCCACTACCCTATAATCTCATTGATTAACTCATAACTAAAAAGTGATACTCCCTCCGTCCAATTTTATTATGCACACTTCTTCGGGCACGAGTTTTAATGAATATTGATTAGTTTATTCATAAAGTAGATAAGTTGAGGGTATGATGGGGGTATTGTGGGGTCCATTTATAAGTAAATGATTGTTTATGAATAAAGTGGATGACAAAGTGGGTAAATAAGTCATGGTAGGAAAGTGGAGATAAAGTACTATAAATAGTATTGTTTCAAAAAAGGGTATGAGCATAATAAAATTGGACAACCAAAAAAGGAAAGTGAGAATAATGAAATTGGACGGAGGGAGTATTATTTATTCAAAAAGTGATAGCCACTTTTTGGAAAACCATTATCACTTTTATTATAAATGTTAATCACTTTTTTAATATGAATAATTATATCAAGTAAAAAAAAGACAACAATTAACTCTGAAAACTAATTAGTAATCATGTCAAGTAACATATAATTTCATTCATTAACCTCGATGTAAAAAGTGACAAATTTTAAGTAAAAATTGATAGTCACTTTTAATAAAATATTACCACTTTTTTACTAAATTTTATCACTTTTTTAATAATAATATTTTTTTTAAGTAAAAAGTGACAATATACTCGTAAAATTGATGCACTTAATAAAAATAATTATTTTTACAGAATTTTCCAAACAATAAAAATAATTAGTAAAAAATGACATTATACTTATCAAATTTATAGATTATTTAATGGATTTTCTTTGATATACAGAGTAATAATTTTTTCCTAAAACACATCCCCTTTTCTTGATAGAGAAAAATAAAAAAAGTTATGTTCGTGATTCGTGAAGACGGATTGATTATGGGGCGTTAAACAAATTGATTTGGGTATAAAATTAATTATGAACAAATGGGCTAAGGAAAAAAGAATGAGTAGTTTGGGCCGCAACACTTGTAGTGGACCGCATTACATTTAAAAAAGGACGCAGTTATACACACACCAACATATGGAGTACACCCACCGAACATTTTTTTTCATTCTAAAGGGAATGTGAAATATCACATATACCCCTAGTGTGAAAATTAAAAAAAAAAAATTGAAAATGAGTACACCCACCCACTCATTTCACATAGGATCATATCCACATCACTATAAACCCCAAATCCATTCATCCCCATCATCACCATCACCACCACCACCATCAAAACCCCAAATCCATTCATCCACACCATCACCATCACCATCACCATCACCACCACCATCAAAACATTCATGGTGTTCGGAAAAAAAAAACAGAATAAATGTTTGAAAAAAAAAACACGAAACACATATTACATGTTCGAAAAAAAAGATCGGACATCGTGTTCGAAATTTTTTCATGAACAAACTCAAGTTGTTCGAAATTTTTTCCAAAACAAACACAAATTGTTCAAAATTTATTCCTGAACAAACACACTATGTTCGAAAATAATTCCCAAACTTCAATAAAACCCTAATTTCAGACCTAAACTTACCTGTGTAGCGGCGGAGAGGGGAGGGGCACGAAACAAAAATCCCACCTCACACGACCGAAATTCAAGAAAATAAAGAATAAAAAAGAAAAAATCTCCAACAAAATCATTGATTACAAAAAGAAAAGGAAGAAATAAAATTGAGTCTGAAAATCCCCTGAATCCCAGTCCCAAGAACCGCGTCTTTGAATTCTGAAAACTGAGTCACTCGATCCCAAGAACCGTTGAGAGCGTGGACGAAGGGCCTGTGGGGAGAAGGGGATGGGCGGCGGCCGCGTCTGTGGGGAGGAGGGGGTGGGCGGCGGCCTCGCCTGGGAGGGGAAGGGCCGCGACTGGGAAGGGGAATGGGTGGGCGACGGGTTGCTTGGAAGAGGAGGTGGGCGGCGGCCGCGCCTGAGAGGGAGGAGAGGGAGTAGGGTGTGGCCGCTCGAGAAAGGGTAGGGAAGGAGATAAATTTTTTAGAGTTTTGAAAGAGGGTGGGTGTTTAAATTTATGGAAGAAGGGGTATTTTTGGGTTTTTCACATGGGTGTCCTCATCTCATTGTGTGTGTCCTCATTCAGTGAGTGTCCTCAATAGATTGGTGGGTGTGTATAACGCGCCCTTTAAAAAATGGGCCTGAAAAGATCCGTCTCCTGGAATGAGATTCGTGAGACAGTCACACACAAGTTTTTACCAATTACTCCAGTATTTTTTTATCTTTTTTTCGACGATTTTAAAAAAATGTAAAAATAACGATTTTCTCTTACAATACAATATAAAATGGCGCAGATTTGACCAGCTTGTCCTTACTTTGTTTGGCGCGGGCCCAGACAAAAATTCCATCCCCCTTCTCTCTCATTTGCTCATGTGACTACTATTTTGTAATTACAGTAAACTCCATTAATAAAACCAAATTCTAAAATTTAAGTGGCATTACATTATAATTATTGTAAAAAATTTATTTTATCTATCTTTTAAAAAAAACTCTAAAAATAATAAATAATTCCTCCGTTCTGCAATTACTTTCACACTTTTTTTTTTCGAAACATTTCACAATAACTTTCACACCTTTAAAATGAAAACCTCTTTATAAACTCCACCCTCACAACATCATTAATTTTACACAAATGTCATTATTTTTTCTCCACACATACACAAAAATCAACTTATTTTTTTACTTTATACATAAAGGGTTACAAAATTATCCTCAAAATCCTCACTAAATTCACTTTTCTTATTTTGTGTGTGTCATTTCATATGTGGAAGAAATAACGGAACGGGGGGAGTAGCATCTTTTAATAATAAAAGAGAAAATGACGAAATGGGATAGTTCAGTTAGTTATAATACCACCATCTAGACTTAAGGTGTGTTTTCAAACTTTACAAACTGCTTTCATAATCTTTTTTTAAAGCTGCCCTCTCACAACTTTTACTTTTGAGAATTGCTTTTAAGTTGTTTATAGAGTTTACAAACACACCCTTAAGATCCTGGTTCGAAGTTATGGAAAGGAGAAATGGAGAATATATAATGTAATTAAAAAAAAAAGGGGAAAATTTAGTAATATAGCAGGTTTGCACTGGGAAAGAAGTATTGAGTTGTATTTTTGAGTTGTTCATCGATGATGATGCCATCAAAACATGATAAAACTGATGGAAGCTGATAATGTTTTGGATGAATACAAACTCCAAACTCGATTTGATTTTTCAAGCTATTTCACATAGAGAATAATGAATAGAAAAAGATGTTTATTAACATGTATACATATTCCAATGTGGGACAAGTACTAATGGATTTTTTAAATTATGAGGTATTCAATACGAATTTTAAAAAGTCTTAAAATTTTTTTAGGTATTCAACTGTCTATAAATTTTAATACTCTATGGATTTTCTTTGATTCTCTTTCAATAATATAAATAGATTTCACTCTCCAAAATCTCTTCTAAAAACTAGAGATTTCAATGTATTCTCTCTAAGAACTCTGAAGACGAAAGGTTAGAAGAATACGTTGAAATATTTTTCTGCTCGTTGTTTTGGATTTTCAGTATGGATTGGTTGAAGCAATTTCGTTTTGGGTGATTTTGGGGTAGGGGTGTGTGTGGAGGGTTGCAGGTGAAAAATAGTTCAGGTGACTGTATGCAATTAGTAATGCATTCATGTCCATTCTGAAAACTTCATTCTGAAAAATAGTTCAGGTGACACATGACGTATATATATGGTCATTGGCCTTAGTGGAATAATCTTTGACACTTCATATAATGGCTTGATCTTGTACTAGGTTGTACTAGGTTGGTTCATTTCTGCCTTTGTCATTCATTCTCCTTGTCCATAAGTGAGCAGAATCCAACTTAGCTGAAAATCACTTCAAGGTACCTGTATTCTATGCTAAGTCTTCTTAATGTCACTTCAGCGAACTTGGCCATCTTGTAAGGTCGTCTTAAAGTCACTTCAGAGCACTTATCCATCTTGCAAAGTCATCTCAAGGTCACTTTAGCATACTTGACTTCATAATACTTGGATTTTAATTCAGAGTCTTACTTCATATGTCTTGAGCTTCCTCTGGCTTGACCTTTTCACTTATCATTTATTCATTCCACTTGTCCAAAAGTTCTTCTTACTTTATCTTCATGAATCTTGATTATTTATTCAGTGTCAACTTTAATGAATTTCTCTTTTGGACTTGTCACCTTCATTCAGTCTCCTTATTTTCATGAGTCTTGACTTTATTGCACTTTGCATTTCAGGTCAATTGTCATAGATTTTCTATAAATATATCCTAAGTAAAATAAATCTCCCTAACATGAAAGAGCTTTTCTAATCCTGAAAATCTATAATGGCAATTCATCGTATTTGGGATTTTTTGTAGTGTGTAGGTATCTAATTAAAATCAAATTTTCTTTTATTAATATAAACCATATCCCAACAGTATTATTCTCTGTTAATAAACCTTTCTTTATTTAATTATTTTGAGTGATTTTTCTTACAAGAAAATAACAACTCACAGCTTGGTAGATTTCTGTCTGTTCTGTGATGGAGACTCGATTGCTAACCTACGACATCAATTTTGATTTACTTTGCTCCTTGTACAAAGATTTCGAGAATGTCATGGTTATGAGGACTTGAAAATTGTTGTACGAAATGGTGTTGTTGTAGGGAAAAGCTCAATTGGATTAGGTAGTGCTAGTGATGCAAATACATTAGGAGATGATGAAAATAGAGATGTACGAGTAGAAGATTTGAATTATGATGCTGAAAATGAGATGTTTTAGGATTATCTCAAAATGATCCACCATTTTGGTTCCACACCACCTTGAGGGTTCCATAAAGTGTTCGAGGTCTTCACTCAAAGAAAAAGTCAACCGAAAAAAAGTAGAGATTAGTATGAAGCAAATTCTAGCTCTACTAAAAATATTTCTTACAATGGTCTCATTGAAGAGATTAAAATTTAACAAGCACTTTTGAAGGACTAATTGGATAGTTTACAAGATTAGTGGACAATTTAAATGGGTGGAGTTGCTTTCAACAGGAATCGAACCCAGATCGTTTTGCCCGGTTTGCTCTGATACCATGAAAGAATTCTGTCTCATCTAAAAGTACGAACTTGTAGAGAGGGTGAGAATTAATTATTGTATATATTAATTCCTAACACTCCCCCTCACTCGTGGGCCGGATTAACACCTCTTACCCTTTTTGGGGAGGAGGCCCATCGAGTGGACAATTTAAATGGGTGGAGTGCTTTTAACAGGAATCGAACCCAGGTCGTTTGCCTGGTTTACTCTGATACCATGAAAGAATTTCATCTCATCTAAAAGTCTGAACTTGTAGAGAAGCTGAGAATTAATTCTTGTATATTAACTCATGTTACTTTTGATCACATATTTGAAATTAATGAATTCCGTATTTTTATTATTATTTGAGTTGAATGCAGGATGGAAAATCGTGAAATATTAGAAATAAATAAAAAAAAGTGTATTCCACAATTCTGTTAATTCTATTAAAATCCATATAAATCAATAAAAAATATATGTATTTTCTAAATTCATGGGCTTTTTAATATCCAATAGAATCTCAATTGAATACATCCCCTTTAGTATAATATTTCTGGTATACAATTCTATTTTAAGTGATTTAAATATATTTTTAATTGTTCAATTAAAGCTTCAATCCCTCACATTAACATCAAATTAAAATTATAGTTCAATAGCACCAAATGCACCATGAAATTGGGTGCACACAAAAGTAAGTCTTTTAAATTCAACACAGGTTTTTTTTTACCGTGAGACAGGAAGTTCGTCGTGTCTTACAACTAGCATCCAATTATAAGTAGCTACGTCATTTAACTTTGTCATGAACGATCGCCCTTCGTCATTGAATATATCAGTTAATTACCCACTCGATTAGACGTCTCCAATCCAAGTATGATAATCAGACCCTCAAACAATCCAACAAAAATAGAAATTCACAAATATAAAAAACGAGAACAGAAAAAGAGATCACACAACGATTTAAGTGGTTCGATTAACTTGATCTACATCCACTAGACACACGACTTCAATATTGTTTGATAAAAGAGATGTTTACAACACTCAACACTCGAAAAAGGATTTCTCCCCACTTCACTCGTGAACTCTCAACTCAAGAACGAATGCTCGTAAGCGTCAAACTTTCACAATTACAAGTTATGGGGTATTTATAGAAGCCAAGATTGATTGCAGCGTGCATTGATTGCGTGATCATTGCCAGCCTTGATTCTGTTGAAACCTCCTAACAAACTCACGCTTTCAGCGTGTTGCCCAATTTGAATTGACATCCTTGCCCTTCTTTTTTTTTTTTGACAAATACATCAAGGAAAACAGTGAAAAACAGCTTCTTCTCAAATGGAAGAGGCAAAGACAAGATCCTTGAAATATTGTGGACAAACATCTTCATTCCAATCGTAAGGAGTTGAAGTGTTTAAGCATTGATGGGCCATTTCATGAGCTACCTGGTTTCTAAACCTTGGGATTTGTTGACAATCCCAAATAGAATGTTTTTGTAGCAGACCCAATATTTTGTAAATAACCTGATTCTCCCCAGCATTAGTATCCTTCCCATGCATAATCATCTTGATTGCATCCGTAGAATCCGAGCGAACACCTTTAAGCTTGATATTCCTTTGGTAACACAAATTCAAACCCATCTCTATTGCTCTTAATTCCGCTCCACATACAGAATCTGGCTTTGAAATACGCGTAGCTCCTGCTAATATTACTGTCTTCCCATTTTTGATCACCACAAAACCAACAACAAAAATATTATTCTCCAAGTTGAAAGCAGCATCAGTAAAAAGAAAATTACCTTCATCATTGATAGGCCCAAGTTCTTTCGATTTAACTATAAAATCCGCCCTTGTATTCTCAATAGAACTTGACCTCTTAAAATCATGCCAATACGACACTGCCCACTCCACATTATAAACCATGTTGGCTATTCTCCCGATTTTGCGTTCATCATGGATAAAATTACACCTTTCCTTCCAAATTGCCCACGCCATCATCATAACCAATGCCATTTCATCCATATCCAAATTCTGCACATTCCAGCAAAGAAACCCCAACCCGTCTCCTTTTACAGCATTACAAATTCTATTCCATAATCCCAAGGATTTCCATGTACCCTTTGCAAAAGGACAAGAGAAGATACAATGCATAGTATCCGCCCAACCAAAACCACAACATTTACAAAAACAATCCATTGGAACATGAGTGCGGACTAGATTTCCTTCGGAAGGAATAATATTCTTAGCCAATTTCCAAGAAAAGATTCTCACCTTCTGTGGAATTTGAAGACTCCAAATTGCAGCATACACTTTGCGCAAAAAATCCTGATTTGAGGGGCCTTCTTGATTACCCTTTCCGTGTCGAAGTTGCTTTGTCAAAGCAAAATCATAACCCGAAGCCACCGTAAAACTTCCATGCGACGAGAAAGGCCAAATAAGATGATCTTCCTGTTCCAAACCCGCCGTGGTTGTACATAATATTTTTTGAGCTTCATGTGGCAAAAAGGCTTGGCATACCAATTCCTCATTCCAACTGCCAGAATCCAGAAGGAACCGATCCACATTTGACGCACTCACATTCGTAGATTGTATGCGCCCATTATCCAGTCCATTCACCCAATTGTCTTTGAAAATATGAATCTGATCACCCTTACCTATCCTCCAAATAGCGCCCGACTCAAGTAATTCTTTACTCCATAAGAGTGATCTCCAAACAAAAGACGGATTCGAGCCCAAAGAGAAGTCCGCAAAACAGAGATTATCAAAATATTTGGCTTTGAAGATCTTACCAAGTAAAGTATCTAGCTGTGAAATAATTCGTCAAAGTTGCTTTGCCAGTAATGCTTTATTAAATAACACCATGCTTCGAAAACCCAGGCCACCATCCTTTTTAGGCATACAAAGATCATTCCACTGTTTCCAATGTTTTTTCCGAGCCGACTCACTATCACCCCACCAAAAGCCAGCCATTAATTGCTCTATCTCCTCACAAATCGCCACCGGAATTCTAAAACAAGACATAGCATAGGAGGGTAACACTTGGAGTACTGCTTTTACAAGCACTTCTCTGCCTCCTTCTGAAAAAAACTTATGATTCCAGGCTAAAGACCTTTTTCTAACACTATCAACCAAATATCTAAATTTCAGTCTTCTAGCCTTTGGAATCATAGCAGGGAGACCCAAGTAAAAATCATGCCCCTGAGAAGATCTAATCCCCAACATTGTTTTCAATTGAAGCACATTAGTTTGACATGTCAGATGACTAAAAGTAATGGAGGATTTTTCTCTATTAACAAGTTGTCCTGACGCCTTTTCATACGTATAGATGCAATTCGCAATTGCCTGCGTTTCATCCTTGGTAGCTTTAAAAAATAACAGGCTATCATCCGCAAAGAAAAGATGTGACAAAATAGGAGCTGATCTAGCAATTGTAATCCCAGAAATCTGCTTGAAATCTACCACTGATGAAATAATGGAGGAGAAAACCTGAGCACATAATACAAACAAATAAGGGGATAACGGGTCCCCTTGACGAAGTCCTCGAGTAGGAACAAAGTAATCTGAGTTTTCCCCATTGAGCCTAATGCCATAAGTCACTGAAGATATGCACTTCCAAATCATATTGATCCAGTTCTCAGGAAAATTCATAGTGCGAAGGACTGACAAAAGAAAACCCCATTCAATCCTATCATAAGCTTTACTCATATCTAATTTCAAGGCCACATATCCCTTTTTGCTCTTAGAAGATTTCAGAAAATGCATCCCTTCATATGCCAACAAAATGTTATCCGTAATACTCCTACCAGGCACAAAGGCACTTTGATGATGATCAATCAATTCCCCCATCACACTTTTTAACCTATTTGTCAATGTTCTAGCCAATATACGATACGAAACATTACATAGCCTAATAGGTCTAAATTGCTTTGGAGAATAAGGGTTACCTGTTTTTGGAATGAGAGAAATGATCGTCTGGTTCAAAGACTGAAGATTGTCCTCTCCATTAAGCACCCCAAGTATAGCATCAGAAACATCATTCCCTATAGTGGACCAACTCTTTTGATAAAAAGAAGCTGGAAATCCATCAGGCCCTGGAGCCTTCCAAGGTGAGAGTTCTTTTACTGCTTTGAATACCTCATTTTTGGAGAATGGTACTTGAAGAAATTTGACTGTTTCCTGCCACTTGACATCCTTGCCCTTCACTTGTTCTCGCAAACAGATGACACCATCAGAAGACCTATCAGAAGACCTCCCTCTTCTGATATCCTAACACTTAGCCAAAAGACTCCCCTGCTACTAGACATCATCTCATTTGATGTGCTCTTCTGAACACCTCATCTGATCTGACTCTAAGTATCACCTTCTCATCTGATTGGATCCTCCACTCATCTGATCAGGTCTAGGTTATCTTGCCTACTGACTCCAACAACTGATACGCCCATCAGCTGAGTCCACCCGAAGACTTTCACAAGCTAAGTACACTAGTTGATACTTCCAACAACTGGGTATATACTTCAGTAGACTAGAACTCATCTGAATTCAATAATCAGAAGACTAACTTTCTTATGATCTGTGATTATGAGATAAAACTTCACAAAATAAAATATTTAATTTTTATGAAAAAATTATCGAAATATCCTTATAATATTTTTAAAAAAAAATATTTTCTAGAGCTCTTTTCGAAGGGTTAAAAAATACAATATTTCAAAAAAGTTGTGAACCCACAGCTATCATTAACATGGATATATATATATATATATATATATATATATATATATATATATATATATACACCATAATGGGCTACTTATGGAGTCAAATAATGAGTTGACACTAAATACATCATCATGTTTCCTAATCATGCAATATTAGTTTAAGGTAATAACAATAAAAGGCAGAAAAATATACATAGTAGCATGTTTTACAATTTTTATAATATTTTACCCATAAATTCTCATGTCACAATTAATTAGGTAACTAATCACAATTTCTATAAAACTTTTTTACGCTACAATTTTCATAAAATATTAAAATAAAATTTCCAAATCTCACAATTAACTCTATTAAAAAAAATGTTCACGACGTATAACTCCAAAGACAAAAAGGACAATATGCATTAAATGTTCACGGCATATTCAACTCTATTAAAAAAAAAAAATAGATGTTCACGCATTCGAAATTTTACTCGCAATCCCTAAAATATATATCTCCACCTTCTTCCACCCTCTTCAACCGTCCTCTTCATTAAAATTATTAAAGCCACTTTGATCGTCATTTATAGTTGTTGATCTACACACATTTAACAATAAAAAATTAATTATAATTATTTTTAATAAGAGTTTACAAAATAAATTAAGATTAATAAAATTAATGAATACGTACCTATCAAGAAATATTGGACAATTGCGCTAGTCATGTGATTGACCACGAAGTCCACATTCATGACCTATTCTTTTTTTGGAAATATTTTTTTCCTTCGACGATTGTAATCTCTTTTAACATCCATTTGCCCTCACTTTTGAAGGGTCAATGAAACTTAAATGATTTTCGTCAAATTGCCCCTCTAAATGTTGTGGGTTCACTTCTCGACCACTATTTATTTCTCTCACTTTATTATGCAAATCTTCAAGAGCATTTAGTACGAGGGAAGTGCTAGCATTAGTTAAGGATGCATCGTCTACCAATAATGTTGCAACATAAGACAATTTTCCATGACGAGCAATCAAGGTTGCATCTTCAATTTCATTGATACATGCACCATTTTTATCAGCTACCACTCCCACTTTTGCATTTTTTGTCCACCTATGCAAGACGTATTTATTAGGCAACTCAAATATTTGTTTGACTCTAAAGTACTAAAGCATATGCCTACATAGTATTCCTTCAAACTCGAACATTTTACAACTGCATGAAATTTGATCCACCAACTTGTCATATATAAGACGTCGATGCATTTACTATATCAATCCTTCTAACGCTGTAAACTTCACTCTCTTGGCAACTAGTCTCAAGATTAATACAATATGCATTACTTTCACCAATTTCATCTTGGAAGTGCAAAAAATTCTCTTTTGTATACAAATTCCACATTTGGGATTCTAGTGGCCACAACGATTTGCACTTCGGTCGCTCATTTATGTCAACATGATCAACATTTAACTCATTGTGCCGTTGATTTCTAAGAGCACCATTGAATCGGTTGATAAAATCTATCAAAGTATCAAAGAGTTATGACTTGATACATACTTTTTGAAGAAAAGCATGCGCACTTTCAGATCGTTGACTACTTGATATTCCTGCACTAAAAATGTGTCTTACGTACGCTGGAACCCATCGATGCCGTAAATTATACACATGGTGCATCCACTTATTATCATTCAACTTTGTAGCTTTCACCATCTCACTCCATTTTAGTTCAAATTCTTCAGGTAACTCAGAATTAAAAATCACACTCTTTATTTGAGAGTAATGGTCTCGATAAGCTATCCGATTTATCTTCTCTAAAAACTTATTTAAGATGTGCCATATGCAGTAACGATGAAACGTTTGTGGAAATACCTGAGCGATAGCTTTCGTCATTACAGAATCTTGACCTGTGATTATTATACGTTGTGGTCCTTTTGTTATTGCTTCCATCAATTTACTAAACAACCATACAAATGATTCGGTTTTTTCATCACTCAGAAAAACACAACCGAGAATAATTGTTTGGCCATGATGGTTCACCCCAGTAAAAGGAGCAAAGATCATTCCATATTTATTTGTGTTGTACGTCGTATCAAACACAATGACATCACCAAAAAAATTATAATATCTCCTTGACACAGCATCAGACCAAAAACAACTAATGAATTTATTATTTGCATCAACTTCGTAGGCATAAAAGAATGATGTATTCTTTGCCTTCTCTGACTCGAACGAGAGAATCAACGTCTTTGCATCATGTCCTTTTTGCAATTCTTTTTGAGACTGCTCGTAATTTCTTATATCTCTCCCTATGCACCCCACGTTTGATGGACTTCCATAATCCTCCATCAATCGCATCTTTTAGCAAGGTGGTATATTAGCTTGGGAGAATTGTTCAACCAATACTCTTTTTGTGTCAGACACCTTTCGATGTGATCGCAATAAGTGAACCTTGCTGGGCGTTGTTAGACTGTGATTATGACTTTCCAAAAACTTGCTAACAATCTAATTTGACCCTACTTGTTGTTTTACTATTGTCATCTTTGCTTTGGAACCTACTCTAACTTGACCTCGGTTTCTTTCACCGGTACGCGGTTTACTATCTTTTATCCTTTTTTGATATATCTCATTCGTTTGGCCCTCCTTGTTTCATGAAAAATCTCTCCATACCATTTCATTGGTTTCTTTGTCTTTCCTAGAGTTACGTATTTTAGCACTAAACCCACTCTCTCATGCATATTGATTGTAGAAAGCGAATGCATTCTCAATGGTGGCAAAATCTTGCCCAACATAAGGTTTACGATTATTTTCAACTTGAGGAATGAAAGTATCATCATGTTGAGTTTCTTCATCCATCAATAAAATCTAAAAAAAATATTAGAAGTAATTATTTAGTGATGTATACTAAGATTTTGTGATAAGCTTATTTGTGGATAAATTAAAACACGTATATTTCTATATTTCATAAAACCTAACTAGCTAGACGAATTAAATAACAACCACATAATTATACTTTTAGAATCACGAGTAGTAACGAATACTTAATTGAATGAATATCGGATCTTATATAAATGAAAGAAACCTAGAGTCTAATGAGCACAACTCGTTCAAGAGACCGGAGCCCCATTAAAAACCTTGCTATGGAAAACCCTCCTTAGGGATAAAACCGTAGTCAAGAAAAAGGGAACCCCTCTAATTACAAAGTTATGAAAATCTATAAAATTCCGTAGTCATATCTTTTTTCAAAAAAGGACATAATTGTTCCGGTGGATTTCTCCACCATATAAACTCCTCCGTTGCCATCTCCGCCAATTTATCCGCTGATGCATTTCCTTCCCGTAGAATGTGAGTTGCTGTGAAGTTCATGTCCATTAATTTAGTTTGTACCTGCTGCCATAGCGCCATAGCTCTCCATGGAATTTCTTGCTTCCTTTCCTTGAATAGAGAGACCACGTAAGCCGAGTCTGATTCAAGCCATATATTCATCCATGTATGTTCATATGCGAGCTTTATTCCATGTAAAGCCGTGAGTAACTCGGCTTCAAATGTGAAACCCCGCCCATGTTTCATTGCAAATCCCCCAAGGAAATGGCCTGTGCTATCTCTGAAAATACCAGCGCCTGCGATCTGACCTGGGGCTCCTGTAGCTGTGCCGTCTGTGTTGATTTTTATCGTGTCGGGGGGGGGGGACAGGTCCAGCGGACTGATCGCACTTGGGGTGCCTTCCTGGGGTTGCAAGATATCCGGAATGTCTTGATGATCTGAAGGTCAAGTTGTGAGTTGAACATATGCCCCATCTCTTCCTCATTTGCCTCTTGTATCAATGCCCAAACTGAAGTGTGTATACTCTCCGGAGTATACGTCGCTCCTTCAAACATGGACGCATTACGTGCATGCCATGTCTGCCAAACCAAAGTGATCAGTGCCAGCCTCCATAGAGCCTCAATTTGG
Organism: Galeopsis tetrahit; assembly: GCA_963675135.1. NCBI lineage: Eukaryota > Viridiplantae > Streptophyta > Magnoliopsida > Lamiales > Lamiaceae > Galeopsis > Galeopsis tetrahit. The sequence goes on along the minus strand of OY776126.1, from coordinate 63,940,020 downwards.
GGGCTGAATTGGCGTTCCAAAGCTTGCAGTACCCATCCTAAGAATCCGTCATCCATACGAAGGTGTGATTGGAACAATTCCATGATTTTGTTCAGTGTATGTCTGAAGAATATGCATTCATTAAACAAGTGGTCCATACTAGACTATTAAGAAAGGTTACAGAGCTAAAAAGTAAAATAAAGAATGATTCCAAGTTTTTTTCTAAAATATCTCAAAACATATGAATTCACTAATTTTATAAAATACCATTGACGTCAGAAGAAAGAAAGTTAAATTATACCCGAAGTCGACTTTAAGTACAATGAAGAATTGAAAGGCCTGAATTGACAAAATTGACCTGCAATCAGAAGAGGTTGAAGAGAAGAGAATGGGAGAGAAAGTAGAGGTGTATACTTTTGTGGTTGTGAGTTTAACCCCATGCAATATATATATATATATATATATATATATATATATATATATATATATATATACCACACAATTGGGTTAAGCCCATTCGTTTTTTTTTAATAGAGTTAATTGGTTAATTGTGAGATTTTTTTGGAAATTTTATTTTAATATTTTATGGGAATTGTAGCGTAAAAAAAGTTTTATAGATATTGTGAATAGTTACCTAATTAATTGTGACATGAGAATTTATGGTAAAATATTATAAAAATGGTAAAACATGCTACTATATATATTATTCTGCCTTTTATTGTTATTACCTTAAACTAATATTGCATGATTAGGAAACATGATGATGTGTCTAGTGTCAACTCATTTTTGACTCCATAAGAACCCCATTATGGGCTCCACATAAATTCTCTCTCTCTATATATAGCTATCTTCCATGTTTTGAGTTTATTAAAAAAAAATTGCACTAAAAAAGTGTAGGTCCCAAGTGTACGTTGGGCTGCTATTTTGTAATTACTGTAAACTGTAGGTCCCTAGTTGAGTAGATAATATTGAGTAAGCTAGGAAAACGTCTAGAGGGGGTGAATAGACTTTTCAAAAATCTTTCAATATATCAAAGTACACAATGCGGAATATCAGATTTATCAATGAGCCCAACAAATTTATACTCAACTAATACTCGAATATGAACTTCTGTATGAACACTTAACTTGTTTATTCTATATGCAGTTTTAATCAATTAACAAGCAATTAAGTAAACAACAAATAAAATAGAAAAGTAAATCAAACACAAGGATTTTATAGTGGTTCGACAATTTGTCTACATCCACTCTGACAACTCCAGTTGTGAAATTTATTAACTCATCTCTTCGAGTAGTGTGTTCTTGTGGCTTAGAGTCCCAAGAATTAAGACTTCGATCTTCTCGATAACACTACCAAGTGTTTCTTCGATCTAACAACTAGCTAATTTTACAAGTAACTAGCAACTTGAACAAAAACTATAAAACAAAAACTTCTCTTAGTCCAGTAGTAGCCTTCTTGAATTTGACTTGTCTTCTGGCTTGAACTTTCTGAACTTGAACTCCGTGAGCTTCTCTTTGCTTTGAATATCTCTTAGAACGCTTTAAATCTCGTAGTATCAGTAGTCTTCAATTGTGTAAGTCTTCAAGTATTTATAGACTTCTGAATATCAAGAATAGTTTGTTATCCAACTAACTTTCTTGATAACTGACTTCTAACTGTTTCTTCTTATCCTTCCACGCGTTTCTTCAGTTAATTAGTTATTCCATAACTAACTCTTCCATGCATCCTTATCTTCATAACTGTTTCTTAACGCGTTTCTGACTTAAGTAAATCTTCCTTCTTTTCTGCGCACTTGTCTTGTCTGGTTTTCATACTTAGACAAATTCTGATTTCTTCTTAACTCTACTTGTCTGGTCATCAAATCTTCTTATCTTCAGTAGACTTCTTCCAACAATAGACTTCCATGAAGAACTAATCTATACTAGTCCTATCATCTAATCTTAACAAGACTATTACATTACTTTAAGCTTTATAAATCAGCTTAGTCACCTTAAATCTATACATCAATATGAACAAAACATATGAGCTTCTATACATCAATTATTCGCTCATCATAAAACCTATACAATCATAACACAATACTTATAAAACGTACTTGTCTCTTCTTCTTATACTTAACCTTTTCTTTCATACTTTGTACTCTACTAATCTTGTTCACAAGACGACTTACATAACTAGATCAGTCAACACTTAGAAATATATTCAAGTCCACTTTTGGCTTATCAAAACTACTTCTCATCATCAATTAGGACTTGTATCAGGATTCATATCCCAACAATTTCCCCCTATATGATGAAGCCAAAACTACTTGAATTATTTTAAGTAGATAGACCAGTTAAGTAGTTATCTTCTCAAAATGTTATCTTTTCATTCATAATCATAAGATCAGATAGATTACAATTACTTAGCAAAATGAAAAATTAAACTAAGTAAAATACTTACAATGTTACTCACTGATGTTTCCAATGTCTGGATTAGGAATGCAATACGCTTCGAGAATTCTTCTGTGAATATCTGAGATATGATCTTCATTATCTATCTTCTCCTTCTCGAGCAACTCTTCTTCAAACTTCTTCACCTTATTGAAGTTGACTCTTTTTCCAGAACTAAGTAGTGGAGTTTCCCACTTTGGAAAATTAGGAACTAAGATATTATAACCAACAACAGTAGCAATGCGCATGATCAAGTTCCATAAGTTTTCATCTTCAGCTTCCATGAACTTGTCAAACACAGCATATAACTCTTCTTTGCTGTCTACATCACCATACTTGCGAATAATCCAGTGATCTAATTCCCACTTCATCTTGACAATCTTCCAAGCATCTCTATGCTCATTATCAATGAACTTGTCTATTTGGGCATCTTCGATCAAGTCTGGATTTTCTTTCATCTTTTGCAGCCTTTTGATGTGTTTGCCTAACACCTTCTTGTTAGCATAACGATCATCTTCAATCTTCTGCTTCTTATGAAGTGTTTCAACATCTTCATCATTGATTCCAGCAAGTATTTCTCCTAATACTTCTTTCTTCTTCTCAAGATCAAGTTTCCTCTTAACTTGTCTTGTTCTAGGTTGAACATCTTCTATCACAATCGATTTGCCTTTCTCTAGCTTCTTCTGCACTTGCACTGATCTGCTATAGATCTGCTTTCTTCACTAGTCTTCTTCTTTTCGGTCTACTAGTATCTTTAGAAACAAGATCAGTCGTAGTCGCAACAGCTTTCACCTCTTCAGTCTTTTCCTCCTTTTTGGCTTCATTACTAGCCTTAAGAGTGAAAAGTGAAGTGAAACGAGTCATTTCTTCCTTAACAACTTGCTTCATCATCTCAGTAGCTCTGTCAATTTGTTGTTGATGACTCTTGTCTTGACTTAGATTGTCAAGCTTAGTAGCAACTCATTCTTAAAATGATTCGCAGTTAAATGAAGTAACCTGTTCTCTTCAGTCATTTCAGTCATCAAAGCTCTAGCCTACGCCAATTGACTTTGAGCTTCCCTTCGTTGCTCATCAGCAATTTCAATCTTCACTCGGTAGAGTCTCTCCATCTTCTTTGACTCTTCTACCAAAACTCTTGCAAAATCCACAGAACATTTCTCAGAATAATCAATCTTTCTTTGCAAGAAGTCTTCTAGATGAGTAAACATCTCTTGTCTGAAAGTAGCATCCATCTGGTTGACTTCACCAACAATCAGATTCTTCGAACTTTCAACAAGAGCTTGATTTTGACCATCAAAACTTTCTGTACATCCGATTTCAAAAACTCATCAATGGATGACTGGATCACTTGCTTCTAATCATACTTCAACTCATCAAATGAAGTAGTGGGAATAGCCTGAGTTGTGTTAACAATTTCATCAGGAACAGCTTCTTCCATGAGTTCATCTTCAGCAAATACCTGAACTTCAACCAACTTGTCTTCCATATCAGTAGACAAGACCTCGTCTTCTACTACTTCCACTGGAATGACTTGTTCAACTAATACGTGCTCAACACTAGGACAGTAAGGTACAATAGCTAACCTTGCTTCCCGTGCTCTTCTTTCAGCATCTTGTTGTTCCTTCTGAACCATCTGAACCAACTTGGCAGTATAAGCACAAGTTTCTGAAGGAAAATACTTCTCTAGTTGTCTAGTGATCTGGCCAACATTGCACCTTGGGCCATGTGCATGCTCAACTTGGAATTCAAATACCATTCCTCTAAGTTGGTCAGGTACATTCTCTAGATCGAGAATCGGATCAGTAGACTCAGCTTCCTTGAAATCTTCTTCTGAGTACTGAACATCAATGTCTGGATAGCTTGCAGATAACACATCATCTGGAATATTAAGCATCTTCTTGACAAGATTAGTCAATGCTCTGGCTGAAAGTAGTTCAGAGTGCTTCTTTACTCCACTGATCTCCTTCTTTACCCAATCTTGAAAATTGGAGATTCCACCCATTCTTGTTACGACCTCGAAGAAATCTTCACATGGTCCTTCTCTTAATGCAACCCATGTGCAAATACGAATCAACTTCTCATAAGCTTTGGAATCAGTGTCTATTTCAACAGACGACAACTTCTTTTTCAGATTCTTGGTCATTTGTGCCCGGAGCCTTTTCTCCCTTGCGTACATTGGATAATGAACCAAGTCTGGAAATCTATTCGAGAGAGGTGTCTGAGTAAGTGGGGTCCTTAACTCAGTAGTTGAAGTGTCAACTAGTGGAGTTCTCTGAATAGACGAGTTTAATGGGTCAACATATTATGTTGTGGGTGTGGGAATAATTTGGATTGTGGTTTCTTGGGGTTGTGACGTGGCTAGGTTTGGTATTGCAGCTGTAGAAGTATCAGCTGGAGCATATATAGTAGTGTCTGGCACGAGATCGAAGTGATCTTGCCTTGGTTTTCACAGGAACATTGAGAGGAGGAATGGAAGTAGCAAGAGAAGTACTAACCACTTTAGTCGACTCTTCTGGTGGCGAACTAGACTCAACCATCACCAGTCTGTAAGGTTCCTCGACCTTAACTTTTTCTTCCTCAGATTCATCAGATTACGTTTCCTCCGAGTCATCAGCTTCAATCATTGCTTCATCTGATACATAGTTCACGAGTGCTCCACTCGTTCCAGCTTGTGCCTCATCTTCTTCAGCACTAGACGATGCAACCTCTAACATTGTGTCTCGGGGATTAATCTTGATTTTCCCACGCTCCGACTTCCTCTCCTTAGTTTGCCTATCAAGAGCATCCTTCTTCAAATATAACTTAAGGACATGAAACGGCTTACCCTTACTCCAATCCTTCTTGTTTGGTAGCAAGACGGGTAGCAAAATATTTGTTACCGAAACTCACAGCAGCAGACACCACCCACTCTCTTGAGTCGGTATCCACCTTCACATTTTTAGCAAAATACATCAAACGATCAAAGAACAACTTCGGCCAATTTCCTTCAGTGATGCCATCATATATTGCAGCCATCACTCTCGCCTTCTGGAGAGTTACAGAATCATAACTTCCAGTGACACCAAGCAGCATCTTGCTTGCAATGTCGAGTAAAGTCTTGTATTTTGACAGCAACTCCTTCTTCTTTACTGACGGAACATTTCCATCATGATCCAGCTTCAACTTCTTTCCACAGAAAACACTGAGATACCTTAACTCTTGACCCGCTCCATATTGTTCAACACTAATCGAACCCGAAGGTAAGCATAATGTTTCGAACAGAACTTCTCGAGTGATCTCCACTCTGCATCCACCAACATAGGCTTCGATTGAGTCTGCTAGGCGAGTAGCAGTGGCGAAGAACTCTAACACTTCTTCCTCATATACAACTTCTGGAAAGGCTTCCAAGTAAGGTTTTAGGCCGCACTTGAGGCATTTCATCAGAATCTCCTTGTTATCTTTAGATTTCCTACCTTTGAAGAACACTGAGATCTCCACATGCACCTTGCCTTCAGAGGCATACTTACCTAGATCAAACCTAACTTACGTTTTTCGGGGCTTTTGGCGAATTTTGAAGAACTTAAAGGACTCGATTGCTAATTTCATCTCACACACTTTTGGAAGCCTTAAATACCTTCCAACTCAGTTTGTAAAAGGATTCTTACCATCATCTAGTCGAAGAACAAGAAAAACCCTAGCTTTTATTTTAGTTTTTACATTGATTTCTACTAGAGCCATAGATTTGATTTTTGAAGAACGAGTTTACGTTATCTTGTATTATCTGAAGAATTATCAAGGTGACTTCCACCCAACTCTATTTTGTTCTATAATTACAAGGCTTATGTCTCTTTCACTTTTTATTGTTGTTTTAGCCATGGGTATTTCTCCAAACACCATGGGCTAATTTTATTTATGCTTTGGGTGTTCTAAAACCATGTGATTATTGAGTTCAGAATTGTTGAGCTTTGTTATTATCGATCTTAGGATTTTTGCTTCTTTTATTGGGAATTATTGGTACTTTTGTGTGTTAACTTCTATTAATCCATATTTAGATGCATGTTTAGCGTATACGAGAGTTACATGGACATGTGTATATTTATGGTGCGAGTTGTTGATTTACTATTGTGTTTGTTATACGTTTAATTCGTTGAGAGAGAGTTAATCGTATTAGAACTCCATTAAAAGACATTAATTATTTGAATGGTTGTTTGAGTAGTTGGTGAGGATTAGGAAGAAAACCTTATTACCGGGTTTGGGAACACCTTAGAATTAAGGTTATATTACCCGAAGGGAAATGGTTGTCATCCTAGCATTTAGGTGCTCTTAGCAAACCTTACTTGAAGCATTAACAAAGTAAAAACAATTCCTCTCAATTTCACTAGGTAGAGAACACCCGAAGCATTCTCTCACCTTTGCTCTTCTTCGAATTATATTCGTAGTTGTTATATTTGTTTTATTTGTCAATTTCTTATTTTGATTGTAATTTTCATTCTTAAGTTGTGATATATTTGTCTTGTTATTTATTTGCTTTCTTTCAGTAATTTAAAATACTTGTTAGTTTCTAGGTTGGTATTTGATTTAATCTTTCGAAGTTTGGTAGTAATTTAGCTTTATCTTATAGATTCAAAAATCAAAAGTCGTAGTTACATTGGTTATCCCAACACACAACTCTAGGGACTCATTGCACACACCCACCTCCTAGGTCGATACTACTTGGTCGAATACTTCAATTACTACTACGAACCCTTATGCTTGAGGGGATGTAGTTAGTCAAATAAGTTTGTAGATTTTGTTAACTCGTGAATGCTTTAACATTATCAACAACATCTTAATTTGACCTTCCGAGATTTTTTCTAAGTCTTTTCTGAAATGCTACATTAAATGTTGATCTAAATGTTGTCGCATTTCTGGCAGGATATAGAAGCTTCTACAAGGATCTGGAACCTGGAAGATTCCAGAACATTGCAGAACGTGCTACACAACCTTGGAACCATTTAGAACGACCTAGAGCATGCAAGAAGGATCTAGAAAGATCATGGAAGTTGAGTTCCTAAAAAATAGGATCTCAATGTTGGAAGCCTCTAGAATTCGCACCCCACTTCTATAAATACCGAAGGAAGGCTTTATAATTCAGTGTATTATATTCGATCAATACCCTAGACTAGTGTTCATCCTGTTAGGAAATCGTGGCCCCAATAGCTATACCTTTTAGTTCATACGAAGTATCCCACCCGTATGACTGTGCGCTTTTCTTTATCTATCGAGAGTGTAATCATAGATAGGACTAGCATTTCGGCAGTGTATAATTCATACACTTAGATCATTTTTAGAACAAGGCACCTGCCTCGTTTGTAGTTTCTGTTGTGAAGGTTATTGTTTTAACATTTCACACAACATTTGTACTTGAAGATAAGTATTGATATTTTACCGTAAGGCTCACATAGATTTTTATTTATAAAATCTATGTGAAAAGTTTTTCCATTGTGTCTCGTTTGCTTTTAGTGTTTCAAGTCTTCCGCTGTGTCTACTTATTTCTGATATTCTGTTAGAGTCAGTGTTGTACAATTTGTCTCAACATTTAGTACAACATTAATCTGTTTTTACTTAAACACTTCACCAGAACAAACTTTCAGTTCGTATCAGAGCCGATACCTGACGACACTAGGTTAGATCTTTGGTTAAGTGTGTATTTAGTTTATGTTAGCAATGGAAACGCATCACATATCCCCGACACTTAGGCCACCCATTTTAGATGGTTCGAATTATGCTTATTGGAAGCCTAAGATGCGTATGTACATCAAGTCGATTGATGAACGTGCTTGGAGGACTGTACTTACAGGCTGGGAAGCTCCAAAGAGACCAGCAGATGCAGATGGTAAGCTTTATGTACATCAAGTTGACTGGAAGGCTGATGAAATAACAACAGCAGGCTACAATTCTAAAGCTTTAAATGCTATTTTTACCTCTGTTGATGTTTCAATGTTTAAAATTATATCTAATTGTTCTACTTCTAAAGATGCATGGGACAGGTTGCAAGACCATTGTGAGGGTTCAGACAGTGTTCGAAGGACTAAGCTTCGAATGTCGGGGACAAAATTTGAGAATCTCCGAATGAAGGAAGATGAAACAATTTCATCCTACAACGAAAGGTTAAGTGAGATAATCAATGAATCACATTCTCTTGGTGACCCTATTTCTAATGTTAGAGTAGTTCATACGATATTGAGATCTGTTCCTAAAAGATTTGATGCTAAAATTTGTGCTATTGAAGAGGCAAAAGATACGGATAAGTTAAGTCAATGTAAATTAGTGAGTATTCTTAGAACCTATGAAATAAACACTAATCAAGTTGATGAAACTAATGATGATAAGAAAGTTGTTGTTTTTAAAGGGGAAACATCAAACAAATCTGAGTCTCAACCTATCATTACTGAGGTTGATTCGAATGAAGAATTGCTTGATGAATATCTCAACAATCTTAACAACATTGTCCTTCTCACTAAGCACTTTAATAAATTTCTTAAGAAATCTGTGAGCAAATCTAGAGGAAACGTTCAACCTAAGATTAAAATCAACACCTCAACCAGAAAGGAGGAAAGGTCAATTCACACCAAGACTATCAAAGAGTGAAGGTAAACCAAGGTATGATCCTGAATTTCGAAAATCAGTTCAATGCAATGCTTTTTCTGGTTATGGCCAGTATGCAAATGAGATTGCTAATACCAAACTTAAGCAAAAACTGAATTTTAGTGCTACCTTGAGTGATGATTCTGATGATGATGATCTTGATGAATTAAGTGGTAATGAATATGCTAAATTTACCATAATTGATTATAATGATTCCTCAGATGATGATCTGGATGAAACAGATTCTGATGTTGTACCTGATGCTTCAACATCTACAGTAACATCAGAACAGAGTCACCCAAATTTAGTCTGTTTTAATGGTTTGGTTGATGATGCAGGAAAAAGGATTGATGACAATGCATACCAAAAGTTGTTAGAAGATTTGAACTCTTAGAAACTCACTCGTAATTCCTTAAATAAAGAGAATGAGGATTTTAAAGATACAATCACTAAACTGGAAGTTATTCTTACCAAAAGAGATCTGGAAATCTATAACTTAAAGGAGAAACTGATAAATTCCACTTTATGTTTCAAGAAATACTCCAAGAGTGCTTCTGAGGTAAAATATGCTATAGCTACTAGTAAATCTAATAATCAAGGTTTAGGTTATGATGGTACTACTGCTGCTATTTCTGAAAATTTTAGAAAACCTGTGAAATTTGTGAAGGCAAATGTTGACACATCTGGTGTAACATCTGCACAAACAGATTCTCACAAGGTTAAAAGGAAGTTTATCTGTCATTACTGTTGCAAAGTTGGTCATATTCGTCCTTACTGTATAAAAATGTTTGAAGATATGAAAAATGAGAAAATGTTGCCTAAAAAACTGTCACATCCTAGGAAACAGTTTCTGAAATCTGCGTGGAAACCTAAAACTACTTGTAATGTTGTTCATACCTCCTTAAAAGCATGTCTACGTGATCTATGGTACTTTGATAGTGGTTGTTCGAGACATATGACAGGTCGTATAGATTTCTTATCTGATTATGTGACCATGAATGGTGGTAGTGTTACATATGGTGGTGGTTCGAAAGGACAGATTATTGGTAAAGGAGCTTTGAATGTTGAAGGTTTTCCTAAGCTTAAAAATGTCTTGCATGTTAAGGGCTTACTTGCAAATCTGATTAGCATTAGTCATCTTTGTGATGATAATTTGCATGTGAAATTTGACAAAGATTCATGTTATGTTCTTAATAAAGATGAAGTTTGTGTTATGACTGGTACTAGGTCAGCAGAATCTGAGTACATAGCTGATGGAAGCTGTTGTACACAACTCTTGTGGCTGAGCAAGATGTTCCATGACTATGGTATTGAGAATGGTATACTTACAATCTTTTGTGATAATACTAGTGCCATTAACATTTCTAAGAATCCTGTACAACACTCATTCACAAAGCACATTAGCATAAGACACCATTTTATGAGAGATTTAGTAGAGAAGAATATTGTTAAGTTGGAGTATGTACCCACTGAAAAACAGAATGTTGATATTTTTACAAAAGCCTTAGACAATACATGAGAGATTCTCTATCTTGAGGAAATCTCTTGGCATGAGCACTATCTGAAAAATTCAGATGGATGTTGTCACAAATGCGTCAGCATTTGAGACAACATCATGGGTTGTATAAATTTTATAAGTTGAATTTATTTCTTACTTAGTTAAATAATTCCTTTGTAAAATATCTTCGAATCTAAGAACCTTGGAGTGCAAAAATAAACATGTCTCACACCTCTTAAATGCATAAAAATAGAATGTTATTAGCATACTAAAAGATGTACCAAATCACTGAGTAACTATGGAGCATAGAGTTCACTACTATGATGCCTTCTTTTCAAAAGGTGATTTTTTGGTAAAAACATCAAAATATTTGTAATCCATTAAGTAAGTATGGGGCACGGAGTTCACTACTATGATGTACTCTACAGGAAAAATGGATCAATACAAATTAGATGCTATAACACAAAAAGAAAAAAATATGGTGCAACACAAATGAAGCAAATTTATGTAAAAACCGTGTTGAGGTGTTTGTAACAGTTTTGAGCACAACATTGCCTGATTCGAATTTATTTTTATTAGTTGTAATTATTAAATTATTTATTGAGATTTATTTTATTTATTTAATTAATCACTAACCCACATCTTTATTTTTTCAGATTATGCGAATTTACAATTCTGGAAACTTCTTAATTATTTAGTTAAATTTTCTGGATTATCGAAATTTTCTGGATTGTGGCTAATTATGTGGAGCATTATCGAAATTTTCTGGATTAATTCATCTGTTTTTTATTTAACCTCCAACTACATAATTCTCTCTATAAATATCGATCATAAGATTAATTCTCTTGCTAATCGTGATTTCTGAATTTGTTGAGTACTAAGATTGCAGAATTGATTCTTGGCTGTGTATATCTCAAAGAAGTGTGTGTAAACTTCCATCCATTACCTTGAAATTCCAACCGCCTCACTTAAATGGCTGAAAGAAATTCAAACTCATCACAAACTCACTTGGATTCGAAAAACTCATCCCACTCTCGCACAAACCCTCTCGAAAACCTTGCTTCCATGGCTTCACAAAACTCAACCTCGTCAAATGCTGACTCAAATGTCACTGCAACACAATTAACAACCGTTCCTACTTCTCAAACTGCTCCTCAAACCGCTCCTCACATCACCAACATTCCACAAGATGCTACTGTTGAACAGTTCACTAGGGTTGTAGAAGAAGTGTCCAATACACTGCGATCCACAAGTCATCTGCCCGTGATGACATTCGGAGATATCACTGTGGATATCTCAAGCTATTTGGCCGAACAAATAGCTCAAATGGCCACTGCTTCGAAAAGCCCCAAATCTCCTAAACCTACTGATCACGGTTCGCAAGCTGGAAATGTTGAGGTCACTGTTGAAGAAGAAGCAACTGCTACTTCCGACCCTGAAGATGCTGAAATGGAGGACGCACCTATCTCTGAAAATGGTACAAGCTCCTCACAGTCACTTTCTGATGAGTCTGCACCTATTTCCTTTAAAAGAAATGTGCAGAAAGGTAAACGACAGAGAAGCCCTGTACAAAGACGGAGATCAAACCGTGTGTTCACTAGAGTGGATTATTCTGAATCCATGAGGAAGAAGAAGAAAGCTGGAAATGCTGCTGATGAGCCTATTCAGGTGTTTACTGATTCTGAAGAAGAGATTGAAGCTGCTACTGTTGTTGCTGAGAAACCTAAGAAAGTTGTTGCTGAAAAATCCAAGAAGAAGAAGGTTGTTGCTGAACCAAAAGGCAAAGGGAAAGAGAAGATGATCAATGAAGATGAACCTGCAAAATCAGATTCCAATTCTGATTCTGATGTGTGTTTAAGAGAAATCCTGAATTCTCTTAAGAAAAATGCTGAACATTTTGCTGCTGCAAATGATGCTGCACAAGAACCCGAAGAAGATGGCAGTGGTGATAGCTCTTCCAGTGCAGAAAGCAGCTCTGAGAAAAGCTCTGCTAAAGGCTCCACATCAAGCTCTGCAAATGATGATGACCTTGCCTCTAATGATGAAGGTATTCCTGACTCTTATGAGACTCTAGAGAATAGGTTGGCTATTTATTCTAAGAGAAGATTGCTGATAGAGAAGAGGATTAATATACCTGATTTTGAAAGTAAAGGCATGATTAGTTTCTTAGAGGAAAGGAATTTGATGCATGCTGTGAATTTTGGTGAATCTTTCTTGACAAACTAGGCTTATGAATTTTATGCTTGTATGAAAAAGACCATTGGTAGGAGATCATCTAAGTGGTATGGGACTGTTAATTTTAGGGGGAGGGATGTACCTTTTACTCCTGAACTGATAAATGAGTTTCTGCAAATTCCCAATGTTGAGGTGGATGAAGAACCTGATATGGATGTGGTAATTTCTACTATAACTGGTGGTAGGGTAGTTAAGTGGACTAGACAGATGCTAGCCAAAGACCTCACTTCCCTACATTCTGTGTTATATAAACTCATTATCTACAATTGGATTCCCACCACAAACACTACCAAGATTACAAAAGACCAAACTGTTCTTATGTATAGGATATCTATGGTTAAGAAATTCAATCTAGGCTTACAATTTTCCACCACATGATGAGATTTACTAGAAAAGTTTCTGAGAAAGGTAACCTACCCTATCCTGTTTTGATTTCCAATTACTTGAGGCACCATGGTTAAGTTGCCAAGAACACTGATGTGTTGAGGGGGAGAGTTCCATTACTGGCCATTGCTCCTGCCTTACTCACTAGGGATAGAGTACTGGACTTGCCTTTGACTGCTCCTGGTACTGAACATCAGCACAGAACTTCAACTTCTGATCAATCAGGACCTTCCAGATCAAGACAGAGGAATGCACCCCCAAATGTTGAGAACATCCGTATCAACATTTCTGGGAATGTTTGTGTTTCACAGGAATTTATCAAGCTTCAATTACAGCACTTGCAGGACAACATTGAAGAGCTCCAGTACCTGAAGGACAAATGAACTAGTATGCTTTCACCTACAACAGGGGGAGTACCACCACCATCTAACTCCAGTGTGGTTATTGAAGAGATGACTGGTGAAGGAGTTACAGCTGTTGCTGCTAGTGGAGGACCTGATGCAGGAGAAGATGCTGCAGTGACTGATGTAGTTGCACACCTTGCATCTACTTACTTTGTTGATGAAGCTGATGATGATGATGATGCTGACATGGAGACCTTGTATGGTGATCTCCATTGACCACAGGAAGAAAAGCTGCAAGACAGGGGGAGATCTGAATTCTCAATGGCAATTGTGTAGGAAGTTGATGCTGCAGCTGTTACTACAGCAATTTATGCCATTTTTCAGATTCAATCTCTGTACTTTATGTTTAAGTAAATTCTGATACAATTATTCTTTATTTTCTAGATGATATGTTATTTTGTCTTCACTTATGCTTGATATACAACTTGCTTAATTATGTCTACGGTTGATAATATCTGTTTACTGCTATTTGCTTAAATATGTTTACAGGTTTTTTGATTGTTTATTTGCAGGTTGTTAATCATGCTTAGGTCTGTCTAGATTGTTAGTAGTTCATTGTTATTTTTTTATTCTTGCTCTGATTTGTTTTTGTTTATTTCTGTTTTTGTTCTGATTTTTTTTTTTTTGTGTGTGTCTTACTTAAATCCTGTTTTTGTTCTGCTGTTTTTTTTTTTTTTGTGTGTGTGTGTCTTGTATGGTGATCTCCATTGACCACAGGAAGAAAAGCTGCAAGACAGGGGGAGATCTGAATTCTCATTGGCAATTGTGTAGGAAGTTGATGCTGCAGCTGTAACCACAACAATTTATGCCATTTTTCAGATTCAATCTCTGTACTTTATGTTTAAGTAAATTCTGATACAATTATTATTTATTTTCTAAATGATAGGTTATTTTGTCTTCACTTATGCTTGATATACAGCTTGCTTAATTATGTCTACGGTTGATAATATCTGTTTACTGCTATTTGCTTAAATATGTTTACAGGTTTTTTGATTGTTTATTTGCAGGTTGTTAATAATGCTTAGGTCTGTCTAGATTGTTAGTAGTTCATTGTTATTTTTTTATTCTTGCTCTGATTTGTTTTTGTTTATTTCCGTTTTTGTTCTGATTTTTTTTTTTTTTGTGTGTCTTACTTAAATCCTAAGTTAACTCTTCCAGTTTAACTTATGATTTTAGTAAATTACTTATGTTGTGAATAAGTGTACTGTTTATGCTTATTCTGTTTTGGGTAAAATTATCTCGATCTTATGGCACGAATCATTGTAAGATTATCCTTGATCTTCGTTCGATTTGATCCAACGATTACAACAAGTATTGACTTGACTAGTATTTAGTGTAGATGTTCACCTCAACTAAGTACATAAAACTGAGTATGTATAGAAATATATGTGCATCAGGTGTGTTGTAGCCGAAATGTCAAATTGGGGGAGATTGTAGATGTTGTTAACTCGTGAATGCTTTAACATTATCAACAACATCTTAATTTGACCTTCCGAGATTTTTTCTAAGTCTTTTCTGCAATGCTACATTAAATGTTGTCGCATTTTTGGCAGGATCTAGAAGCTTCTACAAGGATCTGGAACCTGGAAGATTCCAGAACATTGCAGAACGTGCTAGATCAGCCTGGAACCTTTTAGAACGACCTGGAGCATACAAGAAGGATCTAGAAAGATCATGGAAGTTGAGCTCCTAAAAAATAGGACCTCAATGTGGAAACCTCTAGAATTCGCACCCCACTTCTATAAATACCGAAGGAAGTCTTCACAATTCAGTGTATTCTATTTGATCAATATCCTAGACTAGTGTTCATCCTGTTAGGAAATTGTGGCTCCAATAGCTATACCTTTTAGTTCATATGAAGTATCCCACCCGTATGATTGTGTGCTTTTCTTTATCTATCGAGAGTGTAATCATAGATAGGACTAGCATTTTGGTAGTGTATAATTCATACACTTAGATCGTTTTTAGAACAAGGCACCTGCCTCGTTTGTAGTTTCTGTTGTGAAGGTTATTGTTGTAACATTTCACATAACATTTGTACTTGAAGATAAGTATTGATATTTCGCTCTAAGGCTCACATAGATTTTTATTTATAAAATCTATGTGAAAAGTTTTTCCATTGTGTCTCGTTTTCTTTTAGTGTTTCAAGTCTTCCGCCGTGTCTACTTATTTCTGATATTCTGTTAGAGTCAGTGTTGTACAATTTGTCTCAACATTTAGTACAACATTAATCTGTTTTTACTTAAACACTTCACCAGAACACACTTTCAGTGTTTACTCTTTAAGTATCAAGAGAGTTGACATTTCTCCTGAACTTATGAGTCTTTTGTGCAGCTTGATGAAATCTTTGAGGATGGGCATTTAGATGACCATTACCCTTGGGCATGTAGGGTTTTGGTTGTCTCATTTTATTGTGCCTTGCAGGAGAGTTGGCCTTAATTCTGTTCAGCTGAGGTTGCCTCAGAAGAGTTGGCCTAGGCTGAACATACTTAGGACAATCTCTCTGAATGTTGTTCAGATGAGTTGCCCTTCCATTGGGTCTACTCTACTGAACATCATTTCTCTTATATTCAGAGACTTTGGCCCTTTCCTTAGGTATATGCCTTGTTCTCTGGAATACTTGAGTGGGCACTTCATTCATTTTGCCCTTTCCTTTGTTCAGTGGCTGAGTTAATTCATTTTCAGCCTATTGTGCCACTAATTTAACAAAGATTCTCTTAGTGTTACTTGTTGAAGCAACACTAAGACAAGGTGAAGATTCGAATGGATCATATCCCAATCCACTGTTTTGAGCCATAGGTCTTTGGAAGCTTTGAATTTCCTCTATTATCTTACAGGATTTATTCATTGCAGACATCTTATTTTTCAGTCTCTCTTCACTTGATTTAAGAACATCATATTCATGTGAGAGGTTTTCAAATTTTACTTGTAGAATTTTAAGTTCAAAATCCTTTCTCTTTTGAATAAGCAGTTGCTCATCAATCTGCTTTTGTTGGTCAACTATCCTGAGAGAAGCTTCATCAAGTTCTCTCAAGAGTTGTTGTTATAACTCAATAGACTTGACATCAACTACAGATTCAGCTTGAGAGAGTTTTGTAAGCTCAGAAGATAGTATCTCATTTTCTCTCACACAATTATCATGAAGTCCTTGTAATCTAGTGAAATCTTCCATCAACTTTCCAAATGAGAGTTTTAGGTTGACATCACTAGTTTCCAGTGAGTGATTAGATGATGGACTAGATGTAGAAGATACCTCATCATCTTCAATGGCCATGTTGCACACATCATCATCATCACTGTTAGAGAACAGTTCATCATCAGAAGAGTTGAAGCTTTCATCACTAGCCATCATGACTTTTCTATTGTTGAGTCTTCTATCTCTTTTCGCTTGCCTCTCTTTCCTCTCCTTAGAGCCGAGTTTAGGCCAATCATACTGAAAGTGCCCTTTCTTTTGACAATTGTAGCATAGGTCTTCATCATCATCCTTATTGGATTCATCTCTTCTTCTGGATGATGAAGGTTAAACTCTGTTGGACTTTCTCCTATCAGAGTACTTGTCCTCTGATTTCCTTTCTTCAGGCCTTTTGTCCTCAGCCTTGGCTTCAGGAGAGTTCTACCTTCTCCTGACCTTGTTGTCTTGGTAGAACTTTTTTGTATCTACCAAATCTTGAGTTGAGTTTTTCAAATCTTCGAGCTATGAGGGCTAGTTCTTCCTTCATTTAAGTTTTAGAGACTGGCTTTGATGATCTTGGAGTGGGCTGCAATTCAGTTTCAGCAACTTTGGCTTTGAATGCCACTCCTTTGGTTGGTAATGAAGGTTCCTCAATTGGCTTTCTTCTATTGAGATCAAACTCATAGGCTTTAAGTTCTGAAAAGACTTGTTGCATGGGCATGGTAGAGAGATCTTTGGTGTTTTGCATCATTACAGAGTATACACCCCACTTTGAAGTGAGACTTCTTAAGATTTTGAGAGCCACCTCTCTCTTGGAGTAAACCTTGCCCAATGAATTTATTTCATTCATTATGTCAGTGAACCTACCACCAAACTTGTCAATGGTTTCATCAGATTCCATTGTGAATTGTTCATATTTTTGCACAACAACTTGGAGCTTATTCTCCTTGATTTTGCCAGTACCCTCACACATCTCTACATGAGTATCCCATATTTCTTTGGCTGTTGTGCAGTGGTAGACTCTCCCTATTACAGCATCTGGAATGGTTTGGTAGAGAGTGTTCATGGCAAGATAATTAAGGTTTTGCCTCCTCTCTTCTACAGTGAGGTCATCTTCATCTTTAGGGATTTCTTGTCTAGGGTCAGCTTTCTGAGCAGCAGTAACCTTTGGATTTGCTTGCATAAAGATGAATGGTCCCCTTGTGATGACTCTCAACATCTCATCATGAAGACATGCAAGATGAGCTCTCATCCTGATCTTCCAGAAGTCATAGTTCTCAATTGAGAACATTGGTAGCTTGTGATGAGATATGTGGTTGACTGGATTTGGATCCATGTCGTTGATGGTCTCCACAGCATCTCCAGGCACTGCATTGTTGTTGTTGTTGTTCCTAACCATACTTCCAGATATAAGAGGTTAAAGCACAGAGTGTTAGGATTTCAGAAAGACCAGTTCAGTGACCAAACTAAAATTTGGTTTTGAAAATCAAAATGGATTTTTAGAAGCAGTGCTCTTTAAACCCCTGCTCTGATACCACTTGTTGGTCCTGAAAGGAGTATGACACAAGTGTATGGAGGGGGGAATGCACTTTTGTATACAAATCTTTTTCAATTAAAATAAAACAGCCTATCACCAGAGTTGTCCTGGAAAACTTCTCTGAGTATGTATAACTTTGTTCAGATAATCAAGCCACTGAATACTATGAAGTACTTAGTTGAATAACTATCTAATTAAGTTATATGTGCGAAATTATGGTAGTCCCTTTATATTTAAACTCCTTTTAATTATGAAATTATTTCTTAACACTTAACAACTTTTCAGGGGACTTGTCCCAAAACTGTTTTGCACAACTTGTGATGTATATCTTTTGAAGATCAGTTTGTGTGCAGTGTATGAATATGTTACTTTGTATGAAATAACTTGAAAGTAAATAACACAAGAGGTTTATAGTGGTTCAGAGACTCAAGCTCCTACATCCACTTTCCCTGA
This sequence comes from Galeopsis tetrahit, assembly GCA_963675135.1. Classification (NCBI taxonomy): domain Eukaryota; kingdom Viridiplantae; phylum Streptophyta; class Magnoliopsida; order Lamiales; family Lamiaceae; genus Galeopsis; species Galeopsis tetrahit. The sequence goes on along the minus strand of OY776126.1, from coordinate 63,921,320 downwards.
TTTAACATGATAATTCTTTCACTTGGAATTAACTTGTTTTATAGTGCCAAGGTGCACTGATCAACCACACTACTCCTTAGTGCCTTGATCCATAGGAATTCTGAGTCCTAGTTCTCAATCTCAACTCTAGAACTAAATTGTTCTTCACTTGACAGTTCTAGTTCTTCACACTTCTACAACAACTCTTCCTCACTTTCCTATAAAGGTTAAAGGGTTGATGTTGGTTCCAACTAGGGTGAGATATCCTTTACAATTAAGCTCTGTGTAAGGATAGGATATCTCTCTAAGCTTTGTATGATTTAGAATATGTTTAGCTTAGTTGGTAACAGGAAGTGTATGGAAACTCTAAGAATGAAATATTCTTTGAGAGAACTTAAGGCTTGTAGGCTTGTAGTTTCCACTTCACTAGTTGGATGCCTTGAATGGTTTCCATACTCCGGTATTTATAGAGCAAGATGATGTTATGTCCGTTGGAGAGACAACCTCAAATTGTCTATATTTGTCTTCCTTGAACTTAGCAACTTGAAGAGAGATTCTTGAAAGTGACATGACCTTGATTTGGGAAGTAAACGGCTTGAAGCTCTTTGTCTTGACTTTGATGCACTCTTCCCGGCCAATGTCTGATTTGAAGATTCATTAGTCAAAACATGGACATTCCTTCTGATCATTGATTCCTTGATAAGGGACAACTTTCCTTATCATCAGGACTGATCTGCTTATCACTTTTAAGCTGACTAGACCTTTCAGCAATGTTGGCCAGCTTCTTCAGTTGAGTTGGCTCTATGTCTTCACAGATCATTGTTGATAGCTTCTAAGTATCCTTTCTTCCATATCAGCGGACTTGACCCCATCAGCACAATTGTCTCTTGCCTTAGACTGGATTTGAATCACTTCAGGTTTAGTGTGCTGATCAACTCTGCTGGACATCTCCTCTGATCTTGGTTGTATGTCAATAACTTGGTCTAACTGATGCATTCTTCTGAATTGATCATCAGGGAGATTGTCTCTTCTCATTGCTGAATTAGCTTATCAGCACAGTTAGAGCATTTGACCATCAGCAGTGTTGGGATCTTCTTAATTCTGAGCCATGAGGGATTTGATTCTTGTAATCTTCTAAGCTTGTGTTCCCCCTCAACTTATGCATCTAAAGCATCTATGAGCTGCCTAGTATGTCAGCTTCTCAACTAGCCTGATCTATATGTTCCAACATTCCTTAAACATATTCATTCAATTTGACTTATCTATTTGGCATGTCTTAAGGGGTTTTGGTATCTTAATCAAAATCTCATTTTATTCCCACCATGCGTACATAGCAAAATGACAAAATAGAAAGCTTGTAGATGGACGAAATGAGTAATATCATATCACTTATTAACTTAAACAAAAAGTACATTTATAAATTAATATCATATCACTTATTAACTGATACTATTATACTTGTACTTTAACTTTTGTACGCACAGTTCAACATGTCGATCAGTGTGTAAATGTTATTGCATTAATTTATAAACGTAATTGTATAATTTAATGTAGGGTACATGAACAAATAACGATGCATATAACTAAAAATTTCAACTTTATATACAACAATATTTTATTCAAAGAAATGTATTTTGTTTTTTCGAAAACAGAAAAGTATTTTTTTTAAAATGTAAATAGAAATTTATATGTTCAAATTAAATAAAACAAATATTTAATTAAATCAATAAAGAAATTTGAGCCATATGAATTTTGGAATTGGAGCCAAACCAACAGAATTTGGAACCAAAAGATTTCAGCGGTTATTTTAAAATTCTTTTGAAGATTATTCCAAACATGAATTAGGAAAATCCCAAAAGATAAGATTTTTTATCCAGCTAATACCATACATACATATATATATATATATATATACATACAGTGTATGTCATAATAATATACTCATCAAAAAAAGAATATATATATTTCCGTATCAATATATATATATTCTTCCTTATTCCTCGCATAACATTCCATCCATATTACTCTCACAATCTTTTCATCCCTATAAATCTTCTCCTTCTCTAAATAAATCATGAAGCCACTTGCAGAAACTTATTAATCTTCCGGCTCTCACCACGCAACCCTTAATCCTCTCCGGCGGTTTTTTTTTTTTTTTCTCTATTTTAAGTATACATGCTTATTGTGCCTCCCAACGTTTCATATACTGATTCAGTTTGATATTTGAGTTTTCTAATGATTGATTTAGTTACATGTAAATATGATATATATTATACTGATTCAGTTTCTTAGTTGGAGTTTCTGGTTTCGTTGCTTCGCAATCAAACTAGGTCAAAAGACTTATTAAATTGGTTATTTTATACTTTTCTCCATTTTATGTTAATTACTTGGATTTTAGTTCTCAAAACTTATATTATACGAGAAATTGTATATATATATATATATATGGCAAATAAGTTTATTTTGAATGAAGATTTGGTGTCATTCTATTTTTTTTTTTAGTCTTCTGCAATGGAGTAGTGCTTATGAAGATATAAAGTAGTTTTCTTGGTTCCATACGTACGTATATATCTCATCACATGTATTTATGAAATCTTATATATATATATATCACATGTATTTCTGAAATCTTGTTTATGTGACTTTTTTCTTCAATATCTAGACAATGGCTCCCGGAGGTTTGAAAAGAAAACTGTTAAACAATGAAATTGGGTCATCCTACGTTTAAAAAAAAATACAAAAAAAAAAAAAAATGAAAGGGAATGTCAACTGAAACATGTCATCCTTCAAGTGAAAAAATCTACATGTTTTTGCACCAAATTCAACAATTGAAAATGCTGAATTACCAATGCATGATACCTCTTAAATTCCATAAACAGGAGATGGAACTACCAAAACAAGTAATTAAATTTATTATATATCTTAGGCATTTTTACTTGAGTACCTAAATATTAATTATAACAATTTTTTAATGTCCACATATTGTTGTTATGTCTAAGAAAAAGAAGCTGAGGTGAAACATTTGGCAAGGGAATATTGAAGTATTATACAAAGACTGGAAATAAAATGAAGATCAATGTAGATGCCACGGTCGGAAGACCTCTAGATGGAGAGGTATGTGTGAAAAATTGATTTTCTAATTTATATTTACCTTTTGTAATTAGTCTAAAGTGTTTACTTGAAATTTAGATTCACTTGGATGTAAATGTTGATGATCGTGTTGTGAGGGAAGCCCTTGTTGATAGGCTAAATATTAGCAGTCGAAACCACGTCACAAGTTGCATAAGCACTTCATGAAATATTAAACCTTGGAAGAAGCAAAAAGAAAAATTAAATAACAGACTTGTTCTTTGGTATGACATATATGATATATCTGGTTTTTGCTTCTTCCAAGGTTTCATATTTCATGAAGTGCTTATGCAACTTGTAACGTTGATTTCGACGGCTGATTTTCTACCTATCAACCAGGGCTTGTCTCACCCAGGTTCATCAACATTGACATCCATGTAAATTAACATTTCATGTGAACACTTCAGATTAATTACAAAATGTTAAAATAAATGAGATTAATTTTTCACACATACCTTCAAATGATCGAATCGAATCCCGACTTTAACCAATCTTTTGTATCCACTTCTTTCCACTTTTTATGCAAGCTTTGCAGATTCAGCTCCGTTTAGAGGTCTTTTGATCCTAGGATCTTTATTGATTTTCATTGTATTTCCAGTATTTGTAAAATACTTCAGTATTCCCTTGCAAGTGATTGACCTCGAACCTTTTTCTTAGACCCAACTACTACAGGTGGATATTAAAGGTTTGTTATAATATTTAGATAGTCAAGTAAATGTAACAATGCCTAAAATATTATATATACCTATTGTGGCAGCTTCATCCTCAGTTGAAGGAATTTTAGAGGGGTCATGTCCTAGTAATTCAACACTTTCAGTTGTTGAATTTGGCACAAAACATCACTCTTCAAATTATGTCGTTGATTCCCTTTACATGAAGGATGATATGTTTCTATTGTTGCCATCCTATTTATTATTCTTCAATACATCTTTATTTAATAGTTCTCTAATGCCCTAATGCCCCCTAGGAATAAAATTGCATTTTATTTTCATGCCTCCAGGAGCCATTGCCTAAACATTGAAGAAAATATTCACATTAAAAAATATGTATTTTCAGGTTGCCACTGAAATATGAAATGTAAGATGTAAAACCCTATTGTGGTCCCCTATGAGAGGATGAACTTTTAATTGATTCAATAAGGTTGAATCCAATACAATCATGTGTTCAATACGATAACAACTCACGAAATTTAGAGCTATAATTCTCAAAAATTAATTTTATCAAAGTTATAATTCTTACCGCCTTGAGAAATACATATGTTGGGAATAAAATGAGTTTTGATTATGATACCAAAACCCCTTTAAGACATGACAAGTAGATAAGTCAGAATGCATGAACATGTTTCAGGGTTGTTGGAACATGTAGCCCAAAACAAGTAGAGAAGCTGATATGTTAGGCAGCTCCTAGAGAAAACATATGCTTAGAAGACTACATGAATCATATCCCCCCAAGGCTCTAAAATCAAGCTTATCCCAAGTCTGCTGATGGATATATATGCTGATCAAGTCTAATCAATTGAAGTACAACCTTTTGATTGAGCGCATGAGTAAAATGCATCATCTAGACCTAGTCTACTGAAGCATACAAGATCAGAAGGGTTATCCAAGCAAAGTTGTCTCAGCATACATGAACCAGAAAAGTTTCAAGGACCACTATGCTGAAATGATCAATGCTACTGAACCAAGTCATAAATGCTTAGAGATCATCAAGAAACATGTATGAAGACATCCATGCATAGGGAAAGAGTCAAGTCATCTGAAGAGCATGCCAACACTGCTGATAAGAAAAATCTGCTGAAGTTAATAAGCAGAACTGTCCTAGTGATAAGGAATGTTGTCCTTATCTCAGGATCATTGATAAGAAGAGATGTCCATGTTTGACCAAGGGAATCTTAAAGTCAGACATTGGGAAAAGTGCTGCAGAGTCATGACAAAGTTGTTACAGCCGTTTATTTCCCAAATTAAGGACATGTCACTACCAAGAATCTGTCTTCCAGCTTGAAGAGTTCAAGGAAGACATTTATAGACATTTGAGGCTGCCTCTCCAACGGGCAAATCCTCACATTTGTCTATAAATACAGAAGTGTGAAGACCATTTGAAGCATCCATTGTCTATCCAACTATCAAACTATTCTGAAGCTTCAAAGTCCTCAAAAGACATTCTTAGTCTTCAAACACTTCATCTAAGCTAAACCTCATTGTATATCCATACAAAGCTTAGAGAGATATCCTATCCTTATACACTGAACTTTATTGTAAAGGATATCTCATTAGTTGGAACCAAACATTAACCCTTATATCTTTCAAGTGAGAAAGTTAGAAGGTTGTAGTAGTAGAAGTGGAAGAAGCTGACTGTTGAGAGAAGAACAATTCAGTTCTAAGTTGAGAAAGGGTACTAGGACTCTAGACATCCTAGGGATCAAGGCACCAAGGAGTGGTGTGGTTGATCAAGTGCACCTTGGCACTACAAAACAAGTTAATTCCAAGAGTGAAGGAATTATCTTGTTAAATCAGTGAAAGTGAATGTAGGAGCTTGAGTCTCTGAACCACTATAAACTCTTGTGTTGATTTACTCTCAAGCATTAACATTCATTCAACATTGCACGCAAACTGAACTTTCAAAGACATACTCACAAGACTGTGCAAAACAGATTTGGACAAGTTCCCTGAACTGGATAAACTGTTAAGGAGATTTCAGAATTAAAAAGGAGTTTAAACTAAAGGGCCAACCACTAATTCCGCACATATAACTCCCTTAGATAGTTATTCAACTAAATACTCAATCGTACTTAGTAGTTTGATTATCTATAAAGAGTTAATCATATCAGTAGAGTTGTCCAAGACAACCTTGCTGAAGTCTGGTTTGATCAAAGTTTGAAAAGATTTGCATACAAGTGTATTCCCCCCCACCCCCATACACTTGTTATATACTCCTTTCAGGACCAACAAGTGGTATCAGAGCAGGGGTTCAAAGACCACTGCTTCTGAAAATCCATTTTGATTTTCAAAGACACATTTTTGTGTGGTCACTGAACTGATCTCTATCTGAAATCTATCATATCTGTAACTAACCTATCTTATTTTGAGATATGGCCAACAACAATGCTGTTACACATGATGGTGTTCAAGGACTCAACAACATGGTCACTAATCCAATCAACCATATATCTCATCACAAACTGCCTATGTTCTCAATTAAGAACTATAACTTCTGGAAGATCAGGATGAGAGCTCATCTTGCATGCCTACACAATGATATGCTGAGAGTGATCACAAGAGGACCTTTTGTGTTCACTCAAATCAATCCTAGGATGACTGAAGAACAAAGAGCTGACATAAGGGAAGAAATCCCCAAGGATGAAGATGACCTCACCACTGAGGAGAAAAGAAAAGATAATTTAAATTATCTTGCAATGAACACTCTTTACCAGACCATTCCAGATGCAGTAATGGGAAGAGTCTACCACTACACATCAGCCAAAGAAATTTGGGATACTCTTGCAAAAATGTGTGAGGGTACAGAAAAGATAAAGGAGAATAAACTCCAAGTGGTTGTGTAGAAGTTTGAACAATTCACAATGGAGTCAGATGAGTCCATTGACAAGTTTGTTGGTAGATTCAGAGATGTGATGAATGAAATCAACTCATTGGGCAATGTCTACTCCAAGAGAGAGGTTGCACTGAAAATCTTGAGAAGTCTCACTCAAAAGTGGGATGTATACTCTGTAATGATGCAAAATACAAAGGACCTCTCAACCATGCCCATGCAACAAATCTTCTCAGAGCTCAAAGCTTATGAGTTTGACCTCAATAGAAGAAAGCCAGTTGAGGAATCATCCTTACCAACCAAAGGAGTGGCATTCAAAGCCAAGGCTGCTGAACCAGAGATGCAGTCCACTCCAAAATCATCCAAGTTAGTCTCTAAGGCTGAAATGAAGGAAGAAATGGCCATCATGGCTAGGAGGTTTGACAAACTCAACTCAAGGTTTGGTAGATACAAGAAATTCTACCAAGACAACAAATTCAGGAGAAGGTACAACTCTCCTGAAGCACATGCTGAGGACAAAAAACCTGAAGAGAAAAGATCAGAGGACAAGTACTCTGATAGGAGAAAGTCCAGCAGAGTTGAACCTTCCTCGTCTAGGAGAAGAGATGACCCAAAGAAAGATGATGATGAGGATCTGTGCTATAACTACAAGAAGAAAGGGCACTTCCAGTATGACTGCCCTGAACTCAGCTCAAAAGAGAAAAAGGAGAGGCAAGCAAAAGGAGACAAAAAATTCACTAATAGAAAAGCCATGATGGCTGGTGATGAATCTGATTCTGCTGAAAGCTTCAACTTCTCTGATGATGGACTGTTCTCAAACAGTGATGATGATGATGTGTGCAACATGGCCATAGAGGATGATGAGGTATCCTCTACTTCTAGCTCACCATCATTTCTTTCACAAAATACTAGTAAAGTCAACCTAAAGCTTTCTTTTGGAAAGTTGATGGAAGATTTCACTAGATTACAAGAATTTCATGACAATTGTGTGAGAGAAAATGGAAGGCTTTCAATTGAACTTTCAAAACCTAGTAAGACAGTAGTTGATGTGAAATCTACTGAACTGTATCAACAAGTCTTGAGAGAGCTTGAGGAAGCAAATCTGAGGATAGTTGACCAACAGAAGCAGATTGATGACCAACTGATTTCTCAGAAGAGGAAAGATTTTGAACTCAAAATTCTTCAAGCTATATTTGAAAACCTCTCACATGAGTACGATATTCTTAAATCAAGTGAAGAGAGCATGAGATTAAAAATGTCTGCTTTGAAGAAATCCTCTAGAGCAATAGAGGAAATACAAAGTTACCAAAGACCTATGGCTCAAAGAAGTGGATTAGGTTTTGATCCATTTGAATCTTCACCTTGTCTTACTGTTGCCTCTACAAGTAACACTAAGAAAATCTTTGTTAAATCAGTGGCACAACAAGCTGAAAATGAAATAATTCAGCCACTGAACAAAGGAAAGGGCAAAATGAATAAGATGCCCACTCAAGTGATTCAGGAGACTAGGCCAAACCTAAGGAAAAGGCCAAAGTCCCTGAGCATAAGAGGAATGTTGGTCAGCAGAGTAGACCCAATGGAAAGGCAACTCTCCTGAACAATGTTCAGAGGAGTTATCCAAGGTTTGATCAGCCTAGGCCAACTCTACTGAGGAAGCCTCAGCTGAACAGACCTAAGGACAACTATCCTCAAAGGCAGAATAAAATGAGACAACCAAAACCCTTCATGCCAAAGGGTAATGGTCATAAATATCCCTTTCCTCAAAGATTTCCTCAAGCAGCACAAAGAACTCATAAGTTCAAGAGATTTGACAACTCTCCTGAAACTTACAAAGTCAACACTTTCACACACACTTTCCCAAAGGCACTTAAGGGAAAGACAGTGTATGTTGATGCTAAAGGAAAACAACTTAGCCACCTTGAATCAATCAGGGTAAATAGGCAAGTTTGAGTTCCTAAAGGTACAGCTAACCTCTCAGGACCCAAAATTTAAAGGGTACCTAAAGCTTACTAATTGCATGTATCCAAGGGCCACAAGAAGATGAGGAGTATGAGCAAAAAGTCAACATGGTACCTTGACAGTGGATGCTCAAGGCACATGACTGGAAACAAGAATCTCCTCACTGATTTCACTAAAAGAGAAGGCCCAAATGTCACATTTGGAGACAGCTCACAGGCAACAACAAAATGTTATGGTAGCTTGATAATTGGTAATATCAAGGTATCCAATGTATCTTATGTGGTTGGTCTCAAATATAATCTCCTAAGCATAAGCCAGTTATGTGATAAAGGTTTCAATGTTGAGTTCTCAAGTGGAAAATGCTTAATCAAAGATAGAACTCAACAAACTCTACTGACTGGAACTAGAAAAGGAAATGTGTATTTTGCAGACTGGGACAAGTCTACTGATGCTGCATGTTTCATTGCTAAGAGCTCTAATGAACAAAGCTGGTAATGGCATAAGAGGCTAAACCACCTGAACTTTAAAAATCAATGAACAAACTTGCCAGAAATGCACTAGTTAAAGGACTACCTAATGAGGTTTTCATTAAGGAGCATGTTTGCAAACCATGCCAAGAAGGAAAACAGATTAAAGCCTCATTTAAGGGAAAACCAGTCATTTCTACTAAAAGGGTACTTGAACTATTGCATATGGACTTATTTGGACCAATTACCCCTGCAAGCATAAATGGTAGAAAATACATATTGGTTGTAGTAGATGACTTCTCTAGGTTCACATGGGTAGTATTTCTCCTTAATAAGAAGGAAACACAAGTCAAACTCCCTGAACTGTTAAAGAGACTGTCAAATGAAAAGAGCCTTAACATAATAAAGATAAGATCTGATAAAGGCACTGAGTTCACAAATTCATACATCAATGAGTACTGTACACAAAATGGTATAGCCCATGAAACTTCAGCAGCTAGAACTCCTCAGCAGAATGGTGTTGCAGAAAGTAGAAATAGAACTTTAAAAGAAGCTGCTAGAACCTTAATTGATGACTCAAATCTACCCAAGAGGTTTTGGGCTGAAGCCATAAACACTGCATGTTATACTCAGAACATATGCTTGATCACTAAGGGTCAAGGTAAAACCCCTTATGAACTCTGGAAAAGAAGATTGCCTAAAGTGTCATATTTTCACATATTTGGTTGTAAGTGTTTCATTCACAACAATGGGAAAGAGCAGTTAAAAGCTTTTGACAGCAAAGCTGATGTGGAGATATTTCTTGGATATTCCCAAATCAGCAGAGCTTTCAAGGTTTACAACTGTAAAACCCTAATTGTAGAGGAAACACCTCATGTTATGTTTGATGAATCTACTTCTGAGATCAGGAATAAGAACCTAGACACTGAAGAAATCACACAAAGAACAACCAGATTGAGCCTAAAAGATAAGGACACTGTATTCATTGATGTTGTCCAAGCCAATCCTACTGAAAACATCACACTGGACAACAATCCTGAAGGCAACATTCCTGAGAGAAACCCCACTAAAGGAAATGGTGAACTGATTGACCCAATCCCAGTTCACACTCAGGTAACAACTACCAATGAAGAAGCAGGCCCTGCTGAGGTAGTTAATGGATCTAATATTCAAGGGGGAACCATAAATGTTGAAAATGCCAATGTCCCTGACATTGAGGACAACACCCCTGAATATGATCCTGAATTCAATTATCCTGAATTTTATGATACTAGTGACTCAATCTTAGTAGAGGACAACTCTACTGAAGGGATCAGAAAAAGAAGGACATAGTTATCTGACCATCCTACTGATCTGATACTTGGTGATCCAAGTGTAGGAGTCAAAACTAGAAGATTTCATGGTGAAAGTGCTCTGTTTTGTTGTTGCCTATCAGAATAGGAAGCAAGTGACATTGAGGAAGCACTTCAAGATGCTAATTGGATCACAGCAATGCAGGAAGAGTTAAATCAATTCACCAGAAATGATGTATGAGAGCTGGTGGATAGACCTACACATCAAGATGTTATTGGAACCAAGTGGGTGTTCAAGAACAAAAAGAATGAAAATGATGTGATAGTCAGAAACAAGGCCAGATTGGTGGCCAAGGGCTATTGTCAATCAGAAGGCATTGATTATGATGAAACATTTGCACCTGTGGCAAGGCTAGAAGCAATAAAGCTTTTCATAGCCTATGCATCCCACAAGAGGTTCAAAGTGTACCAGATGGATGTCAAAAGTGCCTTCTTAAATGGAGTCTTAAAGGAAGAAGTCTATGTAGAGCAACCACCTGGTTTTGAGGAAGGAAACCAAGTCTACAGACTGAAGAAAGCTCTCTATGGACTCAAGCAAGCTCCAAGAGCTTGGTATGATACACTGTCACAGTTCCTCTTGGACCATGGTTTTATCAAAGGAACTGTGGACATAACTCTCTTCAGAATCACTGAAAGAGAGGACATCTTGTTGTCCAAATATATGTTGATGACATCATATTTGGATCCCCCAATGAAAAGCTTTGTGAAAAGTTCTCAAAGCTTATGCAAAGCAAATTTGAGATTTCAATGATGGGGATGATGAACTTCTTTTTGGGTCTTCAAGTCAAGCAATCAAAAGAAGGAATATTCATCAATCAAGCTAAGTACACCAGAGAGATGATCTAGAAATTTGGATGTACTACTAGCAAGCCAGTAAGAATTCCTATGAACACAGATTGGAAAATGGATCCTGATGAGAGTGGTGTTCCAACCAACTCTACTGAATATAGAGGAATCATTGGTTCACTTCTCTACCTCACTACCAGCAGACCTGACATTGCCTTTGCAGTAGGTGTTTGTGCAAGGTTTCAAGCCGGCCAATCCTAAGAAAAGCCATCTAGAGGCTGCTAAGAGGATCTTGAGGTATCTCAAATGCACTGAAAATATAGGTCTTTGGTACCCTGCTGATGACAACATTGAGCTAACTGGCTACTCAGATGCTGACTATGGAGGCTGCAGAATGGACATAAAATCCACTTCAGGGACATGTCAATTCTTAGGAAACAAGCTCATATCTTGGTTCTCAAAGAAGCAGAATACAGTGGCCACCTCCACCACTGAAGCTGAGTATGTTGCAGTTGGAAGTTGTTGTGCTCAGATCCTTAGGTTGAGACAACAACTAAGAGACTACAATGTCAACTCTACTGAAGTGCCAATATTCAGTGATAACAACAGTGCTATTGCAATATCACAGAATCCAGTGTTGCACACAAGGTGTAAACATGTGGACATCAAACATCACTTCATTAGAGACCATGTGGAGAAGAAAGACATCAAGTTGGTGAAAATCCATACTGATCATCAAAAAACTGATATATTGACAAAACCACTTGCAGAAGCAAGATTCATGGAATTATCAGCAAAGTTGGGACTTCTTGATCCAGGGAAGTTGGACAAGTAAGTCCAAAGGAGTTGATTAATCAAGGGGGAATTGAGAGTGATATTCAGCAGACTTGGTCAAGTCTACTGAAAATCAGAAAATTGGTCAGGGCACTTGTCCATTGAAATTCAGGACACTTGTCCATAACATTTCAGGACACTTGTCCATGTGGGGTCAGATAAGTTGTCTTGGCTATCAAACCAAATCTTGGTCTGATAAGTACCTATTTTGGGTAATCATTGCCTATTTCGATGGCCGTCCAATTCCTCTTCAAGCCATCACCTTTTCAAGGATTCAATTTGTCCCCTACCCAAAAATTCACTTTCAATGCATTAAATGTCAAGATTTAATTCTTGTTTTCATTAAACAATTCGAGACATGATCTACCTTGATAATCCCCCAACTTTAAACAAACATTAAACTCCTTCCCACGTTTGAATAAAAACAGTTTTTCACTGTTCCATTGGTTATTAACCGTTGGATCAAAACTGGCCAACTCCCCTGAAATTGATCTTGGCCGTCCAAGCAAGATTTCCTCAATTGTAAACTGTTTTAATTGCCTTAAGACTCACCTACTCATTGACATACATTCCTTTTGGAATATTCACAATTCTTAAGAAGCCCACAAAGTTCATTCTCCCCCACGCATTCAAACTTTATTGAAACCCTAGCTTTCATCTTCTCAAACTCTCTTTCAAAAACCTTATTGTTCCTCAATGGCTCCCAAAGCTAGACCTGAAATGGTTGTAGTCTTCACCAACAAGGATCTAGACCTTGATTTTGGTTACCTTAGCCACAAAAACAACCTCATATTCGAGCCAATCATCTCCTTTGAAAGTGATGATCCAGAAATTACTCCAACCTTGAGATGGTTGAGAAGGGCAGGACTTCAAAAGTTCATGCAAGAAAAGCCAGATTCTTGCCTTGAAACCTACATGGCTGAGTTCTTTCCATTCCTTAAGTGGAGAGGAAAGCCAGAGGATGGAGAAGTTACTACAAGGCTATCCTACATAGCTGAAGGAGAGGAGGAAGAAAGATTTCACAGGGTGAAATTTTCTGAGGAAGAAGTAGATGCTGCTTTTGGATTGCCCTCTAAAGGGAGGAATCCAGAATTCTATGGCAATTGCCATGAGCAAGAAATTGCTCAAGATTGGCTCCTAATTCCAGGACCAATCTCATCTAAACAGCATAAAAGGACTCTCAAGCCCAAGTTCCTCAACCTATTTGAGGTAATTACAAAAAGTCTATTGAGCAATACTGGCAGTTTGGAGCAAGTGAGTGCTCCAAGGATAAGGATAATGGCTGCAGTAATTGATGCCAGTGATAAGGGCATCAAATTTGACTGGAGAACCTTCATCTTGTCTGAGATGATGAAGGAAAAGGCAAAGTTTAAGGTGAAAGTCCATCACAAGGTTGTGTTGGAGGGCAAACTCAAGTATTGCACAAGGGCAAGCATACTGATTGAGAAGTTTGCTCACTATTCTGAGATGCAAACATTGGCCAAACCCCTCCCTGCCCAGAAGATATTGTTCAGAAAGCTAAGTAAGAAGACTGAACAAAGGAGAATGCAACTGGCCAAACTTGCTGAAGAGAAGCAAGAGGAAAAGCCAAAGTTGAAAAAGAGGACAAAGGTCAAGGCTGTAAAAACAAAGAAACTGTCTCAACTACCCTCAGAAGAGACATCAGGAGCTTCAACTGCGATTGAAGAGGTCGCTGAAGAGGGAGTGCGAGTTCCTTCTGATCATTCAGAAGAATTGAGGCAAAAGTACAATGAGACAAGGCAGAAGAAGAAGGGTAATAAAAGGCCCAGGGAAGTTGTCTCTAAAAAAGAAGAAGGAAGTGGGAGCAGTAGAGCTAGCAAGAGGAGAGCCAAGCCTACTGACAAAATTCTGGAGCTTCAGGAGGAAAGGACACTTCAAGTAGCTCAAAGGGAAAGTAGAGCAGAAAGCAGGACTAAATCCAAGTCCAGGACCAACTCTTCTAGCTCTGGAACTCCTGAGTCCAAAGACCCTGACAACCAATCTATAAAGCCCAACCTTCCTGAAATCCAAAATCCTGGATCTAACTCCCCTGAAACCCATGTTACCCCCACAAACCAACCCATCACCCCTCTCAATCTTACAAAGAGGTATTCTCCAGAAGGGAGTGCACAAAGAGGTGCAATTGATGTGCTAGCTGATCTTGCTGTGGATGAGACAAGACTCCAATCTCCTCTTGACTCATCCATGCTCAATTACTCAAAATTCTTAGAAGCTGCACTTCATGAGCCATCCCCCCTGAGCAAAGCCCCTTCAAAATCATTGCTCTCAAAAGCAACTGAAGTACCTTCTACTACACCCAACCTTTCTGAAGCCAACCCTCCTGAATTCAATCTTCCTGAAGCTGTTCTCCAAGCCAATATCCCTGAAACCAGAGCCATCTCCCCTATATCCCAAAGTCCCCACTCAAGTGGAGATGAGGAGGAGTATACTTATGAGAGTATGCTCAGAGGTGGAGCAAGGGCTACTATGGACAGTTTGTATCCACAACTTGCAGAATTTCCAAGGCTTCAGACAATGTTCCATGATTTGAGGATGTTGGTGGATGTGAAAGATAAATCAATTATGGAGATTACACAAGTCATTCTTGACAAAGGTGCAAACTGGTGGCAGATAGAAGAGGGCAGATTACTTCACTTTGCTGGAGTAAACAAGACAAGGTTCCTCACTGATGAGGAAGTATTTGCCAAATTGGTTGCTGACAAAATTGTAGAGGAGAAAGAGAGACTTGCTAAAGGGATCAAACACCCTGATAGCAGCTCTAGTGATGATGGCAAAGATGATCCCTCAAACCCCTCTAAACCTTCTCAGACCAACCCTCCTGAACCATCCCAGACCAATCTCCTTAAACCTCCTCAACCCAACCCTTTTGAATCCAGCAAGTTCTCAAGCCATCTTTTAACCTATCATAGAAAAGGCTCTGTCTCTTCAGAGGTGTTGACCAAAGATGGTGACACAGCCAAAGACACATCTGCCAATGAAGGTTCTTCTGAACCCAAGTCACAGCTTAAAGATGTTGAGGCTCCTGATCAGCCCTTAATCATTCAGGATGACTCAGTGGCTGCTGATATGAGCACTGTGATCTCCCATCAACTGCCATCTTTGAACCCTGTTGAGGGTGAAGGTGCTGCAGGTTTAGGAGAAGGGGTTGAAAAGGAGAATCTAGTGAAAAAATCAGAGGGAGATATGGATGAAAGAGAGGTAGTTATTACTAAGATTGTGAGTGTACCACCAAATGAGGGTAGAATAAGTGAGGAAGGAAAAGTTATTCTTGAAGTCAAGTCTGAACTTCAAGAATCCCTTGGTGAAAGGAGGCCTGTTCCTTTGTGTGAGGACACTAATATTGAAGGGAGTTAAAAAGAAGTTGAAAATGAGAAGAAGGTTGCTGATGTATCAGAGTCTTATACAAAAAATACTGAGGGTGATGAGTGTTTGTTTTCTAGCCCATTTGACTTGTCTGATCTTGCAGGACATACATTTGATCAAATCTTTGAAGATGATCTTTTAACTGACACTCATATTCAGGTGGATTCCATCTCAGCCCAAGCAATTCTTGGTGAGCATTCAGCAAAACTGGACTCCTTGGCTCATCAAGTCCAAACTGCTTCTGCTGAAACCTCAAGCACTTTGGATGAGCAAGGTAGAACCTTGGCAGCTGTGGAAATGAGACTCACTGGCTCAGAGGATGTGGTGTTGCCCACAATTGAAGCCATAATTAGTGGTGTAGAGTCTGGATTGCAGACCATCTCTACTGAAGTTCAAAGAGAAAAGACCAGCATGGAAACCATTTCCAAAGAAGTCAAGAAAGAGCAAAAGTTGCTAAGAGACAATCACAACAACAATGTCAAAGCTCTTAGATTGACTATCAAACAGGCACTTGGCAAGAAAACAACTATTCAGAAGAAGAGAGCTGAAGAGATTAGGCTAGCAATGGTGTAAGCTGCCTCAGAAAAGTTTTCCCAAGAAGTAATGGCCAACATTGCTGAGAGTGCAATGGCCAATATTACTGATCTCCTAAAGGAACACCTTGATGCATCCCTCAGAAAAACTATGGAAGAAGTTGTTCAGCAAAAGATGAAGCCTGTTCTAGCTTTCCTTAGCTTGAGCAGTGATAGAATGCAGAATATACATGATGAGAATGTATATTTGCTGGAGGAGATGAAGTCTTTGAATCAAGCCCAATCCCTCATGGCAACCACAATGAGTGAACTGAAGCCCCAGTGCTTTGATGCTGCCAAAAAGGGGGAAAGAGAAAGAGCAAGGGCCAAAGGTGCCTTGAAAATTGGAGACTCTGATAAGGGCAATGACAAGATGCCTGAAGGCAAGGGAAAGGAACCAGTAGTGCTGAATTTGGAAGATCTTGATGAAGATGAGCAACTAGCAATTGCTCTAAAGAATTGTGTTGCTTCAGCACAGGAAGAAAGAGTTAGATTGCAGCAAAGGCCAGGAGGAGAGGTTTTTGGTTTGGACAAAAATGTTGAAGGTGTCCAAACTAGAGGACAGATCAAGAAGGCCAAGGGAAATAAAAGAAAGCCCGAGACATTCACTTACTTTCCCAACAACCTTGAACTTCCTCCTGAATTCAGAATAGAAGAAGAAGAGGCAATCACCAAAAAGAGCAAGACTGCTGAAAAATCCAAGGCTGCTGAAAATGTCAAAATTGCTGAAGTGACCAAAACTACTGAGAAAGCCAAGTCTTCTGAGACTGACAAATCTATTGAGGCTAAATCCACTGAAGGTCCCAAAGCTACTGAAAATATTGAAAAGTTGTATGAAGAAGGCTTTGGACCTCAACCAGTGAAGAAGACAATAATGCTGGTCAATGATCCATCAAAACTGTTTCAGGAAGGTTATGGCAAGGATCCTGAAACACAGCAGAAACTGGCTATGATGAGAGCCCAAGAAAAGATGGATTTGATGGAAGAAGCTATAACAGAGCAAGAGATAAGAGAAGGGCTGACTTTCAGAAGCCTAGAAGAAGGAGAGCAACATACAACAAGATGAAGCCACAGTTGCTGATCCCAATGGACACCAAATATCCTCATTTGGATAAATGGGTGCCAATACAGCTGAATGACTCTTGTGAAGAGGCCAAAAGGGAGTTTGTCTATGACTACTACGTTATTGACAGGTGGAATGGAAAGGATGTCAACTCCACTTTCACTGAGTTCATGATTGAGCCTTACAGGGAATTGTATCAACAATTGCTTGCAGCTGCTGATATTGCAAGAACTGAACTCACAACTCCTAAACCCATCTGCTGGAACACGTCGGCGAAGGCGATCCGTCACTTGGATCGTTGTCGGATGCCAAACGTATAAACAAATAAATAAAATTTAAGCATGCTTCTAAAACATAGTTTAGATCTGTTACCCTTGAAGATCAAGGCGTTGATTCCAATCTACAGATCTTCTAGTCTGTCTCCCAACTTCGCTCGAACACCGGGTGGACGGCGTGCTATCAAACGTGGAGAAGGTGCCTCAATTTCGTCTCCTTGAAACCCTAGCCGTTTTTCTCTATTTCGTGTGTGCTAGGATTTCAAAACTATTTTGAGGCTCCTATTTATAATCTCCATAAGTTCATGGGCCAGACTAGAGATCCATTAGAAGGTATAGGGTTTGGGCTTCTTACTAGCCCAAATACTCTTATGTTCAGCCCAGAACATATAATTTGGCCCGAGAACATTAATTCATTCCATTAGAGAATTAATGTTGCACTCCCGTCCTATCCCGAACTGAATCAGGGCTTCTATTGGACTTTATAATTTCCCGTGTTTAAGATATCGCACGTTCATTAATTATTAAAGCTTCTGACTTCTTTAAATAATTAATTTCTATAATTCCTTGAGTAGTACCACTCAACCTTGTTGTCGTACGGATTAAATCCACCTGCAGGGTTTAATACGACAATCTTTTACGAGTTTCCTCAAGGGGACATCATCAGCCTGGATGTACAGGACACGGTGCCCTAATGCCAATAAGTAGACATCATGCGAGCGATGCCACTACCCAAAGTACGGAGCATGAAGAATCTACCAAGATTCTCACCTATGGTACATCAAAGTAGTGAACAAGCACCCCACACATCTAAATATCACACTTAGGGTTAAGAATCATAAAAGTATCCAAGACCTCTAGTTCTTCATAACAGTCAGAACAAAAGAACATGTCTAATATGTGATCCATTCAATACGCCTCAGCGCACTAGTATAAACTAATGGCCAAGACAAACCACTAACAAGTTTACACTACAACTTAAACCAATAGTTTTGTCCATAACTATCTCAGTTGTGAATACATTTTATATCTTACAAGGAACTGACAATGTGATCTTCTGTGTGACTACAAACCCACCACATCGTCTAAAATGCAAGATAAGCAGACATACAAGTAATCACAAAGAATGCGATAATGTGAAAAACCATTTATTTCAGATAAAAAGGAAATCGAATATACGTCACAAAAGCCCACTAAAAGTTTGCTTTACAATATACACCAACACCATCATCTACATGCCTCCCAAGAAGGAAGGCTTCATTGATCAGTCAAGAATCTTTCAGGAATTCTTTGAAATCCTGAAGTTGAACTGAATGGTTCTAGGACCAAAGGGTACAAATCAAGAGGCCATGGACTTGAAGAATAGAGTATGGGCACAATATGGGATGGTGCCACCTCCTGAAGATAGCCTCTAAATTGGCTAAGTCCTCTTGACCCTTATGTGCTGAAATGGATAAATGTTTATCTTGGTTGCTGACTTGTTGATATGATCATCTATGCTGAAAGTTGCTCAAGAATGCTGATATGTGTAGTTTGCTCTGATTATCATAATTTTTCTCTGATCATGATGATTTAGTTAGATTTGTGCTCTTATGAAATGTTGTCTGATTCATGCTCTGATATGTTTATTCAACTATCAACATACCTGTAATGATCTTTAAATGAATGATAGTTGAACATCTATTTTGAATCAAGAAACAACATTACATGTTTTCAACTTGCCTGACTTATCAACCTATATGCAATAAAAACAGTCAATACACTAATACTTTTTCTTTCAGGAAACTTGACCTAAGTCATCAATACTGAAGAAAATTGTAATAAGTGTAGTCAAGTCACCTTTGCATAGATTGTATAGGTTTTGGCATCATCAAAAAGGGGGAAATTGTTGGGAATAAAATGAGTTTTGATTATGATACCAAAACCCCTTTAAGACATGCCAAGTAGATAAGTCAGAATGCATGAACATGTTTCAGGGTTGTTGGAACATGTAGCCCAAAACAAGTAGAGAAGCTGATATGTTAGGCAGCTCCTAGAGAATTAGATGCACTAGTTGAGGGGGAACATATGCTTAGAAGACTACATGAATCATATCCCCCCAAGGCTCTAAAATCAAGCTTATCCCAAGTCTGCTGATGGACAGATATACTGATCAAGTCTAATCAATTGAAGTACAACCTTTTGATTGAGCACATGAGTAAAATGCATCATCTAGACCTAGTCTACTGAAGCATATAAGATCAGAAGGGTTATCCAAGCAAAGTTGTCTCAGCATACATGAACCAGAAAAGTTTCAAGGACCACTATGCTGAAATGATCAATGCTACTGAACCAAGTTATAAATGCTTAGAGATCATCAAGAAACATGCATGAAGACATCCATGCATAGGGAAAGAGTCAAGTCATCTGAAGAGCATGCCAACACTGCTGATAAGAAAAATCTGCTGAAGTTAATAAGCAGAACTGTCCTAGTGATAAGGATTGTTGTCCTTATCTCAGGATCATTGATAAAAAGAGATGTCCATGTTTGACCAAGGGAATCTTAAAGTCAGACATTGGGAAAAGTGCAGCAGAGTCAAGACAAAGTTGTTACAGCCATTTATTTCCCAAATTAAGGACATGTCACTATTAAGAATCTGTCTTCCAGCTTGAAGAGTTCAAGGAAGACATATATAGACATTTGAGGATGCCTCTCCAACGGGCAAATCCTCACATTTGTCTATAAATACAGAAGTGTGAAGACCATTTAAAGCATCCATTGTCTATCCAACTATCAAATTATTCTGATGCTTTAAAGTCCTCAAAAGACATTCTTAGTCTTCAAACACTTCATCTAAGCTAAACCTCATTGTATATCCATACAAAGCTTAGAGAGATATCCTATCTTTATACACTGAACTTCATTGTAAAGGATATCTCATTAGTTGGAACCAAACTTCAACCCTTATACATTTTAAGTAAGAAAGTTAGAAGGTTGTAGTAGTAGAAGTGGAAGGAGCTGAGTGTTGAGAGAAGAACAGTTCAGTTCTGAGTTTAGAAAGGGTACTAGGACTCTAGACATCTTAGGGATCAAAGTACCAAGGAGTGGTGTGGTTGATCAAGTGCACCTTGGCACTATAAAATAAGTTAATTCCAAGAGTGAAGGAATTATCCTGTTAAATCAGGGAAAGTGGATGTAGGAGCTTGAGTCTCTGAACCACTATAAACATTTGTGCAGTGTTGAATGAATGTTAATGCTTGAGAGTAAATCAACATCCACTTTCCCTTACTGAATATGACAATTCCTTATTTCTTGGAACTAACTTGTTTTATAGTGCCAAGGTGCACTGATCAACAACATTACTTTTTAGTACTTTGATCCCTAGGAATACTGAGTACTAGTACTCAACTCTACTGAGTTAAATTGTTCTTTCTCTTGACAGTACTAACACCACACTTCTACAACAACACTTCTCACTTTCACTCTTGAAAGGTTTAAGGGTAGTTCGAACTAGTGTGAGATATCCTTTACAATAAAGTAATGTGTTAAGGATATGATATCTCTCTAAGCTTATGATGTTTACAATAGGTTCAACTTAGGATAGGAACTGAAGTGTTAGGAAACTTATAGAATGATTTGCTTGAGAGCTTGAAGGCTTGAATGCTTGTAGTTTCCTTTCCTTGTGTAGTTTCCCAGCTTCAGTATTTATAGAGCAAACTTATAAGATTGAAAGCTGTTATTGGTTTAGCAGACTTGAGATTTTCAGACAAAAAGGTATGTGGACCTTGTCAAAAAGGCAAACAGGTAAAAGTGTCTCATAAAATGTTGGGACAATGCTCTACTATGCTCTACTAAACACTACTTTGAATTACTTCACATGGATCTTATGGGTCCTATGGAAATAGAATGTATTGGAGGAAAAAGATATTCTTTAGTAGTGGTTGATGACTACTCTAGATTGACATGGATAGAATTCTTAAAAGATAAACCTAAGACCTTTTCCATTTTCAAAATTTTGTACAAAAGATTCAAGAATGTTTTTAACTCTAAAGTATGCAGAATCAAGTCTGATCATGGAATCGAATTTGAAAACAGTTCCTTTACTGAATTTTGTGAATCAAAAGGGATAATACAAGTGTTTTCATCACCTAAAACTCCTCAACAAAATGGCATAGCAGAAAGGTAAAATAGAACTCTTCAAGAAATGGCTAGAGTCATGCTATGTTCTAAGAATCTATCCAAAAGGTTTTGGGCTGAAGCTCTTAACACTGCTTGTCATATTGCTAATAGAGTCTATATTAGAACAGATTCTACTAGAACTCCTTATGAGATTCTGAACAATAGGAAGCCTAATATGAAATATTTTCATGTCTTTGGCTGTGTTTGTTACATCTTAAATGACAGGGATCAGCTACACAAGTTTGATTCAAAGAGTGATAAAGGATTTTTCCTTGGTTACACTAGGAATAACAAAGCCTACAGAATATACAATTTCAGGACTGATACTGTACAATAATCAGTAAATGTTGTATTTGATGATGATACAAGCATTACAGGCAAGAGCATTGAAGATGAAGACATTTCAGATTTGATTGATGTTTTAATAAATACTGAAAATGTTGAACAAGTACAGAATGTTAAGAAGAATGATGAAACACCAGAGGAATCATCTGACAATAGAGATCCTGAGAATCAGTATAATCTCCAGAAAACACCTTCAATAAGGATTCAGAAGTATCAATAACATGATCAAATCATTGGTGAACAATCCACAAGTGTTCAAACCAGAAGAAGGATGGGTATGAACTCAAAGGATGTGGTAAGATCCATATGTATGTCATCTATGTGTAGTAAGGTAAATCATGAATGTTATCACTCTATGATTGAACCTAGAACTCTTAAAGAAGCATTAGATAATGAAAATTAGGTTGAAGCAATGCATGAAGAATTAAATCTGTTTGTTAAGAATGATGTTTGGACATTACTTCCTAGACCAGGTCACATAAATGTCATAGGAACTAAATGGATCTTAAAAAACAAGACTGATGAAATGGGAAACATTGTTAGAAACAAAGTTAGATTGGTTGCTCAAGGTTATACAAAAGTAGAGGGTGTAGACATTGATGAAACATTTGCTCCTGTTACTAGAATATAATACATTAGACTTTTACTTGCTATTGCATGCTACATTGATATAAAACTGCACCAAATGGATGTTAAAGCTGCTTTTTTAAATGGTATTCTCATAGAAGAAGTTTATGTTGAACAACCACAAGGTTTTGAAATCCCTGAATTTCCTGATCATATCTTTAAACTGATAAAGGCTCTATATGACTTGAAACAAGCATCTAGAGCATGGTATGAGAGATTAACTGATTTTCTGATTGAATTTGGCTTTATAAGAGGAGAAGCTGACAGAACACTGTTCATTAAACATGAGAAAAATGTTATAATGATTGTTCAAATCTATGTTGATGATATAGAATTTGGTTCTACATGTGATAATATGCTCAATCTTTTTGTGAATGAGATGACATCTACTTTTGAAATATCCATGGTTGTTGACTTGAACTACTTCTTAGGACTACAAATTAAACAACAAAAAAATGGTATTTTCATTTCACAAAGTAAGTATGCTAAGAATCTTGTGAAAAAGTTTGGTTTAGAGAATGCTAAACACATGAAGACACCTATGGGATCAACTCAGAAACTGAGTAAAGATAATGTTAGCCAAAATGTTGACCCAACATTATACAGATCAATGATAGACAATCTCCTTTATTTGAGTTCCGGTAGACCTGATATTATGTTCAGTGTATGCTTATGTGCAAGATACCAATCTAACCCTAAAAAATCACATATGAATGTTGTTAAAAGAATCATTAAGTATGTTGCAGGAACATGTGATCTAGGCATTTGGTATAGCAAAGATACAAAATGTGCCTTGATTAGGTATAATGATGCAGATTGGGCAGGTGATTGTGATGACAGAAAAAACACAAGTGGTGGTTGCTTTTATATGGGAAATAACTTGATCACTTGGCACAGCTAAATCAGAATACATTGCAGCAGGGAGTTGTTGTACTCAATTACTATGGTTGCAAAAAATGTTTCATGATTATGGCTTAACTAGTGATGTGTTAACTGTGTTCTGTGATAATACAAGTTCTATAAATATTTCTAAAAATACAGTGCAACATTCATTGACAAAGCATATAAGTATTAGAAATCACTTCATTAGAGATCTTGTTGAAAAGGAAGTTGTTAAGTTGGAGTACATTTCTACTGAAAAACAATTGGCTGATATCTTTACCAAAGCTCTTGATTACAAAAGGTTTTCATCCCTTCGAAAATCTCTTTGTTTGTGTAATATCTGAAAATATGATCAAGGGTGTTGTATCAAATGCGGTAGCATTTGCTACCGCATTTGAGACAACACTAAGATATGTCTCTTATTTTTTTCCTTGGTATAATTTTCGTAATTATTGAATTAATGTAATTCCCTTGTGATTGTGTTTGACTTCTGAAGTGACTTATGAAAAACATTAAAAGAGCCTATGGGACACGGAGCTCACTACTACGATGATCTCTTTTCAAAAGGTGGTATAAATTACATCAATAGATTCACAAATCCATTGAGTAACTATGGGGCACGGAGTTTGCTGCTACGCTGCACTCTTTTCAAAAGGTGGATCAATGTGAAGTGTGATACAAAGAAAAGAAATTAGAGCAACACATATGAAGTAAATTTATGAAAAATCTGTGTTGAGGTATATAGAATGCCAACAATAGTGACACCACTTGTATACTCAAATTCAAATCTCGATTAACTAGGAATTTTTTATTTTTGATAATTATTAACGTTATTCTCTGAAATAAATAATTTGACTAAGTCTAAATTTTATTTATTTTCAGTTATTATATATATTTTGTGATTATTTTTATTTTTTAGAAATTATTTTACGCAGCTCCACATGATCTATTAGTGGGGAAGTTGATCCTACTACTTCACTCCCAAACTCCCAGAATTGTGAAACTCCCTCTTCCTTCTTTCAATTTTTCCCTATAAATATGAATCTCCACAGAAGTGTTGGAAAATACCTTAAGATCTTTGTAAATTCTATTAAGCACGGTAAGACTAGAATCATTTATATGCACTTAATGGTATTTGCAGGAATGTCACATCACTTAAGGGATAAATTCAAATTATTTTCAGCTTGCAGAATTTGAAAGGTTTTCTTGTTACTTAATTTTTTTTCTTGATTTTTGTGTACAGCTTCTAATATGTCCCAGAATTCTCAAGACTCAGCTGCACAAGCAATTTCGAACTCAAAATTCTCAAGACTCAACTGCACAAGCAATTTCGAACTCAAGCAGATCTTCTCCAAACCCTCTCAATCTTCTCGTAGAAATGACATCATCAAACACCCACTCTCCAAACTCACCCTCCTTCACTATTGGAACCATTAATGTTCCACATGAAGATGTTCAAGCTCCCACACAAACATCTCCTCTCCAAATCGTCCCGTACAACCCATTTGACATTCGCACAGCTATCGCGAATGCAAATGTCGACGCCTTTGCCTCTAAGTCCTCTTCTAACCCATCAAATGAGCAGTCATTTGAAGCCCCCACTCTCGAAACTGACCCAGTTACACTACACTTCCAATTAAGCACCCCATTCCAAACATTAAAGGATGTCTATGAAGCCCTAAGCCGCAAAACAGTAAACCCTGTTATTGTGCTTTAGGGAGAAACTTTGGACAACGCGATGTTTAAGGGAGATGCTCCACCAAACCAGGATGTGGACATGCAAGACAAGTTAGAATCTTCAGATGAGGAAGTGCTTGCTGCCAAATTTGAAATATTGCACAGGCAGAAAAAGGGCAAAAAGAAAGTTGTAGTACCTACTGCAAGGAAATGGCCCGGTGGAAAGAGGAAGTCTCAAAGGAACCTGGGCAAAATCATGAACTACTTTGGCAAGGGAAAGAAGCCAAGGACTGATGGGAATGCTTCTAAACCTATTGTAGTTACTGATTCTGAACCATGAAAAACCAGAGCACCATGAAGAACTAGTCCAAGATGAGGTGAATGAGGCTGATGTGGATGAAGTGGTTGAAGACCTCGAAGTCCAGCAAGAGGAGAGTGATTACACACCGAGGGTACGGACCAGGAGATCAAAAAGGCTTTGAGAGACCGCCAGTGTTGCCTCTCCGATGGCAACACCCGAACCCTTAGAACCAGAATCATCATCCAGTTCAACTGAAGATGACACTACAAAAAAAGCCTGATTTTGATACCGAAATTTTGAGACGGACACCTAATCCGTCTCTTATAGATACGGATTAGATACGATTTTGTTAAAAAATCGAGATTTGAAACCGAAAATAAAACCGTCTCTCATTATAAACAGATTAGATACGACTTTTAGTTTCGAAAGTTTTAGATACGGATTAGATACACGACTTTCAATTTTGAAAGTGTTAGATACGGATTAGATACATATATCACCGTCTCTAAACAATCAATTTTTTCTCCCCGATATAAAACGAGATAAGGTGGAGCACGAAATTTGCGTTACGGAATCTAACCATTTCTAATCTGTATCTAATTAGTCAAATGATAAAATTAAATAAAAAAAATAAATCAAAACCTTATATATAGAGAGAATCGAGAATGAGAGAATATGGACGGGTGAATTGAGTTATATTAATTTATTTACTTTTTTATTTAATTAATAAATAGTAAAAATTAAAAAAAAATTAATTAATATATCTTCTATGTATCGGATAAATATAAATGTTAGAATAATAATATATATATATTTTAGGATATATATATATATATATTATAATAATAATATTATTATATTATATCTTCAATTCATATGACAATATATATATCAATTGATTAATATTCCAAAAATTGATGTAAATATATTTTAGGTTAGATATATATATTATAATAATAATAATAATATTATATTATATCTTCAATTCCATATGACAATATATATATCAATTTTAGATTAAAAAAGAGAGATGTTATTGAATAATTTTTTTAATCTATATAGTATTTAAAAAAAAAAATTAGATTAAAAAATAATTCTATCATCAATTTAGAAAAAGTATAAACTAGTGAAAATATTCTAAGAATTGATTCTCTAATCAACGTACGTATATATGTATATATGAACGTTGGATTAAAAAAAAAGAGTCATTCATTAATTTTTAAAAGTTTATAAATCCTTATAAAATTACTATTAAGACTTATCAAGAAACTTGTATAGTATTTTTTAAAAAGTTTTAGATTAAAAAATAATTCTATCATCCACTTAGAAAAAGTATAAATACGTGAAGCATTGTTAATTGTAAAATAGTCTCCATAACAAAGGGAATAAGATCAATTGAGATAAAAATCAAAAATCATTTTTATGTCAAAATGAACTTGAGATAAAAATTGAAAATCAAAAATCATTTTTTTGTGTCAAAATGAACTTGAAATAAAAATTGAAAATCAATGAAGGGGTTAGAGATACAAATTAGGTTAAATCTAATTTATAAAAATTAATTTTACTAAATTTTTGAAAAATATATATGAAGGGGTTAGAGATACAAATTAAGTTAAATCTAATTTATATAGAAATTAATTTTACTAAATTTTTGAAAAATATATTTTAAGGGAAATTAAACCTAAATTCTATCTAATAATATGTCAATTTTTTTCCATTCTTAAAAATATGGCCGTATGTAATCCCTATCTAATAATAGGTCAATTTTTGTCCATTCTTGAAAATAAGTTTATATAATAAATATAGATATTATA
The DNA here is from genome assembly GCA_963675135.1 of Galeopsis tetrahit. NCBI lineage: Eukaryota > Viridiplantae > Streptophyta > Magnoliopsida > Lamiales > Lamiaceae > Galeopsis > Galeopsis tetrahit. The sequence continues at coordinate 63,894,169 of OY776126.1, read as the reverse complement.
ATAATATTATGTTATATATTTCATATCTTTTATATGGAAATATATTTTATATGACAATATATATAATATATGGACTAATGACCTCTGTCAATAATAATAATATTGTCTCTACCATCAAGATTGACCAGGTAAGTTATGCATCTCAAGCCTTTATTATAATATAATTTGCCTACTATATAAATTTCTTTCAATCTTGGTAACTGAAGAACGTCTGTTAGGTAAGTTGTGCATCTCAAGCCTTTATTATAATATATCAATTTACTTATCATCAATTGGCCTACTATTATCAATTTGCCTACTATACAATAATAACATTGTCTCTACATCAAGATTGACGAGGTAAGTTGTGCATCTCAAGCCTTTATTATAATATATCAATTTACTTATCAATTCGCCTACTATAAATTTCTTTCAATCTCGGTAATGGAAGAACGTCTGTGAATCGAAAGTGAGTGACACAAACCATCAAGATTGACAAGGTAAGTTGTGCATCTCAAGCCTTTATTATAATATATCAATTTACTTATCAATTCGTCTACTATAAATTACAATTATTTGCAACACTATAAATTATAATTATTTGCAACTGGATCCATTTAAAATATAGATCTTAAAAGTGGGTTAATATATTTATCTCGAAAGTATGCCTCTTAAAAGTGGGTTAATATATATATTTCGAAAATATGCCATGTTTAAGGACGCTAGCATGTTGATTAACTTTGTTAAATTTTCTTTAACTAGAGGGGGATCGATTCCCTTCAACAAAACCCGCAAAAAATGGGAGTCAAATAAATGGGTCTTGTTTAAAAATCCAACCCTTTTATTTATTTTTTTCTAATTATTTTTAAGATAATTTTTTAAAATGAAAATTTCCATTCAAGTGGTAAGTTGAATTTGGTGGTGAACTCGTAAAAAATGGGGGTCAAATAGATGGGTCTTGTTTAAAAACCCAACCCATATAACCCATGAACCGTTTGTATTTGCTAAAAGATATAAAGTTATGATCCGTTTATATTTGTCATTTAAGTGTGTCAAGTATACTACTGTAATAAAAACAGTGTACAGTGTAATTGAGTCCAGTTATATAGGATACTATTCAGGGGTAGAGCTGTTGTGTACTCAAGTACACTGGATACTATTCAGGGGTAGAGCTGTTATGTACTCAAGTACACGGTGTACTTGATAAACGCATAATTTAATAAAAACAGTGTGTAATTGAGTCCAGTTATATAGGATAAACGCATAATTTAGTGCTATATAGTATAAACGCATAATTTAATAAAAATCGTTACAACTCACATGTTCGAACCCAATTTTTAAAATTTAATTTAATTTTAGCACCTAATAAAAGTGCAAATTTTAAATAATAAAATTTGTAAAATTAATAACAATATTTTAAAAAAAAAATTAGCAAAAGATTAAATGTAATTTATTTGAATTTATAAAGTAAGATCGACTTTTACAATTGAAATTATTCAATAACAATTTTTTATTTTATTTAAAGTTACAAATTAATCAATTAATTATATATGTTAAACTAATATAATAAAATAAAGTGTCTAAACTATGCATAGTTCTTAGTATTTTACAGCTTATTGACGGCAGTGAGTAATTACAATTTTTAGAAATTAATAAAACAAATTACATTTATAAATTTAAAAGTTACAATTTGAATACATGTAAAAGAAATAAATTAATATACATATACAATTAATATTAAAAGATAAAACAAAAGAGTTATCTGTCCTAGTGGCAGATGCTCAATAATAGACACTTGCCCACCTGGGTTCAATACCCATATAGACAAAAAAAAAGGTCAATTAAATAGTTGGAGGGGGGTGGTTGCAGGGTGGGATGGGTGTCGGGTTGGGTTCGGGCTGGGACGGTGGGATGGGTGTCAGGTTGGGTTCGGGCTGGGACGGTGTGGGTTCGGGTCAAGTTCGGGCTTGGTGGGATTGGGATTAAGGCTTGGAATGGGGATTAAATAATTGGAGAGGGGGGTGGTTGCATGGTAGGGTGGGATGGGTGTCGGGTCGGGTTCGGGCTTGGAATGGGGATTAAAGGCTTGGAAACGAATTTTTGCCTTGTGATACGGATTTAGAGACAATAAAACGTCGTTTCTAATTAAGAACGAAACTATAGACGAATTTTTGACCCGGATGTAAAACGGGTCGTTTATCGTTTAGATACGGATTTAGAGACGAAACGACATTTGAAACGGAATTTTGACCCGGATATAAAACGGGTCGTTCATCGTTTAGATACGAGAATATACGGTGTCAAAATCCGTCTCTCATTATAAACCGAAAAAAATGGTTTCAAGTCCGTCTCTTAGTAGAAACGGAATTTAGAAAATTGTTCCTAACATTAGATACCATGCGATTAGGAACAGATAGAAAATGGTTCCAAAATCCGTTTCTAACCTGTTTAGATACAATGTTTATGGTATTTAATCCGTCTCTAAATCTCAGTTTTTTTGTAGTGTGAAAATGAGGTACTATTTTCCTCTGATGATAGAAATAGTGATTCAGATGAGGATTATCATGATAATACTAGTATCCAGTATAAAACCATTAGAAATAGGTAAATATTGAGTGAAAGGCTGATTAAGGTACCTGATTTTGAGGAAATGAATCTGATTGACAGGTTTAAAGAAAGGTCCTTACTTAATGCTCTGCAATTTGCCTGCCCATACATTGTTTATTGGATTTTTGAGTTTTATGCAAATGTAACTAACATAACATGCTGGTGATCCAACTCAACTAGATATGGACAAATTTGGTTTAGGGGAAATAGGATCATGATTACTCCTAGAATGATAAATATCATGCTGAAAACTAAGATAATGGATGATCCAGGGTTATAGATCATGATGTCATGATCAGTATATTGACTGGGGGAGTAATTACCAAGTGGAGACAAATTCTATGTTGCTTTAATTGGTTGCCTACTACAAACAACACAACTCTCACATTAGAAAAAACAGTCCTTATGTATAGATAGGACATTTGAAAAGATTCAACCTAGGACAGGTCATCTTCTCTAACATGATGACATTCAAGTCTAATATGTCTGGAAGAGGTATTCTGCCTTACCCTTGCCTACTGTACAAGTTTCTGGGTGATAAGGCTTTTGAGAGATCATATGAGGAGGTAATCAGTAACTACATCCCTGTGTTCAGTATATCCAACCAGTTCACAGTTGCAGGTGAAAGGGTTGTGGACCTTCCCTTGAGAAGAAATGATGATGGTGCAGGCCCAAGTTCAGCTCCCAGTGATTTACTGAATGATCTCATCCACAACACAACACTGCCTCCAGAAGGAGCTGTCTCCTCAGTTTATTTATCCTCTCATTACATTTTGAGGCAGATTGATATTTTGCAGGGTTCAATTACTAATTTGCAGAGTTTAGTGGAGGGTCTTCTTATCCAAAAGAAATTTTGGATGAATCTTCTTTCCACTTCAACAGGGGGAGTAGCTGATGGTTCCCACAACCAACAGTCTACTAACATTGTTCCTCCATCTATAGATGAACCACCTGATGTTCCTGACAGAGTTGATGGAGTTGCTGCTGAAACTGCAATGAGGGAGAATGAGGCTGGCCAAGGAGAAGACCAGGACATCCAAGATCTTTATGGTGATCTGGATGTATGAAGAGCTTGAAGATAGGGAGAGAGCTTGCATTATGGGGGAGTGTGTGCAGATTATGAAGATGCAACTGAAATATATTCAGCCCAATCCTTTCCCATATGTTATTTCAGTTCCTCATTTATTATAAAAGTTCTGTACTTATGTTTTGTTTTATTTCCTAAAATTCTGTTATTTATCTTTTTGTAAATATTTAGGATTTCCTTTATGTACAAGTTATTTAAATCTAAACATATTAATTTGATTTAATACAACTGCTAATTCAATTTATGTTGAAATATCATTTGTGTTAAATTCTTAGTCAATATGTCTGTTGTGCGAACATAAGTAGTGTGGATGTAGAAAGGTCAAATTGGGGGAGATTGTTGATGTTGATATAAGTGTTTTGTAAAATGATCCAACACTAACAGCCGAGTGTTGTAATTAATGTTTTCAACACTTCTGACAACATCAGAATTTGCCCTTCCTTTTGTCATTAACTCCGATCTTACACTTGTTGTCTAATAATGTCCCAAGTGCAGTTAGAAGACGTGGGCAACACCAGGTCATGCAAGTGCGTGGGAGTGAGAAGTTATTGGACATGAAATAACAAGTCCTACATTCAAGGAGATGTGAGGAGAAGTTAATCATAACCGCTTGATCTCACGGCTGTGATGATCATAGGAGTTGAAGGCAGTTCGTACCTCATGCCTATAAATACCGCAGCTGCCTCAACACAACACTTTATACGCTTCTAGTTAGGAAAACACTTGTTTTTTCTTGTAGTTTTTCATACTATTGTAAACCCGAATAGTAGTATGTTAATCATGGTCTTATTTATTAGGTTATATGCATAGATCTATGAGGGAGATAGTTTCGTAGGATCTAGTAAATTGTTTACACTCATTATAGTGTTATTGTACACCTCTAAGAGGTTGTAATTCATTTCACATATTTTTATATAGTGAACTACGTGAAATTTAATTTCCGCTGCATAGTGTTGTCTGGGCAGTGCCAACTCGACAGACAACATCTCTGATTTCACACGCACACACACTTTCAAAATCATACCTATAAAATTATTTTGTATTAAAATTTTAAAAAAATACACATGAAAAAAATGGAAAAGAAAGGCAGGGAAATTAAAAAAAAAAAGGAAAAAAAAAACGAAGAAATAAAAAGTTTGGAATAAAAACTGAAAATGGGAAGAAAAAGGGAAAAAAGGAAGGGGAAGAAAAATTAAAAAGAAAAAAAAAATTGACATATGTGGCTAGAGATGTCTATCGGGCTGGCCCTAGCCCTATAGGGCCAGCCCTACAGGGCTACGGGCTAAACGGGTTAGGGCCTTAACCGGTTCATATTTAACGGGCCTACAATTGTTGGAACCTAACCCTAACCCTAGCGGGCCACGGGCTAAACGGGCCACTAACGGGCTACAATAATTTTTTTTCTTTTAAAATTAAAGGTCTCAATTGGCACGTCTAACAAGAAAATAAAATAGAAAAATATAATGATCAGTAAATGAGAAAAAAAAAAAGTATAATTTAAACACAATTCTACAACTCATTGGTCCTTAATATGACCAAATAAAGCTAAACAAATATCATAATCTAATAAAAAATAGTAGTAATGACTAATGGATGTTAATGGGCTTCTTAATGTTTATAGTTATGGTTATTGGTCGAATGACCCGAAATTTGTTCTTAGGTTATTTATTAAGAAAAAAGAAAAAAAGGTAACAACTCGGGCTAGCGGGCTGGCCCTATAGCCCTGCGGGATAGCCCGGTTTAGCCCACGGGCTAACCGGTCCGGGTCAAAAAAGCCCGGTTTTAAACGGGCCTATAATTCATGAACCCTAACCCTGTATTTTTCAGGGTTAAACGGGTCAGCCCGATTAGCCCGGCCCGGATAAACATCTCTATATGTGGCTAATTTCGATAGTTTTTTTTAATTATATTTTTACGATTTTTTTTCTAAAAATATGGGTGAGTAGGTGGTGAATCGACGGTAACTCGGCAATGACTCGGCTGCAGATTGTAAATATACAAATCAGAGTTGATTTTATTATATTTTGTGTAAATTAATAAAAGGATAATATATTCTTTTAAATGTAATTAATTTTTAAAAATATTTTGAGGTGAACTCATAAAATGAGTGGGTGCAAATAACCGTGGTAAAAAAAATTGGGGGTGAACTCATAAAATGATCGGGTGCAGATAACAGTGGTAAAAATAAATGATTTGGGGGTGAACTCATAAAATGAGCGGGAGCAGGTATAATATAAATAAAAAATTAAAATTAGTGTGTACCCATACAATAGTGTGTACACAAGTATTATCCCTTATAACATAATTTCTACAAGAAATACTTTTAAAAAATAAATGTAATGGGCTAGCCGCTAGCTTAGGATAGGCTAGACTGAACTCCAATTTTATAGGTCCGATTAGTTCATGGACCGACCTGGCCTAGCCCACGAATATCCCTTGACTCGTTGGACTGGACTGGACAAGGTTGGACCTGACGGCCGGAAATTGGCAACTCTACTCAAATCATTGGAAGACTAGCTAAGTACATTTCTCCGTGGATCGAAACACTATGGATACAAACCCACAATATGACTTTTTGTTGACTTGGACTTGGTGTGTTTCCAACCTTTTTCCTATTACCTAAATTCATTTAAATTCACTTAATGTCACACCCCTATTTTGAAAATAGGAGACATTAATTTTCCGAAGGGATTAGTCAAATGATTTCCCATGAAGGGAGATCTTAGTAGGATCGATATCACATTTCTCCGTGGATCGAAACACTATGGCTACAAAGTACAAACCCACAATATGACTTTTTGTTGACTTGGACTTGGTGTGTTTCCAACCTTTTTCCTATCACCTAAATTCACTTAATGTCACACCCCAATTTTGAAATTAATGTCACACCCCAATTTTGAAAATACGAGACATTAATTTTCTGAAGGGATTAGTCAAATGATTTCCCATGAAGGGATATCTCAGTAGGATCGATATCATTTTGCAATTGTTAGTGCCATTTTACCACAACAAAAGAGAACAACAAACGTAATCCGAAGCCGAGCCGGGCGGCGCGTGCACCCGTACGTGTGGAATTTGGGAGAGTGTACCCTTAGTCCATACTCGAACTCCCTTCACACACTTCAATGTTAATAATGCCTCCAAAAGTTTTGTAAACTTTCTATGTGGGATAGGTGACCTTTCACCTTCCCACGCTCAAACTCACAATTAAAGTTAAAAACTCATGAACTTAATTAATTAATTTCTCACTCACCAATACTCGATTTGTTACATTAAATATACCACGTTCATCTACTCCGCAAGTAGATCGACTATGTCTTGTTTAATTATTCAATAATTAACTTTTAGCCCATCTAATTAATTTAATCAGATAAGGGTATCAAAACCCATTTAATTTCCAATTAATTCCAACACTCTTCATATACAAAGTTCGGACGCAGAGTTTACATAATATAAATGAATCGATTTTATATCTTTCTATGAATTTGAACTTTTGATGAATTGAAATTTTTTCATGGTATCAGAACTAACCTCGGAAGAAAGAGATGTAGAAATAGAAACAACTTCCGAAATGAAGGGGACTAAACAAGAACAAGAGGGATCCACCGAAGAAGATCCTTCTCTTTACTTTTTTTCAGAAGAAAGGGCGGATCCGAACAAAATCGATGAAACGGAAGAAATTCAAGTGAATGAAAAGGAAAAAGAATTCCACTTTCGATTTACAGAGACAGTCTATCAAAATAGACCCGGGCTCAGACTCTTAGTTTGAGTTTTATTGAAGACATTGAAAATGTTGATTGTCCACGTCACATGGAGACTGCCACATATGCAATGGAGTCTAGCAAGATGGAAACACAAACTACAAATCAAGGGATATATCATATCCCACTAAAGATTCCTTTATTCTCCTCTATCCTATTTGACAGCAATTCACTCTGCATCTCGTACAAGTTTATTAGGAGGAAAATATTTGGATTGTAGTATTGACAAGTTGTAAGGTGACAAGTGTCATGAAAATATAGGTTGCTCTACGCTATAAATAGCATTATGTGTATAGTAACAGAATATGTAGAATACATATTTTGGAAAAGAATAATTGAGAGGAAAATCACCGTAATCTGGTGATTGAGTATTCTGAAATATATAATAGTGAGATTTACAAAGTCTACAACAAACTTCCACAATTATAGGAAGACCAAATCATAAAAATATATTCTAAGAATACAATAAAATCTCTAACAAATAATACTATTTAACATTATCTCTATTACCCCCCGTCAAGCGCTGCGTGGGGTGAAGACACACGCAAAGCTTGGAACGTAAAAACTCAAAGGCTGGACGCGGAAGACTCTTAGTGAAGATATCTGCTAGCTGTAGATGAGATGGGACAAACCCGGTAGAAATTCTGCCCAAAGACACTAGCTCACGAACAAAGTGATAATCCAAATCTATATGCTTGGCTCTCTTGTGTGCAACAGGATTTTGACTCAGAAAGATGGCGCTTTTGTTATCACATAACAGAGTAGGCCGAGTAGAAGGAAGAGCTCGAAGTTCCTTCAGAAGATTGATAACCCAAACAAGTTCGGCCGCAGCATTGGCCATAGCACGGTACTCAGATTCACAACTAGAGCGAGAAACAGTCGGTTGTTTCTTGGCACTCCAGGATACAAGATTACCTCCAAGAAAAATAGAGTACCCATATGTCGAACGACGAGTCTCAATGCAGCGAGCCCAGTCTGCATCAGAATAGGCCAGAATGGAAATATCCGAGCGCTTAGTGAAGGATAAACCGAAATGAATTGTACCTTTCACGTAGCGAAGGATACGCTTAACTGCCAGAAAATGGTCCTCCGTTGGAGACTGGAGGAACTGACTCACAGAGCTTACAGCATACGAGAGATCAGGTCTAGTGATAGTTAAATACTGCAAAGCACCAACAAGCGATCGATATAGGGTGGGATCCTTGAACGTAGGACCTATGCTGACAAGTGATTCACCTGTTGCTAAGGGAGTTGAGACAGGTTTAGCCTCGACCAAGTCTGCACGCTCAAGGATGTCAAGTGCATACTTGGTCTGGCCAACAAACAAACCAGCGTCAGTGGAGGAGACCTCAAGGCCAAGGAAATAACTCAAAGAGCCAAGATCCTTGATAGCAAATTCGTCACCAGTACGAGCAATAAAGCGACGAAGGGCAGCAGAATCATTGCCTGTAACAATGATATCATCAACATACAAAAGGAGATAAATAATAGAATTACCCTGATGCAGATGAAAGAGAGACGAGTCAGAACGACTCTGAGAGAAGCCCAAGCTGAACAGAAATGTGCTAAAACGCTGGTACCAGGCAAGAGGGGCCTGGCGAAGGCCATATAGAGCCTTCTTAAGGCGACAAACATGATCAGGATGTTGAGGATCAACAAAGCCAGGAGGCTGAGACATGAAGACAGGGTTGTCAAGAACTCCATTAAGGAAAGCATTCTTGACATCAAGCTGATGAAGAGGCCACCCATGCTGAACCGATAATGCCAAGACTATCCGAACTGTAGCTGCCTTCACAACAGGACTAAATGTATGATGAAAATCCAAACCAGGAATCTGAGTGAAGCCCTGCGCCACTAAACGAGCCTTGTGACGTTCAATCGAACCATCTGCCAGAAATTTCGTACGAAAAACCCACTTTGAACCAACTATGTTCGTTCCAGATGGACGAGGCACCAGATCCCAAGTGGGATTCGAACGAAGTGCATCAATCTCCTCTTGCATAGCAGCAAGCCAGTGGGAATACTTAGCAGCAGACTTGAAACCACGAGGCTCAGAGGTGGTAACAAGTGCAGAGAGTAGAGCCGAAGAAGCGAAGTCGACTGGATAACGAGGTTTAAATGTCCCAACACGAGCTCGGGTGATCATGGGATGAGTGGATACAAGTGGCAAGTCCTGAGCTGGAGGCGGAACAGGAGGCCCAACGTCGGGAACATGCGCTATAATAGGATCAGGCACATGTGGCGGCATAACCAGTTCATCATGAACCAGCGAGGGAGGACGAGTATCATGATCAACAGAAAACCGATGCGGTTGTCTGATAGGTGCCGAAACAGGAGCCAAAGGGGAATCAGAGGAGATGTCGAGAAAAGTCGAGATATCCAAATCAGTGACCTGTGTGAGAGATGGAGCTCGAGAAAATGGAAAATAGAGCTCATCAAACTGAGCATGGCGAGTGATAAAAACTCGAGAAGACTCTGGATCAAAGCAACGAAACCCCTTCTGAGTACTACTATACCCAAGAAAGATGCACGGCCGACTGCGAGGTTCTAATTTGTGAGCAACATAATCCCGAAGATAAGGATAAACACGACATCCAAATGGTTTAAAGGTATCATAACTAGGCGAGTATCCAAATAATACCTGAAAGGGAGAAATATTATCAAGTATCGCAGATGGAAGCCTGTTAATAACATATACTGCAGTAGCAAAGGCATCAAACCAAAGAGAAGCTGGAGCATGTGCATGAAAAAGCATGGACAACCCAGTTTCAGAGATGTGACGATGTTTACGTTCAGCCCTGCCATTTTGTTGAGGTGTATATGGACATGAAATTCGATGATGTATACCATGCTCGTGCATAAAGTGACGAACCCTCCCATTGACAAACTCAGTACCACCATCAGACTGAAATATCTTCACAGTTCGAGAAAATTGATTGCAGACAAAGGCATGAAATCGAACAAATACATCATAAAATTCTGACTTAGCACGTAATGGATATATCCAGGAAAAACGTGAAAAATCATCGACAAAGGCAACATAATACTTAAAGCCATCAGATGTAGAAACAGGTGCTGGACCCCACAAATCACAATGAATTAAATCAAGAACAGCAGTAGCTCGTTTTTCATTCAACATAAATGGTAAACGTTTGCTCTTGGCCAATTGGCAAGAAGAGCATAAACGAGGGTTTGGTAAAACTGAAGTAACAGATAAACAACCCTGTTTATTTAACAATGAGATAACTGAAAACGGGACATGCCCCAAACGCAAATGCCACAAGTCAAAGCTAGCTTTCAATCTCCTGACCCGAATTGCTGTAACCAAAGCTGGAACACCCCGATCAAGTAGGTAAAGCCCCTGATTACACCTTCCCTGAGCCAGTATTTTCTTTGTGAGTCGGTTCTGGATCGCAAAGAATTTATCAGAAAAAATAACATCGACAGGATAATCCGCAGTTAATTTACTGATAGATAGGAGGTTCTTTGTGATATGAGGTACAACAAGTACATCTAACAACTTAACATCGTCTGAAAGTTTAGTAGTGCCAATATGAGAAATATTCAACGCATTACCATTACCAACTATAACAGAACCGTTACCAGAATAAGACTCATGAGAGTCAAGGGCGGACAGTTGGTTCGTCATGTGAGCGGAGGCTCCGGAATCGAGATACCAATCAGGGGTAGAGTTTGAGACGTTGCAAGTCGAGGTGAAAGCTTCAGCAAGATTTGCAGCAGAGTTCGAACCAATAGCATTCAGATACCTGGGGCATTTATCTGCGTAGTGCTCCCCACGACAGAGTTGGCATTTAGGCACGAAAGGACGACGGAAACCACCTCCAGAGGGCTGCCCATCACGCCTGCCAGAGCCACCCGCATTACCAGAAAAACCTGACGGCCTGGACTGCTGCTGGGACTGAGATTGGCCACGGTTCTGGGATCGGGACACCTGCCTGGACCCAGCCGAAGAAGGCTGCCCATCTCGAGTAGCAGAAAACGCCGCAGGTGCATGAGAAGGCCCTTCCATCGACTTCATCATCATGTCGAATTGCACAGCCTGGTGCAAAAGGTCACGAAACGCGGGGATCAGAGACATAGCCATACGGGTATCGGCAAAACCCGCAAACTGAAGTCCTAACCCACGTAAAAACAAGTGAGCTTTATCAGATGAATCAATCGGACGATCAATTACTTGCAGCTGGTCACAGAGATGTTTAAACTTGCGCCCATACTCCTCCACAGACAGATCACCGCGACGGAGAGATAACAATTCTTCACGTAATTGATGCGATCGTGAAGATGAGGCATAAACAGATTCGAGCGCCACCCATGCCTGATCGTGAAGATGAGGCATAAACAGATTCGAGCGCCAACTATAACAGAACCGTTACCAGAATAAGACTCATGAGAGTCAAGGGCGGACAGTTGGTTCGTCATGTGAGCGGAGGCTCCGGAATCGAGATACCAATCAGGGGTAGAGTTTGAGACGTTGCAAGTCGAGGTGAAAGCTTCAGCAAGATTTGCAGCAGAGTTCGAACCAATAGCATTCAGATACCTGGGGCATTTATCTGCGTAGTGCTCCCCACGACAGAGTTGGCATTTAGGCACGAAAGGACGACGGAAACCACCTCCAGAGGGCTGCCCATCACGCCTGCCAGAGCCACCCGCATTACCAGAAAAACCTGACGGCCTGGACTGCTGCTGGGACTGAGATTGGCCACGGTTCTGGGATCGGGACACCTGCCTGGACCCAGCCGAAGAAGGCTGCCCATCTCGAGTAGCAGAAAACGCCGCAGGTGCATGAGAAGGCCCTTCCATCGACTTCATCATCATGTCGAATTGCACAGCCTGGTGCAAAAGGTCACGAAACGCGGGGATCGGAGACATAGCCATACGGGTATCGGCAAAACCCGCAAACTGAAGTCCTAACCCACGTAAAAACAAGTGAGCTTTATCAGATGAATCAATCGGACGATCAATTACTTGCAGCTGGTCACAGAGATGTTTAAACTTGCGCCCATACTCCTCCACAGACAGATCACCGCGACGGAGAGATAACAATTCTTCACGTAATTGATGCGATCGTGAAGATGAGGCATAAACAGATTCGAGCGCCACCCATGCCTGATTTGCAGAGGTGCAATCAATCACTTCAGACGTGGCATCAGGGGATAGAGAGGTGTACAAAACGCTGAGCAACCGTTTGTCCTTGAGTCGCCATGTCGTATACTCCGGATTCGGTGTCGGATCAACTGCAGGTGCAACCGCCGGTACAGTGGCCGCGGGAGAGGGAGAAGTGCCGTCAAGATGCCCGAGTATATCGAAGCATTCGGCCATGTGAATAGTTTGACGACGCCACATAAGATAAGTGGACGCCTCAAGCTTGATTTGCATCATATTAATCATCGTCGTCACCGGAAGAGGATCGGTGGCGGAGGATGTCATCTTGTCGATCGAGAGAGATGAAGGAGGGGACCAGTCCTTGATATAACACTCGACGAGAAGGAAAACTGGACGGAGGCTACCAGTCCGTGCAGTGGGAGGAAGAGAGAATCGGATGTAGAAGCGAAAGAAAAGAATTAGGGTTTAGGATCGGTAATATTAGTCTGATACCATAACAGAATATGTAGAATACATATTTTGGAAAAAAATAATTGAGAGGAAAATCACCGTAATCTGGTGATTGAGTATTCTGAAATATATAATAGTGAGATTTACAAAGTCTACAACAAACTTCTACAATTATAGGAAGACCAAATCATAAAAATATATTCTAAGAATACAATAAAATCTCTAACAAATAATACTATTTAACATTATCTCTATTATATAGGCTTTATCAATCAATTAATGAGCAATTCACTTTCCATCACTTTCCTCCATTATCCATCGTATATTACTATGCAGCCAAAACATTTCAAAAGTTTTTAAGTTTCTTTCACTAATCATTAAAATTAGAGCTATCGACCACAAAAGTAAAGAAAAAAAATGAAGATCGTGGAAGACTGGCTAGTGACTCTCACTATTAACTTTGACTTTAGAGCACATTTGGAGTTTAATTCAACCTTTTAACATAAACTGAGTGGAAATGGAATATTTTTTGTTTTGAAAATACTTATTTTCCCTACTCATTTTCAACTAAAAAAATTAGTTGATCCCCGCCTTCCCACACCCCCACCCAAAGATGTTTATAATTTTGTATTGATTAATATGTGGAAGAAATAAAATTAATTTGTTTCTGTTCAACTCAAAAGTCACCGTGCATTTTGTCTCACTTTTATTACATTGTTCTATTTATATATCATTAATTCTTGAATAATAAATTAAATAGGTTACACAAATTGACATGTGTATGACAATGTAACGATATCTCCATTTATTTTAAACGAAAGAACAATTAATGGAGGTTAAAACATTCTGAAAGTGTTTCATTATTTACCTCAAAATAAACACATCCATATTAATGAACATGGAAAAAAAGATTGATTATCAAAGTGAAATATAGGTAATCTTGAAACATGTATATATATGATCAGTCCAAGACAACACATGCAAGGACATGAATATATTGTGACGCTACTTTTTGTGTTTATTTTATAACTCATAATACTTCCTCCATTCCATATATTAAGAAAGAATATGATGAGTAGAGTTTTGACGGGTTACAATTTTATAAAATCAACTTTTATGTATAGAGTAAAAAAAATGAGTTGACTTGTGTCAGTTGTGTGTATGTGTGGGGCCAATGATATTTTGTGTAAAATTAATGTAAGGGTATAGACGTGTAGTTTATACCAAGTTTTCTATTTTAAGGTTGTGAAAAATATTGTAAAACGCCCCGAAAAAAATGTATGAAACGGAGGGAATATTAAGACTTTCTTCCCTCCCCCAAATCAAGATCCCTCGTTCCAATTTAATTAATACTGTTTCATTTCATTGCACTTGCTATTAAAAAGAACAAAATTTCAAAGTCTAGACCCCTGTGGCTCCTTTTACTAAAATTTCTAGGATACGATTAAATTTCTGTGATATTTCCTTGACTGATTCAATTAATACAACTTCTCAGTGCTATTGCTACAAAATTCTTCACATGCTCTATCTATAAATACCTTTCAATCTCTTCCCAGTCACAAACCCAATTATAAACTAGAAAATGACCATTTCAATCTCAATTTGCACACTACTTGTCCTACTTTTGGCCACCGAAAAATGGGTTTCCGCCCAGAACTGCGGCTGCGCATCGGATGAGTGTTGCAGCCGCTTCGGCTTCTGTGGCAAAGGAGACGCATATTGTGGAGCTGACTGCCGCTCTGGCCGTTGCTATAACAACGGAGTCAGAGTTGCTGACATTGTGACAGATGCTTTCTTTAGCGGGATAGCAAATAAGGCCCCGTCCGGCTGTCCTGCCGGAAAGGGATTCTACACCCGCTCCATTTTTCTCCGGGCATTGGATAAATACCCGGGGTTTGCAACTTTGGGCTCTGTCAGTGATTCTAAGCGAGAGATTGCAGCATTCTTTGCGCATGTCACACATGAGACTGAACGTAAGTACTCTTAATCTCAATAAATCTCATTATTAATATTATTAGGGAAAATTCAACTTTAAAACTTATAATGTGAAAGTAGATAAAGTGACATCGTTGATAAAGTAAATAATGAGTTTAATAGTATTTAAAGTGATAAAGTTATTTTCTTTATAGAAAAATGGATAATCTAGTAAAAATTGAACCAAAAAGGCAAACATACAATTTTCTTCCGAAAAGGACAAAAAAAGTAAAAATAAAATAAAAATTGAAATCTGTTGCCCAAAATTAAAGTGGAAGAGTTAATAGAACCAAAATTTTTTGTGTAATTTATAGGACAAAAACATATAAATTCCCTTATTATGAATATATTATAAATGGTGTAAATAAGTAATTACAATTTGTTGGATGTAGATATGTGCTATGTAGAAGAAAAAGATGGGCGATCGAGAAACTATTGTGACAGATCTCAGCAATACAAAGAGTGGGCATGCGCAGCTAATAAGGGCTACTACGGGAGAGGAGCCTTACAACTATCGTGGAACTATAACTACGGCCCTGCAGGACGTAGCGTAGGGTTCGACGGATTGAAGACCCCTGATATCGTTGCCAAAGATCCACTTATATCTTTCAAGGCGTCTCTTTGGTTCTGGATGGAAAATTGTCACAAAGCTATTACTTCAGGGAAAGACTTCGGGGCCACGATTAAGGCTATTAATGGCGACCGTGAATGCAAAGGAAAGAATGCAAATATTGTCGCAAAACGTATTAGTTACTATAGAGACTATTGCGCTCAACTCAGAGTTGATCCTGGAAATAAACTTCAATGCTAGTTACATTATATACAAGGGAGAATGTGAAGAAATACTACATGTGTACTCTTCACGAGTAACAAAGAACTAGAATATATTTGAGTTTATGATTACTCAATATATATAATACGAAAATGCTATGAAATATTTTGCCTAACTTTATATATATTATTATCTTGTAAGCTAGTCTACCCAAATATATTGGGAATAATGTTTTCTTAGGCCCATAACTCCGGGCTTGTGTTTAAATGTTGGACAATCGAGCCCGAATAAGTATAAATAGGGTTGAAATGTTGCTTGCTTTGCACGATTAAAAAAATTGGTTTTTAGCACATTTCAAAAAGATATAATAGGAAACCTTTTGGAACATCTTGTCTATTACCACATTGAATTCCTGTGTGGTATGTAATTGTTTAGGGATAAATCAAGAAATATTAACACATTGAATAGTGTTGGAATTGGTTAGCTATTAATACAATTGCAAGTGTTGGGATTGATTATATGTTAACAAATATTAGTTATCCTTGAAATTATATGACTTTAGAAATTAAAATTAAACTAACCAACTTATAAGATATACTCCCTCTTCCCATCTTAACTTTCATACCTACTTTTTCGGTCCTTTAGAAACTCTACTCATACAATATCTATAAGGGGAAATTATTGTTAAGATCATTTCACTAAGAGATTTATCTAATAGGGCATATGTTTTTTTTTAAATCTATTAAGGTGAAAATGACACCTAATAAGACGTTGTTGCCCTTTACCCATTTAAAATTTTGAAATTAATAAAAATTAATTGGATTTACATGAAATCCTTTGAATTAATGCATTCCTCGTTTTACGCGCTTCATCACCTTCCAATTTGTTCCTAAATTGAAGCAAGCTCGAATTAATTAGCTGGAAGACAATCTTTACCAAATATTCTGCATATATCGGTCGACCCATTGTTTCCGGCGAAAATCATTCAAGAAAATCACACTACGGTGAGAAAAGGTATTCCGATCACTTGCATGCGTGACTTTTTCTTCTTATCTTCAGCGTAATTCGAAAACATGTAAGTCATATACATAAACGGTGTAAATTCTGTGTAGATTGAAGCAAAACAAAATTTAAATAATTTGAAATTAATAAATATTAATAATTTGAAATTAATAATTTTGAATCAATGCAGTTCCTAGTTATAGGCACCTTCCAATTATTAAAAAATTCATAAAATTAAGCAATTCGAATTAATTGTTAATTATTCAAACAAATAAAATTAAAAAATCTGCATTTTATGATCCTTCCAATTATTCAAATATTCCTAAAATTAAGCAATTCGAATTAATTGTTAATTATCCAAACAAAAAAAGTTAAAAAATCTGCATGTTATGATTCAGAAATAAGCGTATCATAGAGTATACAATTCACCATATGTTGAATATGCATATATATATGAAATAGATTATGAATTTTAATATGAAAAGTGAAATGAATTTTGGTATGTAGAAATGGGTTATGAAGACATATGTTCATTTCAATATGAAGTTTAAAACGGCATACAGGACTGAATTTTTTGGTATGCATAAAATAACATGAACCAATGTGCACAGAGTGACATGCATATCAATATGCAAAATAGATGTGCACATTTGTAAATGGCATATTCAAACAACGGTTTGTTGTGATGTAGGGGTTTGTTGTGATGTAGGGATTTCATACTTAATTCAGTTAATATCACTGAAAAGAATTGTTCAGAATAATAAGACGAAGACATAAACTGATAATGCCTACATCGGTATCCATGTTTCATATGGAAAGTTCATTTTGATATGAAGTTGTAAGAGTAGTATATGCACCTTTCAGATGCACTGCGAATAGCAATTGAATAATAAGTCTATCGAAATTCAAACTGGAAAAACTGATTGTAAACCAAACAACATGTGAATAAACAACTTTTTTATCCATAAACTTAAGTATAATCGCATAAAACAACACCAAAATTACATGTTACATTCTTTCCCCATGGTGCTTTTTGTAAACCCCTCTGCTGTTGCACCCTCACGGCCTCTCACCAGCTGAATGTGGCCATGGATAGCTGGGAGATTCTAAACCATGCTCAGCCTCATCAGCAGCATATGTTATTGTTGCACAGCTCATTAACCCTGAAGCTCCTGCACCAAGAAGTGCAATTGTTTTCACGAACTTCGAGCCAGAAAATCTAGATTCACCCTGACCATGATTTGGAAGAAGTGTGGATAACAAAGGAGAAGCCTGAAAAATATGCTGAAAATCAGTAAACAAGATATGAAACCTCCATCAATTACATTTGAACAGCATCACACTTGATATAATAGAAAGAAGGACCCCCTGAAGCACAGATTTGAAGGCCCTTGCCGCAGTTGCACTTATACACATGATAAATCCATACAAATGGAAGCTCGGCTCACCCTACAACAAATCCAAAACTAGTGTGATTTTAGAAAACCAAATATAATAATCCGTGTTTTCGTCACAACCTATCATTGCCCAAATTATGCTCTGTAATAGATCCTATTTCCCTATGAACATGCCATTTAATTTACATTCCCATATATTCGATTCAAAGGATGAACAGTAACAAAATTCCAGATCTGATCTTCCACGAATCACAGAAAAAACACAAAATTAAAGAAACTTCATCAAAACAACAAATAACACTAGAATCTACATTCTACAGTAGAAAACTCAGCAAAAAAAGTGGAAGAAACAGAGGAAATATGTTTGAGAAAGAAACCTGTTTTGCCATCTTGATTACAGGGATCACTAGTACGGACATCGCGAACAGCAAGATTGATGCCTTTCTTAACGCGGATTCTCAGAAGCCCCAACAGATTATCCATCACAACCAATTTTCCGATTTAATTTGTTTAGAGATAGAGAAAGAGAGAATCAATAAGATCATAACCGAAGACATATCTAAAAAAATTGGAGAAGATTCACCTCGATTTCATCGTCTTCGTCTTTGCCTCCGTAAAACAGATCGGCCACAACTTCGGTTCTGCAATTCAAGCTCGAACTGCGCTTAAACCGCCAAAACGACCTCTGTTTTTCTTCCGATTCCGCGTTTATGTGCTTCGTTTCATTAAACTTACCGGTTTTTTTGGGCGGCGGCGGTTGCGGCGGAAGGTGAGCCGACGGAAGAGCTGCGGGTGGCTGTTCCACTTTCCTCGCCGGAGCTAGCCTTTTTTTAATTTCAATTGGGAGGATCTTGCCGTCGAAGAAGAGTTCATCGACAGAGGAGGATTCGTGATCGAAGCTTTCACGAAAAACGCAGAAATCAAAATCAATGGTGGAAGAGGAACTTGTGCGAATGTATTGTTCAACCGGTACGCCGCCGTCGGATTGAGAATTATCATGGGAAAAGGAGATATAGGGTTTTGTTTTTTTTTTTGGAATGAATGTGCCCTATAATTTTGGAATTAATTGATAACAATTAATTATGAATTTAAATTTCGAATTACATTTCAAATATATAAATTAAAGGAGTATATGAATATTAAGGGCAAATACGGTTTTTTGACACAAAAATGACCTTATTAGGAAATTTTAAAAGTTGTATGTTTTAGTCGTTTAATAGTCTATAAAAGTGACTTTATTAGGTAATATTCTCTATCGGGGATCTAAAATATTATATTTAATGTTATTATTTTTATGGTACATACATACACACGAGTCAACTCACTTATTTATTTTTTTATAAAATTATATCTCAAAATTTTATTTATTATAATATTTTTTTAAAATGAGGTAAACAGTAAGTATGAAAGTTAATTTGGGACGGAGGGAGTATCTAATAAGAAATATATTCTTACTTCAACCATTGTGGAATTTAATTACTCAAATACTGAGAAATTCAATATACAAGGAAGCAATAAATTCAATCAACAATTTCAAAAGGAAGCTAAACGTGCTACGAAAATATAACAAAAAATGTCAAGGAAGCTAGACTTCCGAACACGATTTTGTAGATATCACCTGTATACAAGAAGAATATATAAGATTTCAATTATGAATAACTATCTTAGGAAAAATATATATATTAAAACGCATTAAAAAGCATGGTCAAGCAACAATCTACCACGTGCATCTTCTAGTGTTTGAATAAAATCATAAGGCCGAATCAGTTGCTCACATGGTTGAAGTACTATTTTGACATGCACTAGACACTTGTTCATTTGGATCACTTTGAAGAAAACATTTTGCTACTATTTTAGTTGAATGAAAAACACTTTTCAAAATAACAGAATCTCCAACCTGAAAACAATATTTCAAGAAACTACATCGTCAAATAAGTATCAACGCCTCAACGATGAGAGGAATACACATACATGCTTCCATTAAAAAAAGAAAATAATCTGATCTAGGCCTAACTGCTGCAATTATGATAGACGACAAGATATTGAAGTCCACAAGAGAAGAGGACAAGGGAAATGAGTTTGTGGTGTGGTGGTTATTTATTTGGTAGTTGACAGTTGGTTATTGTTTCGGTTATGTGGGCTATAGTTAGTTGAGAGAGTTAGTAACCCTTGATTATGTAAAGGCCAACTTGTTTGTTAAACAATCATTGAGAAATTAGTAATTGCAGCTTTAAGCTTGTGGCAAGAGTATTCCGCTTGGGCCCTTAATTGAGAGTTAGTTTATCTTCTTCGACATTCTTAAGTTATTGTATACTTTTGTGATAGCGAGATCTATCAATTGGTCCGACCAAATGGACGCTCCGACGCGTCCCAAATATTACTTGGCCTAATCTATCACAGGAACTTAATTATCCACCGATTTGGGGGCAGTTCCGCAGTCAACTTTTTGAAGAAAGCGTCGCACAACTTTCCGTCCTTCCTTCCACACGACCAAAACCCCTGCAATAACAGGCGGGCTCACTAACTTCCGCCATGCATTGTCGCGGCAGTACGTAGCACCGTCACCGTTCAGCCAAGAGAGCGAGAGAAAATCGCACAAAGGGTAAGTCGGCAGTGTGGATAACGTTCTGTTATATTATGGGATTTCGATCGGGAATAGGGACAACACAATTGGAAGCAGTTTACTACCAATCTCCACCAAGGTTAACTGAGGGTATGCCGAGCGAAGCACGAACAAAAACGCTAGCCAACACGCTAACAAAACGGAAGAAGAGGCTGAAGGATTTACGGTTACAATGGGATCGAGGCCGGCCACGCAAGTTAATAGGGATGAGAAGCGGGAAAACCCCCCAAATCAAATGCGTTGTTTTGAGATCGGAGAGAATGGCAGATGTGACTTCTCGCATGGACATTAATGATGTGAAAGATAACAATGATTCTGTAAAGTCCAACAAGAGGGATAGAAAGAGGAGAGGAACATACTACCCCCTTTGCTTCTCCGAGGGGGCAGGCAGGTGAGTGGGGAGTTTGTAACCAACAAGAGCATCTCTTTCGGTGTGATGTGGGTTGTGGAGCCAGAGGACCAGTTGGCTAGGGAGCCGCCCTTGCTTCCGGGGGAAGTATTAGGTCATCGTCAAATGCAAGTAAGGGACAGTTGGGTCGAGCAGGTTCTCGTCAATTGGCGGGGGAAAGAAGGTCCACTCGTGTGGGGTGTATCAAGTTGCGATAGCGATTTCCAGATTATAGCCTTGAGGTCCAAGGCTGTTTCACCGGGGGAGGAAATTGATAGACGACAAGATATTAAAGTCTACAATAGAAGAGGAAAAGGGAAATAAGTTTGTGATGTGGTGGTTATTGTTTGGTAGTTAACAGTTGGTTATTTTTTCAAATATGTGGGCTATAGTTAGTTGAGGGAGTTAGTAAGCGTTGAGTATATGAAGGCTGAGTTGTTTGTTAAACATTCATTGGGAAATTAATAATTGCAGCTTTAAGCTTGTGGCAAGAGTATTCCTCTTGGGCCCTTAATTGGGAGTTCGTTTATCTTCTTTGACATTTTTGAGTTCTTGTATTCTTTCGTTCTCAAGAAATCTTGTCGATTAGACGTCTCCAAACAAATAGAAATCAGTTGATATAAGAAATAACTCAGCTAAGATAGTAATTCAAAAAGTAATCAACGAGACAAGCAATACACAAAGGATTTAAATGGTTCGATCAATGTGATCTACATCCACTAGACCAAACGACTACTTCTTTTCAGTAAAACGGACATCACCAGCTTTCTGCATATAATCCTGAATAATGTTTTATGATCATTAATGAACATGTATAGCGAAACAGGCACAAATACCTTGTTATAGAATACAATCTTCTCTCACCTTCAAATCTTGCCAAGAAGTAAAAGAAGGAAGTCCACGGACAATCACTCTAGCACAAAATCAAAGTCAGAGACAAAGAAATTTAAAAAATTAATCAAATGAAATAAACTACTAATTTGTAGCCAAAGTCAGAAACATAATCAATATTTGGTTCCTCAATAATCACCACGATCACTGGAAGATGACAGTCCTCTGCCACCATGAGCTAATGCGCCAATCGCTTGGGATGTTCAAACGTAAAATAACGAAGATACGTTTCGAGACATCAATTTATCACTTCGGTTTGTCCGTCGGTTTCTGAATGATATACCGAACTCACTCGGAGGTGAGTACACATTACCTTAAACAATTCCTTCCCGAAGTTTCTTATAAAAACAGCATCCCTATCGGAAACGATTGAGCGTGGAATGTCGTGCAGTCGCACTACGTCCTTAACCATAGCAACGACAACTTTTCTCGCTGAATAAGGTTTATGCAGGCCGATAAAATGTGTGGCTTTGGATAATCGGTCCACGACCACAAGGATGACATCCCACGAATTTGAGTGCGGTAAACCCATAACGAAATCAATGTTGATATCCTCCCAGATTCTGTCTGAAATGGGCAGCAGTTGAAATAACCCTGCTGGCGAGCGAGTCTCCGTTTTGTTCTGTTGGTAGGGGATGAAGGCTGCTACAAATTCCGTTACAGATTTCATTAACCTAGGCCAAAACATATTCGCTACTATCCGATAGTATGTACGATACGCGCCCAAATGTCCTCCCATTGATGTGGTATGGAATTCATGAAACATTCGATCCGTCTAAAACTTAGTCTTTGGGACAGTCGGGCACCACTTATAATAAAGGAGGCCGTTAGAGAGGGAGTATGGAATAGGGACGGGATTGGTCGTTTCGAGTTGCTGGATGACGGTTGCATACGTTGGATTCTGTTTTATGTCTGAGTGCAGACGCCCCCGATCCAGCCATTCCGGAAGGGAGATGGCATTGAGTTCAACCCCTATGTCGCGGCGTTAAAGGGCATATGCGTCCGCGTTCGTCGACCCCATTTTGTACTCGATTTGGAATTTAAATTCTAGGGCATCTGCGGCCGCGTTGGTGCTGAAATTACTTGGTGAAGCAAGTGGCGTAGTCTCCGATGGTCAGTTCGGACGGTGAAGCATCGTCCTAAAAGATATTGTCTTTAATGAGTTACGGCTAGGGCTAATGCCATAAGTTCTTTTTCATACGTTGAGTTGCCCATAGTCGTTGGTGAGAGGGCCTTGCTGTAATAAGCGATGGGACGGTGTTGTTGTATCAATACAGCGCCAATGCTTCGACCCGAGGCGTCACATTCGATGATAAAATCTAAGGCAAAATTAGACATCGCTAAAACCGGTGCCGTCGTAATTGCCCTTTGAAGATCAGTAAAGGCTAACTGAGCAACTGGAGACCATTCGAGTGGCGTCTTTGCGTCTTTTTTCAGTAAATCTGTGAGGGGCCGGGCCATTTTGCCATAGTTCTTTATGAAGCATCGATAGTATCTCGTAAGGCCAAGAAAACCCCGAATGTGTTTGATCGTCGTCGGTCGTGGCCACTGCAGAACTGCCTCCACCTTCGAGGGGTTCATGCGAAAGCCATCTTGTGAGATGACATGGCATAAGTATTCCACCGTTTGTTGCGCCCATGCACATTTCTTTGGATAAAACGTAAATGAATTCGCCGCTTGGAGGGACAGTGCGAGGCGGAGATTCGTTGAATAATCCGGGCTATAGATTAAGATATCGTCGAAGAATACCAATATAAAGCGACGAAGGTGTGGCCGGAAGAGGTCGTTCATAGCTGACTGAAATGTTGATGGGTCATTTTGCAACCTAAATGGCATGATGAGCTACTCATAATGTCCGGAATGCGTTCGAAAACCTGTTTTTAGAGTGTCTTCGGCCGTAGGGCGTATTTGATGATATCTGGCAAGAAGGTCAAGTCGTGTCAACCAGGTGGCACCGTGTAGTTCGTCAAGTAGTTCCTAAATAACGGGTATGGGGTATTTATTAGATATCGTGCGTTTGTTGAGTTCGCGGTAATCAACGCAAAACCTCCAGCTGTTATCCTTCTTTCGAACAAGTAAAATGGGGCTGGATTAAGGACATGTACTAGGTTGGATCAGTCCTGCTTTCAACATTTCGGCCACCAGTTTCTCTATCTTGTCCTTTTGCGTCGAGCTATAGCGGTATGGTCTGATGGACGCAGGTCTAGTACTAAGTTTTAGTGGAATTCTATGGTCGTGTGGGCGTGAAGGTGGTAATGTGGTTCGGGGTTCAAGGATAGATTGAAAGTTGTGTAGGAGGTGCCGAAGTTCGGGGTGGACAGTAACTAGTGGGGTGAAGGTCATCTTGTTGTCATCCATCTGCCATAGGATCCAACACTGGTCAATTTCGTTTGGCTTAAGGATGAGAGTATTGTAATCTGTCGGCATTCGAGCACTGGGATGCAGCGGATTTTGATCGGCATGTTGTTGAAAGCAAATGATATTGTAAACATTACCCAATTCGCGCTGATGTCCCCGAGCGTTGCAAGCCACGAGACCCCAAGAATTATATCTATCCCCGTGACCGAAAACACGTAGGCGGGTATCTTGAACTGGACCGAAGTCAACGTACGGCAAAGGTCCGAGCAACATCTTGATGTTAATACATGATTACCGTCCCCCAATTTGATCGGCAAGGTAACGGTCGGATCGACCTGCAAGCTTAAACACTGTACGATTTGGGGAGACACGAAGCATTGAGTCACCCCGCTATCGATCATCACAGCCGTTTGATAATCGCCAATAAGGCCCAGAACTTTTAGCGTGTGAGGGCCATCGAAACCACAAGCCGTCATAGTTGTGAGTTACAATTATTGTTCGGGGGAAGATGGAATCTCCGGTAGGGTCTCCAACTTGTCTTGGGCATAGTCTGCGAATGATGGTTCGTCAAGATCATCCAAGATCACCATCACGCTGAGAGATCCTTGTGAAAAAACATGGGTTGGGGAGAATGGTTCACGGCAACGAAAACATATCCCACGGGAGCGTAGATCTTGATATTCAGAACTAGACATTTGGCATGTCGGCCTGGAGCGAGAGGAACCGGATGAATAATCCGTTTCTAAAGGCAGTTGGGATAGTTTAGGTGGCGGTTGGCCCGATTGTGGGCTGAGATTCTATGAAGAATACGGTTGGCGAGGCTTTAGGATAGTGCCGGTAGTGGGATGCGGTCGGTCATGGACGATGAGCCCGCTCCATGGTTGGGGATCGCCCTAGACGATTGATAACCACCCCAATATTGGGTGTTGCGCAATGACTCCACTTCGCGTTCAATTTCTCGGGCCAAAAGCATGGTCGCTCGCATATCCTCGGCGTCTGTCGAACGCACTCGTACGCGTATATCTTCGCATAATCCATTCAGAAACAGTCCTAAGGCTGCCAAGTCCGACAGATCAGGAACCGCTGCGAGGCGAGCAACAAACGAATCCACATATGTATCCACTGAACCGGTTTGTGTAGTTGCCGCAGAACTTCATATGGGTTGGCCCATATCAAATCGGGCGACGTGCTATGAATGGCAAAGAACTGGTCGGCCGTAGCCAACCACGCGGACGGATTGTCCCCAGAGAATAAAGGTAAATCGAATTTGAACATCGGGTGAAATCTGTTGGGAGGGAACCCGGCCTGAGGGGGGCGGGTCTGTGCTGGTGGTGCGACAGATGATTCTTCCACTGCGGGGCCCTTATCTTTAACCAGGCGTGAGACGCTTTGTTGGATGGATTCAAGAGATGCTTCAATGGAATCTAAGCGTTTAGCGAAGATGGTGTGCTGTCGTCGGCACCCAAAAATAAATACCTTAAATACCCACTATGTAGTAGAGAAGTAAGGGTCGATCCTACAGGGAGTAGCAAACTTTACTAGTATTTCGTGTCAATAAAAGCAATTAAAGGTGTGGGGGGGGTGTTTGGAATTGTTGTCTCTAACACTACTAAAAAGCAATAAAAATAACACGTAAACAAATAAAAGGAAATTTTAGTTCTCGAATTTGCATCCCCCTTGAATGATTCTCGTACACAATTAAAGTTCACAAATAGCTCAACTCTTCTTTAAATCTTGCCCCTAAACCAGTGGTACGACCAAACTAGTTCAAATTATTTCTTAAGTTTAATTAATTAAAAGGTACGACCTATAATTAACATATTCTAATGAATAACCCTAAAACATGTATTCGAGATTCAACTCATAGAATGCATTAACGAACCAAAATAATAGAGCAAACTATACTATGAATATGAAACACTCGTTTCGTACAACCTAGACTTCGCTACCCCTAGGGTGTTCTGCCCTATTTGCTACTCCAATTACACAATTATAACAATTACGGATTATAACATACAATTTAGCTAGAAATAAATATTTAATCAGTCAAGTTGACCAGACTCACAAAATCAATAAATATCACATACATAACATAAAAATAAATAACGAAGAAATCAGAGAGACTGAGTTGAGAAATTCGTTACTAAATAAATGCGCAATCAAATCATAACAAAGGTTTGCTCCTCCTCGAACTAGAAAACCAAATTAGTCGAACATGGCTACAAAAATCACTCGGTACACTCTCATCGAAACTCTCTTCCAAAATTCCAAGATGGTGGCTGTTTTTCTCTCCAATCTTACGCCTGATTCTTGCTTCTCACGGCTGCCTTTCATAACATACTCCCCAAGGCCCAAACTCTAATTCAATGCCCACTTGCATTAGGTCTCCAACAAATTAATTTCATGGGCCTAGTCAATTGGTTTAGTAATTGGCCCAAGTAATGGGCCGTGATTTTCGTAAGCCTTTCGCTCTACTTGGCTCAACCTCAATAATTTTCAAATGCTTCAATTTTACTTGAATTAAATAAGAAAATGAAATATCAAGGTAATTTAAAGCCACGAATAATGAGTCGGAAAAATACACTAGAATAGCAATTTAATTCACATGAAATATCCAATTAAAAACACAAAATATGCAATAATTTCGACTCATCAAAACCCCCCACACTTAAACATTTGCTTGTCCTCAAGAAAAGAGAACTAAAACACACAAGGGATAATTTAAATGGACAACCAACTCAAGAAAATTAATGACAATTTGCATGTTGTACTTGAGAATTCAAAGCGGAAAAATTGGATTACTCTTTTATGATTCTCAAAACTAGATTTATGAGCCAAATTCATAAGTTGCTTGCCTCAATAAACCACAAATTAAAATTCACATCAAACCACAAAATCTCATCAACTCTCGGTTACTCACACCACATTCATGATCCCCTAAAAAAGAACTTCGACATCAGATCACTCAACTAAATTCTCCTTCGAAGTTCAAATCCCATGGTGTCCTTCTCCAATCATTTTTTTTATGCTGAATTTTTTTTTCCTTGCAGCTTTAATTCCACCTTGTAAATTTTTCAATTTTTTTTTTCAAAAGGTTGGCAGCTTCTCTCTACTTCTCGGGTTTTAGCTAAGTTTATTCATTTCAAAACACTTAAGCCCCCTGGAGTAGGTAGTTGTTTCAGCCTTTAACTTTCAAATGAGGTCCGCAACTCCTCTCTACTTTTCGAGTTTTAGCTAAGTTTATTCGTTTAGAACACTTGAGCCCCCAAAAGTAGGCATGCAAAATTTGGTGTGCTGTCGCCGGCACCCAAAAATAATTACCTTAAATACCCACTATGTAGTAGAGTAAGCAATGGTCGAATCCACTTGGAATGGTGAAATTCAATTAAAATAATTCGTGTTATGAAAGCAGTAAAAATGGGGGGAGTTGGTTGGTTGACTAACAAACTACTAAGAAGCACGAAATAATTAATTGCAATATAAAATTAACAAAGACTCAAATAGTGAGAATGATCTAGCCCTCGGATAGCTTTCCCTCGACTAATTATATCAGTTCAATCAACAAACCCGATTAATTCAATTTAATCTCAAATCTTATCCCTAAGCCAGTGGTAAGATCAAATTAACTCGAATTGTTTCTTACGTTTAATTAATCAGCATGTACGACCCCCAATTAATATATCCCTACGAATAATCCTAAATCATGTATCTAATGTTCAACTCGAGGAACGCATTCAAGAATTAAAACAATAGGATAAACTAGACCATGAATACGAGACACTCATTTCATGTAACCTAGATGTTACTACTCCCTAAGGTGTTATGCCTTAGTTGCTACAATTCCCACAATATTATAATAATTACGTATTATAATTTATAGGATAGCTAAAATTGATATAGGAATAAAATTGGGTGATCAAGCCTATTAAACTCCTAATTCAAACATGCATAGCATCTACTCAAGTAATAACAAAATCTAGATATAAATCAAAATCAACCAGAAGTTGTATAATTACAAAGACATAATTGTCACAAGGTTGCACATCCTCGGACTAGAAAAACAATTTACCAACTAAACATAATTAAAAGAATTATCGACAAAATCATTGCTCATGACTGCTGCTTCCCTCTATCAATTCGGCGGCTGCCCCCCTACTTTTCGGGTTTTAGCTAAGTTTATTCATTTTGGAACACTTAAGCCCCCTGAAGTAGGTAGCTGTTTCAACCTTCTTTTTTTTTTTAAATGAGGTCCGCAACTCCTCTCTACTTTTCGGGTTTTAGCTAAGTTTATTCGTTTAAGAACACTTGAGCCCCCTTGAAGTAGGCAACTGTTTCAGCCCCTCATTATTTTTTTTCTCATTTATCATTTTTTTTCAACTTTACTCCTTTTTTTTTTCAACCACATCAAATTTCTTTTTCAACTTAGGATACCAAATAAGATTATTCACTTCTCAAGAGAATCAATGCAAGTTTACCAAAATCAAACAATCAAGTACACCATTTCAGGGAATGAATAAACCAAATATCAATTCAATTTCAAGGCACAAAATATGAATATCAATTGGGCTACTAATCAAGACTCACAACTCGTGATTTTAGCAAATTAACAAAATTCTAATAATTAAAAACATAGGCAAGTAACCAATTAAACATGCTTCACACACCAAACACATTTTTTCATATAATTCCAATCTCCGCATAAAATACTCTAACAATGAATCATCCCCCCACACTTAAATAGGTGCTAGTCCCTTAGCACTAAAGCAAGAGGTACAAGAAGCAAATACAGTGGAACGGGGGTACCAGAGTCTACACTATTAGTCATAAATTATAATTCCCCTGATTAAGCACTCTCATACTAATCTTATGCCCAGACTCTTGCCCCTTAGTCAATCTTTCCTAATCTACTGTACACTCTACTTGTATATATACTCTTGTAAATCCATTTTTGTAAATTAATCAAACAAACTTTTTATATGTTCTATATGGTATCATAGCATAAATTATAATTCCCCTGATTAAGCACTCTCATACTAATCTTATGCCCAGACTCATGCCCCTTAGTCAATCTTTCCTAATCTACTGTACACTCTACTTGTATATATACTCTTGTAAATCCATTTTTATAAATCAATCAAACACAATTTTTATATCTTCTATATACAGTGGTAGCGGTTGAGGGTGATGTCCGACGACTCAGGACAGATGCCCACGTGGCCGGCGTAGCTCCGATCGAGAGAGAGAGAGTGTAGGGTTTCTCTATTGGGCAGTGTCTCTTTAATAAGAAGAAATTAATTATTCACCCTAGCTATGTGATCTTCTACTAAGGACTCAGCTTGTCATTGTTGGGTTTCTACAAGGGCCTGTGATAAACAATCTCATTATATAAATTAATAATGTTTGCAGTGGTTGACTGACGGAGAGAGAAACACTAGATTCTTTCACATCTCTCAACAGACTAGGATAGTTAGGGGGGGTATCACGTCTTTGCTCATTGACGACATCCTTACTTCGGACTTGGACACCATCAGTTCCCATGTGGTTACTTACTATTCTTAGTTCTTTGCAGATGATCAGTCGTCTCCTTTCGATGCTAGTATTCTGGACAACTTGTGGATACCGTTGTGACTGATGACCATAATGGTCTCCTTGTGAGTGCTCCTTCAGCGGAAGAGGTTCGAAGGGGTGTCTTTGATATGGATGCTTCGAGCGCTCCGGGTCCAGATGGCTTTGGGGGCTACTTTTACCAGGGATGTTAGGATATTGTGGGCCAGGAGGTGGTCGATGCTGTCAGACACTACTTCATTTTCAGACTTTTACCTCCTGGGCTGAACTCCTGTTTCATGACGCTTCTTCCCAAGACAGAAGGGGCCCGTAAAGTTGAGGAGTTTCATCCGATTGTGATGGGTAACTTTATCTTTAAGGTCATGACCAGAGTTTTATCTTCGAGATTGGGCACTTTTGTTAGTAGTTGTCTCTCTGCATATTAGTTTGGTTTCGTCCCGGGCAAGCGGTTTCACACCAGCATCGCTCTTGCATCTGACGCCATTAATACCCTGGACTACCCGAGAGTTCACGGGTATATGGCCTTGAAGATTGATATGATCAAAGCGTTTGACACCATCTCTTGGCGATTTCTGGAGGCTGTCATGGCTAGGATGGGCTTCTGTACTACTTTCATATCTATGGTGAGAGGAGTCGTGGATTCGGCTAGGATTTCAGTTCTCATCAACGGGGAGCCGAAGGGGTACTTTTCTTGCTCTAGGGGTGTTCGTCAGGGATATCCTCTATCACCATTTTTTTTTGTATTGCGGAGGAGGTGCTCGGGAGATGGATTGATTGGGAGATCGATAGAGGCTTTCTTCGTCCCATCCGTTTTGTCCCTCGTTATCTCTTCTATGCGGACGACATCATGATATTTTTAAGGGCCACATAGTCTAATATCAGGAACCTACACGCTGTTTTACAGGGGTATGGTCATCTTTCAGGTCAGATTTATAGTCCTCCGAAGTCTAGGGCTTTCTTTGGGCGTGTTGTTCCCCAAAGACTTCGTCGTCGGATGCACATGGTCACAGGCATCATAGAAGGTTCCCTTCCTTTCACCTACATAGGAGTTCCGATCTTTCGTGGTTGCCCCAGGAAGGCTCATTTACAGCCTGTGGCAGACGATGTTATTGCTAAGTTTAGTCGTTGGAAGGGTAGCTCCCTTTCCTTGGCAGGGAGACGATGCTTGATTAACTCGATTATCACACGTTCTATGGTCCACTCTATGATGGTTTACAAGTGGCCCAGTTAGCTACTTCGCCAGGTGGAATCTGCTATGCGCAACTTTCTTTGGAAAGGTGACATCAATCGTAAGAGTAGTTCTTGTTCGGTCTCGTGGAAGAGGGTTTGTGCTCCCTTTGGAGAAGGAGGGATGGGGGTTCGCTCCATTAGATTGGCGAATGCCTCCTTTCTCTGTAAGTTGAGTTGGGACATTCTGCAGCACAGATCCCCAGATACAGCTCTGCTTCACAGGAGACACTTTTCCTCGGATTGCAGATTGCGTCCCCATGGGAGGATCTCATCTATTGGGCCAGGTATTCGTCCTCACGTTTCGAGGCTTTCTGATGGGTCAAGGTGGCTGATTGGTAGGGGGTGGTCGACAGTCACCTTTTGGCATGATAACTAGTTGGGATACACTATTTCTGATAAGATTGGCCTCCCGGATTGGTTTGCTGCTACCCTGAAGAGCACGGTTGGGGACTTCTTCTATGACGATTGTTGGCACTTTGAGGAGTGCTTCGTCACGGACTTCACATATATCGTCAGAGATATCCTTCAGATTCGGGTTCTTCATGGCCCTTACAAACGTATTTGGGAAGGTACTACCTCAGGGGAGCTAACCTCTTCAGTAGCCTATGACATGCTCAGATCTCCTCTCCCTCGTCTTGGCTGGTCGTCGTGGATTTGGAGTTCCTTCATTCTGATGTGTCGTTCTACGGTTATTTGGAGGGCGATATGGGGCAAGCTCCCTACTTCTGATTGGCTGGTCTCATTTAGGATTCACGGTCCTTCGATGTGTATGCTCTGTCGTAGAGATTCTGAGTCTTTAGACCACTTGTTAGCTCACTGTCCATTCACACTGGAGATTCTTCAACATCTGACTTAGCTTTTTGGAGTTACGATCCACACGGGGATCAGCTTTCTTGATATCTTCCTCCAGGCTAACAGAGTTCGTTTGGGTCCGCAGTCCTTGGAGTTATGTAGAGCGGCATTTGTCACTACAGTTTGGGCTATTTGGGCTCTGAGGAACAGGTTGGTCTTTGATGGGGTCTCTCCTTCAGTCAGACGATGCATGGCGCAAATCATTGCTAGTATTAGGGAAGCCAATAACATCTCTCGGGGTTACTCTGACGGTTCAGTTTGGGATCTCTTGATTGCCAGGTCTCTTGGTGTCTTGGGTAGGCAAAAGCCGACTCGTCAGGGTTCGTCTGTTAGATAGATCCCCCCGGATCCGGATTGGTACAAGATCAACACAGACGACAGTGCAACATCGTATCCAGGTAGTTTGCATGCAGGGGCAGTGTTTAGGAACTTCAGGGGGTTCTTTGTTGCGGCTATTGCCCAAGAGGTTGGTTGGGGTATTCCTTTTGAGGCGGAGTTAGCAGCGGCACTCATTGCTATTCAGCATGCACATTCCCAAGGGTGGCGGTTCTTATGGATCGAGTCGGACTCTAGTCTGACTGTTAGCACTTTGATGAGCTCTACTCCTTCTGTCCCTTGGCGTCTGCAGGGTCTCTGGAGTCAAGTTCATCCTCTTACCACAGACATGCACATTGATTGTTAGAGGAGTTTACCTTTTTCCTTCGCCTCGGTTTTATCCATATGGAGGGTTTTCCCAGGCAAGGTTTTAACGGCACTCCGGCCTCTGGCTCGACTTGTGAGCTTATGGTTTTAGGTTTTCTTTTTTCTTTTATATTCCATACCTTTTTATTGGCCCTCACATAGCCCAACTAACTCAGCCCACGTTCCTAAAAAATTTCACCCGCGTGGACAGTTGTGAAGAAAACAAGCAATACATGGAATGAAATAATAGAAGATAAAGATAATAATAAAGATAAAAGCAAGAAACATAAGTAAAATTTCAGGAGAAGTTTTTCCTTAAGGCGTGCTGTTGGGAATAAAATGAGTTTTCATTAAGATACCAAAACCCCCCTGAGACATGCCAAGTAGATAAGTCAATATGAATGAACATGTTTCAGGACTGTTGGAACATGTAGCCTAAGACAAGTAGAGAAGCTGATATGTTAGGCAGCTCTTAGAAAATTAGATGCACTAGTTGAGGTGGAATATATGCTTAAAAAGACTACTCTAAATCATTTCCCCTCAAGGCTCAAAATCTAGCTTATCCCATGACTGCTGAAGGACAAATATGCTGATCAAGTCAAGACATCTTTAGATCAAGTCTTCTGAAGATCAAACACAGTGAAAACAAACATCAATAGATCTAATCTATTGAAGTATACAAACTCAGAAGAATTGTCCAGCTATATTGTTCAGCAAGAATGACCAAGCAGAGTTTTCCCAACATACATGAACCAGAAGAGTTTCAAGGACAACTATGCTGAAGTGATCAATGCTACTGAAATCAAGACATACATGCCTATTGATCATCAAAGAAACATCTAAAGTCATGCAAAGGGAAAGAGCCAAGTCTCCTGAAGAGAGCATGCCAACACTGCTGATAAACCTAATCTGCTGAAATGGATAAGAAAAACTATCCTAATGATAAGGAATGTTGTCCTTATCTCAAGATCATTGATAAGAGGAGATGTCCATATTTGACCAAGTGAATCTTGAAGTCAGACATTGGGAAGAGTGCTGCAGAATGAAGACAAAGTGGTTATAGCCGTTTATTTCCCAAATTAAGGACATGTCACTATCAAGAATTTGTCTTCTAGTTTGAAGAGTTCAAGGAAGACATTTATGGACATTTGAGGCTGCCTCTCCAACGGGCAAATCCTCAAATTTGTCTATAAATACAGAAGTGTGAAGACCATTTGAAAGTATCCAATCCATTATCTATCCAACTATCCTACAAAGCTCAAGTGCTTTCAAGCTTTCAAAGAGACTATCTTAGTCTTCAAACACTTCATCTAAGCTGAACCCCATTGTATATCTATACAAAGCTTACAGAGATATCCTATCCTTATACACTGATCTCCATTGTAAAGGATATCTCATTAGTTGGAACCTTACTTCAACCCTTATACCTTTCAAGTGAGAAAGTTAGACGGTTGTAGTAGTAGAAGTGGAAGGAGCTGACTGTTGAGAGAAGAACAGTTCAGTTCTGAGTTGAGAAAGGGTACTAGGACTCTAGACATCGTAGGGATCAAGGCACCAAGGAGTGGTGTGGTTGATCAAGTGCACCTTGGCACTATAAAACAAGTTAATTCCAAGAGTGAAGGAATTATCCTATTAAATCAGGGAATGTGGATGTAGGAGTTTGAGTCTCTGAACCACTATAAATCTTTATGTTGATTTACTTTCAAGCATTAACATTCATTCAACACTGCACACAAATTGAACTTTCAAAGACATATTCACAAGACTGTGCAAAACAGATTTGGACAAGTTCCCTGAACTGGATAAACTGTTAAGGAGATTTCAGAATTAAAAAGGAGTTTAAACTAAAGGGCCAACCACTAATTCCGCACATATAACTCCCTTAGATAGTTATTCAACTAAGTACTCAATAGTACTTAGTAGTTTGATTATCTATAAAGAGTTAATCATATCAGCAGAGTTGTCCAAGACAACCTTCCTGATGACTGGTTTGATCAAAGTTTGAAAAGATTTGCATACAAGTGTATTCCCCCCCCCCCATACACTTGTTATATACTCCTTTCAAAGACCATTGCTTCTGAAAATCAATTTTGATTTTCAAAGACACATTTTTTGTGTGGTCACTAAACTGATCTCTATCTGAAATCTATACCTCTGTGTTATCTAACCTATTCTTGAGGATATATGGCAAGGGGTGGCAACAACAACAGGAACCAACATCAGAACCAGAACCAAGATCAGAATCAGGAACAGAACATGAATGTTGTCCCTCATGATGTTGTGCAGATCATAAACAACACTGCCCCTGATCCAGTGAATCACATATCTCATCACAAGCTGCCTATGTTCTCAATTGAGAACTATGATTTCTGGAAAATCAAGATGAGAGCACATCTTGCTTGCTTACACACTAATATGCTAAGAGTTCTCACTAGAGGACCATTTGTCTTCATGCAAGCAAATCCCAGAGTCACTGATGCTCAAAGAGCTGACACCAGGGATGAGATTCCTAAGGATGAAGATGATCTCACCACAGAAGAAAAGAGAGGAGATAATCTCAATTATCTTGCCATGAATACTCTTTACTAGACAATTCCAGATGCAGTAATGGGAAGAGTCTACCACTGCACAACTGCCAAAGAAATATGGGATACTCTTGCAGAAATGTGTGAGGGTACAAAAAAGATAAAGGAGAATAAGCTCCAAGTGGCTGTGCAGAAGTTTGAACAATTTACAATGGAGTCAGATGAGTCCATTGACAAGTTTGCTGGTAGATTCACAGATGTGATGAATGAAATCAACTCATTAGGCAAGGTTTACTCCAACAGAGAGGTTGCACTGAAAAACTTGAGAAGTCTCACTCAAAAGTAGGATGTATATTCAGTTATGATGCAGAATACCAAGGACCTCTCCACCATGCCCATGCAACAAATCTTCTCAGAGCTTAAAGCTTATGAGTTTGACCTCAATAGAAGAAAGCCAGTTGAGGAATCTTCCTTACCAACCAAAGGAGTGGCATTCAAAGCCAAGGCTACTGAACCAGAAATGCAGTCCACTCCAAGATCATCCAAGTCAGTCTCTAAGGCTGAAATGAAGGAAGAAATGACCCTCATGGCTAGGAGGTTTGACAAACTCAACTCAAGGTTTGGTAGATACAAAAATTTCTACCAAGACAACAAATTCAGGAGAAGGTACAACTCTCCTGAAATACAGGCTGAGGACAACAAGCCTGAAGAGAAACGATCAGAGGACAAGTACTCTGATAGGAGAAAGTCCAGCAGAGCTGAACCTTCCTCATCTAGAAGGAGAGATGATCCAAAGAAAGATGATGATGAGGATCTATGCTATAACTGCAAGAAGAAAGGTCACTTTCAGTATGACTGCCCTGAACTCAGCTCTAAGGAGAGAAGAGAGAGGCAAGCAAAGAGAGACATAAAATTCACCAATAGGAAAGCCATGATGGCTGGTGATGAGTCTGATAGTGCTGAAAGTTTCAACTCTTCTGATGGACTGTTCTCAAACAGTGAAGATGATGATGATGTGTGCAACATGGCCATAGAGGATGATGAGGTATCCTCTACTTCTAGCTCACCATCATTTCTATCACAGAATACTAGTGAAGTCAACCTAAAACTTTCTTTTGGAAAATTGATGGAAGATTTCACTAGGCTGCAAGAATTTCATGACAACTGTGTGAGAGAAAATGAAAGGCTTTCAATTGAACTTTCAAAACCTGCTGAGACAGTGGTTGATATCAAGTCTACTGAGTTGTATCAACAAGTCTTGAGAGAGCTTGAGGAAGCAAATCTCAGGATAGTTGACCAACAGAAGCAGATTGATGACCAACTGCTTTCTCAGAAGAGAAAAGATTTTTAACTCAAAATTCTTCAAGCAAAATTTGAAACCTCTCACATGAGTATGACATTCTTAAATCTAGTGAAGAGAGTCTGAAACTAAAGATGTCTGCTTTGAAAAAGTCCACTAGAGCAATAGAGGAAATTCAAAGTTATCAAAGACCTATGGCTCAAAGAAGTGGATTAGGTTTTGATCCATTTGAATCTTCACCTTGTCTTAGTGTTGCTTCTACAAGTAACACTAAGAAAATCTTTATTAAGTCAGTGGCACAGCAAGCTGAAAATGAAATAATTCAGCCACTGAACAAAGGAAAGGGCAAAATGAATGAGATGCCCACTCAAGTGCTTCAGGAGACTAGGCCCAAACCTAAGGAAAAGGCCAAAGTCCCTGAGCATAAGAGGAATATTGGTCAGCAGAGTAGACCCAATGATAGGGCAACTCTCCTGAACAATGTTCAGAGGAGTTATCCAAGGTTTGGTCAGCCTAGGCCAATTCTACTGAGAAAGCCTCAGCTGAACAGACCTAAGGACAACTACCCTCAAGGGCAGAATAAAATGAGACAACCAAAACCCTTCATGCCAAAGGGTAATGGTCACAAATATGCCTTTCCTCAAAGGTCTCCTCAAGTAACATAAAGAACTCATAAGTTCAGGAGATTTGACAACTCTCCTGAAACTTACAAAGTCAACACTTTCACACACACTTTCCCAAGGCACTTAAGGGAAAGACAGTGTATGTTGATGCTAAAGGAAAACAACTTAGCCACCTTGAATCAATCAGGGTAATTAGGTAAGTTTGGGTTCCTAAAGGTACAACTAACCTCTCAGGACCCAAAATTCAAAGGGTACCTAAAGCTTACTAATTGCAGGTATCCAAGGGTACCTAAAGCTTACTAAACTGCTCCTACGTCCTCTCTCCTAATTTAATAGGATAATTCCTTAATCACTTGGAGTTAACTTGCTTTTACAGTGCCAAGGTGCATGCACTCTACTTCTTCTTCTCCTCTTCTTTTAATTTCTTACAACCTTCTCTCGTTGCAATACTCTCAACACTTCTACGAACTCAACAATACTCTCAATCTATCTCTCAAGGTGAAAGTAGGGTTTTGTTCTTGTACCAACTAAGTGTGACATCCTTTACAATTTAAGAACGAATGTAAAGGCTAGGATATCACTTTCTAGGTTTAGAATAATGAAACAGTAAGTTTGCCTAGTGGGGACTAAAGATAACACTCACAAATGAATATGCTTAAAAGCTTTTAATCTCTCGAGTGTTTTGGATACTTTTGAATGCTAAAATATGGCTAGAATGTGTATGGCTTGTGTGTCCCGTAAATCTCGAAATGATTCAAGATATGGCCTATTTATAGAGGAAGCAAACTATCTGTTGGTGAAGATAGTAAGCTTATCCATAAATTTGAACTTTCAAATTGTTTAGGGGCCTGCATGCAAATAGTACATGCATTCACATCCATTCTGTATTTTGCATTCCATTCTCATAATTTGTTATGCGCAGTGACAAGTGCACTAATTCATTGGTTGTTTTGGAATAATTCCGTCATTCATCGTTTTTTACCATAAGTGTGCCAAGTCCAAAGTATATGAATATCCAGATTCATCATACTTGACTTTTGTCATCCAGCATACTTGTCTTCATGAGTCCTTGTCACTTTTTTATAACACTTCAGCTTCTTGTCTTCAATGTTACTTGTCTTCATGTGCTTTGTGCTTCCAGGTCATTTGTCATAGATTCAAGACTAATCTATCTAACTGAAAAATTAAAGCTCCCTAACATATATGAGCTTTTCTAACGTGAAAATCTAGACTTGGCAAATCATCGTACTTGGAGTTTTATTTAGGGTTTTGGTATCTAATCAAAATCAAATTTTCTTTTATTAATATAAACCATATCACAACAAGCCCCACCTCCATGCAAGAGTTCCACAATCACAACAAAGTCCCATAAAGTGGAAAAAACCAGATAAGGCGCAACAAAAACAGCAGCAGAAACTAAACAACTATACTAGGAAAGCATAACAAAACCACCTAAAGAAAAAGTGAACAGGATCAACGAAAAAATACCCAACGGTCACCGTCACTACAAGAAACAGGGGGAATAACGACGAAAATTTTGCGACAAATATAAATTTTCGTCGCTAAATTGTTAGATTTAATATTAGCAACAAAATTTATATATTTCATCGATATATTAGCAAAAATTGATTCATTTTGTTTTTAATAATCAGAACAACAATGAAAATTATATTTCGTTGCTAATATTTTGCGATGAAATAGAAATTTTCGTGGCTAATTTCTTGAAATTAATTTTTGCAACAAAATTTATATATTTCTTCACTATATTAGCAACAAATTGATTCGTTTTGTTGTTAATAATCAGAACAACAATGCAAATTATATTTCGTCACTAATATTTTGCGATGAAATAAAAAATTTCATGGCTAATTTATTGAAATTAATTTTTGCGATGAAATTAAAATACTTCATCGCTATACAAGAAACAAATTGCTTTATTTTGTTGTTAATAATCAGGACAACAATGAAAATTATATTTAGTCGCAATTATTTTGA
The DNA here is from genome assembly GCA_963675135.1 of Galeopsis tetrahit. Taxonomy (NCBI): domain Eukaryota; kingdom Viridiplantae; phylum Streptophyta; class Magnoliopsida; order Lamiales; family Lamiaceae; genus Galeopsis; species Galeopsis tetrahit. The sequence goes on along the minus strand of OY776126.1, from coordinate 63,854,985 downwards.
GATGAAATATATTTTTTCTGGCTAATTTCTTGGAATTAATATTTGCAAAAAAATTAAAATATTTCATCGCTACACTTTCAACAAATTATTTTATTTTTTTGTTAATAATAAGAACAACAATGTAAATTATATTTCGTCGCTAATATTTTAGCGACAAAATTGAAATTTGCATGACTAATTTTGTAGATTTAATATTCGAGAGAAAATTAAAATATTTCATCACTATATGCAATGTATTTTATTTTATTTTATTGTTAATAATCAGAACAATAATGAAAATTATATTTTGTCTCTAATACTATAGTGATGAAATACATTTTTTCATGTTTAATTCTCATGAATTAAAAATGGTTGTCACTTAAACATAATAAAGAAAAAAAGTTTGAGTGCATGCACAATGTGGAATAATAGAGACAGTTCCAACACTGTGATGTTTAAAATAATATGATCAATATAATTTCATTTACTTTTACTCATTAATTTGACATATTAAGTTTTTTATTTGATTTATTTTGGGGTATAATTTCTTGATTTCATTCTTTATAATTTGTTTTATGTTTTTCTGTTTTCTTGATTTCATTAATTATTTATTTTTATTCCCACTAAGAATGAGGGAAGAGTACTGCTTCAACTATGCATATTAAGACTGCCGGTCGGTTGGGTGCGGGTCGGGGTGGGTCGGGTGTGGGTGCGGGTTGGGTTGGTTGGGTGCGGAAGTGGGTTTAGAGAACGATTAGGTTGGGTTCGGTTGCGGCGGGTCGGGTGTGGGTTGGGTACGGGTTGGGGCGTGTGGGTGCGGGTTGGGTTGGTCGATTGCGGAAGTGGGTTTAGAGAACGATTCGTAAAACGGATATCAATCACTAACATTTGCAACGAAATTAAAATATTTGTCGCAAAAAAATTTGCCATGAAGTAAGTAGCTACTATTTTAGACACGAAAAAATTAGCGATAAGATAATTTCGTCATGGGATTTGTTGCTATACACCTGTCGCTAACGTGTTTTCGTCGCTAATATTTTGCGATGAAACTCAAATCTTCGTCGCTAATATTTTGCGATTAAACTCAAATTTTCATCGCAAACATTTGCGACAAAATTAATTTTTTTTGTCGCAAACACGTTAGCGACGGGCGTATAGCAACAAATCTCGCGACAAAATTATTTCATCGCTAACTCACGTTAGCGACAAATTTTTTCACGGCTAAATTACAGTTTTCTTGTAGTGCGTGGCTCAGTTAGGGATAATTTATACGTTGATCCCTAACAACAGACAAAGAAAAATACATAAAAACAGAAAAGAAAATGAGTCGACCAGGCAGCGGCGGCGGCGACAAAAGCTTCCTGAAAAAAACTCAGTAGATCTACTAACTAAATCTAGAAAAAAAAGATGAAAACAGAAGAGAGCATATGGCGGTGGTGGAAAGGTGGTGGAACGACGCCATGAACAGTGGATCTGTGACGGGAACGATGCATCGGCAGCGGTAGACAGTGGAGGTCGTTGGAGTAGGGGAGAAGCACCTCTCTAAAGAGAAAAGCTCTCCCCTCTCTCTAAAAATGCAAAGACCATTCCTCTTCAATGAAAGGATTTGAAGTCTTAAATTCAAGGACTAAGCAGCTGATTGTGAGTGAAACAAATCATCGAACACCTTTCAGCACGCATGATTGCACCTGCTAACATAACCAAGCATCACCTCACCAAAAGAGCTATATAACTAGCTGAGAAGGTACTGATCCTTACGTTGACACAAAATTGCAGACTCATCACTAGGAATCGTCATGGGAAACATCACAAAGGATTTGTGACCTCTTGAACATATAATTGTTGGTGAGGACGGAGTAGAACCCATGAATGTATAAGAATGAAATAAGAAAGAGAAGAATAATTTAAATTTGAATTTTTTAATAAACTGCGATAAAAAAATTATTTACGTCCAATAATTTTCACATTTTTTTAAAATGTCCTAAAATAGATAAACTACGATAAAAAAATTATTTACGTCCAATAATTTTAACCTTTTTTTAAAAACGTCCCAAAATAGATAAAAAAAATTAATTTACGTCTCATAATTTCATAAATTGTTTAATTTATATCACATAATTTCATAAATTGGTTAATTTACCTCCCAAAAAAGAAAAAAATTTAATTTACGTCCGATTTGGATGAATATATATTTTGAATGAGTGTACTCCACCCCACAAAAACATGAATCATCCTGCAAAAACAAGCTCAAGATACCATGCTGAGATCAATATTTACACTTGATAAAAGTATTTTGTATATAAATCATCTGAGTTGTTGTTTACACAATGACTTTCTTAAATACATTTTGTGTGAGGTAGTTACAATAGCTGCTTGTAACTGCCACTCAACTAACTAACTTGTAACTGCCACTAACAACTTGCTAACTATTTTTAAAGCTACTTAAAAATTCTATTAACAGCGCGCTTGCTACCTTCTATCTACGAATACTATGCGTCATAAAGATACACTTTTATATCGTGCAATACATGTGCGATTTTTAACATGCATCGTGCGGGCAAAATACATATATTTCATTATGTATAAAACACAATACTGAGCCACTGACATTAGAACACTCTAGAAACAGAGATTTAGGTTATTGCCTGAATGTATGGTGAAATCCAAATTAATACATCAAGTTAAGATATGAAAACTGTAAAGCAATTCCAACACAAAAATAAAATAAAAAAATTCTACTTATAATCCTCATGAGCTTCTCATTCTTTGTCTTCCCTTCCTGCCCTCGATATTCAGCACTCTAGATTTGTCTTTAGAATTGTTGCGCTTTCTGAACTTCAAGTCTTTGGCACTTATAGTGAACTCGTTTCGTGCATCAGGGATGCTGAAGTCAGCTGGGTAAAGGTTGAGAGTGCAAACGCCAAATTCTGAATCACTTGTTGCCAAATGACTGGCTTTTGAGCTCCCAACCTCCTGAACTAGTTGAGCTACATAAAGGAAAAAAATTCAGAATACATTTAAATGTTGTTATGTAAAAGAGGGATTAAGGAAGGTTGATTACCACTATAACTGCACGAAGTTTTCTTCGAGCCTGTACAATGCCTATCTTGAGAAAATAACTTTCCAATTTGAAAGCTTTGCTTCTTCGGGTGGTGGTTGCTACTGCTGGGAGAGAAGGATTTATCAAGAAAACATTTTGCCCCAACTTTGAACGAAGAGTGCATTGCAACGCGCGGGTCCATCAAGGACAACAACTGCATAACTGGAATCGTATCATTTGATGAGTAAGGACTCAAAGATCCATGGGACATAGAGATGCCACCTGTATCTTTCATATCAGTGATGGTCTTCCCAGCTTTGAGGCTTCGGTTAAAGTTTGAGTCTCTACACGTACTAGTTGGCTAAATGGAATGCTTCGGGGCAATGTTAAGAGGGAAGGGCGCATTCTGATCTCTTGTAGAAGACCATAATAGGCGGCCATCTTCTGTTCTGACTGTGTCCAAAAGATGATAGTCCCTCGGTGAATTATTGAGTCCTAGCATATACCTTGAATTTTCAACAGCTCTTTCACGTTGGTTTTTGGCCAATAGTTCGACTATCTCCATTGGTATGTCGTCATCTGATGCCTCAAGCTCCCTACTTGCTTCTTTGTTTCCTGACTCTGAGATTCTGAAAGGCTGTTTGCCTTCACTAGTTGTTCAATTCCTGCAGTTGGGTGAGGCGTCCTGGAAAATGTAAAAGAGGAATTCAATTAACCACAAAAAAAAAAAAAAAAAGACGCTAAACAACGGTTTAAAATAGAGACAAAGAAACATATACTGTATTATTTTATTTATTTACCCGAGTATTGTGCAGAGGCAGACTCTTCTCAGGAAGAGTAGCTAAATGGTTTCCTTCTATAGGTTCCTCGTTGAGATCAGGAATTCCTATATGACGTGCGTTATCCTTGGCAGCATTCACATTTGTGTGGAGGTCCAATGCAGCTTTTCCTCTAATTATATCGCAATCTCCAACTTCAGGTATCTTACTCTCCGAGAAATTGAATAACGATCCGGTTTCCTCGATTGGGGAAGGACTACGCCCCGACTTGCATTCAAGAATAATTTAATTTACTTATAATTAATAAGCATGCATAATTAATGACAATGCAGATTTTCACACGCATGAGGCGCGCACATATTAGAAAAATGATACTAATTTAGCATGAATCAACCATAGATCTTAGTCAAAATACTTTCCAAATGATAAGCAAGCATAACTAATGATAGTGTGCATTTTCGCAGGCCGCAGAAAAATGATACCAATTTAACACAATCAACCATAAATCTCAGCCAAAATACTTTAGAAATGATACAACAAGTTCAAAATTAAATCTAAGAAAATTACTTATAATTAATAAGCAAGCATAACTAATGATAGTGCGCTTTTTCGCACGCAGAAAAATGATACCAATTTAACATGAATCAATCATATATCTTAGTCAAAATAATTTCCAAATGATACAACAAGTTCAAAAGAAAATTAAGATAATTACTTATATTTAATAAGCAAGCATAACGAATGATAGTGCGCATTTTCGCACGCAACAAAAAAATGATACCCATTTAGCACGAATCAACCAGGGATTCCAGTCGATTAGACGTCTCCAACCAAGTAGAATACTTGAAGATATAAGAAATAACCAGTTAAGATAGTAATTCAAAAAGTAAGCAACGAGACAAACATCACACAAAGAATTTAAGTGGTTCGATCAATATGATCTATCCACTGGACCGAGTACTTGTTTGATTGATCAAGAATGTTTACACACTCATTCACTCGGAATATGAAATTTCCTCACTTCACTCGTGAACTCACACAACTCAAAGATTACAATCGTACTTGCATCCAAAATCCAACCTTTACAATGTACACATACAAGAGTATATAAAGATCAAGGTAGTTGTTGCTGTTAGGAACTGTTGAATAGTTAGTAACCGTTTGCAACCGCTTGTAACAACCGATGTGCTCTGTTATTGTCCAACTGAAATGGTAGTTATGCCATCAGGTAGTTGTAACTGTAATATAAACTAACTAACTTTCGTATCGAAGACTTATTCATAAAGATCAGAAGACTACTTACTCTTTTGATACCCAACTCTTTTGTTTTGTGATCAAAGTTGACTATGCTGATAGACTCCATACATTGCTGATCTTTACATTGCTTAAGTACTCTGCTGAAGTACTGTGCTCATGTACTGCGCTGATCTACTCTACTAAAGTACTGTGCTGATCTACTCTGCTCATCTAACCAACTGTGCTGAACTCGAAGCATCACTTCCTCAGCTGATTGAACTTAACTCACCTGATTTCGGCCTAAGTCATCTTATCTGATCATATTTGTTGACTACATCAGCTGACTTCGAGATTATGAGATAACACTCACAATTGTCCACATTCAGCTCATAATCGAACTAATCTCCACCAAAATAAAACAACATTATTCTCCTCAAAAGAATAACCTCCACCACTGCTGCTCTGCCACAGGAACAAGAGCCTTCTCCTCGGAGGAATTAATCCAGTCCAATAAGTCTAAGATACAAGCCAAACTTCTCTTTAGGCAATGCCTTAATGAACGAATCAGCAGGGTTCTCCTTTGTGCAATCTTCACTACCTGGACCACCCCCTTCTCTACAATATCTCTTACAAAGTACAGCTTAACATCTATATGTTTAGTCCTCTCATGATACCCCTGATGCTTTGCAAGATGTATTACACTTTGATTATCACAGAAGACAGACACACTTCTTTGTGATACACCAAACTCCTTCAAGACCCCCTCTAAGCCACATGCTCTCCTTAAATGTCTTAGTCAAGGCTACGTATTCTGATTCTGTTGGGAATAAAATGAGAATTTTGATTAAGATACCAAAACCCCTTAAGACATGCCAAATACATAAGTCAAAATAATATGAACATGTTTCAGGAATGTTGGAACATGTAGTATAGACTAGTTGAGAAGCTGGAATGTTAGGCAGCTCTTAGTGTAATTAGATGCACATATTGAGGGGGAACATATGCCTAGAAGATTACAAGAATCAAGTCCCCTCAAGGCTCAAAACCAATTTTACCTTAAGTCTGCTGAAATATCTAATGGACAACTATGCTGATCAAGTCAGTTCAGTAGTAGATCAACCCTCCTAAAGATAAATTAATTGGAATGCATCAACAAGAACAAGTCTACTGATGTATATGTCAAAGACTCTGAAGGAATATCCAGTAGAGATGTCTCAGCACACTTGAACCAGAACAGTTCAAAGGAAAGGCCAACTATGCTGATAAGGTCAAAGCTACTGATATAAAGGCATGAATGTTCAAGAACCATCAAGAGGCATGCTACTAAAGAGAATGAGCCAAGTCATCTGAAAGAGCCTAACCAACACTGCTGATAAGCAAAGTCTGCTGATATTGATAAGCAGAACTATCCAGATGATAAGGAATGTTGTCCTTATCATAGGACCAATGATCAGAAGTGATGTCCATGTTTGATCAAGTGAATCTTCAAGTCACACATTTGGGAAGAATGCTTCAAAGTCAAGACAACGAGCATACAGTTGTTTACTTCCCAAATTAAGGACATGTCACTTTCAAGAAACTGTCTTCCAGTTGCAGAGTTCAAGGAAGACAAATATAGGCATTTTAAGGCTGTCTCTCCAACGGACATACCCTCAAATTGTTCTATAAATACAGAAGTGTGGAAACGGTTTGGAGGCATCCAACTGAACCAATTAACAAGTAAACTATCCTACATTGCTGAGGAAACTAAAAAGCCTTAAGAAACATTCTTAGTTTCCAGAAATACTTCAATCTAAGATGAACCTTATTGAAACATCAATCAAAGCTTAAAGAGATATCCTACCCTATACACTGAGCTCATTGTAAAGGATATCTCAAACTAGTTGGAACCAACATCAACCCTTATACCTTTGTAAAGAGAGATATAAGGTTGTTGTAGTAGAAGTGTAAGGAACTCACTGTTGATCAGAGAAGAACAGTAAGTTCTGAGTTGAGTAAAGAGTACTACGACTCTGATATCCTAGGGATCAAGGCACCAAGGAGTGGTGTGGTTGATCAAGTGCACCTTGGCACTATAAAACAAGTAATTCCAAGAGATAAGGAATTATCCTATTCAATCAGGGAAAGTAGATGTAGGAGCTTGAGTCTCTGAACCACTATAACTCTTGTGTTGATTTACTTTCAAGTACTTTCAAACAAACAAACACATTCATACACTGCACACCAACTGACCTTTCAAAGACATATACTTAAGACTGTGCAAAAACTGCTTTGGGACAAGTTCCCTGAAAACGGATAAAATGTTAAGAAGATTTCAGTAATTAAAAGGAGTTTAAACTAAAGGGCCAACCTCTATTCCGCACTTATAACTTACTTAGATAGTTATTCAACTAAGTACTCAATAGTACCTAGTAGTTTGATTATCTTTTGAAAGTTATACATATCAGAAGATTTGTCCAGGACAACCTTGCTGAAACCTTATTTGCTTAAGTTTAAAAAAGAGATTTGCATACAAGTGTATCCCCCCCCCCCCATACATTTGTTATATACTCTTTTCAGGACCAACAAATTCTGTAGTAGATAATGCAACTACGGACAGATGTGTTTACATTGGCTGCATAGTCGGCATCAACATAACCCACAAGTGTTTTTGCCTCATCTGATATCTTCTGAAATTTCAGACCCTTCTCAGTTGATCCCAGTACATATCTCATGACCCATTTAACTGTCTCCCAGTGACTTAAGCCTGAATCACTAATGTATCTGCTGATTACACTCATTGTAAAAGTTAAATCTGGTCTACAACACACCATAACGTACATTAAACTCCAAATTGCACTGGCATAAGGAACCTTGCTCATCTGAGCTCTTTCTTGGCTGTTCTTGGGACACATCTAATTGGATAGCTTCTTATGATGGTCAATTGGTGTAGAAACTGACTTAGCTTGATTCATCCTGAATCTCTCTAACACCTTCTTTAGATAAGCAGAACTATCCAGATGATAAGGAATGTTGTCCTTATCATAGGACCAATGATCAGAAGTGATGTCCATGTTTGATCAAGTGAATCTTCAAGTCACACATTTGGGAAGAGTGCTTCAAAGTCAAGACAACGAGCATACAGTTGTTTACTTCCCAAATTAAGGACATGTCACTTTCAAGAAACTGTCTTCCAGATGCAGAGTTCAAGGAAGACAAATATAGGCATTTTAAGGTTGTCTCTCCAACGGACATAACCTCAAATTGTTCTATAAATACAGAAGTGTGGAAACCGTTTGAAGGCATCCAACTGAACCAATTAACAAGTAAACTATCCTACATTGCTGAGGAAACTACAAAGCCTTAAGAAACATTCTTAGTTTCCAGAAATACTTCAATCTAAGATGAACCTTATTGAAACATCAATCAAAGCTTAGAGAGATATCCTACCCTATACACTAAGCTCATTGTAAAGGATATCTAAAACTAGTTGGAACCAACATCAACCCTTATACCTTTGTAAAGAGAGATAGAAGGTTGTTGTAGTAGAAGTGTAAGTAACTCACTGTTTATCAGAGAAGAACAGTAAGTTCTGAGTTGAGTAAAGAGTACTAGGACTCTGATATCCTAGGGATCAAGGCACCAAGGAGTGGTGTGGTTGATCAAGTGCACCTTGACACTATAAAACAAGTAATTCCAAGAGATAAGGAATTATCCTATTCAATCAGGGAAAGTCGATGTAGGAGCTTGAGTCTCTGAACCACTATAACTCTTGTGTTGATTTACTTTCAAGTACTTTCATACAAACAAACACATTCATACACTGCACACCAACTGACCTTTCAAAGACATATACTTAAAACTGCTTTGGGACAAGTTCCCTGAAAACAGATAAAGTGTTAAGAAGATTTCAGTAATTAAAAGGAGTTTAAACTAAAAGGCCAACCTCTATTCCATACTTATAACTTACTTAGATAGTTATTAAACTAAGTACTCAATAGTACCTAGTAGTTTGATTATCTTTTGAAAGTTATACATATCAGAAGATTTGTCCAGGACAACCTTGCTGAAACCTTATTTGCTTAAGTTTAAAAAAGAGATTTGCATACAAGTGTATCCCCCCCCCCCATACATTTGTTATATACTCTTTTCAGGACCAACAAATTCTGTAGTAGATAATGCAACTACGGACTGATGTGTTTACATTGGCTGCATAGTCGGCATCAACATAACCCACAAGTGTTTTTGCCTCATCTGATATCTTCTGAAATTTCAGACCCTTCTCAGTTGATCCCAGTACATATCTCATGACCCATTTAACTGTCTCCCAGTGACTTAAGCCTGAATCACTAATGTATCTGCTGATTACACTCATTGTAAAAGTTAAATCTGGTCTACAACACACCATAACGTACATTAAACTCCAAATTGCACTGGCATAAGGAACCTTGCTCATCTGAGCTCTTTCTTGGCTGTTCTTGGGACACATCTAATTGGATAGCTTCTTATGATGGTCAATTGGTGTAGAAACTGACTTAGCTTGATTCATCCTGAATCTCTCTAACACCTTCTTTAGATAAGCAGAACTATCCAGATGATAAGGAATGTTGTCCTTATCATAGGACCAATGATCAGAAGTGATGTCCATGTTTGATCAAGTGAATCTTCAAGTCACACATTTGGGAAGAGTGCTTCAAAGTCAAGACAACGAGCATACAGTTGTTTACTTCCCAAATTAAGGACATGTCACTTTCAAGAAACTGTCTTCCAGTTGCAGAGTTCAAGGAAGACAAATATAGGCATTTTAAGGCTGTCTCTCCAACGGATATAACCTCAAATTGTTCTATAAATACAGAAGTGTGGAAACGGTTTGGAGGCATCCAACTAAACCAATTAACAAGTAAACTATCCTACATTGCTGAGGAAACTACAAAGCCTTAAGAAACATTCTTAGTTTCCAGAAATACTTCAATCTAAGATGAACCTTATTGAAACATCAATCAATGCTTAGAGAGATATCCTACCCTATACACTGAGCTCATTGTAAAGGATATCTCAAACTAGTTGGAACCAACATAAACCTTATACCTTTGTAAAGAGAGATAGAAGGTTGTTGTAGTAGAAGTGTAAGGAACTCACTATTGATCAGAGAACAACAGTAAGTTTTGAGTTGAGTAAAGAGTACTAGGACTCTGATATCCTAGGGATCAAGGCACCAAGGAGTGGTGTGGTTGATCAAGTGCACCTTGGCACTATAAAATAAGTAATTCCAAGAGATAAGGAATTATCCTATTCAATCAGGGAAAGTAGATGTAGGAGCTTGAGTCTCTAAACCACTATAACTATTGTGTTGATTTACTTTCAAGTACTTTCATACAAACAAACACATTCATACACTGCACACCAACTGACCTTTCAAACACATATACTTATGACTGTGCAAAAACTGCTTTGGTACAAGTTCCCTGAAAACAGATAAAGTGTTAAGAAGATTTCAGTAATTAAAAGGAGTTTAAACTAAAGGGCCAACCTCTATTCCGCACTTATAACTTACTTAGATAGTTATTCAACTAAGTACTCAATAGTACCTAGTAGTTTGATTATCTTTTGAAAGTTATACATATCAGAAGATTTGTCCAGGACAACCTTGCTGAAGCCTTATTTGCTTAAGTTTAAAAAAGAGATTTGCATACAAGTGTATCCCCCCCCCCCATACATTTGTTATATACTCCTTTCAGGACCAACAAATTCTGTAGTAGATAATGCAACTACGGACTGATGTGTTTACATTGGCTGCATAGTCGGCATCAACATAACCCAGGTGTGTTTCTGCCTCATCTGATATCTTCTGAAATTTCAGACCCTTCTCAGTTGATCCCAGTACATATCTCATGACCCATTTAACTGTCTCCCAGTGACTTAAGCCTGAATCACTCATGTATCTGCTGATTACACTCATTGCAAAAGTTAAATCTGGTCTACAACACACCATAACGTACATTAAACTCCATATTGCACTGGCATAAGGAACCTTGCTCATCTGAGCTCTTTCTTGGCTGTTCTTGGGACACATCTACAGTAATTGGATAGCTTCTTATGATGGTTAATTGGTGTAGAAACTAACTTAGCTTGATTCATCCTGAATCTCTCTAACACCTTCTTCAGATAAGCAGAACTATCCAGATGATAAGGAATGTTGTCCTTATCATAGGCCCAATGATCAAACGTGATGTCCATGTTTGATCAAGTGAAATTTCAAGTCACACATTTGGGAAGAGTGCTTCAAAGTCAAGACAACGAGCATACAGTTGTTTACTTCCCAAATTAAGGACAAGTCACTTTCAAGAAACGGTCTTCCAGTAGCAGAGTTCAAGGAAAACAAATATAGGCATTTTAAGGCTGTCTCGTCAACGGACATAACCTCAAATTGTTCTATAAATACAGAAGTGTGGAAACCATTTGAAGGCATCCAACTGAACCAATTAACAAGTAAACTATCCTACATTGCTAAGGAAACTACAAAGCCTTAAGAAACATTCTTAGTTTCCAGAAATACTTCAATCTAAGATGAACCTTATTGAAACATCAATCAAAGCTTAGAGAGATATCCTACCCTATACACTGAGCTCATTGTAAAGGATATCTCAAACTAGTTGGAACCAACATCAACCCTTATACCTTTGTAAAGAGAGATAGAAGGTTGTTGTAGTTGAAGTGTAAGGAACTCACTGTTGATCAGAGAAGAACAGTAAGTTCTGAGTTGTGTAAAGAGTACTCTCTGATATCCTAGGGATCAAGGCACCAAGGAGTGGTGTGGTTGATCAAGTGCACCTTGGCATTATAAAACAAGTAATTCCAAGAGATAAGGAATTATCCTATTCAATCAGGGAAAGTAGATGTAGGAGCTTGAGTCTCTGGACCACTATAACTCTTGTGTTGATTTACTTTCAAGTACTTTCATACAAACAAACACATTCATACACTGCACACCAACTGACCTTTCAAAGACATATACTTAAGACTGTGCAAAAACTGCTTTGGTACAAGTTCCCTGAAAACAGATAAAGTGTTAAGAAGATTTCAGTAATTAAAAGGAGTTTAAACTAAAGGGCCAACCTCTATTCCGCACTTATAACTTACTTAGATAGTTATTCAACTAAGTACTCAATAGTACCTAGTAGTTTGATTATCTTTTGAAAGTTATACATATCAGAAGATTTGTCCAGGACAACCTTGCTGAAGCCTTATTTGCTTAAGTTTAAAAAAGAGATTTGCATACAAGTGTATCCCCCCCCCCATACATTTGTTATATACTCCTTTCAGGACCAACAAATTCTGTAGTAGATAATGCAACTACGGACTGATGTGTTTACATTGGCTGCATAATCGGCATCAACATAACCAACAAGTGTTTCTGCCTCATCTGATATCTTCTGAAATTTCAGACCCTTCTCAGTTGATCCGAGTACATATCTCATGACCCATTTAACTGTCTCCCAGTGACTTAAGCCTGTATCACTCATGTATCTGCTGATTACACTCATTGCATAAGTTAAATCTGGTCTACAACACACCATAACGTACATTAAACTCCATACTGCACTGGCATAAGGAACCTTGCTCATCTGAGCTCTTTCTTGGCTGTTCTTGGGAGACATCTGATTGGATAGCTTCTTATGATGGTCAATTGGTGTAGAAACTGACTTAGTTTGATTCATCATGAATCTCTCTAACACCTTCTTCAGATAAGCAGAACTATCCAGATGATAAGGAATGTTGTCCTTATCATAGGACCAATGATCAGAAGTGATGTCCATGTTTGATCAAGTGAATTTTCAAGTCACACATTTGGGAAGAGTGCTTCAAAGTCAAGACAACGAGCATACAGTTGTTTACTTCCCAAATTAAGGACATGTCACTTTCAAGAAACGGTCTTCCAGTAGCAGAGTTCAAGGAAGACAAATATAGGCATTTTAAGGCTGTCTCTTCAACGGACATAACCTCAAATTGTTCTATAAATACAGAAGTGTGGAAACCGTTTGAAGGCATCCAACTGAACCAATTAACAAGTAAACTATCCTACATTGCTCAGAAAACTACAAAGCCTTAAGAAACATTCTTAGTTTCCAGAAATACTTCAATCTAAGATGAACCTTATTGAAACATCAATCAAAGCTTAGAGAGATATCCTACCCTATACACTGAGCTCATTGTAAAGGATATCTCAAACTAGTTGGAACCAACATCAACCCTTATACCTTTGTAAAGAGAGATAGAAGGTTGTTGTAGTAGAAGTGTAAGGAACTCACTGTTGATCAGAGAAGAACAGTAAGTTCTGAGTTGTGTAAAGAGTACTAGGACTCTGATATCCTAGGGATCAAGGCACCAAGGAGTGGTGTGGTTGATCAAGTGCACCTTGGCATTATAAAACAAGTAATTCCAAGAGATAAGGAATTATCCTATTCAATCAGGAAAAGTAGATGTAGGAGCTTGAGTCTCTGAACCACTATAACTCTTGTGTTGATTTACTTTCAAGTACTTTCATACAAACAAACACATTCATACACTGCACACCAACTGACCTTTCAAAGACATATACTTAAGACTGTGCAAAAACTGCTTTGGTACAAGTTCCCTGAAAACAGATAAAGTGATAAGAAGATTTCAGTAATTAAAAGGAGTTTAAACTAAAGGGCCAACCTCTATTCCGCACTTATAACTTACTTAGATAGTTATTCAACTAAGTACTCAATAGTACCTAGTAGTTTGATTATCTTTTGAAAGTTATACATATCAGAAGATTTGTCCAGGACAACCTTGCTGAAGCCTTATTTGCTTAAGTTTAAAAAAGAGATTTGCATACAAGTTTATCCCCCCCATACATTTGTTATATACTCCTTTCAGGACCAACAAATTCTGTAGTAGATAATGCAACTACGGACTGATGTGTTTACATTGGTTGCATAATCGGCATCAACATAACCCACAAGTGTTTCTGCCTCATCTGATATCTTCTAAAATTTCAGACCCTTCTCAGTTGATCCGAGTACATATCTCATGACCCATTTAACTGTCTCCCAGTGACTTAAGCCTGTATCACTCATGTATCTGCTGATTACACTCATTGCATAAGTTAAATCTGGTCTACAACACACCATAACGTACATTAAACTCCATACTGCACTGGCATAAGGAACCTTGCTCATCTGAGCTCTTTCTTGGCTGTTCTTGGGACACATCTGATTGGATAGCTTCTTATGATGGTCAATTGGTGTAGAAACTGACTTAGTTTGATTCATCATGAATCTCTCTAACACCTTCTTCAGATAAGCAGAACTATCCAGATGATAAGGAATGCTGTCCTTATCATAGGACCAATGATCAGAAGTGATGTCCATGTTTGATCAAGTGAATCTTCAAGTCACACATTTGGGAAGAGTGCTTCAAAGTCAAGACAACGAGCATACCGTTGTTTACTTCCCAAATTAAGGACATGTCACTTTCAAGAAACTGTCTTCCAGTTGCAGAGTTCAAGGAAGACAAATATAGGCATTTTAAGGCTGTCTCTCCAACGGACATAACCTCAAATTGTTCTATAAATACAGAAGTGTGGAAACCATTTGAAGGCATCCAACTGAACCAATTAACAAGTAAACTATCCTACATTGCTGAGGAAACTACAAAGCCTTAAGAAACATTCTTAGTTTCCAGAAATACTTCAATCTAAGATGAACCTTATTAAAACATCAATCAAAGCTTAGAGAGATATCCTACCCTATACACTGAGCTCATTGTAAAGGATATCTCAAACTAGTTGGAACCAACATCAACCCTTATACCTTTGTAAAGAGAGATAGAAGGTTGTTGTAGTAGAAGTGTAAGGAACTCACTGTTGATCAGAGAAGAACAGTAAGTTCTGAGTTGAGTAAAGAGTACTAGGACTCTGATATCCTAGGGATCAAGGCACCAAGGAGTGGTGTGGTTGATCAAGTGCACCTTGGCACTATAAAACAAGTAATTGAAAGAGATAAGGAATTATCCTATTCAATCAGGGAAAGTGGATGTAGGAGCTTGAGTCTCTGAACCACTATAACTCTTGTGTTGATTTACTTTCAAGTACTTTCATACAAACAAACACATTCATACACTGCACACCAACTGACCTTTCAAAGACATATAGTTATGACTGTGCAAAAACTGTTTTGTACAAGTTCCCTGAAACGGATAAAGTGTTAAGAAGATTTCAGTAATTAAAAGGAGTTTAAACTAAAGGGCCAACCTCTATTCCGCATTTATAACTTACTTAGATAGTTATTCAACTAAGTACTCAATAGTACCTAGTAGTTTGATTATCTTTTGAAAGTTATACGTATCAGAAGATTTGTCCAGGACAACCTTGCTGAAGCCTTATTTGCTTAAGTTTAAAAAAGAGATTTGCATACAAGTGTATCCCCCCCCCCATACATTTGTTATATACTCCTTTCAGGACCAACAAATTCTGTAGTAGATAATGCAACTACGGACTGATGTGTGTACATTGGCTGCATAGTCGGCATCAACATAACCCACAAGTGTTTCTGCCTCATCTGATATCTTCTGAAATTTCAGACCCTTCTCAGTTGATCCCAGTACATATCTCATGACCCATTTAACTGTCTCCCAGTGACTTAAGCCTGAATCACTCATGTATCTGCTGATTACACTCATTGCAAAAGTTAAATCTGGTCTACAACACACCATAACGTACATTAAACTCCATATTGCACTGGCATAAGGAACCTTGCTCATCTGAGCTCTTTCTTGGCTGTTCTTGGGACACATCTAATTGGATAGCTTCTTATGATGGTCAATTTGTGTAGAAACTGACTTAGCTTGATTCATCCTGAATCTCTCTAACACCTTCTTCAGATAAGCAGAACTATCCAGATGATAAGGAATGTTGTCCTTATCATAGGACCAATGATCATAAGTGATGTCCATGTTTGATCAAGTGAATCTTCAAGTCACACATTTGGGAAGAGTGCTTCAAAGTCAAGACAACGAGCATACAGTTGTTTACTTCCCAAATTAAGGACATGTCACTTTCAAGAAACGGTCTTCCAGTTGCAGAGTTCAAGGAAGATAAATATAGGCATTTTAAGGTTGTCTCTCCAACGGACATAACCTCAAATTGTTCTATAAATACAGAAGTGTGGAAACCGTTTGAAGGCATCCAACTGAACCAATTAACAAGTAAACTATCCTACATTGCTCAGAAAACTACAAAGCCTTAAGAAACATTCTTAGTTTCCAGAAATACTTCAATCTAAGATGAACCTTATTGAAACATCAATCAAAGCTTAGAGAGATATCCTACCCTATACACTGAGCTCATTGTAAAGGATATCTCAAACTACTTGGAACCAACATCAACCCTTATACCTTTGTAAAGAGAGATAGAAGGTTGTTGTAGTAGAAGTGTAAGGAACTCACTGTTGATCAGAGAAGAACAGTAAGTTCTGAGTTGAGTAAAGAGTACTAGGACTCTTATATCCTAGGGATCAAGGCACCAAGGAGTGGTGTGGTTGATCAAGTGCACCTTGGCACTATAAAACAAGTAATTCAAAGAGATAAGGAATTATCCTATTCAATCAGGGAAAGTGGATGTAGGAGCTTGAGTCTCTGAACCACTATAACTCTTGTGTTGATTTACTTTCAAGTACTTTCATACAAACAAACACATTCATACACTGCACACCAACTGACCTTTCAAAGACATATACTTATGACTGTGCAAAAACTGCTTTGGTACAAGTTCCCTGAAAACAGATAAAGTGTTAAGAAGATTTCAGTAATTAAAAGGAGTTTAAACTAAAGGGCCAACCTCTATTCCGCATTTATAACTTACTTAGATAGTTATTCAAATAAGTACTCAATAGTACCTAGTAGTTTGATTATTTTTTGAAAGTTATACATATCAGAAGATTTGTCCAGGACAACCTTGCTGAAGCCTTATTTGCTTAAGTTTAAAAAAGAGATTTGCATACAAGTGTATCCCCCCCATACATTTGTTATATACTCCTTTCAGGACCAACAAATTCTGTAGTAGATAATGCAACTACGGACTGATGTGTTTACATTGGCTGCATAGTCGGCATCAACATAACCCACAAGTGTTTCTGCCTCATCTGATATCTTCTGAAATTTCAGACCCTTCTCAGTTGATCCCAGTACATATCTCATGACCCATTTAACTGTCTCCCAGTGACTTAAGCCTGAATCACTCATGTATCTGCTGATTACACTCATTGCATAAGTTAAATCTGGTCTACAACACACCATAACGTACATTAAACTCCATACTGCACTGGCATAAGGAACCTTGCTCATCTGAGCTCTTTCTTGGCTGTTCTTGGGACACATCTGATTGGATAGCTTCTTATGATGGTCAGTTGGTGTAGAAACTGACTTAGTTTGATTCATCATGAATCTCTCTAACACCTTCTTCAGATAAGCAGAACTATCCAGATGATAAGGAATGTTGTCCTTATCATAGGACCAATGATCAGAAGTGATGTCCATGTTTGATCAAGTGAATCTTCAAGTCACACATTTGGGAAGAGTGCTTCAAAGTCAAGACAACGAGCATACAGTTGTTTACTTCCCAAATTAAGGACATGTCACTTTCAAGAAACTGTCTTCCAGTTGCAGAGTTCAAGGAAGACAAATATAGGCATTTTAAGGTTGTCTCTCCAATGGACATAACCTCAAATTGTTCTATAAATACAGAAGTGTGGAAACCGTTTGAAGGCATCCAACTGAACCAATTAACAATTAAACTATCCTACATTGCTAAGGAAACTACAAAGCCTTAAGAAACATTCTTAGTTTCCAGAAATACTTCAATCTAAGATGAACCTTATTGAAACATCAATCAAAGCTTAGAGAGATATCCTACCCTATACACTGAGCTCATTGTAAAGGATATCTCAAACTAGTTGGAACCAACATCAACCCTTATACCTTTGTAAAGAGAGATAGAAGGTTGTTGTAGTAGAAGTGTAAGGAACTCAATGTTGATCAGAGAAGAACAGTAAGTTCTGAGTTGAGTAAAGAGTACTAGGACTCTGATATCCTAGGGATCAAGGCACCAAGGAGTGGTGTGGTTGATCAAGTGCACCTTGGCACTATAAAACAAGTAATTCAAAGAGATAAGGAATTATCCTATTCAATCAGGGAAAGTTGATGTAGGAGCTTGAGTCTCTGAACCACTATAACTTTTGTGTTGATTTACTTTCAAGTACTTTCATACAAACAAACACATTCATACACTGCACACCAACTGACCTTTCAAAGACATATACTTATGACTGTGCAAAAACTGCTTTGGTACAAGTTCCCTGAAAACAAATAAAGTGTTAAGAAGATTTCAGTAATTAAAAGGAGTTTAAACTAAAGGGCCAACCTCTATTCCGCATTTATAACTTACTTAGATAGTTATTCAACTAAGTACTCAATAGTACCTAGTAGTTTGATTATCTTTTGAAAGTTATACATATCAGAAGATTTGTCCAGGACAACCTTGCTGAAGCCTTATTTGCTTAAGTTTAAAAAAGAGATTTGCATACAAGTGTATCCCCCCCCCCCCATACATTTGTTATATACTCCTTTCAGGACCAACAAATTCTGTAGTAGATAATGCAATTACGGACTGATGTGTTTACATTGGCTGCATAGTCGGCATCAACATAACCCACAAGTGTTTCTGCCTCATCTGATATCTTCTGAAATTTCAGACCCTTCTCAGTTGATCCCAGTACATATCTCATGACCCATTTAACTGTCTCCCAGTAACTTAAGCCTGAATCACTCATGTATCTGCTGATTACACTCATTGCATAAGTTAAATCTGGTCTACAACACACCATAACGTACATTAAACTCCATACTGCACTGGCATAAGGAACCTTGCTCATCTGAGCTCTTTCTTGGTTGTTCTTGGGACACATCTGATTGGATAGCTTCTTATGATGGTCAATTGGTGTAGAAACTGACTTAGCTTGATTCATCCTGAATCTCTCTAACACCTTCTTCAGATAGGTAGGCTGACTTAGCTGAATTGCTCCCTCAACTCCGTTGCTCTCCATCCCAAGAATCACTTTAGCTTCACCAAGATCTTTCATCTCAAACTCCCTTTTGAGAATCTCTTTCACCTGATTGATATTGTTAATAGACTCCCCTGCTATTAACATATCATCTACATACAACAGAAGATAGGTAACTAAACTTCCAATTCGTCTGAAGTAAACACAGTTGTCATACAAGCTTCTTGCAAAACAAGCTGAGCAAATGTACTCATCAAACCTTAAGTACCATTGTCTGGGGCTTTATTTAAGACCATAGAGTGATTTTTTGAGTAAACACACCTTGTCTTCTCCATCTTCTATGTCCAACCCTTCTGGTAGTTTCATGTAGATCTTCTCATCTAAAGTCCCATGAAGAAATGTTGTGGTCACATCCATCTGATGCAGCTTCAGTTCATACTAAGCAACCATTGCCAACAAGATTCTGATGCTACAATGTTTTACAACAAGTGAGAAGATTCCATTAAAGTCAATACCTTCTTTCTGTGTGAATCCTTTAGCTACAAGTCTTGCCTTGTACCTAATCTTCCCACCTCTCTGAGCCTCCACCTTCTTCTTGTAGATCCACTTACACCCAACAAGTTTCTTGTTCTTAGGCCTCTCAACAATCTCCCATGTCTGGTTCTTGTTAAGAGATAACAATTCTTCTTCCATAACAACTAACCACTTCTCTTTGTCATGGCAGTTGATGGCTTATGTGTAAGTTTTAGGCTCCAGAGACTCCACCTCAAGAGTTGGACATAATGCAAAAGATACTATGTCAGCTTGACCATACCTCTGAGGTGGGTGGACTTCTCTTCTGGTTCTGTCCCTAGTCAGATGATAGTCATGAAGCTCATTATCACTATGAGTAGTCTCCTCCTCATTTGGATCAATATGATTTCAGTTAGTCTTCTGGTATCAACATGCTCCACCTCAACCTAGGTCTCATCTGGTCTGTTATCTGCTACACTTGAACTTGCCTCTTCTTTCAGTGGCATTCTACTTTCATCAAAAGTTACATATCTACTGATAATTCACTTCTGCATCCCAACTTTAAGGCACCACAACCTATACCCGTTCACACCTGAAAGATACCCTACGAACACACATTTCAAGGCTCAAGGCTCAAGCTTATCTTGCGTGACATGGGCATATGCTAAACAACCAGAAACCTTCAAATTCTTGTACTCAGCTACATGGCCAGACTTTAACACTTCTGGGGTTTTAAATTTCACAGCTGAGGAAGGGCTTATGTTTATCAAATAGGATGTTGTTGACACTGCTTCCCCCTAAAATACTTTAGGCAATCCAGAGCTGCTCAACATACACCTGACTCTCTCAAGTAAAGTCTAGTTCATTCTCTCAGCTACTCCATTCTGCTGAGGTGTACCTGGTACTGTTTTGTGCCTCACTATACCCTTCTTCTTGCAGAAAACATTGACCTCTTCTGATATGAACTCCAGCTCATTATCAGTTCTCAAATGCTTGAGCTTCTTTCCAGAGACATTCTCAACCTCAGTGAGCCATTCCTTAAACTTTAATTTTCAAATGCTTCTGACTTGGATTTCAGGATAGTGATCCATACCTTTCTTGAGTAGTCATCTATGATAGACATGAAGTATCTCCCACCAGTTCTGGTCTTCCTAGCTGGCCCCTATAAATCTGAATGGACATAGTCCAAAATTCCTTTGGTAAAGTGTGAACTCTTCCCAAACTTCAATCTATTGGATTTTCCAAGAATATATTGCTCACACAAATCAAGTTTTGTGATCTTGTCACCACCTAGCAATCCTTGCTTACTCAGCTCAAATAGGCCCTTTTCTCCTACATGACCTAGTCTTTTGTGCCACAACATTGAGTTGTCTTGCACTCTTGCCACATTTGATATGCCAATCACTGTACCTCCCTTAAGAAAGTAGAGATCATTTCTTCTCTCACCTTTCAGGATAGTAAGCTTTCCCTTTGAAACTCTGAGCTCTCCATCTTCTTACTGGAATTTATAGCCCAATGAATCCAGCATGCTAAGAGATATCAAGTTTCTCTTGAGTTCAGGAACATATCAGACCCTCTTGAGAATCCTCACTACTCCATCATACATCTTCAAGTGTACTGTACCTTCACCTTTAATTTGCAAGTGTGATCATTCCTTAAGAACACAGAACCTCCATTCTGATGCTTAAAATCATGAAACCAATCTCTTCTTGGAGTCATGTGGAAAGAGCACCCTGAATCTAAAATCCAATCTTGCTGTTCTTCAGTGGTAGTGATGGAAAGTGACTGAGCTGACTCATAGCCCTTCTGCTACTTATCTTCTTGGGTTTGATTTGCTTGATTCTTATCAGCAGGGTTCTTGACACCAAATTTCTTCATAAGGTGTATGTACTTAAAACAAACACTCTTGTAATGTCCAGGTTTATTGTAGGGGTGGCACACTACTTCCCCTTGATTTGACACTGCTGATTTTCCCTTATCAGCTCCCTTGGGTTGACTAAACCCCTTCTTGGAGACAGATTTCTTTTGTCCTCCCTTGATTTCCAATCCCTCTCCACTGCTACTTTTATCTCCTTGAGATGTCTTATTATGTAACAGCTTGGACTTGATAGCCAAGATCACATCCTCCAATGTGATTGCCTCCTTTCGACCATACAAGATGGTGTCCTTTAGGATTTCAAAGGACTTAGGAAGAGCACTCAACAAGATCAGAGCCTTATCCTCCTCCTCTAGCTTGACATCCAAATTCTCCTGATCATCAAGAAACTTGTTGAACTCATCCAGCTGCTCCGAAATGGGTTTGTCATCTCCCATTCTAAAGTCATACAACTTCTGTTTCGAATAGACTCAGTTAGCAAGAGTTTTCACCATATATAACTTCTCAAACTTATCCCAAACCTCCTTCGCTGACTTCTCTTTAGCAACCTCCCTCAAGACCTTATCTCCAAGGCAGAGCAGGATCGTGATTCGAGCTTTTCTAAGCAACTTGCTCCTTTCAGCCGCAACTGATGCACTCTCTTTGGATTCTTCGAGAGCCTCGAATAATCCCTTGTTGTTCAAGGATGGCATGCATCTTGACCTTCCACAGCCCAAAATCTTCCGTGCCTGTAAACTTCTCTATGTTGTACTTGGTAGAATTCCCAATCTTAGATCTGCAGCTACATCGGGTTCCCACAGACGGTGTTAATTGTCAAGGATTCCAGTCGATTAGACGTCTCCAACCAAGCAGAATACTTGAAGATATAAGAAATAACCAACTAAGATAATAATTCAAAAAGTAAGCAACGAGGTAAACAACACACAAAGAATTTAAGTGGTTCGATCAATATGATCTACATCCAGTGGACCAGACGAGTACTTCTTTGATTGATCAAGAATGTTTACACACTCATTCACTCGGAATAGGATATTTCCTCACTTCACTCGTGAACTCACACAACTCAAAGATTACAATCGTACTTGCATCTAAAATCCAACCTTTACAATGTACACATACAAGAGTATATAAAGACTAAGGTAGTTGTTGTTGTTAGGAACTGTTGAGTAGTTAACAACCGTTTGCAACCGCTTGTAACAACCTATGTGCTCTGTTATTGCCCAACTGAAATGGTAGTTATGCCCTCAGGTAGTTGTAACTGTAATACAGTTAGTTAAACTAACTAACTTTCGTATCAGAAGACTTGTCCATAAAGATCAGAAGACTACTTACTCTTCTGATACCCAACTCTTTTGTTCTGTGATCAAAAGCTGACTCTGCTGATAGACTCCATACTATGCTGATCTTTACTGTGCTTAAGTACTCTGCTGAGGTACTGTGCTCATGTACTGTGCTGATCTACTTTGCTGAAGTACTGTGCTCAAGTACTGTGCTGATCCACTCTGCTCATCTGACCAAATGTGCTGAACTTTAAGCATCACTTCCTCAGCTGATTGAACTTAACTCATCTGATTTCGGCCTAAGTCATCTTATCTGATCCTATCAACTAACTACATCAGCTGACTATGAAATTATGACATAACACTCACAAACTATATATAGATCTCAGTCAAAAGATTTTCCAAATGATATATACGACAAGTTCAAAAATAAACCAAAAAAAAAATTACTTATAATTAATAACCAAGCATAACTAAAGATAGTGCGCATTTTCGCACGCACCAGAAAAATGATACCAATTTAACACAAATCAATCATATATCTTAGTCTAAATACTTTCCAAATGATACAACAAGTTCAAAATTAAATCAAGAAAATTACTTATAATTAATAAGCAAACATAACGAATGATAGTGCGCATTTTCGCACGCAGCAGAAAAATGATACCAATTTAGCACGAATCAACCATATATAGATCTCAGTCAAAAGATTTTCCGAGTGATAGAACAAGTTCAAAATTAAACTAAAAAATATTACTTATAATTAATAACCAAGCATAACTAATGATAGAGTACATTTTCGCATGCGGCAGAAATGATACTAATGTAGCACGAATCAACCATTTATAGATCTTAGTTAAAAGATATAAATCAAGCAAATTAGGAAATTAACACTTACCGTATGGAAAAGTGCTCGAGTTTTGGTGGCTCCATGGAACTACTAATGTCTATTTCAATCGAGTCGATCTGAACTAGTGATCCAATGCCGGAAGCCACTAAATCCATTTTTGGGACACCTGCTTCCATTACTAACACACAATCCCCCATTCCAATAGCACAAACCTAAAATTAACCAGTGAAACTTTTAGTACACAACTGCGAAAATTGTGTATAAAATCATACTCCCTCCGTCCCACAACTGTTTGCACACTTACCTTATTTGTCAGTCCCACAATTGTTTGCACACCCATAAAAGGAAACTTCTTCATAAATCCCACCCTCACAATATTCACATATTTACACAAAATGTCATTACTTTTACTCTCTTTCCAATCACCTTTTTACTTTATTCATATAACTTTACAAAATTACCCCTCAACACTCCACTCATTACATTTTTTTCTTAAAAAGTGTGCCCACTTTGTGGTGCAAACACTTTCGGGACGGAGGGAGTAGTAATTAACAAAGTCCTCAAAAGTTCAAAAGCTCCACATAAATTCATTAAACATGCATAGATTAGTGACCTATTAAAGAAACTAATAACAATTGAAAACCAACTTAGAAACACTACTACACATTTGGCTTTGGAAAGCTTTAAAAAATGGTCTTGGAGAGCTTTTAAACGAGCTCTCCAAGTGGGAGCTGTGCAAGTTAAATTCCACTTGGAGAGCTCTCTTTAATGGCTGTGCAAACACGGTCTTAGACAGCGGTTTTGAACCGCTGTCCAAGTAAAGTCACTTGGACAGCGGTTCATAACCGCTGTCTATGTGTTATTTTTTTTTGTTTTTTGACTTGGACAGCGGTTCATAACCGCTGTCTAAGTGATTTTTTTTTTTAAAACGCATGGGCTTGGACAGCGGTTATGAACCGCTGTCTAAGTCATTTTTTTTTTTTAATAATTATTTTATATTTTAAAAATCAATTTTATACAAAATCAAATTTATTTATATACCAATAAATAAATTTTATATTTTAAAAATCCATTTTATACACGTCAAATACCAAAAAATTAAACAAATAAACGTACACTAACATACGTTCAATATACACCAAAAAACATTAAATATCATCACAAATGTATAAGTTAATATATTAAATGCAACAAAAGTTATACTAGCTAGCTACTTAAATTAAACCTATATAAAAATCGATTGTACATGTACCCGATCCAATCTTTTTTCCATTTGTCCATTCTTTTGTCTTTGTAAGTGTTGAGCGGACGAGCATAGACAAACTGCAAACAACGATCAATCAATATAGTTAGATATATAGTATATAGTATATGAATTTTTATTCAATGAATAATAATTTAAATAAATCAATAAATTGACTTACAGTGTTAGGATTAATCTCCAATCCAGAAAAATTGATTATATCCTCAATATAACAACATACAAAATGTCCACAATGGTCTCCATCACGTTGCCTCGGAACCTGTTATGATTAACAATTATAAGCATGCGTGCATTACAATTATGATTATTTTCTATTAATTTGATAACGTACTAAATTAAATTACCTTAACATCTATCCAGCTCACTTTATTGAAACTAGATCTTGAGGTTTGATTGTGAAGGCGACTCCGATACATCGTCATCACACTGTTATTATTGTAATTAAAAAAATAGATTAAATATGCATAATTTTAAAAGTAAAACAAATCATTATATTAGAATATTAAAAATGAACTTACGCTTCCATGTATGACATGAGATCACGACGATTTGCAACCACCCCATCAACAGCTGGGTCCATAAAAAAGACACTTAATGTCTTCATATTAATGACGACCAACACCCAATGGTTCCTATATTATATTAAGAATATTAAAATTGACTGCAAATGTGCAAATAACATATTACGCATACAAATTTTAACGAAGTGTTTATTGTACGTACTCACCCCATATTTGTTGGCCAAAAAATGAGATGTTCACTCCCACTTAACCTCAGCATATGTTGGACTATCCCTTCCATGCCATGTGTCCTATCACCCAATACGCAAGACACTTGGGGGCAGACGAAGGAATACTTTCCACTTGCTTCGCTATCTCTAGAGAGATATACTTATCCCAAATATCTTTAACCAACATATATACGCTAATTAAAATTTAAAAAAGAAAATCCAACTGTATAGAAAGTAAATACTGATAATTAATAAACACATACTTGAGGTAAACGGATATGGTAGATGCACTCAACCATTGGTCGTTCAATACTTCAATCACATTGTCCGGAACGATGTAGTCTTTATAATAAGGCTGATGAAAGTGAGCACCCATCAAAATTGTGATGGTATCGAAAGCACGTGACTGCACTATCGTGCTCACCATATTCTGTACGACGGAGTTGTGTTCTAAGTCTCCAGAAAATGGATAACCACGTAAGCGCGTATCAATACCCCCGTCCCTCGTTCTCTCCATCCGACTGCCTACTACACCTCTTGATTTTTGTTTAGGCTTTTCTGTCAGTTTCTACAATCAAATTTTCAACATTATTTAGAACGACGGATAAGATAATAAATTTTAATAACATATACTTTACCTTTGGGGTGTGAGAGACCAAGTTGCTCGGCCATTCGATGAAGTGCCCGACCGCTGTTCCGACTGTGACAGCATCATCTACTGGTTTCGGCAAGGGTGAATGTACTTCTTCATCTACGGGCACTTCTAGCGTGACCCTCACGAAACCACGAGTGAGTGGACAACCATGAATCAATTGCTGGGAGTTGTTGTGCAACGTTCCCGTGGCCACCAACCGAGTTGGATACTCCAAATAAAGGTAGCAAAAGGTCGATGGCTGTTCGAATAAGATATTTAGTTAGAAAATCATAACACACTAGTATTTAATTAAAACAAAGGCAAGACATGCACATGTTGATACCTGAGATATGTTTTGAAGTGCCTCAATAAAGTCGTCTCCACCATCAGCCGAAAACCTAGCATCAGCGACACTATTATCACAGCTTGCTCCACTCGACAATCCGTGACTGGATTTTCTCTCAGACCTCAGAGTCTCCACCTCTCTAGTCAACTTGGCAAGCTGTTCTGAAAGATGACCCACCATATTCATGGCTTGAAAAGCAGGTGCCATCGCTAACGAGGTCTTCGTCACGCCATATCCCAAACTCCGTAAGCGGCCGTGATGCTCCTCACGACCGATAGCCCGTCCATATAAATCATCAACTCCGATAGTGCGAATGTCCTCGGGCGTCATGGTCTGAGATAAGCGCTCCTAAATCACAAAAAAATATTATTTAATTCTTTGTATAGAAATAATAGTTTGTAATTGAAAGATAAATTAATGAATAGATTACCGCTTTTTCGATGATCCGCTGTGCAATGGGATCGGGAATACGCCCGTCTCGAGCCTTTCTTGTAGTCTGAAATAACTCGAGACGGGTAACAATAGGCTCACTCTCTCCCGCTTTCCTCTTTTCTTCTTTCTACGATAGTGATGAAAGTGACACTTTAGTAGATATATTAAAAGTGAATATATAAAAAAAATTAAAAGTTAGGATTTTGATCTCACAATAGCTTCTGATATGCGTGCATAACCTCTATTCGATCCACGATAACGAGCCTCCATTGCCTTAGCTTGTTTGCGCTTTTGCTGACTTTGCCTCTACAGTGTAATAGAAATACGATAAACACTAAAAAGCATAGGGCAGTAGCTAGGAATTAAAGAAAATGACATTGACCAATTTTACCTGGAAATCCTCATCCATAGCATTACGAACAAAATCCTCCCAGTATGGGGCCACCATAGGGTTATCCCGATAACCATCAGGCGGACTAGCCGAGTAATGTCCGGTGTCCTGATCTAGTGTCACACGTCTCAGCCAAACCCGAAAATTCTTGGCCATTTTTCCAGCTTGAGACAATATTAGCTTCTTGTTGGAATGGTCAAGGCCGCTGAATGTAGTCTATACGCATATTACATGACAAATTAGTAAATTTAGTAATTATACAATAACTTTCAATAAGCATATATATAACTAACATACCGACAGTTCTTCCCATAATCTTTCCTTCAAAGGGGTCATTTTTTCGTCACGCCAGTCCTTGGCAGGCAGCACGATAGGGATTACGCTCCTCACTGCAGCTCCAATGTAGAAGGATAAATGCTCACTCTCTTTTCCTATAGGCTGTCCATACTCATTGAACGGTACCTGCAATAACATAGTATTTAATTAGGTTCAACGATCAATCAATATAATTAGAATTTCAACTGTTCAATTGTAATAAAATTACCTTAGGTATTTTCCCTTTGCTACGAGCCCTCTTAATAGAAGACATCGTTACTATACCTCTAGTGCGCTTCTCCCCAGAGCTGCTACTAGTGGGAGCATCAGTGACATCCTCTCTGATCAACTCATCAGTATGATGTCGATCATATGCACCCTGATCTCCATCATAATCTCCATCAAACTCTCCATCAGAATCTTCAGGATGTGGCAAAAAAGACATGATCCTGTAAAGTAGAAGAAACAACATTTAGTAAACAAAACATAAACAATAATCAATAAAGCAGAAAAACAACACTTAATAAAGCAGAAGACACAAAATTCAATAAAGTAGAAGAAACAACATTCAATAAATTCGTACATCTCTTTTTAGCACTTGTTTTTCTTTTTCTTTTTTTGGTTGACTTTTCTCGTTCATGACCATGAATGTTAACAAGATCCGGATTTCCATATTCATCCTCATCTCTAATTATTCTCTGGTACGGGCGTGGATTTGCAGGATCATCGAAAGAGGGTACAGGATGAGTGAAGTTCTGAAAAGGATCATCTTCATCGACGTTGTCGCTAATCTGGTAACTGTTGTTCAATTTGTTTGATAGAACCACAATGGACCATTTCTTATTAACTGGGTCGGGGACATAGAAAATTTGTTGAGCTTGACTGGCCATTATGTAAGGGTCATCTCTGTATCCCACATTCTTCAAATCAACGCGTACGAATCCAGAACTTTCAACTTGGACCCCGTTAGGGATCCTCACCCAACTACACTCGAAGATTGGTTGGCGGTGAACAACATAGTCGAGTTCCCAAATGTTGACAATCTGTCCAAAGTAAGTAGTGCTCGATTGATCCCCTGCAGTTGCATTAATGGACACCCCACTATTCTGCATTGTACTTGTGGCATCATGGTCTCTCGTATAAAATGTGTATCCGTTAATAAGATAACATTTGTATGAATACACATGTCTATCGGGCATTCTGGATAACCATTTAACTCTTTCTTTCACCGAATCTTTATCCTGTGACAACATACTTACTACATGACCATTGAACCAGTCAACAAACGTGCGATTGTGCTCAACTTCAATCCATGATCTATCTCTGGTGGGAAACGTCTCAGCAAGTGCTTGCATGTGCAGGTCAATAAAAGGAAGCACATCGACTGTGTTGTGAAGTACGCACAAGTGCATCCGTGTTAGTTCCTCCATAGTAACACTTACAGGTTGACCACCAGTAATGCCTTCACCATCCATCCTATTGGTGTGTCGGGTAATTGGAAGTCCAATTGCATCGACGTTCGGAATAAATTCAGACCAGTACTCGATTGCTTCTTCGACTAA
Organism: Galeopsis tetrahit; assembly: GCA_963675135.1. Taxonomy (NCBI): domain Eukaryota; kingdom Viridiplantae; phylum Streptophyta; class Magnoliopsida; order Lamiales; family Lamiaceae; genus Galeopsis; species Galeopsis tetrahit. Next base: position 63,825,695 of record OY776126.1, on the reverse strand, counting down.
ATAGCGTTCTGCAATGCATCCCTCCGGATTGGACATATTCATCACATATCCTTTGAGCACTTTCATATATCTCTCTACACCATACATCCATCGCATACGAGCGGGACCACACATCCTTGTCTCGTGTACTAAATGAACGGTTAGGTGAACCATTATGTCAAAAAATGATGGAGGGAAATACATCTCAAGCTCACAGAGCGTCCCCACAATCTGTCTCTGAAAACCAACCAGCTTGCTAGGATCTATGACCTTGCTACTCATTGCCTTGAAGAACCAACATAACTTTGTTATGGTTATGCGCACATTTTCAGGCAGAATAGAACGTATTGCAATGGGCAAGAAAGTCTCCATGATGACATGATAGTCATGAGATTTCAGATTCAACAGTCTCACGACATCATCTGATACAAGACTCTGTATGTTGGACGAATAACCCTCCGGTACTTTCACATTCTTTAGTGTCTGAAGTAACTCTTTTCTCTCATTGTTGGACAAGGTGTGAGCAGCAGGAGGTAAGAACGCTTTGCCCTTTTCTCTAGGCACAGGTGTTAGTTCTAATCTTATTCCCATATCAACCATATCCATTCTTGCATTGTAACCATCCTTGGACTTCTTATCAGCTAGTAGAGTATTGAGCAAGCTGGCACAAACGTTCTTCTCAACGTGCATTAGATCAATGAAGTGTCTAACATACAAATCTTTCCAATAGGGCAAGACAAAGAAAATTGGTTCCCTCTTCCAACCGCTAGTGGGGACACTTTTTTTGAAGCTCTTTCCGTACTGTGTGTTGATATTCTTCATCTCATTCAATACATCTGAACCTGACAATAAACGTGGTGCTTCATCTGTCTCGGTTGTGCCATCGAATGCATCAGCCATTCTTCTGTACTTATGCGTTGATTCCAACCACCTCCTATGTCCCATATAAACGGTCTTCCTACAATGATTCAAGCGAATGTGATGTGTCTTATTCGTACAACAAGGACATGCATCGGCCCCCTTCACACTATATCCAGATAGATTCCCGTAAGCGGGAAAGTCATTGATAGTTCCAAAAAGCATGGCCTTCAACTTGAAGTTCTCCTTTCTACAAGCATCATACACATCGACACCCTAATCCCACAGGAGCTTCAAGTCCTCTATCAAAGGAGCTAGATATACATCTATGTCGTTACCAGGTTGTTTGGGTCCCGATATCAACATAGACAACATCAGGTAAGTGCGCTTCATGCACAACTCGGGTGAAAGGTTATAAACTAATAGAATCACTGGCCATGTACTGTGGTTGGTACTTTGAACACCGAACGGATTCATTCCGTCAGTTGAGAGTGCAAGACGCAAGTGTCGTGGCTCGTTGCCAAATTCTGGATGCCTGACATCGAATGTCTTCCACTGTGGTGAATCAGCAGGGTGTCGTAGCATTCCATCTTTGATCCTATCATCATGATGCCAAGTTAAATTTCTAGCATCCACAGCGCTACTATACATTCTCCTGAATCTTGGTATTATTGGAAAGTACCACATCACCTTCGCGGGAGATTTATTTTTCTTATATCGTTTCTTCCCACACTTAGGACATTCATCGAGGTCTGCATACTCCTTCCGAAATAAGATACAATCATCCGGACAAGCATGAATTTTCTTGTGTGTTAACCCGATGGACTTGAGCATTTGTTTAGCATCATACGCTCTCTTAGGCAGTACATTTCCATCAGGCAATAGATCACTAATTATTTCCAGCATATTTGTGAAGCACATATCAGATAACGCGTAAGTTGCTTTTAAGTTCAACAATATCAACACGGCTGACAGTTTTGTTGCCTTCTCACACCCGGGCCAAAGAGGTAATCCAGTTGAATCATCTAACTTCTCTGACATATACGGGTGATCTCGCAACTCATCGCCATCCCCATTCGATGTATCAACAGTAGGTACATCTTCTAAATTATCTGCATCCACTGTATCTTCAAACCTAAAGTCGGTTTCTAAGTTGCTTGAGCCGCATCTATCTTTTGTCTCACCATGAAATGTCCAAACAGTGTATGCTTTATCAATACCGTGAATCATCAAGTGGGTGAACAAACTTTCTCTGTCTCTAACAGTTTTTCCATTCATACATTTTCAACAAGGACATGGAATGTACCGATGGTCGGTGCAGTTTCTAAGTGCATAATTACAAAACTCTTCCACCCCATTCCTATACTCCTCTGATAATCGATCGGCTCGAACCCACTTTCGATCCATATAAAACTATATATAGACAATGTATTCTAATGTATTAAATCTAAAAGTATTAAACTTAAAAGTATTACATTAATCCTAATGTATTAAACTTGTTAGATCATCTCCTAATTTATTTTAACAATGATATTCCATTAATAAATGAAAGAATCAAATTTATTGTGTTTTAATTAATACATAATACAGATCAAACAAACAAACTTAACATTCCAAAAACTGTCTTTTCAATGGAATTGCATCGCTTGTCCAAGACAATATCGAGCCACCACTAAAGACAACACACAGTTCTTGAAGGCACATGGGAAGCCACATGATCATATCATTCCCCTGTCGGAATTTTGAATGTTGATCTAACTGACATCATAAATTTTAAAATATTTTTAAAAACCATGATTTATAGGTACACGAATCTTATATGTGTGCACCTATCGTGTTTCAATTCAAACTAGTTTCACGTTTTATTTATTTGTGATTGTTTCATAACATGAATAATAATGTTCTAGTTACGAGTATTACTTAATTCATATATTTTAACTAAAAGTATTATCACATTTTACCATGTATTCAATTACATGGGGTAATTGATGCACAAGAGACATAATAACCAAAAAACAATGGTTTTCAAGGCAACTTGTTTCCCCTCCACATGGGCTTGCAATTGAGTGTTTCAAATTGGAAAAGTTGTAATAAATTATCACTCAAAGTGTTTCACCTCAAACTCCCTCGGAACCTCCATTCGGACAGCACACTAACATAAACAAAATGGTCATAAATTATCCTAGAATGAAAGCCATCTGCTGATTACCCAGCAGCAAGTTTCTATGTAAATCCATGGAGGCCTAGAAGTACAGATGCTAAATGGTCACGTAAACTGAATTTAAAAATGTTTCATCTTTAAAATTACATTATCCTAATGTTTTCAAGTTTTGACCCAAAATGGTTTCTTAGATAATATATCATGTGCAATTGACAGCAACAAGTAATGACACAAAAATAGTTACAACGCAGTAGTAATTTTTATTTTTTGAGCAAATATAACGCTGAAGTATTTGCCAGCAATATTAATACAATCTAAATTTTGATTTAAAACCCAAATGATCTCTTGGACAATATGCCAAACACATGGTGTACACTGTTTTGATTTGGAAAGCTTGAATAGTTAGGGTATATGCAAAGAGTGTAGAGAGTCATTACCATTAAAATTCAAAAGAGCAAATGGAACTTGATGCAACAAAAAACAAACTCGTTTCCTGAATTCAGAGGCAATTAACATACGAAATAAGACGTACCTCTACAGCAGTGGGAGTGGCGGAGGGAGTTGGGCGAAGGTGAAGGCGACGGCAACGGTGACAGCGACGGCGACGGTGACGGCAACGGTGACGGCGACGGTGACGGTGACGGCGACAGTAACAGCACAGCACGCAGGAGAGGGAGCGTCGGCGCAAGGAGAGAGAGGGAGGCGCCGGTGACGACAACGCCGCGAGGAAGGAAGCGACGGCGACGCCGCGAGGAAGGAAGCGACGGCGACGCCGCGAGGAAGGAGGCGACGCCGCGAGGACTGTTGAAACGACGCCGCGAGGACTGTTGAAACGACGCCGCGAGGAAGGTTGAAACGCGTTAATGTTTGGGGGAGGGAGAAACCAAGATTTCGAAGGTGGAGGCGCGTTTGTTTGGGGGAGGGAGATAGAGCTTCGACCTATATACGCGTACAATATATGAATTGATTTTGGGGTTTTAGGGATTTGAATAAGGAATTGAGATTGGAGAGCGGTTATGAACCGCTTTCCAAGTGAATACTTGGAGAGCGGTTTCAAACCGCTGTATAAGTTCCTCTTGCACTGCGGTTCTTAACCGCTGTCCAAGAGCTTCACTTGGACAGCGGTTTTGAACCGCTCTCTAAGAGCTTTTTTTTTTTTTTTTATAAAACCGCTCTCCAATTTAGCAATTGGAGAGCTTTTCGAAAAAAGAGCTCTCCAAGTGCTATCTTGGATAGCTTTTCGAAACAAGAGCTCTACAAGTGCAGCTCTCCAAAGCCAAATGTGTAGTAGTGAAAGAAAAACATATAAATTCGAAACGATGATCCAGCTTTTAATAGAAAATATTTCTTGAAAAATCTAATTAACAAATACAGAAATCGCGATAAAGTGAAAGTAAATAATTATCCGACGAAAAATTAGGTAAGAAAAGGTAAATACATTTTAGGGTTTTCTAGTTTGAGGAAATGTTCCGGGTTTTGAATTAGACAACGGAGAATTCGAGTTCAAAATCACCCAAAACCCATATATCGTACCTCACGCCGCTTAATTTCACAAAATCAAATTAGGGTTTATGAAATCAAAATTTACCATCTTCACCAACTACGCATAAAAAACAATAACAAGTACCCAATAAAAGAAGCATAAAATGAGAAAGGACGCAAATAAATAGACAATAAAATCAAATTAAATCTCATAAATTGGTTTTTCAGTAAAAAAAAAAAATCAGCTGAAAACCAGCACACACAGCTGACACAAGAGCAAAATTCACATAGAAAAGAGAAAAAAAAATAATATAAACGATAGAAAAGAGTAGGAAAAAGGAATTTGCCAATTGAGAAATGAAATCAGATCACTAATGAATCCAAAAACCTTCCTCAGCCTTCCGATCACTGTACAAGAGTCGTTAGATAAAACTAAAATCGGGCCGGGGTGGCCGGATTTAGCGATTTATCGAAGACAAATCGAGCTGAATTAAAAGAGTGCCCTAAATTTTAGGTCTAGGATTCTTTAGTGAGAGAGAGGGAGAAAAAATGTTTTAGAGAGAGAAACACGAAAATGAAGAGAGAGAAAGAGACAGATAGTGTGTGTCCCTTTTACGTGTATCTATAAATGCATATGTCTCTAATGTTGGAGAGAGAAACTCTCAACCAATGGGATCGTGACAGCGAGGCACTATTGCAAAACCCTAGTCAAACGACAGTCCAAGTGTGTCCACACGCGCGGCCCTTTCAAGTGTGGTAAACGGTGGGCATAATCCTAAAAGGGATTGGAATAATTTTTTAAATGTTTTTAGGGTTTCATTTGTTGTATTATTGCATTTAGCAAATCATGTAGAAAACATACCATAGTCCGCCTTTAGATAAATTTTTTTTATGAGTATTTTCTAATTCTATAATTAAAATAACAAGCCGTATAAATGTACAAATATAAATATACACGTTTATTATTAAATACGCGGCTCTAATTGAGTTTTATTTGCATTAATGCGGATAAGTCGATTTAATGTACAAATAAGAATATGCGCGTCATTAAATAGCGAATCCTAACGTTATAATTTATTTTATGGTCAATTCACGCGCTTTTCTCCGTAGAAGGATCTAGAATTTCATTCTAAAGATTTTGAAAATTTTCATATTATTAAAAAGGATTCTCCAAATTAAAAGATTTAATTGTCAACAAATCTCTTTCTTAGTACTTAATTCCTAGGTTTACTCACATATGTTTCTGTTTCACATCGAATAATTAGGAGATGAATAATAAAAAAAATATAGAATATTTATTAGTGGAGGTAATTTGGGAAAAAGGGTACGAGAATAGTTAAAATTACTTAAAACATCAAATAATTTGAGATAAAATGAATTGTATAAGAATTCTATTCTTATACTTTTAGACACAAATTTTAAGACATCTTACAAACATGTTATGTGAAAAATATAAAGTGGTTCGATCGAATTAAATAACACAAAAACTTATATGCAATATTGCATACATGCATTTCAGTCATTCACACACATGTTCTTTATAAATACACCCACAACTTTAATTCACACACATTTTTTATAAATACACCCACAAGCTTAATTGACACACATATTTTTTATAAATACACCCACAAGCTTAATTCACACACACATTTTTTATAAATGCACCCACTGACATAAATTGAACATGGTCGTCTTCCCCGAGCAGTTTTCGGTCACCTCAGGCCGCGGTCGGACGCTGCAATTTACGATGACCTTAATCCTTAAATATTTTTTATATTTCTTTAAATATTCTTTAATACTAATTATTATGGGTCAATGTTATTTTGTATTACGTGCAATAATATATCTTACTACATGCAATAATATATGTTACTATATATTATAATGTGGGTTACTTAATCAATAAAAAAAATATAAAAATATAAAAGAATCAGTATTACTATATAAAATTGTGTTATTACTACATGTAATAATTTGTTTTACTACATAAAAAATTATATGTTACTACATACTACAGTTTGAATTACTACATTGAATAGACGTTTGTTACTATATGTAACTTTATCAAATGATCTAATATTTTTCGCATCATCCTACAATAAAACATTTTGTATTACAACATGATTATTGTGTTTACTACATTTGATAATATATGCTACTACATATTATAATGTGAGTTACTACATCAATAAAAACACTAGAAAAAACGTGTTACTAAATAAAAGAATTTGTATTATTATATAAATAGTTTGTTTTATTACTACATAAAATAATGTGTATTACTACATATTACAATTTGAATTACTACATTTAATATCCCGCGTTCGACAATAAAATAAAAGATAAAAAAAATCACAGAAACGAGTAAAATAAACGAATTAAAAATTTCGAATTAAGCTGTCAGTGGGTGTATTTATAAAAAATGTATGTGTGAATTAAGTTTGTTGGTGTATTTATAAAAAATCTGTGTGTGAATTAAGCTTGTGGGTGTATTTATAAAGAACATGTGTGTGAATAACTGAAATACATATATGCAATATTTCATACAAGACTAGCCCATTAATTAATATGATGAAGTGACAAAAAGTTGATTCCAGCCCAGATGTTATTGACACAACAAAGACGAATGTTAGGGCCGGGATATCTATACAATAATTCACTTAAAAAAAATTAAATTACACATTTTGAATAAATACACCATAAATGTTGTTCGATCTATAAAGCATGTTAATTAGGGCCGGGAGCATAAAATGGTATTGTCCGTTTTGGGCCAAGCTCAGACGAATTTATTTTTGGGCTTGCCTAGCTAGCTAAAAGGCTTCATATTAATAAAGATATATACAGCGGTTCTCAATATGACAGCGATTTTTGAAGTTTTAACCGTTTTTTTTTTCAAAATCGCTGTTATTCGACTGCTGTAAAAGGCTGATTTTGGCATAGTGTTCCATCCTTATAAATTCCATGATGGTGTCATGTCTATTAATTAATTGTTAATTTATCAACTAATTAATTCAAGAAGGAAAAGGGAAAAATATATTTTCATGTATAGGTTAAAACCTTTGACTCATTCAACATATACATACACGTATATATGTAGCAATCAACAAATTAAAATCATTGAAATGAAACTTCAATGATTTTTCCTTATTACAACATTCAGTTAATTACATGCATGTTAACTAAACGTACGTGTGTGCATGCGGTAATCGCCTATACATATATAAAAACATGCATACTCCCGTAATTAAAATTAAAATTTATGACTTTTCATAAGTGCGCAGATTATTTTTAAAAAAAATACTTGTCTAGCATTAATTATGCTACGTAGATTTTGAGGCAGACCAAGTAATCAATGCAACGACATAGAGAGTTAGCTCAAAATTTAATCAAGATTGAATGTGCATGTAATGTATGTATTGTTGAATGTGCGTTTAATTTGTTTATAATTATAAGGTCTAAATTTCCACATATATACTCTCTTTGTTAGGCCTAAGTGTCTTATTTAGTATTTGCACACTTTTTAAGAAATAATATTAAATTGATAGTGAGGTATTGATGCACAAAGAGAAACGGAAAAGAAAAAGTACATAAAAGTAGGAAATTAAAGAAAATTTAAAAAGATAGAGAGATAGATATAAATTAATGAAAAATGTAAGAGAGATCAGATAGTAGAGTATTGATAAAAAAATAAATTGATAATTAAGTTAATTAGTTTGAGATGTCGGAACTGGTAAAATGAGTCACTTAATTAGTTTGGTACAGAGGGAGTGTATAATAATTATATGAAATTCGAGGTGTGTTTCTTATGAAACCATCCATAAAAATTCACTATCTGGTTTCATATAAAAAATCGTATAATATATAATATTGATTTATTTTTTTATATTTATGACATTAAAAGTTAAATTTTCTTAAACATCTAGAATCAGATCGAATCAATGCATATAAAAGTACAACGTTTATCTTTATATAAATAATAATTTAATTTACTACAAATGAAATTAGATGCGCTATATATATTTCTAAACAAAATTATAGGAGTTCAATTAAAAAAAAATCGAAATTTAAGTATACAAATACGTGTTTAATTATGTGCAAATTAGTTGCATTGCCGGCAATATCCGGAAACCATTATTATTAGGCACTTGTCTTTACGTGAAAAGGACGATGACTCTAAATTTCCATTTGAATATATATTTGATCAATACTTCAAAGCTATAAAAATTAATTTAAGATACTCATTTCATTGTTTTCAAAAAAAAAAAAATCTCATTTCATTTGACGCTAATTAATTTTAATGTACACTTAGATTTATATCGACAGTGACCTTACTTAATTTAATTAATTACACACAAAATAAACGGTTCAAAACCTAGCTCTAAGCGGCTAAACCCCAAATCAAATTTTCTTGTAGTGAAACCTGGTGATTAAACCGACGGTTCTGGTTCCGAACCAGCTTAATTTTTAAAAAATTAATTAATCTTAATCCTTAATGTTATGAAGTAAGGACAACTCTACTGAGTCCATGTCTTATGTGCTTATCAGCAAAGTTGAGGTCCAACTCATCTGAGCCGTGTTAGCTGATATACCCAAATCAGCTGAGTCAAGTCTGCTGATTTTGTTATATTCGGTTATTCACTTCATAGCAGTTATAGAATTAGTTGATAATAGTTCAATAAGGCATTGTACATCTATATATACCCACTAATTTGCATAATAATAGGTTGGTTGAATACTTGAGTTAGTTAGCAAATTATTCAGAGTTCACACTTGTAATATGTAACTATATATGTTTATAGTGGTTCGATTGGAAACTCAGGTGGGCTACTATGCATCTGGAATAAATCCGTTTTGATAGAAAAAACTTGTGGAATACGGAAGGAGCTTTGGGGGTTACAGGTTTTTGGGGTGTAGAAAAGACACAAGTTCTTATTGTGAATATTTATGCATAGCATAATCTGTTGGAATATGGTTTCTGTTGGTCCTCGAAGGAGTATGACAACTTTAATAGATAATCAACCTACTGAAAACTATGAAGTAATCAGTTAGACAACTATCTAAAAGAGTTATTAAGTGCAGAATGTGGTTGGCCTTTTTCTAGAGAAAACTCCTTAATCAATTTCTGAAAAACCAATTTATTAGGGACTTTGTCCAAAGCTGTATTTCTCAACCTTTATGAAATGAATTTTCAGCAAAGCTTTGAATGCAACGTGTGATATGAAATAATGCAGTAAGTAAATGACAAAGCAATTTATAGTGGTTTAGAGACTCAATGATTTAACAGGATAATTCCTTAACTTCTGGTATTAACTTGTTTTATGGTGCCAAGGTGCACTGATCAACAACACTATCCTTAGTGCTTTGATCCCTAGGAATTATGAGTCCTAGTGCTCAAATTCTCTGAGTTAAAACTGTTTTTCACTTACAGCTTTTAACTCCCCACTTTTTCAACAAACACTACTTCACTTAAGAGGTAAGGGTTTTAGGTTTGGTTCCAACTAAATGAGATATCATTTACAATAAGAATAATGTAAAGGATAGGATATCTCTTTGCTAAGCTTGGATTTTACAAAGTGGGCTTAGCTAGAAGTGATCAGGAAACTTGGGATTCTGATAATTAAATTTTAGTTTCCTTGTGATTGCTTAATCAAAGTTTGATAGCAGATTGTTGGATATGGATTTCTTGGATCACTTCTGTATTTATAGACCAATTTTATCATCTATCTGTTGGAGAGATAGACATTCAAATTGTCTATTTGCAGCTCCATTGAAACGACTACTTGAGCTCTCTTCTATTATCCACTGTGTATAGAAGGTTCTTCAATGATTGCTTGAATGCTTGGGTTTGACTTCTGAAAATTGCGGTTGTGCAGACTTGTGTCAGTTTCTAAGCTTGCACATTTTCCAAGATTGATTGTGTCAGAACTTGTACTTTTTCAACGGTCAGATGGGACAAGTTCTCTGAACATTCTTGCTGCAGATAGAATGTTCTTCAATGCATTCAAGTCTTTAGTCTTTAATGCTTCTAAGTCTTCAATGCTTGTTCAGGCTTGATGGCATTAATACTTCATTGAATGCTACAACACAAAAGGCCTAATATAACACCTAAAATGTAACATTTTAATGTGTGTTACCTTGTGTAACACGTTTTTGTATCACTTTTACAATTTTATTGTTTATGTAACATTTTTGTATCACTTTAATAATATATAACATTTAAATGCAACACTTTTAAATAAGTAACATTTTTTATGTAACACGTTTTTTGTATTAAGTTTTGTAACACAGATTGGTAGCCATTTTATTATAATATGTAACACAAAAAAAAAATTAGATGGCAAAAGGAAGAAAAAAAAAATAGAATAAAAAGAGTAGTTATAGTTTTATATGGACGAATGAAGTATATTTCATGATGAAATTGCTATATGAGTAAAAAAAAATAGTGTATTCAATCTAAGAGATCATGATCTTCGAACTTTAAACATCTAAAGTACATGAGAAAATAGTGTTGCTAAGTGAACCAAGCTACTCATTAAGGTTCGAACTCAACAAGCTTAAATAGATAAACGAGTTGAAGTCGAGCTAGTTTTTTTTAATTACATTATATAAACTCATTTTCATACCCATGACTCGAACCTAGGATCAAAGGCCTAGGTAGTGGTGCTATAACCACTTGAGCTATCCCACTTCTTCAGTCGAGCTCATTAAATACTTGATTTACTAATGAATAAGCTCGACTCATTAGACTCGATATCTTAAAAAATCTTTTAACTTCAATAGACTTTTTAAGCTCGACTTGATTAGATAAGGTCGTTAGACTCATTTATGATTCGAGTCAGGTTCATTTTTTTGCTTGTCAATATAATCGAGCCGAGCTCGACAAAAACCCAAGCCGAGTCGATTGAAACTTTATATTTATTTATATAAAACTTGTTAAAATTAAATTAAAATAATATCCAATACTCTATTAAAATAATAGACACTCATAGATTTTGGACTATATAAATGCGTGACAACTAATTGTGTTATTTTTTGTATTTAATATGTGACATCTACTTTGTCTTCACCTATCAATCTTTCGAGTCAATCATCGAAATCACACACACAAATATTACAAGAATAAATATTCAAATGCTACTGCATTATATCATTTTCTTTTAGATGCACATCTCAAATAAATATTGCTTGAATCAAAAGACCCACTCTAGGTAAAACACCATTCAATTATGAAAAAAAAAAGTATAATTTAAGTCAATCGAAAAAAGAGAAAAAGAATGACAAATATCAAACGTTAAAAAACATACCTCATCCTTCAATGACAAAAAACATGTGATAATATTTCATTGATTGAACTTGAACTCTCTCAAGGGAATAACCAGGGAAACAATTACAGAGAAACAATTACAGAATTATGCAATATGGAATGGACAGAGAACATAAGTACTGTTTTTATACAATAAATCCACAAGATTGCATTTGTCTTTTACGTACTTATCTGGAGAAATGACATGAAACAATCACAAACCTTAATAAGGATTTTCTTTTACCTTTATTACCAATCTCTTATTTATTGAAGTAGCAAATCATGAATTCATTTTTGTTTTCATCCATAATTCTTAGATACAAAACAGACACCATTACTTCATTTGACCAAACAAAATGTAGCAGCAAAATATGATCGCATTCACATTTTAATCAGACACCATTACTTTATCTAATGACATTAGAGGTAATGTTTGATAAGTTTTAATAAAAGCAGATACAGCAAAATTTTACTTTACTCTTGGAGATCGAATAAAATTGGTCTATCAAGTAATTCTCTCAATTAAAACAGAACTGAAGCAATTCAACAACATTCACATACATTACTTGATATATTTTGAAGTCTGTAACGATAGTACCTGCGAGTTGATAATCCGATGATTTTAAAGAAGAATCCACCATGCTAAGGTTGCTTTATGCTGAAATTTTCAGAATAAAAATATATCATCAAAGTACTAGTTAAATAGTTTAACAGTAAAAGGGAGAGAGTTTTCTTTGTGAAGAATATATATACATTTGACATCATTCCTACATTGTCATAAAATCGCAGCTGGCTTACACATTTAAAATTATAGGCTACCTACATCACCTAAAAGAAGCAATACCATCTAAAAATTGTAGTGCATTCAAGACAACAATATCTCATGCATCTCACGAGATTACAGAGAAACACATTAATAAATCCACAAAAAATAAAATAAGAATAAAATAGGATGCCCAAAGATATTCTAAAATCTACAACAAGCTAATCCAAATAAACAATTCACTACTAGGGGCAATTAAAAGTTGTAAAAGATATGAGTTTAGGTGTCTTACCTGAGGAGAGCCTAGGTAAAGATCTCAAAACGCCAATGAACCACAAGTGTGGCATAAATTAATACTAAGCTTATTTCACCATGACAAAAAAATCATATAAAGTATTCTACAATTTTTAACCGAATAATGTTAGATAATTAGAGGGGACAAAATAATTTAAGCCAAATAACTCAATTAATTTGAATTAATATGCCTAACTAAATCACTACAGAATAATTTGAAAGCACTAAACCCATAACCCACCTCAATAATCATTCGAGCCCCAACACAGAATTTCAATTAAAAGCAAATAGTCCTGCTGTAGAAACTAAACGTTTTTACCTTCCTTCACCAACCTACAACAAATCAGCAACCCACGGCAGAAAACAGAAAAAAAGAAAACTTACTTTTCCTTACCTTTTTATACCAGCGAAGGACAGGAACAAATGGTGCGGCTCCAATGGCGGATCTGCAGCGAACGGTCGGCCGGTGGAGGACTGTGCACGACGGTCGATCTAGTGTGCTCAGAGGCGGCGAATCTGGAGACGAGTGGTACGACCCAGCGGCGTTGACACCGATCTAACGTAACGGTCTGATACCATATAGGAATAGTAGTATTAACGATCTCAGAGATTATAGATTATATATATATATATATATATATATATATATATATATATATATATATATATAATCTGTACAATGAGAGTATAAGTGATAAGATTATGCTAGAATATCTCAACAACATTATCTAAACTAAGTCACGCTAAAATAATGGAGATTCAAACATTCAAAAATCTTATCTTGTAGAATCTTCCTTGATAAACGACAGGGTCGCTTTCTGATCTCAAGCTCACGATGTCAGTTGGCCGTGAACGGAGGCAGCTACAGGTGACTTACTAGCACAATCAGTCTCTCAAGGTCAGATTCTGATTACAAATGGTGGTGGTGGGAGACGCGAAATCTGGCTCTGAATCGCTTCTCAAATGGTGTATTCATAGTGATAACTCGATAGTATTTGTATTTTTGTTGCTTGAATAGAAAAATTGATAGAGAGTAGACTGCAGGCGATTGTGTATGACAAGGAGGCGGTTATTTCACAAATTAGCCCAAAAACATTAAAAAAAAAAAAAAAGAGCTGGTGTTTTTATGTTTTTTGCCGCGCATTTTATGTTTTTGCCGCGCAAGTCTTGCGCCAAGGAGGCGGTTGTTTCACAAAATGAAAAATAACAAATTATTAAGGAAAATACTGTACTCACGTGTTAGGTGTCTCAATAAAATTTAACAAAAAAATTATATGTTGTATTATTAGGTTATAAAATATGATAAAAATTTATGCAACAACTATGATTAAAATAATTTGTTTCCATCACAAACAATTGTTCGAAATAGGTCGCACTACAAAAAAACATTGTAGCATGTACTCGAGGACAATTGTTGAATATGGCTCCTTAGCTCGTTCTACGTGTCCGAGTCGAGCCCGAGTTTATTTTAGAAAAAAATATGTTTTAAAATTAATTTTGAAAATTATATAGATAATCGAGTCGAACCGAGTTCAAGTTTATCGAGTTTCTTATTGAATCAAGCTCAATTTTTAAAATTTTAGGCTCGACCGAGTCGAGTTTCGAGCTTCGGATATTACAATCTAGTCGAGTTTCGAGCTCAGCATTACTCGACTCGACTCGTTTACACCCCTAGTTCAACATCTAATATTTTATCAGTTTATCGAGTTTCTTATTGAATCAAGCTCAATTTTTAAAATTTTAAGCTCGACCGAGTCAAGTTTCGAGCTTCGGATATTACAATCTAGTCGAGTTTCGAGCTCAGCATTACTCGACTCGACTCGTTTACACCCCTAGTTCAACATCTAATATTTGATCTTAATAGCTCTTGTTGATTTTGTCGGGTTATATTAGTCACTCCCAAAATGTCTGTCGGCTTGTGTTAGTATCTTCGTTGTAGAGGTTGAACAGTTACATCTCTCAATGTACCTATACATGTAAATATATATATATATATATATATATCCAAAATAAATAAACAATAATTATTTATATATAATTAAGCAAAAGTTATTTATTCACGAAATATTTTATTGTACACACTACCCTGAATAGGGGTGTAAATGAGTCGGGTAGTGCTAAGCTCGAAACTCGACTCGATCGAGCTCAATATTTTAAAGCTCAAAACTTGACTTGATCGAGCTTAATATTTTAAATCTCAAAACTCGACTCGATCGAGCCTAAAATTTTAAAGCTCGAACTTGTCTCGATAAGAAATTCTTTAAACTCGGATTCGGCTCGACTTGATTATCAATATAATTTTCAAAATTAATTGTAAAATAATTTTTTTCTAATATAATTAATGACAAAATAAACTCGAGCTCGGCTCGACTCAATTGCCCGTATAAAGATGTAATATATTAATGACAAAATAGTAAATATTGTCTAAGCTCGATTAGACTCGCGAGTCTTTCAAATCGAGTATTTATGAGCTCGAACCCGGTAGCTACTCGAGTAGCTCGAAACTAGACTCGCTTAACTTCGAATCGATTTCGATCTTTATTCAAGTCACGTGCGAGTTGGCTCGACTCACTTACCCCCTAGCCATGTGCACAATTAAACCCTCGTGTACCAATTAAAAATATTTATACACGTGTTAATGCATTTTTTTTTTAATATAACATTCTGAAATCTATTTTTTAAAATATTATGTATAATTATACAAACATAATTAACAAAATAAAAGCCCTTCATTTTTAGTGAAAAACTGGCTTTATTCTTTTCCCTCCATAAATGAAAACGAAATGAATTGAAAATTGGCTCCACTTTTTTGGTTTTTCCCCAATGTCGAGTGAAAACCCTTCCTAACATATCCCAATTTCCCCTTACAGTATTGAGAATTTGAGAGTTCAAACAAAATGAAATAAACCCTCTCATAAATTTCCCAATTTTCATGGAAAACCCTTTCGCGATTGATCGTGCTTTAGAAGAACAAGACCCGATCGCCCCAGATCGTGATTAGAAAAAATCCTTCTGATTTCTTACTAATTTTCGGGTCGTCATCGCGCAGTTAAAGGTATAAGTCTCTTAGTCCCCGGTTCTTATTTTTCATGTTGGCGGCCTGATATGAAGCAAAAATAAAGAATAAGATTCCAAGTGATCCCGCTGTGAAATGATACAAGTTTCTCTGGCCTGCTTTTTCTGATTTCTAATTTCGCCATTGGTGCTTGAATTATGTGCATACGTTAATTGAATTGTAGTTTTAATGTTCTCTTATTTTTCATTTTGGGGGGTTTGTCTTTTTTTTATATGCATATTGGACTTGTGTTATTTTTCAATTCGATAGTGTTTTAAGTGATTTTTAAATTGAAATTTGATGGTCAATTAATTGAAATTTGTGTCATGAGAAGTTACAGCGTAGCTTATGTTATCTTGGCTTCTTCTTTCTGGTGACTTCTCTTCTTAGTTAAATGAGTTATATATTACTCAGTAAACCTCAATTCTATCAGTGATCCGTGAATGTTTATGTATATCCCACAACTCATTTTTTCGTCCTAGTTTAAGCATTAATTTTGCTTATCTGTAGGAAGATACTTCCAAGTAATTGTGTGATTTTTCCTTCATTTAAGCAGGTTTGGTGCAGCTTAACTTGATTTCGTTTTCTCACAAATCAATTTGATTTCTGGATTAACTGATACTTGAAATATGGATGCTATGTTCTTGGTTGTAATATTTATTGTTCTGGTTTGTTGCAACTTTTCTTTAGTAGTTGATGAGGTTTAACATGCTTCAACTTCTGAAAAGGAGATTACTGATATACTGAACTGGGCCAACAAAAAAGTGAAGAGTTCAGGCAGAGAATCTCACATGGAGATAGAGTTTTAAGGTTGAAGATAACTTTCCATTTGTCACAAGTGTCTACGTGTGTGTATATATATATATGTACCATATGCTTTGTTTATGGGATGCTATTGCACTTTTTTGAAATGGTAATTACATATTAAGTTCTCAATTTGTATTGCAGGATAAGAGTCTTACATGTGGATGTTTTATTTTCTTGTTTCCTGAGGATATCATAGAGGTAAGAATTTATATCTGCTCTGCTTCTCTAAGGGCATGTTTGTTTTGGGATGGGAAATCCGGATTTGAGATTTCGAAACTCCACCCCCGTTACAGTTTGAGATTTTGATTCAAGATTTCAAAATCTCACCCTATAATCCTATAAAAGTCAACTCTATAAATACCTACAAACCCTATATAAATACCTATAAAACCTATAATCCTATACTATAAAGTTAAATCCTACCCTACATAAATTCCAAAACAAACACAAAACATAAAAAGCATTAGAATTTTGAAATCCACTAGATTTTGAAATCCAGATTTCAAAATCCTCAAAATCCCAAAACAAACATGCCCTAAATACTTTGTTTACCAGACTATTAGTACCCTTTTCACTTAAATTCTGAAAGAAATAAACAACTGCATGGGAAAGTAAATAGATTGCAATATAACTCTCAATTTACAATATAATGTCAAAGACAACTTTATCTACAATCTTTGTACAATAATCCTGCCTGCATACATGTGGTAACCAATTGCATGGCTCTATTCCAGAAACCTTTGCCAACGGCTTTACAATGTGTCTTTTTTATGCTACTATAGTAGAACCATAGAAGATGAAGTTCTAATCTTAACATTTGAAAGTTCTAAGTTTCTGATGGTGAATAACATGTTCTATTCATGGCTACTGCAGTGAAGCCTAGCCTGTCACCCCCATATATTTTTCCGCCCAACTGGCACCTTGCACCTTTAAATACATTGGCCCAACAATTTCTAAGCAGGAAAGCATGATAACAATGTAGTTAAGACCATCCCCAAGGTGGAGGTAGGTTTTAGGTTTAACTCAATTTGCCACCCTTTTTCTCCTTCAATCCACCTCAAAATGACTTTTCGAGGACGTGTTATCTAATACCAATTCAACTAGACTCTTTGAAACTACATATGATATATATTTAGCATAACATCTGAACTTGTAGCTTTTAAATGATTTTCATAATGAGCAAGTAAAGGTTGTTGTAGGATCTATTATTGAAGGGTTGTTAATATCTGATGAGGTTACTCAGGTGCTACTCAACCACTTTGTCCTGCAAAAAAAAAAAAAATGAATGTGTCAAGTCTCCGACGTCATATAGTATGGTGAGTCTATTCTACTTTTTATCATTTTGGATAAGTTCTTGTTTATTGCATGTCCTGGATTTCTGATTTCATTGAGTTAATGTTTGTTATGTTTTCCTTCGCCTTAGAAATCATATAAATATCCAATTCTTATTATATTAACAATATTATTATGCAGCTATATCAAATATGCTCATGTATGACAATTACTCATCCATCAATGACGATTGATACACTTATTCTTCTGTTACATTAAGTGAACAGTAAGTCTTGAACTCATAGATAACAAATATTACTGGACTTCATTAATTTTATAATTAATCTAACACAGTTTGAATGCAGTTGAAGACTATAAGGTAGGAAATTTATTCTAAAGTAATATTGATTGTTGATTACTCACATTGTTGCATTGCTTTCAACTTGATCAAATCTTTAAGCAATGGAGGTTTCATTTGTATCAAATATTCAGGCGTACATAAAAGCCTCAGAGTGTATATATCAAAGGTGCGTAATTTCCAACACCTTTGTTCTTTTGAGTTAACTGGTATAATGTTTTAAATAGTGAGAGTGTTGTACTTCAACTTTCTTGATAAGCTTCAAATAGGCCTGAGAAAGGATCTAAAACATATCAGTTTCCTGCTGTAAAAAGACAGAATTTCTGCTGTCAAAAATAAGTTTTCTGTTGTTAAACATTTATTTTGTGCTGTCAATAAACTGCTGTCAAAAACAGTTTTCTGCCATCTTTTAGGTGTTCTATATTAATTGCGGTTGATGTTAGGTGGGTATATTACTATTTTTCTTGTTTCTTTCACTATATTTGTTATGCTTCTATCAATTTTTGTAGTTCACTTTGTGAATTTTTTTTATCCCCACATGTTGGTCTTTTTATTTGAACGGTGATTTAGAGACAACGTGGGTAATTTGTGAATGATTGATCTCAATGATTTGTATTGGTTAAATTTCAATTGTTTTGCTAAAAATCTTGCTCGATATCTTCATATTTGGGGTTAGTTTGAAGGACATGTGCTTCTTTAAGAATCATTAAATTGTTAACTCGAAAGTATTAGGAAACTAGGCAAGATTTATGTGGATTAATACTTCATGAACTTTGACAAGGTGTATTATAATAGCTACTTTTCTCCTAATGCTAACAGATTCCCTATTATCTCAAGTCTTGCAAAGAAAGGAGAAGCACTAGTTTTATATAGTTTAGTGGAGTATAAAGATGTGATAAATGTAATTGTCCCACTAGTAAGTATTCAAACTCTTTAAATTCCACTCGTTCTTCTATTATTTATTGTGTTGTTGATTCAGTACTTGCCACACCAACTAATATTCAAACTCTTTTTTTTTTAGCTGAAGTGAACCATGAGATGATCAAGAAAAGAGGATGCGGAAATGAAAAAAAAGTGCAAAATCTTGTAGACTTCAATGAACCATGTGATCGTGAAAGAGAGGATGGGAAAATGAAAAACGAAGTGCAAGAACTTGTAGAGTAGTTATTAAATTAGTTTGTTTCAACAGCCTATGTATTTTATAAATGTCTATATCTTGTGTTCATGTCAATGTATGGAATTTTAACTATTATTCTATTGATATGATTATTTTAGAGATTTATTAATATATTTTATTTTTCTATGAATGTGATTATATAAGTGGAGCATGATTTTATTTTGTTTTATAGTTATTTAAGAAATGTTACATAATTATTTAAAAATGTAACATTATAAAAATTAAAAGTGTTACATAATTATTTAAAACATGTTCCCTTATAAAATTAAACATGATTAGTAGTGATAGATTAGATTATTAAAGTGTTATAACTATTGAAAAAAATGTTGTCTTACATTTTAAAAGTGTTATCAAAATAGTGATACATTTAAATTAAAAAGTGATACAGTTTAAGTCAAATGTAACATATTTAAAGTGTTAGCAATAAAGTGTAACACTTATTTACAAAATATTAATGATGTTACATTAGGCTATTGAAATGTTACATTAGACTTTAGATAACATTGGCAAATGTGACGCCCTTAAAAGTGTTACCTATTTGCTATGGTAACATTTTATAGCTATTAGATAGCATTTTTTTTGTGTTTCCATAGACCACTTATGTTGTATATCATATGCATTCAATGCTTTTGATCTTCAGCTCTTCTCTCCAGTCACTTGACCTGATTTAGTACTTATCACTGTTGTTTTCAACATATCAGATTACCTGCTTGAATCTTGTGCATTCAGCCTTATTGTGCACTTCAGGTACTTTGTCTTCATGTGTTCAGCCAGATTGTATGGTAAGAAAAAAATACTAAGCTGCCTAACATTCCAGCTTGGACAACTAACCTGAAACTATTATTTCAACATTCCTGAGATTCTAGACTTAGACAAAATTCTAAACTGTCTCAACTATCCTGAGACAAACAGACTGAGTTACTATCTCAACTAAGTTGACTATCATCATTCAGGGGTTTTGGTATCTTAATCAAAATCAATTCATTTCCCAACAATTTCCCCCTTTTTTTATGATGCCAAAACCTATTTACAGAGGTGACTTGACTTATACTGAACTTGTCTTCAGAGAAGATGAGTCAATCAAACTTCCTGAAATGAAATGTTAGCACAATAATAATTCAAGTACCATATGTTAGGTCAGGTTAGTTGAGATAATAGGTTGTTATCTCTTGATAGAAAATAGTTATCCTTTTCATATATATGATGAAGCATTACTAAATCAGAAAATTGAAAAGACCTAACTATGCTGAACATAAGTAACATAACAACATGATAAAAAGGGGTAGGGGGAGAATACTTATTGTCACATCCCGATTTTAGGGGCCTAGATGAAAACACAATTTTTCTAATATTTGAAGGTCAACTAAACAAAATAATGTCTTTAAAACTATTTTGCAGCGGAAATAATATTAAAACAAATGACAAATTTAAAAACTTAAAAACCTAGTCTTAGACTTCGACCTGTCTACCTTAGAGGACTTAAACGAACTAGTCTGAAAGGCAACGTTCTTTGATACAGCATGTTCTCTGTCACTACTTGCTATGGGTTCATCTTCGTCTAAATCAAACTCATGAGCCTTTAGAGTTTGAAACATGGTCTCTCCAGTCCACACGTCTATATCTTGGGTATTCTTAACAAGCATTTTTACCATTTTCCATCGACTATCAAGGCTTTTGAGATTCCTAAGATTGATTTCACGCGGAGTATATGATTTACCAAGGTCTTCCAAGTCATTCATGATCTTAGTAAAACGAGTATCCAACTGGTCGATGGTTACACCAGCTTTCATATGAAATGATTCAAATCTTTGGACTGCTGTGGAAAACTTGCTTTCTTTGATTAATGATGTCCCTTCACAAATGATAGCTAAGCGATCCCTTATTTCTTTGGCAGTTTTACATTTTAACACTTTTCCTAGATACTCGTTAGGAAGAGTGTGTAAGATGTAATTCTTGGCCAAGCAATCCAAATTATTCTGCCTCATTTCTTCTGAGGTTAGCTCTGACCTGGGTTTCTTGACGAGAGTACCCACGGGTTGGTCCTTGTCGAGGGCAGCAGTATTGGGGATCATGGTCACGATTGGACCTTCAGTGACGATAGAGATCATTAAGTCGTGAGTGGAACTAAAGATGGCTTCCATCCTCAACTTCCAATAGTCATAGTCCTGAACCTGGAACTTAGGTAACTTGTTAGCACTAATTTCGAGCGACATGATTCAAGAAGATACGTATAGCACATTATAGTATTAAGAGATAGATATTTTCAAGAACAGCGGTAAAGAACACGTAAGAGCACGTACAGTCACGGACCAAGACTTCACCCAAGTCTTAAGTCGGTTATCAAGAAACAGCAGTTCGTAAACTACTGCTCTGATACCACTTGTAGGTCCCCAAGTTGAGTTTAATAACGAGTAAGCTAGTGAAAATGTCTAGAGGGGGGTGAATAGACTTTTCAAAAATCTTTCGATATATCAAAGTACAATGCGGAAATCAGAATATAACAATGAGCCCAATTCTAGTTTATACTCACTTTATTTCGAGAACTCTGTTCTATGTATACTCAACTAGTCTTGTTCAGATATGTAATCCAATCAATCAAACAGTTAATCAATTAAACAACAAACAAAACAGTAAAGTAAATCAAACAAGAGATTTATAGTGGTTCGACAACTTGTCTACATCCACTCTCACAAACCCTGTTGTGATATTCTTATTAACTCGTCCAATGGAGTAATGTGTTCTTGTAGCTTTAAGTCCCAAGAAATAAGACTTAGATCTTCTCGACTATATCATCAGATATATCTTCGATCTAACTAGAGCTTTACAAGTATCTAGCAACATGAAACAGTAAAAATAAAACTTCTCTATTAAGTAGCAGTCTTCTTTGATCTTCACTTGTCTTGCAGACTTGCTTTCTGAACTTCAAAACTCTCAGAGTGATTTCTTCTTTGAATCTTCAATAACGCTTCAATATGCAGTAGTATCAGTAGTATCAGTAGTCTTCAATCGATCAATACCTTGTGGTATTTATAGACTTCTGAATTCAAGAACTTGTTAGTTGTAACCAACTTTTCTTGAAAACTAACTTCTAACTTCTTCAGCTTATCCATCCACGCGTTTATTGTTAATTAGTTATTTCTAACTAACTCTTCAAACCTTATCTTCATACGCGCTTTGAATAACTAACTTCTTGTTGACTTATCTTGTTGAGTCTTGTGATCGCACCTGTCTTCAACAGTAGACTTCATCCTTCTTCTTCTTGTGCTTCCTTCTTCAGTAGTAGACTTAGAAATAACTAATCTAATCCTAACAAGACTATTACATTACTTTAAGCTTTATAACACAGCTTAGTCAACTTAGAATCTATATATCAATATACAATTACATATGAAAACAATGAGCTTCTATACAATGATTAATATAGCTTAATAACAATCTTATCAATTAATATGAACAGTACTTATACTTCGTACTTGTCTTTTGTTTTATACTTAACAATTCTTATGTGAACTCTACTGGTCTGTACAAGATGACTTCTCCTAACTAGACTAGATTAGTCAACACTTAGAAAATATTCAATCTACTTTTGGCTTATCAAAACTTCATCATTATCTTTTATCATCATTTAGGACTTGTTTTAGGATTCATATCCCAACACTGATCACTTCCAAAGCTAAGCCCTTCTTGTAATATCCAAAGCTTAGCATTGAGATATCCTAAGCCATTACATTGTTCTTATTGTAAAGGATATCTCTATTAGTTGGAACCTAAACCTCAAACCCTTACCTCATTGAGTGGAGTAGAGTTTGTTGTAGAAGTGAGGAGTTAAGGACTGTTAAGTGTCAATACAGTCTTAACTCAAAGAGATTGAGCACTAGGACTCAGATTATCCTAGGGATCAAAGTACTAAGATAGTGTTGTTGATCAGTGCACCTTGGCACTATAAAACAAGCTAATTCCAGGTGTTAAGGAATTATCCTGTTCAATCAGGGAAAGTGGATGTAGGAGCTTGAGACTCTGAACCACTATAAATTGTTGTGTCATTTACTTACTGCATTCATTTTATTACTTACATCACTTGCAATAATCATTCTTGAAAGAAGTAAATTCAGCAAAGTTAAGAAAAACTGTTTTGGACAAAGTCCCTGATCAACTACTTGTTTTCAGAAATTAACTTGGAGTATTCTGTCAAAGAAAAGGCCAACCACATTCCGCACTTAGCAACTCTATTAGATATTTATCCAACTGAACACTTCATAGTTTTTAGTAGGACAAGTATCTATTGAAGCATTCACTCAGGCTAGTTGTCAGACAACCTCCCTGATAGGACCAAACTGTTTTGAAAAAGAAAGAATTTGAATACACAAGTGCATCCCCCCCCCATACACTTGTGTCATACTCCACCAAGGACCAACAAGTGGTATCAGAGCAGGGGTTCAAAGACCACTGCCTCTGAAAATCCAACTGGTTTTTCAAAATCACATTATTTCTGTGGTCACTGAACTGATCCAATTTCTGAAAAACATATATGTGTTTATCTAACCAAATTCTATCAAGATGGCAAACAATCCAGTTCCAGGAGATGCTGTCAACACCATCAAGAACATGGGTCCAAATCAAGTGAACCACATTTCACATCACAAACTGCCAATGTTCTCAATAGAGAACTATGACTTCTGGAAGATCAGAATGAGAGCACATCTTGCTTGCCAGCATGATGAAATGCTCAAAGTCATCACCAGAGGATCCTGCACCTTCACCAAGCTAAATCCCAAAGTCACTGATGCTCAGAAAGTAGACCCAAGGGAATTACTGCCAAAGGATGAGGATGAATTGACAGCTGAAGAAAGAAAAAGACACAACTTGAACTACATTGCCATGAACACATTATACCAGACCATTCCAGATGCAGTGATGGGAAGAGTGTACCACTGCACCACAACAAAAGAAATCTGGGACACCTTAGCACTTATGTGTGAAGGTACCCAAAAGATCAAAGAAAATAAGCTTCAAGTGGCCATCCAAAAATATGAACAATTTACTATGGAGCCCAATGAAACTATTGATCATCTTGATGGTAGATTCACTGACATCATGAATGAGATAAACTCTCTTGGCAAGTTCTATGCCAAGAGAGAAGTGGCACTGAAAATTCTGAGAAGTCTCACATCAAAGTGGGACATATACTCAGTCATGATGCCGAACACCAGCAATCTTGACAACATGCCCATGCAACAAATGTTCTCTGAACTCAAAGCATATGAGTTTGATCTGAACAGAAAGAAGGTGCATGAAGAGCCATCTTCCTCAAGCAAAGGTGTTGCATTCAAAGATGCTGAGACAGAAAAGAAGAATGCACAGATATCATCTCAAACTGTCTCCAAAACTGAGATGAAGGAGGAGCTGGCACTCATGGCTAGGAGATTTGAGAAGCTCAACTCCAGATTTGGTAGATACAAAAATTTCTACCAAGACAACAAGACCAGGAGAAGGTTCAACTCTACTGACAACAAATCAGAGGACAAACTCTCTGATGAAAAGAAAGAAGATAAATATGCTGATAAAAAGAAGTACAGCAAAGGTGAACCATCATCATCCAGGAGGAAGGAGTCCTCAAGCAAGAGAAATGATGATGAAGATGTGTGTTATAACTGCCAGAGAAAGGGTCATTTCCAGTATGACTGTCCTGACCTGAGTTCAAAGGACAGAAAAGAAAGGCAGAATAAAAGAGACAAGAGGTTGAACAACAGAAAGGCCATGGTACCTGGGGAGTCAGCTAGTGAAGAAAGTGTGTACTCATCTGATGATGGGCTATTCTCCAACAGTGACAGTGATGAGGACCGTCAAATGGCCTTTGAGAATGAAGATGTATGTTCATCTTCCAATTCTTCAAGCTAAATTTGATAATCTCTCAAATGAATTTGATGCTCTTAAATTAAGTGAGAGGAACCTAAAACTAAAAATGTTTGCCTTGAACAAATCCTCTAAGGCAATAGAGGAAATTCAAGGGTTATTAAGACCAATGGCTCAAAGAAGTGGATTAGGCTATAATTCATTTGAACCCTCACCTGGTCTTAGCATTGCTTCAACAAGCAATTTTAAGATGACCTTTGTAAGGTCAGTGGCTCAACAAAAACAAAATGAAATGGAAGTAAGGGTAAGGTTAAGGAAACTCTTATACCTGCTCAAGTGAACAATGCTCCTAAACCCAAACCAAAGGAAAAGGTTAAGAACATTGTATATAAGAGAAATAAGTTTCAGAAGGATAGAACCAATGGAAGGCCAATCCATCTGAACTCTCATCAATGGGGTTGTCCAAAATCCATTCAGAAGAGGCCAACACAAATGAGGCAACCTCAACTGGACAGATTAAGGCCCAACCCCACTGATAGGTATAACAGCTTCAGGAAGCCTAGACCCTTCATGCCAAAGGGAAAAGGCCATCCAAACTCCTATCCTCAAAGGTCTTATGAAGCTGGACCTAAGTCTAGTAACTTCAGGACACATGTCCCAAAGAAATTCACTAACTCTCCTAAACCTTACACGACTAACACTTATGCATAGAAACCACCCAAGGCATTTAAAGGTAGGACTGTGTATGTAGATGTAAATGGAAACCAAGTCAGTCACTTTGAGTCAATCAGAGTAATCATGCAAATTTGGGTTCCAAAAGGTACAACTAACCCCCTAGGACCCAACATTCAAAGGGTACCTAAAGTTTGACTTTGCAGGGCTGCAAGGACCTCAAGAAGAAAAGAAGCATAAACAAAAGAACAGCATGGTACTTGGACAGTGGATGTTCAAGACATATGACTGGAAACAAGGAGCTTCTCTCTGAATTTGTTGAAAAAGATGGTCCTTCAGTAACCTTTGGAGATAGCTCTCAAGGGATCACAAGAGGTTATGGTACATTAAATATTGGTAGTGTAAGAATTACTGATGTTTCATATGTCCTAGGCCTAAAATATAATTTGCTATCTATAAATCAAATCTGTGATAAAGGATACAGTGTTGAATTTGCACAAAATGAATGCATTATCAAAGACAAATCAACACAACAGGTGCTACTAACAGGGGTGAGAAAGGAAAATGTTTATTTTGCAGATTGGAGGAAAACCCCTGAAGCAGTCTGTCTTGTTGCCAAGAGCACAAGTGAGCAAAGCTGGCTATGGCACAAAAGACTAAACCACCTGAACTTCAAAACCATCAACAAACTGGCAAGGAATTCTCTAGTGAAAGGGCTTCCAAATCAAGTGTTCACCAAGGAACATGTATGCCAGCCATGTCAGGAAGGAAAGAAAATCAAAGCCTCATTTAAAGGAAAACCTGTCATTTCAACTAAGAGAGTTCTTCAACTACTGCATATGGACTTATTTGGTCCAATTATTCCAGTAAGTTTAAATGGAAGAAAATATGCCTTGGTAGTTGTTAATGATTTTTCCAGGTACACTTGGGTAGTATTTCTACTAAATAAAAAGGAAACTCAAGTCAAGCTACCTGAACTGTTGATGAGATTGGGTATTGAAAAGGGCCTAAGTATTGTCAAGATCAGATCAGACAAAGGCACAAAATTCATAACCTCATACATCAATGAGTACTGCAACAAGAATGACATCACTCATGAGACCTCTGCAGCAAGAACTCCTCAGCAAAATGGTGTTGCTGTAAGAAGGAACGAAACTTTGAAAGAGGCAGCAAGAATACTAATTGCTGAATCTAAATTGCCAAAAAGGTTCTGGGCTGAAGCCATTAACACTGCATGTCATACACAGAACAGATCCTTAATCACTCAAGGTCAAGGTAAAACTCCATATGAACTATGGAAAGGTAGATTGCCCACTGTTGCCTATTTTCATATATTTGGTTGCAAGTGTTTCATTCACAATAATGGAAAAGAGCAATTGAAAGCTTTTGACAGCAAAGTTGGTGAGGGAATATTTGTTGGATATTCACAAGTCAGCAAAGCTTACAAAGTCTATAATTGCAAAACCCTTGTTGTGGAAGAAACACCTCATTTTGTGTTTGATGAAACTATTAATGAGTTCAGGGACAGAAACCTGAATATTGATAAGATAACACAAAGAACAACTAGATTAAGGCTTCAAAGCAAGGAAACAGTGTTTGTAGATGTTGCCCAGCCTGAACTCCATGAAAATCAAAAACTGGACAACCTACCTGAGGGTGATCAACCAGAGAACAACCAACCTGAAGGAGAAATTGAACTGACTGACCCCATCCTAGTTCAAAACCAGGTAACAACTACCAATGAAGAAGCAGGCTCTGCTGAGGTAGTCAATGGATCCAATATTCAAGTGGGAACCAATGAAAATGTCAACCTACCTGACATTGAGGATAATGACTCTGAATATGATCCTGAACTTGATCCTTCAATTAATTTTCCTGAATTTAATGAGACTAGTGATCCAACCTCAGATGAGGACAATCCTCTTGAAGGGATCAGGTCTAGAAGGACTTGGTTGCATGACCACCCAACTAGCCTGATACTTGGTAATCCAAGTGAAGGGATCAAAACTAGAAGATTTCATGGAGAAAGTACTTTGTTTTGCTGTTTTGTTTCAGAACAGGAACCAAAGGATATAGAGGAAGCACTTCAAGACACCACCTGGATTATTGACATGCAAAAAGAGCTGAACCAGTTTACCAGAAATGAAGTGTGGGAACTGGTGGACAGGCCAACTCATCAAGATGTCATTGGAACCAAATGGGTGTTCAAAAACAAGAAAAATGAAAATGACATCATTGTGAGAAACAAAGCAAGACAGGTGGCCAAAGGATACTATCAATCTGAGGGGATTGATTATGATGAGATATTTGCTCCTATGGCCAGACTTGAGGCAATCAGACTCTTCTTGGCATATGCAGCTCATAAAAGATTCAAGGTGTATCAAATGGATGTGAAGAGTGCATTTCTCAATGGAGTACTTAAGGAAGAAGTGTATGTTGAACAGCCCCCAAGCTTTGAAGAAGGAGACAAGGTGTACAGATTAAAGAAGGCTTTATATGGACTGAAGCAAGCTCCAAGAGCTTGGTATAACACCTTATCACAGTTTCTTCTAGATCATGGTTTTGTCAAAGGCACTGTTGACAGAACCTTGTTCAGAATATGTGAAGGAGATGATATTTTGTTACTCCAGATCTATGTGGATGACATTATATTTGGATCTCCAAATGAGAAATTGTGTGAGAAATTCTCTAAACTCATGCAAAGCAAATTTGAGATGTCCATGATGGGATTGATGAATTTCTTTCTAGGACTTCAAGTTACTCAATCAAAGAAAGGAATATTCATCAATCAGGCCAAATACACAAGGCACATGATCAAGAAATTTGGATGTGCTACAAGCAAACCAGTCAGGATCCCCATGAATACCAACTGGAAAATGGATCCTGATGAAAGTGGAGTATCCACCAACTCCACTGAATATAGAGGCATCATTGGATCCTTACTATATCTCACTGCAAGTAGGCCTGACATCACATTTGCAGTTGCAGTGTGGGCCAGATTTCAAGCAAATCCAAAGAAGAGTCACCTTGAAGCTGCCAAAAGAATTCTAAGATATCTCAAGGGATATGAGAATCTTGGACTATGGTATCCAGCTGATGATAACATTGAGCTCACTGGATACTCAGATGCTGATTATGGAGGTTGCAGAATTGATAGAAAATCCACCTCAGGAACATGTCAATTCTTGGGCAGTAAGCTGATCTCATGGTTCTCAAAGAAGTAGAACACAGTTGCAACATCAACAACTGAGGCAAAATATGTAGCAGATGGAAGTTGCTGTGCTCAGATACTTTGGCTCAGACAGCAACCCAGAGACTACAAAGTCATCACTAATGAAGTTCCCATATTATGTGACAACAATAGTGCTATTGCTATCTCACAAAATCCAGTGCTTCACACCAGATGCAAACATGTTGATATCAAGCATCACTTCATAAGGGATCATGTGGAGAAGAAAGATATCAAGCTTGTCAAAATTCACACTGATAAGCAAAAAGCTGATATACTGACCAAGCCATTAACTGAAGCAAGATTTC
The DNA here is from genome assembly GCA_963675135.1 of Galeopsis tetrahit. Lineage (NCBI taxonomy): Eukaryota > Viridiplantae > Streptophyta > Magnoliopsida > Lamiales > Lamiaceae > Galeopsis > Galeopsis tetrahit. The sequence goes on along the minus strand of OY776126.1, from coordinate 63,796,121 downwards.
TGGAGCTTTCAGCTGAGTTAGGCTTACTTGATCCAGGGAAGATGGAGAAATGAAGAAGGGAGAGCTCAAATGAAGGGGGAAGTTCATAAAGTTGAACTTTAGCAAAGTTGACCAACCTCATTGAAACTATCTGTCTTAAAAAGGAACTTAGTAGAATTGTCCATATAGCTTTCAACAATGTTGGTCAGGATGATTGACCTTGTGGGACCCAGTCAGCAACATTGGGACCCACTCAGGCATGTTGGTCAGATATTTTGACCAAAATAGTGGTCAAAACACTTATCAGGACGTTTGTCCAAGGTGATAAGTTGATAAGTGCTATTTTTGGCATTGATTTGACATTTAAAAGAATTCTTGGGCTAAGAGTAGTCTATTTTTAGGATGGCGTGTGCTATTAAGATTTTAGCCCCCAAATGGCAAATCTGCATTTAATGCAAAATGTCATTAAAGATTGCATTAATTACTGTGCTATTGATCAAAGCCATTGATTATCATTTAACCTTCATCTAACCGTTCCTAAGCCACTACCCCACTATATCCACTTTATCTTAGGATTTGTCCACCCACAATTCCTATTATCCAACTGTTAATAAAACCACTAGATATAAAAACCCTCAGTTTTTACCCTCATTTCTCACGCACCCATACGTTCAAACCCTTAAGCAAAATCTGAAAGACCACTTAAACCTTCTAACCACTCCCACTCTCAAACATCCATGGCTCCCAAAATCAAAAGAGAGGAATTTGTAAACTTCAATGATCCATCCTTGGATATTGATTTTGCTTATCTTAGCAATATAAACTCATTATGGTTCGAAAAGATAGTGGCCTTTGACAGCTCTGATGAGGAAGTTCTCCCTGTGCTACAATGGTTGAAGGATGCAGGGCTTGAGCAGTTTTTAGGCACCAAACCTGATTCATGCCTCAACCCCTACATGGCTGAATTCTTTGCATATCTAAGGAGGAAGGGCAAGAAAGGTGATATCAGCACCAAACTTACTTATGCAGAAGAGGAGGAATCCCAACATACCATCATCTTCACCTCAGAGGACTTGGATGCTAGCTTTGGGTTACCATCTGAAGGGCTCAATCCTGGAGCCTACAGAGAAGGAGAGGAGCAGGAGTTCTCCAACCCATGGATGAAAGTCCCCAAGAAACTGGTAGGTGCTCAAAACAAAAAGACATTGAAACTAAAGTATGAGCACTTATTTTATATTGTGGTGAAAAGTTTGTTGAGCCATTCTGGAAGTGTAGAGCAAATAAGTTTGCCAAAATTGAGAGTAATGGCAGCTGTAATTGACTCTGCTGAAAGAGGAGTCAAGTTTGATTGGAAAACTTTCATTCTGGGAAAGATGATGAATGAGAAGTACAAGTTCAAGGAGATGAAGCACCACAAAGTTGTGGTTGATGGAAAGCTTCAGTATTGCACAAGAGCAAGCTTGCTCTTGGAAAGATTTGCCCACTACACCCACCTTCAAGCCAAACCAAAACCTTTTCCAGCCCAAAAGGTGATGTACAAGAAATTGTCATCCAAGACAGAAAAGAAGAAGCAAGAAGCTGCAGCAAAGCAGGCTCTAACAGTTGCACGTGTTACCTGATCTTCTCTAAAGAAAAGAAAGGTTCAGACAGTGAAAAATCAGCCTAAAATGAAGAAAATGAAGCTGATTCTAAGTGAATAATCTCCAGAGAGTCAGTCCAAGAGTGGAGACTCTATTTCTGAAGAGATTGACAGAGTAGAGCAAGAAGGGGTCAACCTTCCTGAAGCAGAAGAAGAACTCAGGGTGATTGTCCCCTTGCAGCCTGAAGTGGTCACTGAGTTCAGGGATCTTGAGAAGCCTACAAGGGTTGAAAGAAGAAGGAGGATCATCAAAACTACTGAGAAGCAGAGGTTAATTGAGGAGGAGAAACAGAAAAAATGAGTTTTTCAAGGAAATTAGACAAGCAAGTAGGTCTAATTCCAAAACAAGGTCCAAGTCCAAGAGCCCTGGAGCCAACTCTCCTGATATTCAATCCCAGAGAATATCACCATCATGATGAACCAAAGCCTGAAGAAGAGGAATGCAAGATGTTGGGAAATTAATCCCAATACCCAATAATAGTCCCCCAACAATGTGGTCCCCAACTCTTGTGGTCCTCAACTCCTTTGTGGGAAATTATTATGGGACCACATTCCCCATCTCCTTTGTGGGGAATTATTGGCAGTTGTGGGTTATGGACTATCACGCTAGGAATCCTTTGAGACTCCCGGGAATCTTTTGAGATGCCATAGGGATCTTTTGAGACACTCGGGAATCCTTTGAGACTCCTTTAAAATTACCCGGATCTATTTGGGACGTAATTTAAATATGAATTATCATAAATCTAATTTCATAATTTAAACAAATTAAATCAACTAATTTATGTAATGAATGTGCGGTAAAATAATTAAATCTCTAAACATGCGGAACTAAGGGATTACGTGTTTACCTTTAAATCGGAGAGACACCGTTGAGAAGAGTAACAACTTCAACTCAATTGCCTTCTCAAGTATTCCCTAAGTCCTAGTCCGTTGACCCGGTAGGAGATCTCACGAACTATTAACTCTCAAGGAATAATTAATTTTCTCTTGTTGCACACACTGTAATTTCGAAAATTACAGATCTGTTTTTTTTTTCTTTTTGTCAAAAGTACCAATTTTTTTCTTCTCCTTTTATAAGAGATAATCTATGTTTCTTCTCTTACAAGAAAGAAAAATTGACCGGTCAATTTATCTTGGAATAATATAGAAATAATCTCTTATTTCCATATATCTTTTTCCATAAATATCTCTCTCTAATTTCTTGCAACAAAATTAATCCTTATCTTTTAATTACCTTAATTAATAGACTTTTATCGGGATACTTGAGGGGCCTTTAGGAGAATTAGGATTGGACCTCCCAATGGGCCTAGAAATCAATATTGAGCCACAACATTTTTCTAGCCCATTAATATTAATTCATTCCACTATAGAATTAATATTCCACTATCCATCATAACCCATATTACGAAATATGACTCCCGGTTATTATTTCCCGTGTTTAAGATTCAATGTCCATCAATTAATTTAAGCTATTGAATGCTTTAATTAATTAATTAATATCTTTTATTCCTCGGAGTAATGACAGCTCAACATTATTATCATATCGGAAATAAATTCCACTGATCAGATTTGATATGATAAACCTTTTGAGCCCACCAAGGGGACATAATCAACTTGACACTCCAAGACACGATCCTCAGTATTAATTTTGGCAATCTGTCCTATAATTAATAATATTGCCCAAAATACAAAGTATTGAATCAAATTGATTCTTTACCCATAATAAATCAAAGCAATACTTTTTAACTACAGACAATCCCATTTAAGTGACATAGATTAAGAAATCAACAACCACTGAGGTCTAATTCTTCATTCCTTAAGTCAGTCTAGAAGAATTACCTCTCTGTAGGTCGTATTCAGCACATCATAATGCACTAGTGTAATCTCTTGGTCAAGATAAACCAATCCGAGCCTTACACCTCAACTTCTACCAATTGATTGTTCAATTCCATCTAAGTTGTGAATCAATTGTACTTATATACAAGGAACTGACAATGTGATCTTTTGTGATCTTCTACACACCACATTGTCTACAATGTAAAATACATCTGAACGTTTATGCAGTAAATAATTAACATTCATTATATTTAAAGCAACCAGTGATAAAATATTATTCTCATTTATAAGTGCAGGAATCAGTTTGTATACATAAGTAGCAGTAAAAGCATACTTGCCAGTATAACCCTAACAATCTCCCACTTATACTCAAAGTCTGCTTTTAAGTATACTACAGCACGTCCATGTTCTACATGTCCTATTAAATTCTCCCACTTATACTCAAAGCAGCTTGGCAACGCACTTGACCCCCATTCCTTCCACATGTCTCTCGAATGTACTCTGAGGCAGACCCTTTGTGAAGGGATTAGCTAGGTTATCTTCCGATGCGATCTTTGCCACCACTATGTCTCCTCTCTTAACGATTTCTCGTATAAAATGGTATTTCCTTTCAATGTGTTTGCTTGCCTTATGAGCTCTTGGTTCCCTTGAATTTGCAACTGCTCCAGCATTATCGCAATAAATAGTGATACTGCTAGGCAAATTCGGAATCACATCCAAGTCCACTAACAAGTTCTTAAGCCAAACCGCTTCTTTCGCTGCTTCACAAGCAGCTACATATTCGGCTTCCATGGTAGAATCAGCGATGCATTTCTGCTTCACACTTCTCCATGTCATAGCTCCACCCCAAACAAAACACACTACCCGAGGTAGATTTTCTAGAATCCATGTCTGATTGGAAATCTGAGTCCGTATAACCCACAGGGAACAGACTGTTTGACTAATAAACTAACATTCTATCTCGAGTTCTTTTTATATACTTGAGAATGTTTTTAACTGCAGTCCAATGTTCTTTCCCTGGGTTACTTTGATATCTTGCTACCATGCCTACAACAAAACAAATATCCGGTCTCGTGCACAACATTGCATACATGAGGCTTCCAACTGCCGACGCATATGGAATGTTTCTCATCTCATCCATCTCCTTTTGTGTCTTAGGACACATCTCTTTAGATAGATGAATTCCATGTCTGAAAGTAACAAATCCTTTCTTGGAATTTTGCATGCTGAATCGTTTCAAAATAGTGTCTATGTATGAGGTTTGGGATAAGCATATCATCATTTTATGGCGATCTCGAGTAATCTTAATCCCAAGGATGTGACCAGCTTCTACTAAATCCTTCATATCAAACTGTTTTGACAACCATACCCTCACGTCTGTCAACACCTTTTTATTGTTTCCAATAAGCAGAATGTCGTCTACATATAATACTAAGAATACCAAGGCAGTTCCGATACACTTCTTATAGACACAACTCTCAAACTGATTTTGATCAAATCCATAGGATTGTATTACCTGATCAAAACATTAATTCCAAGCTCGCGATGCTTGCTTAAGTCCATATATTGACCTTTTAAGCTTGCATACAAGATTCTCTTGGCCTTTTTCAATGAAGCCATCGGGTTGGCGCATGTAGATTTCTTGTTCAAGACTTCCATTTAGGAAAGCTGTCTTGACATCCATTTGCCAGATCTCAAAGTCTAGGTGAGCTGCAATCGACAAGAGAATACGGATAGACTTAAGCATAGCTACAGGCGAAAAGGTCTCCACATAATCGATTCCCTCTTTTTGAGTATATCCTTTTGCCACTAGTCTAGCTTTGAAGGTTTCAACCTTCCCATCTGATCCTCTTTTTCTCTTGTAGACCCACTTGCATCCAATAGGCTTTATGCCTTTGGGTGGTTCCACAAGCTCCCACACTTTGTTATGATCCATAGACCCCATTTCTGCTTCCATTGCACTTTGCCAAGAATCTGCATCCTTGTCTTGGATTGCCTCATCGTACGTCCAGGGGTCAGATTCATCCTCTCCGGGGACCAAGTCCGAAGACTCTCCCACGAACATGAATCGCTTAGGTTGTCTCACAACCCTCCCACTACGACGAGGTTCCGGTTGTGTTTGTGTATCGCTTGGTACATCTACTTGTACACTTGGTATAGGAGTTGGCCCTCTTAATTCTTTTAAGGTAATCTCACTCTTGGGCTTTCTTTTACTCATATAGTTTTCTTCCAAGAATCTAGAATGTGTGCTTATCACAATTCGCTGATCCTTTGGACTATAAAATAAACCCCCCTTCGTTCCTCTAGGATATAATATAAAGAGCCTTAATTCTAAACGAGGGTCTAACTTTCCAGCTTCCTTGTCCAACACGTATGCAGGACACCCCCAAATTTTTATGTGTCTTAGACTAGGCTTTCGCCCGGTCCACAATTCAGTAGGGGTTTTAGGAATTGATTTGGAAGGTACCAAATTCAGAATGTAAGTCGCTGTTTCCAAGGCATAACCCCAAAACGACTTAGGTAAATCTGAATAACTCATCATAGATCTGACCATCTCTAAAAGAGTTCGATTTCTTCGCTCTGCAACCCCATTTTGTTGAGGGGTTCTGGGTGTAGTTAATTGGGATACAATCCCTTCACCTGATAAGTAGCCCAAAAATTCATTGCTGAGGTATTCGCCTCCACGATCTGATCGTAGAAACTTGATACTCTTTTCCCTATGCTTTTCTGCTTCAGCCTTAAACTCTTTGAATTTGTCAAAGGTCTCAGATTTAGATGTATCCATATCTTGAGTAATCATCGATAAAAGTAACGAAATACTCAAAACCACCTTTTGCTTGAATTGACATTGGTCCACATACATCAGTATGAACGAGTTCCAACACTTCACTAGCTCTATTCCCCTTTGCCCCAAAAGCTCTTTTGGTCATTTTACCCTCTAAACATGATTCACAGGTTGGAAACGGCTCAACCTGGAGTGATTCCAACGAGCCGTCGTTCACCAACCTTTGAATCCTTCTTAGATTAATATGACCAAGTCTAAGATGCCACAGAAGTGTTTTGTTCATTTCTGAAGAATGCTTTCTTTTCTTAGAAATAGTCGATGTGTTATACGATTCATTTTGTGTGGAATGTGCACAATTAATAGTATAAAGATTATTCACCAATGCTCCCGAACAGATTATCTCGTCATTACGACAAATAACGACATTCTTATTAAAAGAAACTGAATATCCATCCAAAAATAGTTTAGAAACTGAAATCAAATTCTTTCTAAAACTCAGAACATAAAGAACGTCTTTTAAAACTAAAATTCTATCACTAAAAGATAGTTGCACATCTCCCACTGCAACAACCGCCACTTTCGTAGCATTGTCCATGGTGATGATGATCTCACTCCCACTAAGTTGTCGGGTTAGCTTGAACCCCTGAAAATTGAAATAAACATGATCAATGGCTCCCGTATCCACCACCCATGAATGGAAAGAATACACCGCTAAACAAGTTTCAATTACTAGTGCGTGAGAATTACCTTGCTTACCAGCCTTCTTAGGCTTGGTATAGGCTGACTTCCAATGTCCTTTCAGACCGCAACTAAAGCACTTTCCCTTAGTGGTCTTTTTCTTGACACCTCCCTCAATTGGTATCTTTTCCTTATTATTAGCTTGTTTCTGGCCATTTGCCTTCTTCTTCTTCTTTCCACCTTTCGGTGTAGAATTAGAAGATGGAACATTTGCCAACATAGTCGTATGCTCGTTCCTTGGTCCCATTAACATCTCAGCCGAAACTAAAGCTTGCAAGAGCTGAGCCAACGTATACTCTTGATTATTCATCGTATAGTTCAGTTGGAACTGCTCAAAACTTTTCGGTAGAGAATGGAGTATGAAATCGATCTGCGTTTCCGCATCGAATTCAGCACCAAGAATCTCAAGTTTGTTAAGGAAACCCATCATTTTAAGAACGTGATCCCTCACAGGCGTTCCATCGACCATTTTCTGTGATAACATATCTCCCATGGTCATTTGTCTAGCCGTACGATTCTGATGAGCAAAAAGTTCCTTAAGGTTCATCATAATAGCTAAAGCGGATTCCATGTTCTGGTGTTGGTGTTGCAACACATCTGACATTGAAGCCAAGATGGTACACCTAGCCATTTCATCGGATCTCATCCACTCCTTATGATATTCCTTATCTTCTTGGTTCGTCTCATCCGTAGGGGCAGGGGGTTTAGGTTCATCAAGGACCAACTTATGATGTTGTGCAGTCAAGACTATAAATAAATGTCTTTTCCAATCCACATAATTCTCTCCTTCCAATTTATTTTCTTTAAGTATACTAAACAGTGGGTTAAAAGGAGACGACATGCTGAACTGAGAATAAAATATACAATTTTTATTAATATCCTATTAACACAAAAATTATCACATAATTTGATCACATGTACTATATCAAAAACCTCAAAAACCGATATAAACATGCATCAGCCAACATCTTAAAACCAATTTAAGCAAGTCACGATGAGTGTGAACGTTTACTCAAATACATTTAAGCAGGTTACAAACAAAGCAGTTACAAACCTTTAATTCAAAATTAATAGTTGGCTTTAACTTGGCCATATAAAATTGACAGGGACTCCGATGGGAAGTTAATATATCAATTTTATACCTAAGTAATAACCATAATTAAATACAGGACTATTATTTCGTTTTGAATAAGACACTCGATGGAAGGGTCATACCGCCACTAGTAATAATCCACAATCATCCTTAAAGGAATTTATTCATGTGAACTTATCTTTTGGCCTATCCGATAGGGAGAGAGGCGCTTGCCAATGCGTAGCCAAAAGACTTCACAAATAAATAAATTATGGAGGCCATTTAATCAATTTATTATCTTAAATAAATTTAATTAAAAAAACATACTTAGTAATTTTTAAACTTGAGGTTTTTCACGAATCCTCATGCAAAATTAACAAATAATCATAGCATAATAACAAAACAAAATTAAACACAAATTAGGCAAACACGTCCAATTATCATGGTTTAATTTTCTCGTTTTGAAGAAACAAGAAATTCGTACTCCCACGGCCGCAATAAAAAAAATCAAGCCACGCCTACAACCGGCCCGTGTGGCTTGGTCGTCCGGGTGCGCCTCCGATTCTTTAATCCGTCCAACGGTCTTCATCTTTGATCCGTTACAATTTATTTACAAAAAATAAATCTAACATCTAGACTAGTCTATTACTAATTAAATAATCTAATCTACCCGTGGATTTTCTCACGGGAAAGACAAATCTGACCGAATCAGATTAAAAACCACATTCAAACAACATAAATTAAAACATATATTAAAACTATGATAATTGGATACATGCAAAAAAGATCTAACAATTCTACCATCGAAATATCAATTTAATGTAAATAGATTTAAATTCTAATTTAAATTACAGAGCCCAAAACCTTGGCTCTAATACCATATGTTGGGAAATTAATCACAATACCCAATAATAGTCCCCCAACAATGTGGTCCCCAACTCCTTTGTGGGAAATTATTATGGGACCACATTCCCCATCTCCTTCGTGGGGAATTATTGGCACTTGTGGGTTATGGACCATCACGCTAGGAATCCTTTGAGACTCCCGGAAATCTTTTGAGATGCCCTAGGGATCTTTTGAGACACTCGGGAATCCTTTGAGACTCCTTTAAAATTACCCGGATCTATTTGGGACGTAATTTAAATATGAATTATCATAAATCTAATTTCATAATTTAAACAAATTAAATCAACTAATGTATGTAATGAATGTGCGGTAAAATAATAAAATCCCTAAACATGCAGAACTAAGGGATTACGTGTTTACCTTTAAATCGGAGAGACACCGTTGAGAAGAGTAACAACTTCAACCCAATTGCCTTCTCAAGTAATCCCTAAGTCCTAGTCCGTTGACCCGGTGGGAGATCTCACGAACTATTAACTCTCAAGGAAGAATTAATTTTCTCTTGTTGCACACACTATAATTTCGAAAATTACAGATCTTTTTTTTTTCTTTTCTTTTTGTCAAGAGTACCGATTTTTTTCTTCTCCTTTTACAAGAGAGAATCTATGTTTCTTCTCTTACAAGAAAGAAAAATTGACCGGTCAATTTATCTTGGAATAATATAGAAATAATCTCTTATTTCCATATATCTTTTTCCATAAATATCTCTCTCTAATTTCTTGCAACAAAATTAATCCTTATCTTTTAATTACCTTAATTAATAGACTTTTATTGGGCTACTTGAGGGGCCTTTAGGAGAATTAGGATTGGACCTCCCAATGGGCCCAGAAATCAATATTGAGCCACAACATTTTTCCAGCCCATTAATATTAATTCATTCCACTATAGAATTAATATTGCACTATTCATCCTAACCCATATTACGAAATATGACTCCCGGTTATTATTTCCCGTGTTTAAGATTCAATGTCCATCAATTAGTTTAAGCTATTGAATGCTTTAATTAATTAATATCTTTTATTCCTCGGAGTAAGGACAGCTCAACATTATTATCATACCGGAAATAAATTCCACTGATCAGATTTGATATGATAAATCTTCTGAGCCCACCAAGGGGACATAATCAACTTGACACTCCAAGACATGATTCTCAGTATTAATTTTGGCAATCTGTCCTATAATTAATAATATTGCCCAAAATACAAAGTATTGAATCAAATTGACTCTTTACCCATAATAAATCAAAGCAATACTTCTTAACTACAGGCAATCACATTTAAGTGACAGAGATTAAGAAATCAAAAACCACTGAGGTCTAATTCTTCATTCCTTAAGTCAGTCTAGAAGAATTACCTCCCTGTAGGTCCTATTCAGCACATCATAATGCACTAGTGTAATCTCTTGGTCAAGATAAACCAATCCGAGCCTTACACCTCAACTTCTTCCAATGGATTGTTCAATTCCATCTAAGTTGTGAGTCAATTGTACTTATATACAAGGTGCTCCTGACAGGGTAGGCATTGATGTCTTAGCTGATCTTGCTGATATAGAAGACAAGCCATTCTCCCCCTTGATCCCAGACTTCTTTGTTACACCAAACTACTTGAAACTGCTCTTCAAGAAGGTGATCAACTTACTTTACCACCCATTCAAGCCATCCCTTTGAACCTTCCAATAACCTCCTTAGGAACATTGCTCTCTACAGCACCTGAGACCCAAATAATTCCCAAACCTTCTGAACCAAACCCATCTGAACCCCAGCTCAACCTTCCTGAAGCCCAATCCAACCTTCTTGAATCACAAGCCAACTCCTCTGATGACAATGATGATGAGGAAACAGAGGAGTACACATATGAAGGCATGCTAAGGCAGATTGCAAGAGCAAATGTTGATCAACTTTATCCAGGGTTGAAAGATTATCCCAGGCTACAACAACAGTTCTATGATCTCAGAGCACTTGTTGAGATCAAAGATAGAACGATGGTGGAAATAGCTCAGGGTATCAAGGATAAAGGTGCTAGCTGGTGGCAGGTTGAAGAGAACAGGTTGTTGCATTTTGTAAATGTTAAGAAATCCAGTATGTTGACCACTGAGGCCTTGTTCTGCACAATTGTCCATGAAAAGGTATTGGCTGAAAGAGAGAGGATTGCTTAAGGAATCAAACATCCTGATAGCACCTCAGATGATGCAGGTGATGATGATGATGACAACACCAATCTCAAACCTCTTGGTCCTAACCCTGCTAAGGTACATTACTTAACCTATCCTTCAATTCAGGACTCTGATAAATCAGAGGAGTTGACCAAGACTGGTGACTCAGTCCAAGAAACATTGGCCAAGGATGGTTCTTCTGAGCCTGAGGCAAAGCTTGACAATGTTGAGACTTCCATAGGAGAAGCTGGTTTGACTAAAGCCTCATCAGTGTCAGACAAGTTGGACACTGACCAGCCTTTAGTCATTCAGGATGACTCAGTGGACTTGGGATGCCCAAGCACTGTGATCTCCCATCAACTGCCCTTTGTGGATCCTGATGAGGATATGGAGGTGTCAGGTTTAGGAAATGAAGGAGTTGAAAAGGACAGTAGTGATAAAAACTCAGAGGGAGAGGAAGGTGATTGTGTGATTACTGGTAGTAAGAGTGCACCACCAAAAGAGGGAGACGAGAGTGAAATGTTGGGTGAAGCCCAACCTGAGAGTCAGGCTATTCTTCAAGTCAAATCTGAACTTGATGAATCCCTTGGTGAAAGGAGGCCTAATTCTCCAGTGAATGTGAGTCCATCAATTGAAAATGAAGAAAAGAAAATAGTTGAAAATGAGAGCAAAGGTGCCATGTATCAGACTTTTTGGGAGATGAAAAGAAAGAGGGTGATGAGGGTGTTTTACCTAACCCTTTATGTTTTGCATATTTTGTAGTTGTCACCATTGAACAAATTTTTGCAGATACTTCCCTTACTGACATTCCAGTCGACACTGATGTTGATCTTGAAGCAATCTCAGCTAACATGTCCACATTAAACAAGATCTACTTTGAACAAGCTAATGCAACAGAAGCTGGTCTGCAAATTGCTTCATAGACTGCAACTTCCATTGAGGAGTAGTCAGAGAAGTTGGACATCTTAGTCAGGGAAGTTGGGAAGGATCATGTAGAAACTAAAGACACTCTTGATGGCCAAGGGAAGACTCTAGCCTCTGTGGAGATGAGGCTCACATGTTCTGAGGAAGAAGTATTGCCAACCCTAGATGCCAGAATCAGTGGAGTTGAGACTTGTCTGCAAACAGTCTCAACTGAAGTCACAAAAGCCAAAGATGCAATGAGCAAGTTTACAAAAACTGTGAAGAAGGAGCAAAAGGGCCTCAGAGAAAGCTACAAGAACAATGTCTTAACATTGAAAAGGACAATCAAGGATGCCTTGAGGCAAAGGACAGCAGCTCAGAGAAAGAAAGTTGAAGAGCTTAAAGATGCAATGGTGAAAGAGGCTGCTGAAAAGTTCATTATGGAACTTATGGCCAAGGTTTCTGATCAAGTTGTGGCCAATCTCACTGACCAGTTGTAGGCCAAGCTTGATCAATCCTTGAAGGCCACATTTGATGAAATTGTTGCCCAAAAGAGGAAGCCCGTTCATGTCTTTCTCAGCATGACAGATGATAGGATGCAAAACATCCATGATGAAAATGTCTATCTGCTGCAAGAACTGAAGTCTCTCACTCATGCTCATTCCCATCTCTCTGTCATAATGAGTGAGTTAAAGCCCCAATGTTTTGATAATGCCAAAAAGGGGGAAAGAGAGAGAGCAAGGGCAAAGGGAACCTTGAAGATTGGAGAGCCTAAGGGAAAGGACAAGCAGCCTGAGATTAAGAAGGAGGAAGATATTGGAAAAGGCAAGGGGCCTATGAATATTGAAGACCTAACTGAAGAAGAACAGATCTAGATTGCAGTGAAGAAATCTATGGCATCTGCAATTGAAGATCAGGCTAGATGGCAACAGAGGCCTGGAAGGGAATCTGCAGGCTTGGACCCCAAGGATAAGGTGATTGAAGTGAGGGGGAAAGTTGCCAAAGCCACTGATAGGAAGAGGAAGGAGCAATCATTCACTGATTTTCCAACCAGTCTGACATTGCCATCTGAATTTCAAGCTGAAGAGGCAACTAAAGTGAGAAAGTTAAAAAGGCTGAAGAAAGCAGCTAAGTTGCCTGAATCTAAGAAGAGTAAGCTAAAGAAGAAGAGGAGGACAAGGAGCCTGAAGTAAGACAGCCCAAGCTTGCTGATGATCCCTCAAAGCTGTTTGAGGAAGGATTTGGGAAATATCCAGAAACACAAGAGAAGTTGGCTCTTCAGAGTGCTAAGGAAAGAATGGATCAGTTGGTTGAGGCCAACAAAGCAAGAGATGAGAGAAGGGTAAATTTCAGAGCCCCAAGGAGAAGAGCCTCTTACAGAAGGTTGAAGCCTCAATTGCTTCAAAGATGGGACACTCAATTCCCCCACCATGACAAATGGGTACCAATCCAACTGAATGATGCATGGGAGGAGGCCAAGAGGAGATTTGTTTATGACTTCTATGTCATAGGCAAATGGCTTGGAGAGAATGTTGAGGAAATCTTTGGCCAATTCATGTTTGACAACTACAGGGAGTTGTACCAGAAGCTGTTTGTAGCAGCTGATATTGCCAGAATTGAGTTTAAAGCGCCAGGTCCCATCCTGTACTTGCCTCCCAAATTCAATGGGAATCTGATAGATGAAGGGAAGATCTTGGAGGAGTTCATCTCCATCATGAAGATGGAAAAGATGAAGCTAGGTCCCAAAGGTACAAATCAAGAGATTTGGGAACTGAAGAAGAGAGTATGGGCTCAGTATGGGATTGCTCCTCAAGATGATGGTTCTCTCTGAAGAATAAGTCACTCTTTCCCTTTCTATCTATGATTTTAATTTATTGTTATTTCTATCTATCTGTCTTGTTTTAGCATAGTGAGTCCTTTTGATTTTCCAGCATTGTAATGCTCCATGATATATATTAAAGGATAACTATTTACCTCAGAGATAACAACTCATTATCTCAACTAACCTGACACAACCTATATACTTGATTTATTAATATCTAATAGTTTGTTTCATGAGAATTGACTAGTTCATACATCTTGAAGACAAAATTTAATATAAGTCAAGTTCCCTTTGTAATAGGTTTTGGCATCATCAAAAAGGGGGAAATTGTTGGGAAATAAATTGATTTTGATTAAGATACCAAAACCCCTGATTGATGATGATCAGATTAGTTGAGATACATTTAAGTATGCATCAGTCTAGTTGTCTCAGGATAGTTGAGACAGTAAAATTGCCTAAGTCTAAATCTTAGAAATGTTGTGAGATTTATAGATCAGGGTAGTTGTCCAAACCTGGAATGTTGGGCAGCTTGTTAAAGACTGAAGAATTAAATGAATGGAAGAACATTCCAACTGCAGTAGGAATGTTCAGGGCACTTGTCCCATCTGACCGTTGGTAGAGTGTAAAGTCTGCCACAATCAACCTTGAGAAATGTGCAAATTTGGTAAACTGACACAAGTCATATCAGCCGCATTTTTCAGAAGTCAACACATTCATTCAAGCAACCATTGAAGAGCCTTTTACACAGTGGATAATAGAAGGTTGGCTTCCATAGCCATTTCAATGGAGCTGCAAATAGACAATTTGAAATGCTATCTCTCCAACGGATAGTTGATCAAATTGCTCTATAAATTCAGAAGTGATCCAAGGATTCAGGCATCCAACTATCTGCTATCAAACTATCATCAAGCAATCAAAGGAAACCTAAAGCTGCTCTTCACAATCCCAAGTTTCCTGATCACTTCAAAAGCTAAGCCCTTCTTGTAATATCCAAAGCTTAGCATTGAGATATCATAAGCCTTTACACTGTTCTTATTGTAAATGATATCTCTATTAGTTGTAACCAAAACCTCAAACCCTTACCTCATTGAGTGAAGTAGAGTTTGTTGTAGAAGTGAGGAGTTAAGGACTGTTAAGTGTAAATACAGTCTTAACTCAGAGAGATTGAGCACTAGGACTCAGATTATCCTAGGGATCAAAGCACTAAGATAGTGTTGTTGATCAGTGCACCTTGGCACTATAAAACAAGCTAATTCCAGGTGTTAAGGAATTATCATCTTCAATCAGGGAAAGTGGATGTAGGAGCTTGAGACTCTGAACCACTATAAATTGTTGTGTCATTTACTTACTGCATTCATTTTATTACTTACATCACTTACAATAATCATTCTTGAAAGAAGTAAATATTAAGCAAAGTTAAGAAAAACTGTTTTGGACAAAGTCCCTGATCAACTACTTATTTTCAGAAATTAACTTGGAGTATTCTTTCAAAGAAAAGGCCAACCACATTCCGCACTTAGCAACTCTTTTAGATATTTATCCAACTGAACACTTCATAGTTTTAAGTAGGACAAGTATCTATTGAAGCATTCACTCGGGCTAGTTGTCAGACAACCTCCCTGATAGGACCAAACTGTTTTGAAAAAGAAAGAATTTGAATACACAAGTGCATTCCCCCCCCCCCCCCCCATACACTTGTGTCATACTCCACCAAGGACCAACAAAAGCGATTGACGCTACCGACGGAATTCCGACGGATATGCCGACGGACAAACAAAACTCTCTATACGGCGTCGTTTTTGGGTAATATGCCAACGAATTAATCAGTCGGTATTTTAAATTAGTGTTACCGACCGAACAAATTCGTCGGTAACCGCCACATATTATTGCGCCTCCACGTGAACCAATGAAAGGACGCGTGGTATTTCAATTCTACCAATACCGACGGAACGTATCCATCGGTAACCGACCCGATTTATTAATCGCCTCTTGATTTACCCGCTGAATTTAATATTGGTCAATACCGACGAAAATTTCCGTCGGTAAAGGCGTATTTCCGTGTATATAGTCTGTAAACAGATTGCTCTTTCGAAAGAAAGAAAAACATTTCTTCTTTCGTCGTTTCGTCTCGTAAATTCGATCACGAAGAGGTTCTGGCGAGGTGATTTTTGAACGGGCATTTTGAGCATCTCACTGTCGATAAAAAAATCTATACGGTACGCTTTCTTAATTTATTAAAAATTAATTTTTAAGTTATATTGTAATGCCTATTATGAATTAATTAATTGCATGTGTTAATTTAATTTGTTATATAGATTAATATGAAATTGCATGTTGTTGATGTATATAGTTAATTAATTTGCATGTACGTAGTTGATATATCTAATTAATTAGTTGATATTGTACGTGGATAATTGCCTACAGTTGATGTATATAGTTATTTATAATAAATTGATGTGATTTGTTAAGATATTGTTTTGCATTTTTATTAATTGTATATAAATTGTTTAATTTTAAGTTTATTAGTGTACGTTGGAGTGGAGTTTACATAATTAAATTATGGTATTGTTAATTAGCTAGGTTATAGTTGATTTACTAATTATGAAATTATTAATTAAATTAGGGGTTTTGTTAATTATATTAGGAAATTGTTATTTTAAAGTTATAAAATTATTACTAAATTTACTAGGTTATAGATTGTTAATTAAAATAGGAAATTGTTGATTAAACTAGTTATTGTTGAATAAAATAGGAAATTATTTATTAAAATAGGTTATTATTGATTAAATTAGGTATTGTTGATTAAATAGGAAATTATTTATTAAAATGTGTTATTATTGATTAAAATAGGTTATTATTGATTAAATTAGAAATTGTTAATTCAATAAATTAGGGTTTAGGGATTAACTTTTAATTAGATTATTGTTTTTTATTAAATTAAGAAATTAATTATTAATTAATTAGTATTATATATATATATTTATTAATTTGAATGTTTAAATTAAATAGATGAGTCAAGATGGTGTTGGTGGTTCGAGATCTCGCGGGGCCTTCGGGTCACGTAGTCGGTCGAGGAAGGGTCGAGCCGCACTTAGACCCGAGGCGCTGCATATACTGCGTCGGGCACCATTGTCGTCGCCGCCGCCACCCATTCCACAGCCGTCGCCTCCGTCGTCGTCTCAGTCGTTTGCACATGTAGATGGCCGGGAGCATCTTGTTCCTGCTCGGGATGGTCGGGAGCCCGTTTGGGTACTTAGAGGAGTGTAAGTAATTAAATACTTTTATTGTTTAATAATTAATAATTTCACATTTGTTTTAATTTATAATGAGTTTTGTTTGTTAATTAATGTCACAGATTGTTACCTGGTAACGAGGTCTCCAGGGCATGCACGCTTGATTTTTCCACTTTACCGATCAGTGCGGGTGCAATTACCTGGAAGAAGGTCCCAAAATAAAAAAATGGGCGTACTTCGAGAAATTTCAGGTAGTAATTAATCACTTAATTAATTAATTAATGTTTTTTGTTTGTTCAATAGTAAACAATTTATTATATGTGCAGAAACATACCACTTGGGATCGGGATATTTGCTCGGACGAGGTTATGTTCAAGTATTTCTGTAAATCGGCGCAAGAGCGATATAAGGATTTAATGTACGAATGGAGAATGGCATGGCGGGAGGATGGGACGACGTAGAGCTTGGGTAAGGATGTTAATGATATTGAGTTGTGGGATTCATTGACGAGGGAGTGGCTGGATCTGGAGTACATCAGGAAGTGTGAGATTGTTAAGGCCAACCGCAGATCCGACGTTGGGGGTGGGATGTCAAGGCATCGGTGTGGAGCCCGGTCCATCTTTGAGCAGTCGCTTGCCCTTGTAAGTGTTTATTAATTTTCAAACTAATTTCAATAAATTTAATTATTTAGAATATATGTTGGTCCCTGAACGAGTAGTGAATGGGATTATAGTCTAGAGGGGAGGGGTGAATAGACTTTAAAACTTTTTCAAGAGAGTTAGGGAACCTCTTCTGATTGCTATGTCAACTGGACTGCAAGTCTGCTGGTCCAGATGACTATAGTGATCTGTATGAAGAGATTGTATGCGGAATTATGGTAGGCCTTGTTTAGACTCGTTCTTTTGTTTCTTATGAAAGTGTTAACTTATTTTTACTTAATGAAAGTACTCAGCTGATGCTGGTTTGAAAGTTGTGGCCTTTGTTTAAGGATGTTGAAAACACAGTATGCACTTATATAAAATATATGTAGAGACAGAAATATAAAGTGCAGAAAGGTAAATAACACCAGGTTTATAGTGGTTCGGATATACGATCCTATGTCCACTCTCACGTCCTAACGTGATGTTTAATCCCTTTAATTTACCACAAATTACAAGGGTCTTGACCTTTATAGTCCCAAGGATAGGACTTTGAGATCTGAGCCGTCCTAACAGCTACGGTCTCCACAAGTGATTGTAAGCACTTGCACTTTGAGGGGTTCAAAAACTTTAACCTTTCGGTGAGGGTTTGGGGTTTTTGAAGTGTATCCAACTAATGGTTCAAGCTTATAAATTGCTTAACCACTATGCCTAAAACAATGAATATACAATATGAACAGGTTTCAGGTTCTTATGGGTTGGATAGAAATCACTTAAGAGCTAAAAGTATTCTAAGGGCTTTCTGGGCTCTTGGAGAATTCTTAGAACAGTATGGCTTTTGCTTGATTGCTTGCTTAGCTTGTTGAATTCTCTCGATGTGATCTCGTTTTTTGTGATTTCTCATCCTCTTGTATTTATAATGGTGATTGCTTGCAACTAGCCGTTGGAGT
The DNA here is from genome assembly GCA_963675135.1 of Galeopsis tetrahit. Lineage (NCBI taxonomy): Eukaryota > Viridiplantae > Streptophyta > Magnoliopsida > Lamiales > Lamiaceae > Galeopsis > Galeopsis tetrahit. Next base: position 63,777,472 of record OY776126.1, on the reverse strand, counting down.
TGACTAGCCGTTGGGACAATCTTTCCATATTGGCTTGATTCCTTGATTCCAGCTGCTTGATTGCTCCAATCCTGGGATCATGTCAATCTTCTAAATAAGGTAGGTCTTCATTTGAATTGCAAGATGACTTTGGGAATCAGCCGAGTCCTGGAAGAGTACATAGTCTTCTGATCTGTACTACTAGTCTTCTGACTACTCTTCTGGCCTTAGGTCTTCTGTCTTCTGATATCAGTCGAGTAACACTCGTCTGATCTGTGAATTATTTGAGCTACTTTAAGCCATCTTCAATCTTGGACTCCATCAGATAAGTAGGTATACAAGCACCTTACTTAACTGGCCTTCAAGGATCTTCTAGTCTTCATGTCTTCTACTCTTCTCATCTTGAGGGAGCGCATGTAAGCCGGGACTGTGCTAATCAGCTGATATCTATACAGTTGATCACACAAGACTAGTCTAAGCTGTTCTATACAAAGTCAGCTGATCCTATTACATTTATAAACTCTAAGTGTTTTGGCCATCAAAACTATTCTAACATCAAGTGGGGCTTAGGGTGAATTTACATTCCAACAATTTCCCCCTTTTTGATGAAGCCAAAACTATATTTGATAAATGCTCTTAGTAAATAAGATAAGAGTTTATAAACCTTATAAAAACTGAAGTATCTGATGAAGACAATGAGAGTTTGTCTTGAAAGCAAAGAGAACTAAACTTGATTATATATAGAGCTTTTACAGATTACAAGTGATAGTTTCTTTAAAGCTTTGAAAGTAGTCTTCATCAGGTCTTCTGATCTTCAGATGCGGAAAGCAAGGTATAGACGAGTTCGAACTTCTTCCATGTGCTGCAGGTCTGTAACTTTCTCCTCTTCATAGATTTTCTCTAGAATCCTTTTGACTTCAATCCAGTCTGTCCTTCCGGAGCTCAGAGTGGAAGGAGCCCATTTAGGTTCTTCTGGAGTTAGGATTCTGCAGTTGTCAAGTTCTTTGGCTGTCTTGACTATTTCTTTCCAGAATTCTTGATCTTCAATGTTCATGAACTGAAAGAATTCATCTTCATAGGTTGGGAGAGGGCCAAATTTTCGTACAATGTGGTGTTGAATTTGCCACTTCTTCTTCAGAGGATACCACCTTGGTAGCTCATCTTGAAGGGCTAAATAATCCACATAGTTGCTATCAAACACCAGGGTTTTGTCTTTGACATTGTCTTCTTTTGCTTTGTCCTTGATTGCTTTCCTGAGTTTGGCTATTTTCCTTTCGAATTTGGCTTTGACTGCCTTCGCATCTTTTAGCTTCTTCTGCTTAAGCTCTTGAGCTTCAAGCTCTTTTCTTTTCTTCAGCTCTAGAGCCTCTTTCTCTTCTGCAGTAGGCTCTGCTGGAGCTGACTTCTTGCTTGACTGAGCTTGCTCATCTGCCTTTCTTTTCCTTGTCATCCTCTTCTCAGGAACTTGTTGTATAGAGGCAGTGATCTGTAGACTCTTGGCAGGAGCTTGAATGGGAGCTTGGGTGTCTTCTTTAGCAATTTCTTTGCCTTTGCCTTGCCTGTTCTTGATTTTGCTTTTTAAACCAACCAAGGTTTCGTTCAGCTCATCTTGAGATACTACCATCACAGCTTGCTGTGCAATAGCCTTCTCTAGAGCCTTTATCAATACATCTTCCCCCTTTTTGGCTTCAGCAAGTGCAGCCGCAAAAGGCTTCATGGCATTCAGAATCTCCACTTTCAGAGTCTGTTGAAGGGCCATGGCATTGACTTTGCCAACATGGGTCAGATGAGTGATGATGTGGTCTAGGATCTGAGCATGAGAGTTGGAGGAGGAGGCAGTTTCAAGTTTAGTTGTAAGTGCTTCCAATTTGGTTGCTGTCTCCTTCAGCTGAGTCTGAAGTTTCTCATTCTCTGCTGTAGCTGATTGGAGAAGAGCTCGACCTTCAGTAGCTCTTGTTTCAGCATCTTCAATTCTTTTCTTGTAAGTGTTTTCCATGCGGTTGACCTCATTAGTGTAGAGTTCAGCAAACCTGGTGGAAGTGTCACCTGCCTTCTTCAGAATGCTGGTCAGATACTCACTTATCTGACCGTGAAGTGACTCTCCAAACTTGTCTTCAATGTCAATGATCTGGTCATGAAGACGAGTTCTCTGCTCCTTGATAGCCTTTTCAACATATCTTCCAAGCTGTAGGCCTAAACCTTTCTCAAAATGCAGGTCTATTGCAGCCTTGACCTATGAGCATATGTCTGCTGTATAGTCAGCTATTGAAGTAGAAGTTGAGGCAGTGCCTTGAGGCTTTGGATGAACAATCAGGGCTTTGCCTCTCTCTTCAGCTGAAAGGTACTCTTCATTGAGGAATGTGGTAGTGGCCTTAACCAGGTGGGTCATGATATTGTCTCCTTTATCAATGAAGTGAGTTAGAGTATCCTTAGGCATGAAGTGATCAGGAATAGTGATTACTTCTCTTTCAATCTCTGCTTTGTCAGCTGGTTCAGTTGAGTCTTCCGCAGGGACGGATGCAGCTGAGTCATTCACTTTTGCTGTGTCAGCTATCTGCTGACCTGATGAGCCTTCTGGGATAGAGGTATCATCAGTGGGAATTCCTAGAATCCTGTGGCATACTGCTGCAAGGGCCTCTTCTGGCAGCAGTTGAGCAAAAGATTTAACTTGAGCAACTTCCTTCTGCTCCATTTCCCAGTCGAGGAAATTAGCCTTTCCTCCCATTCCTTCCATGACCTCAATAAGGTCATCTACATCATCTCTCCCGAGTTCAATCCAGGTGCAGACTCTGAGAACTTGTTCAAACTGAACTGATTCTTCATCAATGCCAGGAATGGTAGACTTGAGCAGGTTTGTTATCTTCATCCTCATTATCTTCTCCCTTGTGCACATAGGATAGTGCACCATGCTATACTGAGGTTGAGAGGGGCCTGCTTCATCCATGTCTGCTGGTGCCAAGTTTTCTGGTGCAGATGGGGTAGTGAGGATAGGGGATTGAGTGGTTGGAATGGTTTCCTCTGCTGTGTGAGTATCAGCAGGGATTTGGGAAGTGATATTTTCTTGATCTTCAGTGGATTGATCATCAGCAGGGTTTTGAGTTTGCTGATCTGGGACAATTTCTGCTTGGAGATCAGTAGATGGTTGGGATTGATGATCTTGGACATCTGCCATTTGAATATCAGCAGGAGTAGGCAAATGTGGCTCTGGGGTTGTTTGAGGTTGGGCTTGTTCCTCTGCTGTGTGAGTATCAGCAGGGATTTGGATATCAGTGTTTGAGGGTTCAGATAGGGTTGAATCATCAGAAGGGTGGAAGGAAGTAATAGGGGCTATGCTCATGGGAGTAGGGAGCCTGGATTTCTTGGTTTTCTTAGTGAAAGAAGAATTGTTCTTCTTTCTATTCTAACCCTTCGACAATTTAGAAGGAGTAAAAGTGAGAGAGGGATTAGTGGTACCTGCCTTCTTCAAAGGAGAGGCAGTTGGAGTGGCATCTGAATCAGATGGGGAGATGAGTCCTGATCTGATTAGAAATCGTCTTTGTGCTAAGGTCTGATTGTCATCATCATCATCCTCAGCAGCCTTCTCCTGAGCCTCTTCTTTGGATGGCTCCTCTTCTTCTTCAGCAGAGTCATGAACAGACTCTTCTGCCTCCTTAACAACATCTTTGGAAGATGTTTCAGCCAACAACTTCCTCTTCTCTTCTTTCAACCTTGCTGCCTCAGCAAGAGCTTCCTTTCTCAAATAATACTTGGAGGTGTGGAAGGTCTTATGAGGTCCCATCTTGTACTTCTTTCGGAGAATATCTGGAAGGATGATGCTCAGCTTGTTGACAAAGCTGACTGTAGATGTGACCTTCCATTCTCTTGATTGAAGGTCCAAAGTAACCTTCTTGGCTTCAAGAGCAATCCTATTCAGGAATAGCCCTTGCCAATCTCCATCAATCTGATCCTAGATTGCAGCCATAACTCAAACTTTTAGAGTGGTAACAACATCATGGCTAAAAGTGTTACCAAGCAACATCTTGCCTGCAATATCCATCAGGGTTTGAAACTTAGGTTCAAGTTGGGATTTCTTGAGCCCAGAGGTATCCTCAGCCTTGACCCTTCCATCAGTAAACATCTCCATATACTCCTTTTCTCTTCCCATGATGTAGGTAGAGATGTCTATCTCTCCCCTTGATAAGCCGAACAGTTCTTGAAGAATCTCCCTTGAGATCTCGATTCTGTGTCCACCCATGACACTTTCAACATGAGAATCCATCATCACTGCGTTTGCATAGAAGGTCAGCACATCTTGTTCATAAACATTTGTTGGTGCTGCTTCCAGAAAGTCACGAAGGTTGAGATTGATGCAGCGAAGAAGGATCTCCTTATTCGCAGGTGTATGTTTGCCCTTGAAAAACAGAGCATTCTCAGTGAAAACTTTTCCTTCCTTAGACCACTTTTGAGTATCTAAGGTGCTGGTACTCTTGGTCTTCTCGTCGTAAATTTTGATGATTCCCATTCTGGATGTTGAGTATTGAGGGTAGGAATGCTTTGGAAAAGAAAATATTTCAGGACGAGAGAGATTTGAGAGTAATTGAGTATTGTGAGCGAAAGGAGTTTGGAAGAGGTTTAAGAGTTTGTATATGTACTCCAGCAAGAACTTGATCTAACGGTCAGATTAGATTTTAATGTGGAGTAGTGCCCAAGATTTCCCTTCTTTGATTCCGGGCCATTCCTTAATTTTGCCGGCTGAATTTGCCATTTGGCAACTGTTGATTTGCTGGCAATAAGGTAATCAAGTATTAATGACATCATACAAAAAATAGCCGTTGTGACTAATTTTGTGGCAAGAATTGATCATCAAGGTCATTTTCTATAAGTGAATTGCATTCCTTATATAGGCCAATCTCTTTAATTACATTCATGAATGAATCTAGAATGAATTACATGATCAAAGATAGTCATTATACTCTAAAATAAGGTCTTCTTATCTGCAGAGTGAGGTCTTCTGATTTCATCGAAATGTCTACTGATTTTTCTTGAAAGTCTTCTGGTCAGCTGAGTTGGTCTTCTGATCAGCTGAGTAGAGGATAGGGGTTTGCTGTGATGATCCAACCTGGATGGATCCTTCCAGCTTTATTGTGAGTGATGATCCAACCTGGTTTGATGGATCTTTCAGCTCCTTCTTTAAACCAAGTGGGACTAGCCTAGATGAAATCCCACTGGCTTAACTACTCCTCACCATCGGATGTTCCTCATCATCAGATGGGATGTAGCATCTAATGTGTCCTTGTTGAATTTCTTCGCTTCTTTTGAAAGAGAAGAAAAGTTGGAAGAGGCTTCAATGGAGTGTGAAGAGAGAGCCATGGACTTGGTCTCCTTGACATCTTTTGACAAAGTGGTCTTTGATAGCAAGCTCTCCATGTAGAACTTCCCCCTGGAGAAGAAGCTCTGCTTGCTTTCTACTTTGTCCTCTGCATCTCTTCTTCCTTTAGTTTTCAACAAGAACGTCTCTTCTTTCTTTAGTTTTCATAGGCATACTTATGTTGGATAACCCAAGTATACTGATCTGCATCATCTTCATCTTCTGGACAAATCTTCATCTCCTTCACCCAAGACCTTGGTTGAGGGATGATCTCCATTCCATCTCTTTTCTCGATTATCTCCATACCTGAAACAAGAATAATAGTTAGTGATTTGTGTTCTTAGGTGTTCTCATAACTTCCTCATTTTATAGAGGTAGAAATGAGGTAATGGAGCATAAGATGACAAAAGCTATAGAGTTGATAGGTCTGAATTTCTGAAAAGCTATTTCTTAAGATCAACAATGAGATTCTTGATCTAAGGGTTTACATTTAAAGAGATTCAGACTCTATCTTATGGAATGCAGAATTTATAAATTTTTGAACAAGAGTTATTTGGAATCCGTACAGTGCATGTATACTGTTGAGTCCGTGAGGATGGTGTATTAATCCAACCAAGTATGACTCACTAATATACTGTATACTTGTATAGTGATAAAGTATTTTATGAAGAATAGTTTATTACTATACATAGATATACATTGCTTAAGTAAAGATTACCAATTAACTCTATTCAAGTCTTCTGAATGTAGGTATATAATGCAATGCAGATTATAGAGTATTTCATCAAGGTTTCTTAAGGTATCATTGATTCCCCCTTGATTAGATGACTCTATGTTTTCCCTCAGCTTTATTTGTCTTCATCGGGAAAAACTTACCTGAAGATGAGGGTGTCTATTCACCTCATCTGATCCTCCTAGTCTTCTGCAATTGTATCAGCTGAGGTCTTCAGCTGATCTTGTGCTCTTCATGTGCTTAGATCCAAGAGTCCTAAGCTATAGCATAGGGTCTTGAATCTTTCTTCAGCTAGGGCTTAGTCAAGATGTCTGCTCTTTGGATATCTGTGTGAATTTTCTCCATCTTGATGTCCTTCTTTTCAAGGTGGTCTCTTATAAAATGGTGTCGAATGTCGACATGCTTGCATCTTGTGTGAAGGACTGGATTTTGAGTGATGGCAATAGCGCTGCTGCTGTCACAGTAGATAGGGACTTCTCTTGCCTCTACATTGTAATCCTTGAGTTGTTGAACTAGCCAGAGCAGCTGACTACAACAACTTCCAGCTGCCATATATTTTGCTTCAGTGGTGGAGGTTGCAACTGAAGTTTGCTTCTTTGAGAACCATGAAATCAACTTGTTGCCTAGGAATTGACAGGTTCCAGATGTGGATTTCCTATCAATTCTACATCCTCCATAGTCTGAGTCAGAATAACCACTCAATTCTAGATTGTCATCAGCAGGGTACCATAGTCCTATATTGACTGTTCCGTTTAGGTACTTGAGAATTTTCCTTGCTGCTTCTAGATGACTCTGCTTTGGGTTTGCTTGAAACCTAGCACATACTCCTACAACAAATGTTATGTCTGGTCTGCTAGCTGTAAGATATAGTAGAGATCCAATAAGTGCTCTATATTCAGCTTGATCAACTGCCTTTCCAGACTCATCTGGTTCCATTTTGAAAGATGTCATAATTGGAATCCTTGCAGTCTTGCTTTGTAGAGCTTTGAATCTTTCTAATAGGCTTTTGGTGTACTTGGACTGATTGATGAAGATCCCTTCTGGACTCTATTTGACTTGGAGTCCTAGGAAATAATTCATCTCACCCATCATACTCATTTCGAATTTTCCTTGCATAAGTTCAGAGAACTTCTTGCACATATCTTGATTGGGTGATCCAAATATAATGTCATCTACATATATTTGCACCATTAGAATGTCTTCTCCTTCTTGTATTCTGAAAAGTGTTCTGTCAACTTCGCCTTTTGTGTAACCATTGTCAAGTAGGAATTGTGACAATGTGTCATACCAGGCTCTGGGAGCTTGCTTCAGACCATAGAGAGCCTTCTTCAGACGATATACTTGATCTCCTTTTTCAAATCCTGGAGGCTGTTCTACATACACTTCTTCTACCAGAATACCATTCAGAAAAGCACTTTTGACGTCCATTTGATATACCTTGAAGCCCATATATGATGCATAAGCTAGAAACAGTCGAATGGCTTCTAATCTGGCTACTGGAGCAAAGGTTTCATCATAGTCAATTCCTTCAGATTGTGAGTATCCTTTTGCAACTAGCCTTGCTTTATTTCTAGTTATCACATCATTTTCGTCCTTTTTATTCTTGAATACCCACTTTGTTCCTACTACATTGTGGTTTTCAGGACGATCTACCAATTCCCATACTTCATTTCTTTCGAATTGGTTTAGTTCTTCTTGCATAGTAGTGATCCAATTGCTATCTGTCATTGCTTCTTCTATGTCAGCTGGTTCAATGTTGGACAAGAAAGCACACCAGCAGAACATAGATGATTGGGGGTTCTGATTCAGTTGTCTTCTGGTCTTGACACCTGAGTCTGCTCCTCCTAAGATGAGGTTTGTTGGATGGTTTTTTCTCCATATATGTCTTACAGGAGTATCTGCATTATATGAGCTTGGATTCTCATCTGTTCTAGTGCCATCAGGAGGGTTGACTTGATTAGGTCGATCATCATCTGTATCTTGTGTGTCAAAGAGATCATTCCCCCTTGCATTTGGGATTGTTGCATCTTGATTATGGACAGCTTGCTCAGCTTGAGTTTGAGATCGAGTGAATGGTCTGTGTGGTTTATCCTCCTCTGGTTCTTCAGGAAATGGTTCATTGACTTCAATAAACTCATCAGACTTGGTCTTGATCACTAGTTTCTTCATCTGATCTATAGCTGAGTCTGTTTCTACTGCACTCTTTTCACAAGATTCATCAAAAACAACATGAGGTGTTTCTTCCACAAGAAGAGTTCGTTTGTTGAATACTCTAAATGCTTTGCTAGTTGAGGAGTATCCCAAGAATATCCCCTCATCTGCTTTGGCATCAAAAGCATTCAACTTACTTTTCCCATTGTTGTGAATGAAACACTTACAACCAAATATATGAAAGTAAGATACTCTAGGTTTTCTTCCTTTCCACAGTTCATATGGGGTTTTCTCATGGATTTTGTGAATACCTGACCTGTTTTGAGTGTGACAAGCTGTGTTGATAGCTTCTGCCCAATGCTTCTTAGGAGTGGAGAATTCAGCAAGGAGTGTTCTTGCAGCTTCTTTGAGCGTTCTGACTCTTCTTTCAGCTACACCATTCTGTTGTGGTGTTCTTGCTGCACTTGTCTCATGCTGAATACCATTAGAAGTACAATAGGCAATAATATAAGAGTTAATAAATTCAGTGCCTTTGTCACTTCTAATTTTCACAATAGGTTCTCCTTTCTCTACTTGGATCCTCTTTAATAGTTCAGGAAGCTTCTGCTGAGTTTTACTCTTCTTGTATAAGAAGACAACCCAAGTAAACTTGGAGTAGTCATCTACAACAATAAGAGTGTACTTTCTCCCTGTTAGTGTGGTTGGAGTGATTGGTCCAAAAAGATCCATGTGAAGCAATTCAAGAGCTCTGCTGGTTGATGCTGTCTTCTTGGTCTTGAAAGAGACCTTTGTTTGCTTTCCTTGTTGACATGCATCACACACCTGATCTTTACAGTAGAGTTCATTAGACAGACCATCAACTAAGGATTCCCTTGCTAGCTTGTTCATAGTCTTAAAGTTCAGATGACTAAGACGTTTGTGCCATAGCCAGCTGACATCTTTAGGGTTCTTCACAAGCAGACATGTATCCTTAGGACAGCTGTTCCAATTTGCAAGATACATACTTCCTTTTCTAGTTCCTGTTAGAAGGTTTTGTTTTGTTCTTTTATCACTTATGAGACACTCATCTTTAGAGAATTTTACTGAGTAACCGGTGTCACAAAAATGAGAAACAGATAATAAATTAAAATTTAAACCTTCTACATATGATACATCATGTACCTCAATGTCACCATTTTGAAGGGTGCCATATCCTTTTGTGTTACCGTGCGCGTTATCACCAAAGAAGACTTTTGGACCTTTCTTTTCTGTGTAGTTGGTCAGCAGGTCTTTGGTTCCAGTCATATGGGTTGAGTATCCACTATCTATGTACCAAATCTCTCCTGCTAGACCTCCTTTTCTGTATAGGTCCCTCCTTTCCTCATTTTCTCCTATGGCCATCATAGCTAGATCATCTGAATCATCTGAGTAGATTTGACAGTCTGGTGATGTAGGAAGTTCATCACTTTGATATTCAGACTCTTCAGTCACCATTGCTTGCTTATCTGAATTTCTTCTGTCTCTTCTTGGCCTTCTTTCTTCTTTGTCATCCAGCTCAGGGCATTCATAGACATAATGTCCTGGTTTGCGACAATTGAAGCATGCTCTAGGCTTTTGATTTGAACTGCCTTTCCTTGGAGGAGTGGCATCTCTTCTTCTGGAGCCTCGGCTGTCAGATGACTCCATATCCTTTCTAGGATACCTTTCTGGTGTTCTTTCTCTGGAGCCTCTAGAGGGAGAACTGGCTCTTCTATCTTTGTAGTTTCTATAGAATTTTCTATATTTGCTGTTGAGAGTGTTCATCCTTTCGAATCTTTTGATCATAAGGGCCATTTGCTCTTTCAGACTCATGTCTGATCCTTCAAAGTCTTCTGTTTTCAGAGAGGTCTTGCCAGATGAGGTGCTTGCAGCTTTTGTATTTGCTGCCTTGAAAGCTACAATATTGGAAGTTGATGGGGTTGTAGTAGGTTCATCACTTCCTGAGTTTTCTTCTCTTTCAAGATCATATTCATGAGCTTTTAGGTTCTGAAATAGAGTCTGTGCAGACCACTCCTTGATATCTTGAGTATCTTTGATGATGGTCTTCTTGAGTCTCCATTTCTTGGTTAGAGAGTCTAAGATCATTAGATTTTTCTCTCTATTTGTACATTTCTTGCCCAGAGATTATATCTCATTGATGATCTTGATAAATCTATTGTCTAGTTGATCAATAGACTCTTCTGGTTGCATCTTGAAGTGTTCAAACTTCTTGACTGCTGTTGTCAACTTGCTCTCCTTGATCAGCTCAGTTCCTTCACAGAGGAGTGCTAGAGCATCCCACATATCCTTAGCTTTTTCACAATTGATTACTTTTGCAATGTACTCATTTGGAAGAGTTTGCATGATGTAATCTTGAGCAATGCTGTCAAGGTTTGACTACTTCATTTCTTCTGGTGTGAGGTCCTTCATCGGCTTAGGGGCAAGTTCTCCAACTGGAACTTCTGGATCACCATTTGCAGTGTTGACTGCCATGATGGTGATTGGGCCTTCAGTGATTACTGACCACATCTTGTAGTGGACTGATGTGAGATTCTTTCTCATCCTGATCTTCCAGTAATCATAATCCTCCACTGAAAACTTAGGCAACTTACGCATATTAGCACTCATGCTGTATGAGTTTTCGAAAATAAGTTTTTCAAAAGATCTGTTCAAGAGGACTACAGAAAGACTCCCTCAAGTCTTCTGATAATCTAGAGACAGTAGTCCGTTAGAACCACTGCTCTGATACCACTTGTTGGTCCCTGAACGAGTAGTGAATAGGATTAAAGTCTAGAGGGGAGGGGTGAATAGACTTTAAAACTTTTTCAAGAGAGTTGGGGAACCTCTTCTGATTGCTATGTCAACTGGACTGCAAGTCTGCTGGTCCAGATGACTATAGTGATCTGTATGAAGAGATTGTATGCGGAATTATGGTAGGCCTTGTTTAGACTCGTTATTTTGTTTCTTATGAAAGTGTTAACTTGTTTTTACTTAATGAAAGTACTCAGCTGATGCTGGTTTGAAAGTTGTGGCCTTTGTTTAAGGATGTTGAAAACACAGTATGCACTTATATAAAATATATGTAGAGACAGAAATGTAAAGTGCAGAAAGGTAAATAACACCAGGTTTATAGTTGTTCGGATATACGATCCTACGTCCACTCTCACGTCCTAACGTGATGTTTAATCCCTTTAATTTACCACAAATTACAAGGGTCTTGACCTTTATAGTCCCAAGGATAGGACTTTGAGATCTGAGCCGTCCTAACAGCTACGGTCTCCACAAGTGATTGTAAGCACTTGCACTTTGAGGGGTTCAAAAACTTTAACCTTTCGGTGAGGGTTTGGGGTTTTTTAAGTGTATCCAACTAATGGTTCAAGCTTATGAATTGCTTAACCACTATGCCTAAAACAATGAATATACAATATGAACAGGTTTCAGGTTCTTATGGGTTGGATAGAAATCACTTAAGAGCTAAAAGTATTCTAAGGCTTTCTGGGCTCTTGGAGAATTCTTAGAACAGTATGGCTTTTGTTTGATTGCTTGCTTAGCTTGTTGAATTCTCTCGATGTGATCTCGTTTTTTGTGATTTCTCATCCTCTTGTATTTATAATGGTGATTGCTTGCAACTAGCCGTTGGAGTTGACTAGCCGTTGGGACAATCTTTCCATATTGGCTTGATTCCTTGATTCCAGCTACTTGATTGCTCCAATCCTGGGATCATGTCAATCTTCTAAATAAGGTAGGTCTTCATTTGAATTGCAAGATGACTTTGGGAATCAGCCGAGTCCTGGAAGAGTACATAGTCTTCTGATCTGTACTACTAGTCTTCTGACTACTCTTCTGGCCTTAGGTCTTCTGTCTTCTGATATCAGTCGAGTAACACTCGTCTGATCTGTGAATTATTTGAGCTGCTTTAGGCCATCTTCAATCTTGGACTCCATCAGATAAGTAGGTATACAAGCACCTTACTTAACTGGCCTTCAAGGATCTTCTAGTCTTCATGTCTTCTACTCTTCTCATCTTGAGGGAGCGCATGTAAGCCGGGACTGTGCTAATCAGCTGATATCTATACAGTTGATCACACAAGACTAGTCTAAGCTGTTCTATACAAAGTCAGCTGATCCTATTACATTTATAAACTCTAAGTGTTTTGGCCATCAAAACTATTCTAACATCAAGTGGGGCTTAGGGTGAATTTACATCCCAACAATATATAAAACATAAATTTAATTATTAGGAATGGGAGACAGGGCGTGTACCCACTCACTTGGACCGGTTGAACATTGCTCATCCGTTTGACCAGAATACACAACAATCCACATATAGGCGCACGACTAACCTCCACGTAAGTAATAAAATTGTTTAATTAAATACATTTTTTATAGTTTATTCTATTAATTTACAATTATTAATTATGTAGTTGGAAATGAACCGGAGGATGGTCGAGGTCAAAACTCAAGTCGACCCTACTGAAGCCGGAACCAGCAGTGCCCCTCGTACAATCGAGGAGGTGAACCGGACTTATTTGGAAGTTGCCCCGATCACCCCGAGGATGAATTCTTGGCCTTGGTCGTCTGAGCAGTGATGTCAGGTCCTCTGGTCCGTCCCAGGCGGCATCGCAGGGTTCCGTATCATCCACCCCAACTCCTGATGTGATGGCACACTTCAACCATTACATCCATGTGATGCATTTGAATATGGGTCGAGAGTTCGGGTGGTCGGACGAGAAGATCGAGGAGATTTATCAGAGAACCATGCAAGCTCCTCCACCGATGGCCAACGTGAATGTGCATGTTCCCCCAGCCCCCTCAGCCTATGTCCCGACCATGCGTGATGACGACATCATAGGTCAGCACTTCGATGGCGACGATGACCTTGATATGTGGAACTTTGGTGAATGAGTTTCTCTGAACAATTTATTTTTTATTTCTGTTGAACAATTTTATTTTTATGTCTCGTAGAACTATTTACTTTTATGTTTTTTTTTTATCTGCATTATTGTTGAGCTATTACTTTTTTATGTCTCGTAGAACTTTAAGTTTATACGTGCATTATTAATTGTTTGTTTTATGTTTTATGTGTTAAGAATTTTGTTTTTTTTTTATACGCGTCCTTTACCGACGGACTGACTTTCCATGGGTACAGAAATGTTCAATACCGAAGGATAATATCCGTCGGCAAAGTCACTGTCGACTGAAATTTCACCAACGGAATCTGACTGATTTGAAATAAATTTGAACTATGTGTTGCCGACGGATATTTCCGTCGGTATTGACCTTACCGACGGATATTAGGCGCGTGTTTTACCGACGGAATATAATATCTGTCGGTATGTAGTGTTGAAAAAATCACTCCCACTTCAGAACACGGGAAAATTTTAGAAAGGAGAGAAAAATTAAGAAAATTTCGTCATATTAAGGTATGGTTTTCTATTAAGTGTATATATTTTAGTGCAATTAATTTTTACGAAATGTATATAGTTTTAGTGCAATTAATTTTTATGAAATGTATATAGTTTTAGTGTTTAATTTTATGAAATGTATATAGTTTTAGTGTTTAATTTTTATGAAATGTATATAGTTTTAGTGTTTAATTTTAATTTGGTCAAATTGTTTAACAGATGGAATTGTCGGATCGTCGGTGGATGTATTGTACAGCCTAGACTCGTTTTAGAAAATGTGAATGGTGAATTTTATGATGAACTCATGTCATTTGTTGAATTTGCAAAGCTACACCCACATTACATGTCTGGGGATTGTATTAGGTGTCCGTGTAATGCTAAGAAATGTCAGAATAGATCATTTAAAAGCATTTATGAAGTCTTATGCCACGGTGTTATGAATGGGTTCATTGATAATTACTATAATTGGACAAGTCATGGCGAAGAACGGTGGCCTTATAATTTTGATCAAGTCTTGTACTATTACATTGCTGCAATTTATGAACTACCAGTACACGTTGAGCATGTCGGCACCAGTAACGATCAAGAGTTTGGAGTGGAAGAACCCGATATGTATCAAACAATGGTGATGGAAGTCGGTATGTCAAATATAGAGGGGGAACCAACGGATGAAGCATTTCAGTTTTACTGGGGTGATGACGATAGCGATCTTCTTATGTGTAGAATGTGTGGCCATCCCCGGTACAAAGAGCCACGACGAAAGGGACCCGGTGGTCAATCGAGCAAGACAAAAAATAAAGTGCCACATAAGAGGATGTATTATCTTCCTATCATTCCTCGTTTAATGATATTGTTTCAATCTAGTGCCATAACACAACACATGACATGGCATGCAACAAATTCTGAAGCTACTGAGGCTGGGGATATGAGACATCCGTCTGACTCTAAAGCCTGGAAACACCTTGATAACGTGTTTCCAGGATTTGCTTGTGAACCGAGGAATGTGAGATTAGGCTTGAGTACTGATGGTTTTGCACCGTTTGGGAGTTATGGAAAGAAGTATTCTTTGTGGCAGGTCATACTGACTCCGTATAATCTACCTCCATGGATGTGCATGAAACCTCAAACAATGTTTCTGACTGTATTGGTGCCTGGTCCGTCGAATCCAAAGCATAAACTTAATGTTTATCTCCAGCCTCTTATAAAAGACTTGATCTTCCTATGGGATAACGAAGTCCAAACGTATGATGTTTCTAGGAAGCAGAACTTCACGATGCGTGCTGCTTTATTGTGCACCATTAGTGACTTTCCTGCATATGCTACGTTGTCTGTGTGGAGTACAGCCGGAAAGCAAGCTTGTCCGTATTGTATGGAACATTCTGAAGCTTTCAATCTCCCGACGAGTAGAAAAGTTTCATGGTTCGATAATCACCGAAGGTTTTTACCTCGAGATCATCCATTTCAAAGGAATAAGGTGGAATTCTCGAAGAATTGAACAGTCACAAACAATCAACCGCCCCTTCGAAATGGTATTTTATACATTTATTTTAACATGTTTTTTTTAGTTAAATGTTTTTTCTTTTAAACACGTATATTAATCATACAGGACAAAGGCTGTTATATGAGATTGAGTGGACGGGTTTGAAAAAATCTACGGAGGAAAATGCAGAAGAACACAACAAACGAATCCCAGGTAACTGGAAGAAAAAGAGTATTTTTTGGGACTTGCCATATTGGAGTTCACTATTGATCCGACACAATTTGGATGTCATGCACATTGAGAAGAATGTGTTTGACAATGTGTTTCACACAATCATGAACACAGAAGGCAAGACAAAAGATACTCCAAAGTCCAGGGATGAGTTGAACACTATTTGTCGCCGTGATGAGTTGGAAAAGGATACCCGTACAGGTAAATATCCGAAGGCTTGCTACACACTAGATAAGCCACAAAAACAGGAATTGTGTAGGTGGATTAAAGAGTTGAACTTTCCAGACGGCGACGTGTCAAACATGAGTCGATGCGTAGACACAACAAAAGGCAAAGTTGCAGGGATGAAGAGTCATGATTGTCATATTTTTATGCAGCGCTTGATACCTATTGTGTTTCGAGAACTTCTTCCTCTGAATGTATGGAGGGTTATCACTGAATTAAGTCTCTTTTATAGAGATTTAACATCTACAACAATCAAGGTCGATGATATGAATCGTTTGGAACGAGACATTCCAGTTATTTTGTGTAAGTTGGAACGAATTTTCCCACCTAGCTTCTTTGACTCGATGGAACACTTACCTGTTCACTTAGCATATGAAGCTACGATTGGTGGTCCAGTGCAGTACAGGTGGATGTACCCATTTGAAAGGTGAACAATTCTATTTCTCTCATTTAATTAGTTTTTAGTATAAAAAGCCTTATTTTAATTTGTTAACTATTATAATTTTAGGTATCTCCACAACTTGAAGCGCAATGCTAAACAAAAGGCAAACGTTGAAGCATCGATTGTTAATGCATATTTGAATGAAGAGGTTGGCATGTTTTGTTCATATTATTTTGAAGACCATGTCAACACGAGGATCAGGAATGAACCACGTAACTTCGATGGTAGAGGTACCCAACAAGAGGTCGATGACATGCTCTCTGTATTCAAGTCTAAGGGGCGACCTATAGGAAAATCCACTTAACGATATTGGTCAACGAACACAGAGGCTGAAATAGCACATACGTACGTGTTATTGAATTGTGATGAAGTTCAGCCTTACATTGAGTAAGTATTTCATATATTTATCATTTAATTAAATACCACTTCATTTTTGTTTGTTAATTAATATTAAATATGGTTGGATGTTGTGAATTATTAAGATGTATACACAAGAACTACGACATGCAGATCAAAACATCTCAAATAGAGACTAGATACTAGTCTTCAACGTCAATTTTCCTGATGGTTCCAACGTTATGTGAGTATCATTAATTGAATTTTACGTAAACAAATAACTGTTTTGATTAATGTTAATTTGAACTGTATAGGGACAATCGCACGATTTTCAGAGCCGGTTCTTACAAGATCTCAACAAAGGACCACTACGTCGTGTAAGGACTTACAACGGCTACATTGTGAAAGGCTACATGTTTCATACATCAGAGTTTGCATCAACAAAAACGACTACCAACAGTGGTGTTTGTGTTAGCAGTGCGAATTACAATGCAGATGCAAGTGATTACTTTGGGATGTTACACGAAGTCGTTGAAGTTGAATATCTAGGATATCCAACGAAAACCGTAATATTGTTCAAGTGCCATTGGTTTGACACATCCCCTTTAGGAACAAAAATTCATCCGGAGTACAAGCTTGTGGATGTTAATTCGAAAAAATTATAGCGGGGATGATCCGTTTGTATTTGCCTCTCAGGTATCTCAAGTCTACTATTGCACGTATCCAGGAGCTGGAAAACGTAATAGAGAATGGCACGCTGTTTGAAAAGTGAAGGCAAGGTCAATGGTGGAGGTCCCCAAAAAGGAAAATAACGATGAAGATGAATCTCTGTTTCAAACGTAACAAATAGAAAATCAAACTGAAGTGTTTGCGGGAGATTTTAATCTTTCGGTAGACTTGACGGCTGCAAATCCACAATTGATTGAAATTGAAAACGGTAGTGGAGATGAGGAGCAGGATGAACATGACGAGAGGGAGGATGAAGAAGATGAGGAGGAAGATGAAGATGAGGCAAATAATGAAAATGAAGACGAAGCTGAAGAAGATGAATATTAAATTAATGTAACCTATTTTATTTTGTACAATTTATAAGAGATAATTATTTATCATTTGGTTATAACTTATAATTTAATCACCACCAATATATATGAGAATGAAAATATATAAATGAATTTATTTTAAAAAAAATGAGAGTAAATAATGTATAACATATACACATTTTAAAATTTCAATCAAAGAAAAAACTAGTTTTACAATATATAAATTAAAAAATTAAATTTACAATAGTTATAAGTTATAAATTTAATCATTAATATAAGTTAAAGAAATTAATTTTGTGAATTTAAAAAAAAATGGGTCGAAAATGAGTACATATACAATTAATATCAGAATATTAACAAGAAATCGATTTGTTCCAGTGGCAGACGCTCCTCACTATGCGCCTGCCCACCAGGGATCGAGTCCTGCCAAGGCTGAAATATCGGCTATTTAAATAGCTAGTCCGCGGGTCGATGCGCGGGTCGGTCGGGTCGGGTATAGTCGAACCCGGGTCGGATCCCGATCAAACTTGGAATTTTTTTTAATTAATGCAACTTACCGACGGAAACACCAACGTAATTTAATACGTACCGACGGAACATTTTGTGTTTTTTTAAAAAAAAAATATTGCGTCCATCATGGCGACGCATATACCGTCGGATACTTACCGACGGATATACCGACGCATATATACCGACGGATATACCGTCGGATATGGCGACGGATTTATATCGACGGAAATACCGACGCATATATGCCAACGGATATTTTACGGAATCTTGACCCGATCCGAAAATGGGTTGGTGCGTGTAGCGACGGAACTGATTCCGTCGGTAATGGCGACTAACAAGAACCGTCGGTAATCCGTTGGTACATACCAAAGGAAACATATTTTCAGTCGGTGAACCATGTCGACCAATCCCGTTGCGACGGACGAAATCCGTCGCCATGAGCCAAAAACCGACCAAAATTTTGTCGACATTTTCGTCGGTAAACAAGCCATTTTCTGTAGTGCTCATTGAAAAAATTCCTTATCAAATTGGCAATCATTAAGGCTCAAATTACTTGAAATCTCTTGATTGGTCAAGATTTCCAAATTTCCTCTTTGTTAACCCTCTCAGCAGTTTTCATTACAATAGTCTCGCCTTTAGCATTTTTAGATTTTATACCTACTTGTCTTAATCTTGACTTGCAGCTAACCAATTTCACGGGCCAAATTATGTCTTCATTAGGCCTACTCACAAATCTCCAAACGCTCAATATTAAAATCAACGTATTCAGCGACAGTCTCCCTAGCTAAAATATAAATTTGGTTAGTGTATATGTTAGGATTAATGCAATATTGGATGTCATCTAATTTCTATCTATCAGGAGAGTTGCTAGTACTCTGATATTCGAGTTCAGCAAAGTTGGGTTAAGGTGTAACTCAGTTGATAAGGTTTAGTGGTCTGATTAGGAGTCAACTGATCTGATAAGAGTCTTGGACAACTCTGTTGAAGCAACTCATCTAAAGTCAGTTCAGGAGAGTTGGGTCCAAGTCATCTGAAGCCAACTCAGCTGATCCCAACTCAGCCGAGTCAAGTCTGCTGAAATCTAGTTTTTCAGAGTTAGTTAATTTTGTTATTTCTGTTAGTTGGTTAGTTGGTTAGTGGCGGTTATCCAATGCATTGTACATCTATAAATACACCATCTAATGCATAGGTTGTGGGTTATTGAAACTGAGAGTCTTGAGAGATCAAGATTAGTGTATACTTGTAATTTGTAACTTTCATATTAAGATTAGTGAAGAGAGTCTTCTATCCTTCGTGGACGTAGATCATTTGATCGAACCACGTAAATCCCGAGTCTTATTTTGCTTTCTTTATTCGTTTCAATTCATTGCGTTTCTAGTTGTCTTGATTTATCATTTGTAAGGAATTGCTTTGTGGATACAATTCCATAACAATTGGCGCCGTTTGTGGGAAGTCGAAAGATAGTCAAGAATCAAGAAATGGGCTCTATGAAGTTGGAGATAGAGAAATTCAATGGTAAGACAGATTTTGGTTTATGGAAAGCCAAGATGAAGGCTCTGTTGTCACAACATGGGCTGAAAGAGGCCCTTACTCCTCTTGACCCTGCTGCATCCGATGCTGACAAGGCCAAGAAAGAAGAGCTTATGGAAAAAACCTTACAACATTGTTGTTTTGAGTTTGGGAGACAATGTGTTCAGGGAAGTTATGAAGGAGAATGATGTTGCTGGAGTATTTGAGGCATTAGATGATCTGTATTTGGCATAATCTTTGTCAAATCAGATGTTTATGGAAAGGAAGCTCAATAATTTCAAGATGACAGATGATAAAACCCTTGATGAGCAGTTAATAGAGTTCATGCAGGCAATTGATGGTCTTGAAAATGTTGGAATTACCTTGGAAGATCACAAGAAATCTTTTCTACTCTTAGGGCATGATTGGTATGATGGAATGAATTTAAGGCTGAATGGAATGAATTCAAGAATGGAATGAGGTCTGAATGACCATTTCCATGATTGATATTGATTAAGAATGAAAAAACAATTCCTTGATTGATTTAATTCTCATGATTGGTATACTAAAATGAAATGCAAAATAATGTATATATTTTATCTTAAATGACTAAAATACCCTTCAATATATATTTTATAAAACATATTAAATTAATGAATATGCTATTATTTTAATAACAAAATTTACATAAATAATTGTTTATTTAAACTCGTTGTTCATTCATTGAATCATTGATCAACGTACGAAATAATCCATTGCTCATCTCTACTAATAAAATAAATTAATAAATATAAAATAATTAAAATATAGAGAAAGTATCATTTTTATCTCATGTATATCCCTTTTCTGATTTGAATTAGTCATTCAATTATTAAAAAAATAAAAATAATTAAAAATTAAGTAAATTAGATTAAAAAAAACACGGTTCTTCTTCTCTCCCAATGCGCAGTCGTCTCCCACCTTTCAGCTATCGACCTTCATGCCGTCCCCCACTCCCATATTTAATTCAAATTTGAAGATTTTTTTTAATGAAAACCAATTTATATCTATAGAGGACATCTATTGTTCAATTAATTTAACAAACATGAACAAGAGTGACTACGTCTTCTCTTTGCACATATATAGAGAGAAAAAAAAAAAACAATACCGATTTTATTTTCTTAGCGTCTTCTCTCTTGAATTAGGGTTGAAGAATGTTGAATAATAAATCCCGTATTTAATTGTGAATTAGGGTTGGAGTAGTAGGTTAATTGTTGAAAATGATAATTATATAAAAATAAAATTTGAGTGATTGTTTTAAAAAATAAAATATAATTCGATTACACAGAGAATGGAATGGGGAAAGACATGGGGATGGGGAGGAATCAAAATTCTTTATTTTTGGGAATCACCATTCCTTAAGGAATTGGGATTCCACGTAAAAAAAATATACCAATCGTGAGATTAGGAATGGGCTCATGAATGCTCATTCCATTCCAAGTCTATTACCGCATACCAATCATGCCCTTAGAGGCATTATCACCTTCATATGACAGCTTCAAAGATGCTTTGTTGATTACCTAGGAGGGTAAGGCAAAATTCAAAGAAGTGTTGTCTATAAGGAAGACCAAGAGTTTACATGTAGCAAACTCAACCAAGAAGACTAAGAACCAAGCCGAGGGTCTTAATATCAAACTGAAGAATGACAAGAAAGGAGGGCAAGGCAAGAAGTTCCATGCCAAGCCAAATCAGAAGAGAAATATATATGTAGTCAAGAACAAAGCTTGCTACAAATGCCATAAAGAAGGACATTTCATAAAAGATTGTCCTGAGCATAAGAAGTCTGTTGATCCTGCCAAAGCTGATGTAGCAGAGGGAAAAGGATATTATAGTGCAGAAGTGATGAGCATAACAGATAACAAACTTGTTAATGAATGGGTGTTGGATTCTGGTTGTTCTTTTCACATGTGTCCAACCAAATCTTGGTTTCAAAACCTGGAAATGATGGATGGTGGATCAGTTCTGTTGGGTAATGATGAAGCTGCAATGTGAGAGAAATTGGCACTGTGAGGGTGAAGATGCTTAATGATAAACATGTGATCCTGACCAATGTCAGATTTGTTCTAGATTTGAAGAGAAACCTTATATCTCTTGGCATACTAAATGTTTTGGGTTATGAATTCAAGACAGAAAAAGGATGTCTGCTTGTTACCAAAGTTGATAGAATAGTGATGCAAGGGAAGAAGTCTAATGGGTTATATTCTTTAATTGGTGAGACAATCACAGGTGCTGCTGATATTACCATGAGTGTTGATGATGCCATGCTTTGGCACAAGAGGCTAGCACATGTGGGAGAGAAAGGCCTGATGGAGTTATCCAAGAAGGGGGCATTCCACCAGAAGACATTCAAAAACCTGGAGTTTTGTGAGCAGTGCATTCTTGGCAAGGCCAAGAAGAAGTCTTTCCAGAAGAGCCAACACACCACCAAGGAGATGCTAGACTATGTTCATTCAGATGTATGGGGGCCATCAAGAACTGAAACCATTGGTGGAGGTAAGTACTTCTTGTCAATTATAGATGACTATTCTAGAAAAGTTTGGGTCTTCATTCTCAAACAGAAGAGTCAAGCCTTTACAAAATTCAAAGAATGGCTACTTGAGATAGAGAACAAGAAAGGAAAGTTCTTAAAACATTTGAGGACAAATAATGGCCTTTAGTATCTATCAACCGAATTCAATGAATTTTGTAAAGAGAAGGGCATTACTAGACATAAAACTGTCCCTCTTAATCTACAGAAAAATGGATTAGCAGAGAGAATGAATAGAACTATTCTAGAACGGGTTAGATGCATGTTAGCTGATGCTAAATTACCTAAAAGTTTTTGGGGAGAAGCTGTATGTACTGCATGTTACTTGATAAACAAAACTCCCTCATATGCTTTAGAAGGTAAAACCCCATATGAGATCTGGTATGGCAAGTTGTCTGATTATTCAAAACTTAAAGTGTTTGGATGTCAGGCATATGCACATATTAGACAGGATAAGCTTGAGCCAAGGGCTCTGAAATGTATATTCGTTGGCTATCCAATAGGTGTCAAGGGCTATAGATTGTGGTGCCTTGAACCAGGCCATAAGAAAGTAATAATCAGCAGAGATGTTGATTTTAATGAGAAGGTAATGGGATATCCTCATAATGGAAATTCCCATGACCTAGATGAAAGAATTGTAAATGAGTCAAAAAAGAGTTTCTCAGCTGAGGTAGGGGTTCTTGGATCAGATGAGTTGACCCCAGAGGAGGTGGTCAACCCTGCTGATACAGAAGACAACACCCCTGATGAGGTTGTTCCAGAACAGGTACGAGACAATGATCCAGAAGATCATTCAGAAGATGATGCCATGGAGGACAACCCTACTGATCTGAGAAATTACAATCTTGCAAGAGATATGCTCAGAAGGCACATTCACCCCCCATCTAGGTTTGGCCAGGCTGATCTTGTGTCATATGCTGTAATCACAGCAGAAGAGGTGGAGCATTATGAGCCAAGAAACTATAGGGAAGCTATCACCAGTCCTGAAAGAGAGCAGTGGATAGCCGCCATGTCAGAAGAGTTGCAGTCCTTATAGAAGAACGAGACCTGGATCCTTGTGGAGAAGCCAAACAATCAGAAGTTGGTCAGTTGTAGATGGTTGTTCAAGAAGAAGCTTGAAGTTGGATTTGGTGGTGCTAGAGAGCACATCAGATTCAAGGCTAGGTTGGTGGCAAGAGGATTCACACAAAGAGAAGGCATAGACTTCAATGATGTATTCTCTCCTGTTGTTAAACACTGTTCAATAAGATTACTTTTGTCTAAGGTTGCTCAAGATGATCTTGAGTTACATCAGCTAGATGTTAAAACGTACTGCATTTTTACATGGAGAACTAGCTGAAACAATATATATGCATCAACCAGAAGGGTTAATCATGCCTGAAACTGAAAGTAAGGTAGGCTTGCTTAAGAAATCATTGTATGGGCTCAAGAAAAGTCTTAGACAATGGTATAGAAAGTTTGATACATTCATGCTTTCTATTGGTTTCTTAAGAAGCAAATATGAGGGATGTGTATATATTGGTAAACAAGATTATCTAGAGAGCACCTATCTACTGATCTATGTAGATGATATGTTAATAGCTAGCAAGAGTATGAGAAAGATTACCCAGCTGAAGCAGCAGCTGAGTAGCAAGTTCGAGATGAAGGATCTAGGTGAAGCCAAGAGAATATTGGGCATGGATATTCTCAGAAACAGGAAAGCAGTGAAGTTGTTCTTGTCCCAGAAGAGTTACATCCAAAAAGTCTTAAGAAGATTCCTTATGCACCAGTCCAGACCCGTTAGTACTTCATTTGGCCAGAAATTCAAGTTGTCAGTCAAACAATCTCCTCAAACAGCTGAAGAGAAGAAGCAGATGCTTACTGTTCCTTATGCAAATGGAGTAGGAAGTCTCATGTATGCTATGGTTTGTAGCACACCAGATCTTGCCTATGTTGTTAGTATGGTGAGTAGATTCATGGGAAATCCAGGAAAGCTACATTGGGAAGCTTTAAAATGGATTCTAAGATATCTGTATGGTTTATAAGACTTAGGATTGTTGTTTGAGAAATCAGCTGATACCAAGAGACCTTTGATTGGATTTGTTGATTCTTATTTTGCTGGAAACATAAATACAAGGAAATCTTTATCTGGTTATGTGTTTACATTGTATGGCACTGCTATCACCTGGAGAGTATCTTTACAATCTATGGTGACCTTATCCACAACTAAAGCTGAATACATAGCATTGACAGAAGTTGTGAAGGAAGCAATGTGGTTGAAGGGCATTCTGAGAGATTTTGGCATATATCAGAAAAGTGTTCCTGTGCTGTGTGATAATCAGAGTACAATCCATCTAGCAAAACATCAAGTGTTTCATGAGAGGTCAAAGCACATTGATGTGAAGTTGCATTTTGTTAGAGACATCTTGGAGAAGAGCATTGTTGAAGTTCAGAAGGTAGCTTCAGAAGAGAATGCAGCTGAAATGTTAACTAAGGCATTACAAAGCAATAAGTTCAATCATTGCATGGAGTTGGTATACCTTAGAACATGGGATGTTCATTAAGAAGAGAATAAACAAACAACCTTGGGGAGGGCTGGGAAGAAGGCAATCTTGCATTAAGGTGGAGAATTGTTAGGATTAATGCAATATTGGATGTCATCTAATTTCTATCTATTAGGAGAGTTGCTAGTAGTCTGATCTTGGAGTTTAGCAAAGTTGGGTTAAGGTGTAACTCAGCTGATAAGGTTTAGTGGTCTGATTAGGAGTCAACTGATCTGATATGAGTTTTGGACAACTCTGCTGAAGCAAGTCGTCTAAAGTCAGTTCAGGAGAGTTGGGTCCAAGTCTGCTGAAGTCAACTCAGCTGATCCCAACTCAATTGAGTCAAGTCTGCTGAAATCTAGTTTTTTAGAGTTAGTTAATTCTGTTATTTATGTTAGTTAGTTAGTTGGTTAGTGGCGGTTATCCAATGCATTGTACATCCATAAATACACCATCTAATGCATAGGTTGTGGGTTACTGAAACTGAGAGTTTTGAGAGATCAAGCTTAGTGTATACTTGTAATCTGTAACTTTCATATTAAGATTAGTGAAGAGAGTCTTCTATCCTCCGTGGACGTAGATCATTTGATCGAACCACGTAAATCCCGAGTCTTATTTTGCTTTCTTTATTCGTTTCAATTCATTGCGTTTCTAGTTGTCTTTATTTATCATTTGTAAGGAATTGCTTTGTGGATACAATTCCATAACAGTATAAAATATCATTATCTGGCTCAATGCCACTAAATATAGAAGTCCTACATAATTTATTGATTCTAGATGTTTCCGAGAACCAAATTTCGGGTTAAACGGTCTCTACACTAAAAAAAATCTTCAAATTCTAAGTCTTTTTCTAACAGTCTTACTGGTGTAGGAAAATTAATTTTCTTAGAAATTCTTAATCTTGGAGACAACCGGCCAATTGAGTGGGGAGGTGCCTGAATCCGTATCAAATCTCAATAATTTGACATTTCTTAGTCTGTACGTATAATAATAATCTTTAATTAGACATCCTACCAATGTTAACTTTGAGAAGAATTGAACATCGTCTGTATGCTTTATATATAAATGATTGTATAGCTTTCAAAACAAGTTTTCAGGATCATTCCCGAAATGTGTCAAGAATTGTTTGACTTTAATTAATAAGAATAAGGCTGGAGGACCTCATTTTTCTAGAAATTAAATTAAGAAGTATAACCTCCCGTAATTATACTTGTGAAATATTTTTAGAAAATTCCGGACTTACTTTTCTAAATTAACATCTAGCAATTCTTTTAAATGAAAATATCCGGATAAAAACTTTAGGTTATTTAGAAAGCCTATTTCAAAAGGGAATATGAAGACTGAGGGTTTGTAATTAATGAAGGAAGAATTGACCTGTGATCAATTGGTTAGCTACATGTCAAGATAATTGTGTTAAGACAAGTAGATATATATAAGGGGATTTGGAAATCCTAAGGTAATAGAAAGATGAGATGGTTAAAGAAATGAAAACTTGGAAATCTTGATCGATGAGATTGTTACCCGGCTTTGTTGCAAGGAAGGTCTATCTGTCCGTGCACCAAGGTTTATGATATTACTATGTGAGAGATGAGAATGATGATAAGGTGTTGTTCCAAGTTAGTATTACAACACCACACGTGGCAGCATTTTAATTAATTAAAATAGTGGGATGAATTATCAGATACTCCGTATATGCTTTTGTGGAATTAAGTCTCAATGATGATTGTGTTGGCTGATCGAGCATATAAATATGATTATTTAAAAGAGTTATATATTACTTTTGTGACTAGTATATATCTTGTGTTATAAATTAATTCTAAATGATCGATTCCTACACTACACACGAATTGAGGTTTGATGATCTCAAGGTCTATTTGTTTTTGGTTGAATATATGCTATCGAATAGAGTTTATGGTTTTAAATTGCCCATTTGAACATGTCAAATAAATAGGCTTTTTTAATTAAATATTAAATTTTTGAAAATAATATTAATACCCCTCGCTAATATCTCCTCACTAAAAATAATGGAGAGGGATTTTTGAATGAAAGAATTTATAAAGGGATTTTTGAAAACCCTCACCAAATAGTTTAGTGAGGTTGTGTTTGAAGGGAGTGATTTGATTTGAGGAGGTATTTTAAATGAAAGGATTTAAAAATAAATAGATTACAAATGACTTTGGATTTGATTTGAGGAGGTATTTCAAATGAAAGGATTTAAAAATAGATGAATTTCAAATGACTTGGATTTGATTTGAGGAGGTATTTCAAATGAAAGGATTTAAAAATAGATGGATTTCAAATGACTTTGGATTTGATTTGAGGAGGTATTTCAAATGAAAGGATTTAAAAATAGATGGATTTCAAATGACTTTGGGTTGTGTTTGGATGGAGGGATTTGATTTGAGGAGAGATTTTAGATGAAAGGATTTAAAAATGGATGAATTTCAAATGACATAGTTTCAGTGAGAATTTGAAATCTCTCACAATTTAAACTAAAAAGTGTGTTACATAAATCTAAGTATTTGAAATTCACTAATAATCCAAACATGTAGAATGGATTTGGGTTGTGGATTTGAAATCCATAAGTGCAAATCCACCCAACCAAACGCAACCTTGGATTTGATTTGAGGAGGTATTTCAAATGAAATGATTTAAAAATAGATGGATTTCAAATGACTTTGAATTCGATGGATTTCAAATGACTTTGACCCTCACCATCATTTAGCGAGGGCTGCGTATATACCTCTCGGTTACAAGTACATTCATGTATCCCTTATTTAGGAATTAGGCTAGGAGCTTTATTCATTATATTTTAAAACTAATTAATATATATATAATGTTAATATTTTCAGTTTTTTCTTCTTTAATTAATTTAATTTGTTTGTTTATTAAAAAATTGGCAACACATACAAAATAATACCATACCAATAATTATGTTTATTTTTCAACACACATTATATTTGTCAAATTTGTAATTACGAACCAACACATATTCAAAATATTAATCCAACGATTGTTAATTAAAAAATCAATTGAATACAGCATAACTAAAATTAAACTTCAATTAAAAATAAATGACGTACACGATGAAGTGTCCACTGAAGGAAACAAAATATACTCTCGAAAAGAATTTCCAAGAAAACATAAACGATAATTATGTTTTTTTAAATTCCCCACTATTTAGCAAGTGATATTTTTTCCCTCGCTAATTATCGAGGGATTTTGTTTAATTTATTAATTTCCCTCACTCGCAAGCGATTATTTTGCCCTCACTAATTAGTAAGGGATTCATTTTTTTATATTTTAATTTCCCTTGCTAATCAGCGAGGGCAAAAAATCCATCGGTAAAGGGCAAAAAAAATTTGTTGGTAAATAGCGAGGGAAAAAAATCACTCACCAAATCCCGATCCCTCGTTAAATCCCTCACTAATTAGCGAGGGATTAGAAGCCCTCACTATTTTCCCTCACAATTTTAATGGCGCCCTTCTCTCAGAATAGTGAGAGAGCCCTTTCAAATAGCGTTGTTTGAACATTTCTGACACGATAAAAGAAGGGCAGGGGACAAGTCTGTATAAGTGATGATGGGACAACAGACGATAGAGAAGGGCGCCCTTGACGGTGATGGCGACATGTGATCAGTCCAGGTCTGATTGGTTGACTGGGAGAGGGAAAAGTGCCTAATGAAAGGGCGCTCTCTACGCACCTATTTTCAGGCCTTTTTTTTTTATACAGTTGACGAGATTCAATATTTCATTATATATGCAGCAACACTGAAAGACTTTTTTCTCACTTACTCCCCCTATTCTTACTTGGGCAATTCTTACGGCAGTCATATTTTACGAATTGACTATATAGTCACTTTATCGAATCGCGCCACGTGGCGTCGTAAACGTCGTAACGACATGCTACCTGTTATACAAGTTTAAGTTATTTATATCATTTTTTAAATTGTATTTTTTTATTTACTATATTACCATTCTTTTATTAATTTAAATTATTTTTAATATATATATATATATATATTAAAAAAAAATTTATTCCAAATTTTCATTTTCAATTTTACTCCCCCTCCTCTTTTTCTTTTTTCTTTCCATTTTCAATTTTTTTTTCCAAATTTTTTATTTCATTGTTTTTTTATTTCTTTTTCTTTTCCTTTTTAAATTTTTTTGTCTTTCTTTTCCATTTTTTGCATGTGTATTCTCCATTTTTAAATAAAAAGTTTGGAATAAAAATTGAAAATGGGAAGAAAAATTTAAAAGATAAAAAATCGGAATTTGTGCCTAATCTCGATAGTTTTTTTTAATTATGTTTTTACGATTTTTTTTCTAAAAATATGAGTGATTTGGTGGTGAATCGACGGTAACTCGACAATGACTCGGCTGTAGATTGTAAATGTATAAATTAGGGTTTATTTTATTATATTTTGTGTTAATTAATAAAAAAATAATATAGTCTTTTAAATGTAATTATTTTAATGAGCGGGTGCAGATAACTGTGGTATAAAAATAATTTGGGGGTGAACTCATAAAATGAGCGGGTGCAGATAACCTTGTTAAAAAAAATTGGAGTGAACTCATTAAATGAGCGGGTGTGGATAACCGTTGTAAAAAAGAAATGATTTGGGGGTGAACTCATAAAATTAATGGGTGCAGATAACTATGGAAAAAAATGATTTGGGGTGAACTCATAAAATTAGCGGGCGTAGATAATTGTTGTAAAAAAAATGATGTGGGGGTGAACACATAAAATGAGTGTGTAGATAACTGCTGTAAAAATATAATTTGGGGGTGAACTCATTAAATTAATGGGTGCAGATAAAATATAAATAAATAATTAAAATTAAAATAAGGGGTATGGTACATGCGAGTGTACCCAAGTATCACCCTCTTTTCTTCTCCAATTCCAATTAGCCGGCACAATTCTTAAGATGTTTGAGAATGGCTTATTTCTCCCCAAATTAATTTAATTTGAAGCTCTCAATCGTCATTAGGAGGTTTTTCTCACTGATTTAGTTTGTTTTATTGTTAATTAATTGATTTGATTTATTTTTTGTTATTAATTTTATTAATATCATAAGGGTAAATATGTAATTTTAACATTACATATTTTAATTACATTAACAAAAATATAATAAATTATTTTATTGTATAAGGATAAAAATGTAAATTTACAACAATATATTTTAATTAATTTAATTTAATATAAAATACAAATTTATCACACATTACGACACATTAAAATTTACAAAAGGTAACAGGCCATCAAATCTAAACCTTTAGATTAGATTTTTAATGACTTATATTAACTGACTACGGTAGTCATTACGACACGTTACGACACCCTAACTACGTTTAGAAGTTCCCTTCTTTCTTACAGAAAAGAAATACAAAAACATCATTCTTTCTCATTATCAAAAAAATAGGCCTCTTCTCTTGAGTAGTAGTAATTTTCTTCCATTCTTGAACCTATGTCACTCTCGTATTATTTTGAGGTATGTTCTTGTATCTTGCTTCATATTTAATTTGTATGATAATTTAATTTATATTGAGTATATAATTTATGTTCTAATATATAAAAATGAAAATTTAACCTTAATTTTAATTTATTCTTTAATATTGCAAATTTTTTTGTGTTGATTTATATTTTGAGCTTCTATTAATTTATGCTTTGATTTTGGTAATGTACTCTTAGACTCTAAACTAATATTTTAATTTATGCTAGATTTTACTAATAGTTTAAACTTTAATTTACGTATAATAATATGCAGGAATTGTGAAAATGATTTGGTAAAGTTTAGTATGCACTCGAGTGCATGTTGTGTACCTTAGTCCATGTGTACTTTTCAGTTTTACTGATTTATACTTTTTGGTAATGGTGTTGCACTTTTCAATTATTACTAAAAATATTATTATACAATTTAATAATTGAAAAATGCAACACAATTTATCAAAAAGTGTAAGTCAGTAAACTGAAAAGTACAACATGGACTAGGGTGCACAACATGCACTCGAGTTCATAGCAGACCAACCCAAATGATTTATATTTCTAAAATATTTTTTTCTATTTAGTATTTACGTGGATCTTAAAACTTGGAGGAAATTTTATTTTTGGTCCTGTAAGTTTGACACATTTAAAAAAAATCATTTAAATTTCAATTTTACAAAATACGTCTTTTATGTTTTAATTTTATCCTTTTTATTCAATTTTAATCATTTATCTTTGAAAACAATTAAAGTTAATTAAAATAATTAAAAAAATATTCATGGATCAAACTTAATTAAATTTATTTAAATAAAATTAGGCATGCAATCCATTTTGAATTGACAATGTCTTTATGGAATAAAACTTCATTGCAATATTTTTTTTCAGCATCAGATTCTATTGTTAATTAAAATCAATTAATTATAAAATTATGTATATAATTTAAATATATTTAAAAAATAAAAAATTTAATTTTTCAAGCAAATAATAGTACAGTGTGAGATTTGAAATTTAAAAAAATATATATTCGATCGGTATATAATTTTAAAAAACGATAAAAAAAAAACACATCAACAAATATAATATGAAAAAATAAAAATAAAATATTTATTTACCTATCACTATATTAATGAGTGCCCATATATTATATATATATATATATTTATATATATGTTTTAAACCCTATAAAATAAAAATATTGTAATGAAGTTTTGTACCCTAAAATAAAATAAAAATATTGAAATGAAGTTTGGTTCCATAAATACGTTGAATATTAATGAACTGCGATCTAATGTTATTTAAATAAGGGTTAATTGCAAATTAAATCATCATCTTTCTATGAATTGCAATTTAATCTAAATTTTTGAATAATTGCAAATAAAATCACCACCTTTCAATATTGTTGCAATTTAAACTTCTTGATAGTTTCATTTGTGCCCTAATCTAACGTATCTAGGTTATGTGACACCTCCTTAATGATACAACATTGTTTTTTTATTTCGATATAATCTCGAAACATTAAATTCGGACACAAATGGTATTGTCCAGAAGTTTAAATTGCAATAATATTGAAAGATGGTGATTTTATTTGCAATTATTCAAAAGTTTAGATTAAATTGCAATTCAAAGAAAGGTGGTGATTTTATTTGCAATTAACCCTTTGAATAAATATGTATTTATGGAATAAAATTTCATTTCAATTAATATTTTTATTTTATTTTAGAGTACAAAACTTTTATATATATATATAATGGGCACGCAGCAATGTATTTATAGGTAAATATATATTTTTTGTTATTTTTTCATAGATATTCTTAAAAATAAGTAAAGAATATATATATATATATATATATATATATTAATCTTAATAATATATATTTGCAAACTTTAGGACACATGTCACAGCCTCCTTAGCCTATTTCAATTCTCTCTCCTCCAAATCTCTCAATTTCAAAAATTCTCAACTCTCATTCATTTACAATTTTATCTTTTAATCTCCACCTTTCATTTTAATTTTTCATCTTCACCCTTCATTCTTAATCTTACCCCTATATAAATCTCACCTCCTTTCATTCCAACCACTCAACCTTTCACCATTTTCTCTAATCAAACATATTTTTCAATTATGGTGTATTCATTGTCAATCAATGAATTTTGTATGTATTTTATATGTAGAGTTATTTAGATTGTATAACTCTAATATTTCATTTTCTTTCTTTCTATATATTGTTTGTTTATGGTGTAGGTATGGTGTATTCTCCATTCTCAATCAACGAATTCGGTATGTATTTCATATGTATATATTATTTTTCTCATTCACTATCGTGATTTACATTTTGCAGAAATTTTACCTCTCCATGTGCACTCATGCTACTCCAAAAGTCATTCATATGATCCCGTCATATTGAAAAATCTCCATCTTCGTGTCTTCATTCACAGCATCTTAATTCGTTCAAATTGCACGTCTCAAATTCAAAAGCAACTATCAGGGCCCTAAAGATCATTATTATATTTTGACAAATTTTCCTAATGTAAATTTCTTTAAGAATGTACTTTATATTTGAAAATTATGTAATTTTTTTTATGACTTTCTTAAGATAATTTGTATGGAAATAAATAGTCTTTCATAGAAAAGCATGTCTTATGATCAAATATATCAAATAAACTGAGATATGTAATATATTTTCAAAATACCTATAGTTAAATTCGTGCAATTTATTACTTTCTAAACATAATATCTCAATCTGTCAAAAAAAAAAAAAAAAAAACATAATATCTCACAAATAGATACATTCTAATTTATTGTGTATCAAGATTTAAATTATACCGATTGTTAAAGCTAAATTTGTACAATTTATTAATTGGTTTTAAATGATACCCATCTTTGTAGTTAAATTCGTACAATTTATTGCTTTCTAAAATATCACAAATAGATTACATTATAATTTAATGGATATCAAATTGTAATGAATTAATCGATCGAATTACATTATATTCTAACAAACAAGTATAGATTTAACAAACGTTCAATGAGTTGTTTTATTAAATATGAAACTACTAACGCCTATTGAGCATAATTTTAAGGCATTTTAGTTTCAAAGAATATTTGTCATTATTCACATGTTAATTAATAAATTCATAAGATTTGTAATTTATATATGAATTTTAAAATACTACAAAAGATATTAAAAAATCATTTCCGCAATTTACGTTGATTATAAATTTCTAAAATTGGAATAATTATAAAATCACTCTTTTTGCCACTATATTGTACTATTCTATATTTTATATTCACAATTTCTTTTTGCCTCAATTTAGGCTGATTTTAAAATTCCTTTGATTTGCCGTTACTATCAGTCTATCATCACACCTTTTGTTACTATATTTGCTTCGTTTCCATATTCACGATATACAGTAATTGATGTCACAATTTTTTCGACCATTAGCTGGTAAAAAATTTTGACCATCAATAATAAATTACACTCATTTCTTTTGACTTTCTCCTTTCCTGTAATTTTTACGGACCATCACTTATAAATTGAAAATATATGTTATTATGTTTTTTTTTTCTTACTTCTCCGTAGATCTAGGTTGACAAGAATTTCGTGGAGGTAACATGATTTTTTTCTATATTAAAAGGGAAGCTACATTTAACATTTTTAGGGAGGATTAAGACCATCTCCAACGGTGCTTCATAAATGGAGTTTAACTCCATTCCAAACTGCCTAAAAGGTTCTGGGCTGAAGCCATTAGCATTGCATGCCACACTCAAAACAGGTCCTTAATCACCAAAGGACAAGGTAAAACCCCATATCAAATATGGAAAGGTAGATTGCCCACTGTTGCTTATTTTCACATATTTGGTTGTAAGTGTTTCATTCATAATAATGGGAAAGAGCAATTGAAAGCTTTTGACAGCAAATCTGATGAAGGAATATTTGTTGGATATTCACAAATCAGCAAAGCTTACAGAGTCTACAATTGCAAAACCTTTATTGTGGAAGAAACACCTCATATTGTGTTTGATGAATCTGTTAATGAGTTCAGGGATAGAAACCTGAATATTGATGAGATAACACGAAGAACAACCAGATTAAGGCTTCAAAGCAAGGAAACAGTGTTTGTAGATGTTGCCCAGCCTGAACTTCATGAAAATCAAAAACTGGACAACCTACCTGATGGCAATCAACCAGAGGACAACCAACCTGAAGGAGAAATTGAACTGACTGACCCCATCCCAGTTCAAAACCAGGTAACAACTACCAATGAAGAAGCAGGCAATGCTGAGGTAGTTAATGGATCCAATATTCAAGGGGGAACCAATGAAAATGTCAACTTATCTGACAATGAGGACAATACCCCTGAATATGATCTTGAACTTGATCCTTCAATTAACTTTCCTGAATTTAATGAATCTAGTGATCCAACTTCAGATGATGACAATCCTCCTGAAGGGATCAGGTCTAGAAGGACTTGGTTGCATGACCACCCAACTAGCCTGATACTTGGTAATCCAAGTGAAGGAATCAAAACTAGAAGATTTCATGGAGAAAGTGCTTTGTTTTGTTGTTTCCTTTCAGAACAGGAACCAAAAGATATTGAGGAAGCTCTACAGGACACCAACTGGATCATAGCCATGCAAGAAGAGTTGAACCAGTTTACCAGAAATGAAGTATGGGAGCTGGTGGATAGACCAACTCATCAAGATGTCATTGGAACCAAATGGGTGTTCAAAAATAAGAAAAATGAAAATGACATCATTGTGAGGAACAAAACAATACTGGTGGCCAAAGGATATTGTCAATCTGAAGGGATTGATTATGATGAGACCTTTGCTCCAGTGGCCAGACTTGAGGCAATCAGACTCTTCTTGGCATATGCAGCTCACATGAGATTCAAGGTGTATCAAATGGATGTGAAGAGTGCATTTCTCAATGGGGTGCTCAAGGAAGAAGTATATGTTGAACAGCCCCCAGGCTTTGAAGAAGGAGACAAGGTGTACAGATTGAAGAAAGCCCTCTATGGCTTAAAGCAAGCTCCAAGAGCTTGGTATGACACCTTATCACAGTTTCTTCTAGATCATGGTTTTGTCAAAGGCACTGTTGACAGAACTTTGTTCAGAATCTTTGAAGGAGATGATATTTTGTTAGTCAAATCTATGTGGATGACATTATATTTGGATCTCCAAATGAGAAAATGTGTGGGAAATTCTCCAAACTCATGCAGAGCAAATTTGAGATGTCCATGATGGGATTGATGAATTTCTTCTTAGGACTTCAGGTCACTCAATCTAAGAAAGGAATATTCATCAATCAGGCCAAGTATACAAGGGACATGATCAAGAAATTTGGATGTGCTACAAGCAAGCCAGTCAGAATTCCTATGAATACCAACTGGAAAATGGATCATGATGAAAGTGGAGAACCAACAAACTCCAATAACTACAGAGGAATCATAGGATCCTTGCTATATCTCACTGCAAGTAGGCCTGATATCACATTTGCAGTTGGAGTTTGTGCAACATTTCAAGCAAATCCAAAGAATAACCATCTTGATGCTGCCAAGAGAATCCTAAGATACCTCAAGGGATCTGAGAATCTTGGATTATGGTATCCAGCTGATGACAACATTGAGCTCACTGGATATTCAGATGCAGATTATGGAGGTTGTAGAATTGACAGAAAGTCCACCTCAGGAACATGTCAATTCTTGGGCAGCAAGCTTATCTCATGGTTCTCCAAGAAGCAAAATAC
Organism: Galeopsis tetrahit; assembly: GCA_963675135.1. Classification (NCBI taxonomy): domain Eukaryota; kingdom Viridiplantae; phylum Streptophyta; class Magnoliopsida; order Lamiales; family Lamiaceae; genus Galeopsis; species Galeopsis tetrahit. The sequence continues at coordinate 63,741,766 of OY776126.1, read as the reverse complement.
AGTTGCCACTTCAACAACTGAAGCAGAATATGTAGCAGCTGGAAGTTGCTGTGCTCAGATACTTTGGCTCAGGCAGCAACGTAGAGATTACAAAGTCATCACAAATGAAGTTCCAATATTCCGTGACAACAATAGTGCAATTGCCATCTCACAGAATCCAGTGTTACACACTAGATGCAAACATGTTGATATCAAGCATCACTTCATAAGGGATCATGTGGAGAAGAAAGATATCAAGCTTGTCAAGATTCACACTGATAAGCAAAAAGCTGATATCTTGACTAAGCCACTAGCTGAAGCAAGGTTCTTGGAACTTTCAGCTGAATTAGGCTTACTTGATCCAGGGAAGATGGAGGAATGAAGGAAGGAAGCTCATAAGAAGGGGGAAGTTCATTAAGTTGAACTTCAGCAAGAATGACCAACCTCACTGAAGCAGTCTGTCAAAAAGGGAAAATCAGCAAAGTTGTCCCTAGGGCATTCAACAATGTTGGTCAGGATGTTTGTCTTAGTGGGACCCACTCAGCAACTTTGGGACCCACTCAGGAATGTTGGTCAGACATATTGACCTAAAAGAAGTCAAAACACATCTCAGGATGTTTGTCCGAGTAAATAGGATAATTATTGCTATTTTTAGCATTGATTAGACATTTAAAAGTTTTCTTGGTCTAAGAGTAGGACATTTTAGGATGGCGTGTGCTATTAAGATTTTTGCCACCAAAATGGCAAATCAGCATTTAATGCAAAATCTCCATTAAGATTTCATGAATTCTCGAGCCATCATCAAAGCCATTGATTTGCATTAAACATTCTTTTAACCGCCTACCCCACTTTATCCAATTGGTTTTTAATTTTACCCACCATTATTCACTATTAACCAACGGTTAATAAAATCCTCACATATAAAAACTCTTAGATTTTTACTCCCTTCCCTACGCACTCATACTTCCCAATTCACAAGTTTTGAAAACCTCTCAACCTGCAAACTTCTCCAAAACCTACCCAATTTTTCAAAATTATCCATGGCTCCCAAAATTAAGAGAGAAGAACTTGTAGACTTCAATGATCCATCCTTGGACATTGACTTTGCATATCTCAGCAACACAGACTCTTTGTGGTTTGAAAAGTTGGTAGCTTTCGATAGCCCAGACAAAGAGGTTGAACCAGTCCTCCAATGGCTTAGGGAGGCAGGTCTTGAAAAGTTCTTAGGCACCAAGCCTAATTCTTGCCTGAATCCTTTCATGGCAGAATTCTTTGCCCATCTCAGATGGAAGGGCAAAAAGGGTGATGTATGCACCAAGCTGACTTATGCTGAGGAAGATGAAGATGAAAAAAGCCAACATACCATCATCTTCACTGCTGAGGATCTAGAAGCCAGTTTTGGGCTACCTTCTGAAGGCCAAAATCCAGAAGTATACAGAGAAGGAGAGGAGCAGGAGTTCTCCAACCCATGGATGCTAGTTCCCAAAAAGTTAGTAAGTGCTCAGAACAAGAACACCTTAAAGCCAGTTTATAGGCACTTGTTTGACTGTGTTGTGAAGAGCTTGTTGAGCCACTCTAGTAGTGTTGAACAAATCAGTATGCCAAAATTGAGAGTGATGGCTGCTGTGATTGACTCTGCTGAAAAGAGAGTCAAGTTTGATTGGAAAAGTTTCATTCTGGACAAGATGATGAATGAAAAATCCAAGTTTAAGGAGATGAAGCACCACAAGGTGGTGGTAGAAGGGAGACTCCAGTTTTGCACAAGGGCTAGCCTGCTCTTGGAAAGATTTGCTCACTATACTCACCTCCAAGCCAAGCCAAAGCCTTTTCCTGCCCAAAAGGTGATGTTTAGGAAGCTGTCCTCAAAGACAGAAAAGAGGAAGCAAGAGGCAGCGTCCAAGCAAGCAGTAGCTGTTGTTTCAACCACCAGATCCTCTCCAAGAAAGAGGAAAGCTCCACCTGTGAAAGCTCAGCCAAGGATGAAGAAGGTGAAAAAGATTCTGAGTGAATCTTCCCCAGAAAGCCAATCTAGAAGTAGAGATGCCACTTCTGAGGAGATTGAGAAGGTTGCTGAAGAAGGAGTCAACTCTCCTGAAGAAGGTGAAGAAGTCAGAGAGGTTGTCCCCTTGCAACCTGAGTCTGTAACAGAGTTTAGGGACCTTGATAAGCCAACAAGGTCAGAAAGAAGAAAAAGAATAATCAAAACTTCTGAGAAGAAAAAGTTGATGGAAGAAGAGAAGAAGAAGAAGGAATTCTTCAAGGAGATTAGACAAGCAAGTAAGTCTAACTCCAAGTCCAAATCAAAGCCCAACAGCCCTGAAGCCAATTCTCCTGATATTCAATCTCAAAGAATATCTCCATCAAGGCATGAAGAAGAGGGGTGCAAGACCCCTGAAGATGCCCCAATTGTTGCAAAGAAGGTCTACTCTCCTGAAGGTGCTCCTGATAGGACATGAATTGATGTGTTAGCTGATTTAGCTGACATTGAAGATAGGCCATTCTCCCCTCTTGATCCCAAACTTCTGTCCTACACCAAACTTCTTGAAACTGCTCTTCAAGAAGGTGATCAATTTACTCTCCCACCCATTCAAGCCACCCAAATAACCTCCTCAGGAACATTGCTCTCTAAAGCACCTGAGACCCAAATTGTCTTAAGTTCATCTGAACCCAACCCATCTGAACCCCAGTCCACCCTTCCTGAACCCAACCTTTCTGAATCACAACTTACTCTTCCTGAAGACCAATCCAACCCCCCTGAGTCTCAAGACAACTCTTCCTCTTATGATGGAGAAGAGTATACTTATGAAGGAATGCTAAGGCAGATTGCCAAGGCTAATGTTGATGAGCTTTATCCTGGGTTAAAGGAGTTTCCAAGGTTGCAGCAACAATTCTATGATCTCAGAGCCCTTGTGGAGATCAAAGATAGAACCATTGTGGAGATAGCTCAGGCTATCAAAGGTAAAGGTGCTAGCTGGTGGCAGGTGGAGGAGAACAGACTTTTACATTTTGCAAATGTAAAGAAGACAAGTGTACTGACTACTGAAGCCTTGTTCTGCACAATTGTATCTAAGAAAGTGTTTGCTGAAAGAGAAAGGATAGCAAAGGGGATCAGACACCCTGACAGCACTTCAGATGATGATAATGATGATGATGATGACAACACCAATCCCAACCCTCCTGGACTCAATTCTGCTCAGGTACATTACTTGACCTATCATTCAATTAAGGACTCTGATCAATCAGAGGAGTTGACCAAAGATGGTGACTCAGTCCAAGATGCATTGGCCAATGATGGTTCTTCTGAACCTGAGGCACAACTTGACAATGTTGAGACTTCCATGGGAGAAGCTGGTTTGGCTAAAGCCTCATCAATGTCAGGACAGTTGGACATTGACCAGCCTTTAGTCATTCAGGATGACTCAGTGGACTTGGGATGCCCAAGCACTGTGATCTCCCAACAACTGCCCTTTGTGGATCCTGTTGAGGATATAGAGGTGTCAGGTTTAGGAATGGAAGGAGTTGAAAAATTGGGTGCAGCCTGAGTGAGATGGTGAGGATGATTGTGTGATTACAGGTAGCCTGAGTGCACCACAAAAAGAGGGAGATGAGGTAGAAATATTGGGTGCAGCCCAATATGAGAGTCAGGCTATTCTTCAAGTCAAATCTGAACTTGATGAATCCCTTGGTGAAAGGAGGCCTGATTCTCCAATGAATGTGAGTCCATCTGGTGTGAATGAAGAAGAAAAGAAACTAGTTGAAAATGAGAGCATAGGTGCTGATGTATCAGACCTAATGGGAGAAAGAAAAAATGAGGGTGTTGAGGGAGTTTTTACTAACACTCTTAGTTTTGCAGATTCTGTTGCTGTTACCATTGAACAAATTTTTGCAGATGCTTCCCACACAGATATTCCAGTTGATGCTGATATAAACCTTGAAGCAGTCTCAGCAAATGTGTCCACCTTGAATAAGATGTACCTTGTGCAAGCCAATGCCACTAAGGCTGGTTTACAGATTGCTACTCAGACTGCAACCATAATTGAAGAGCAATCAGAGAAGTTGGACACACTGGTCAGGGAAGTTGGGAAAGCTCATGTTGAAACAGTGGACACCCTTGATGGCCAAGGCAGAACTCTAGCCTCTGTGGAGATGAGGCTCACTGGCTCAGAAGAGGTGATTTTGCCCACATTGGATGCAAGGATTTGTGGTGTTGAAACTGGACTGCAAACAGTTTCAACAGAAGTAACAAAGGCCAAAGATGCAATGGGAAAGTTCACAAAATCTGTCAAGAAAGAGCAGCAGGGTCTCAAAGATTTGTACAAGCATAATGTGAGAGCCTTGAGAAGGACAATCAAGGATGCATTGAGGCAAAGGACAGCTGCACAGAGAAAGAAGGCTGAAGAATTGAAAGCTGCTATGGTGAAAGAGGCTGCAGAAAAGTTCACTGTTGAACTGATGGCCAAAGTGTCTGATCAAGTTGTGGCCAACCTCACTGATCAACTTCAGGCCAAACTTGATCAATCACTGAAAGCCACTTTGGATGCCATTGTTGCTCAGAAAATGAAGCCTGTCCACACATTCTTGAGTATGGCTGATGACAAAATGCAAAACATTCATGATGAGAATGTTTATTTACTGCAGGAGTTGAAGTCCCTCACTCAAGCCCACTCACATCTCTCAGTCTCTATGAGTGAGTTGAAGCCCCAATGTTTTGATAATGCCAAAAAGGGGGAAAGAGAGAGAGCTAGGGCAAAGGGAACCTTGGTGATTGGTGAATCTAGAGGAAAGGAGAAGGTTCCTGAAGTTGACGAGGAGAAAGAAGAAGACATTGGGAAAGGCAAAGGCCCAATGAACATTGAAAATTTGACTGAGGAAGAGCAAATACAGATTGCTGTCAAGGAGTCTATGATGTCAGCAATGGAAAGTCAGGCAAGAAGGCTTCAGAGTCCTGGTGGTGAGTCTGCAGGCCTTGACCCCAAAGAGAAGGTTGCTGAAGTAAGGGGGAAGGTGACAAGAGCATGTGAAAGAAAGAGAAACGAATTGCAAGCCTTCAATGAATTCCCAACCAGCCTGACTCTACCATCAGAATTCCAGTCTGAAGAAACAACTCCAGTAAGGCAGTCTAAGAGGTTGAAGAAAACAGTTAAACTGCCTGAAATCCAAGAAGAAGCAGAAGAGGAAGAACAGGACAAAGAGCCTAAAGTTAGAGTGCCCAAGATTGCTTATGATCCTTCTAAGTTGTTTGAAGAAGGATTTGGAAAGGATCCAGAGACACAAGAAAAGCTAGCTCTTCAAAGAGCTAAAGAAAGAATGGATCAGTTAGTTGAGGCCAACAAAGCAAGGGATGAGAGAAGGGCAAACTTCAAAGCTCCAAGAAGGAGGGCTTCTTACAGAAGACTCAAACCACAGATGCTGCAAAGATGGGACACTCAGTACCCTCACCATGATAAGTGGGTTCCAATCTCACTGAATGATGCATGGGAGGAGGCCAAGAGAAGCTTTCTATATGACTTCTATGTTATAGGGAAATGGCTTGAAGAGAGTGTGGATGAAGTCTTTGTGCAGTTTATGTTTGAGAACCATAGGGACCTCTACCAGAAGCTGTTTGCAGCAGATGAGATGGCTAGAGTTGAGTTCAAGGCCCCTAGTCCTATTCTGTACATGCCTCCTAAGTTCAATGGGAACTTAATTGATGAGGGAAAGATTCTGGAAGAGTTCATATATATCATGAGGATGGAGAAGATGAAGATTGGCCCTAGAGGATCCAACAAGGAAATCTGGGAGTTGAAGAAGAGGGTATGGGCTCAATATGGCATAGCTCCACAAGATGATGGAACTCTCTAATGGATAAGTTCATTCCATCCCTATCCTTCTGTCATTTCAATTGTTTGTTGTTATCTTGTTGTTTTTCATATGTATCAGCTTTGTAGTCCTTTGTTTTTCTGATCTATAATGCTCTATGATATATAAAAGGACCACTGATTTTCTATCAAGAGATAACAACTCATTATCTCAACTAACCTAACATGACATGGTTTACTTGATTTATTGTGCTAACAGTTTCTTTCAGGAAAGTTGACCAGATCACTCATCCTGAAGGTAAAAGTATAGTATAAGTCAAGTTCCCTTTGTAATAGGTTTTGGCATCATCAAAAAGGGGGAAATTGTTGGGAATAAAATGATTTTGATTTAGATACCAAAACCCCTGATTGATGATGTTCAGATTAGTTGAGATACACTCAAGTGAGATCAGATTAGTTGTCTCAGGATACTTGAGTCAGTGTAGAAATGCTTAAGTCTAAAATCTCAGAAATGTTGTGAGATTCATAGTTCAGGATAGTTGTCCAAAGCTGAAATGTTAGGCAGCTTGATAAGTATTAAGTCTCTAGGCCAAAGTTGCTAAGCTCTTACAAGACAAGCTCACTGAGTGGACAACATGGCTGAAAGGATCAAAGAATGATAAAGCAAAGACTGTTGCACTGATAAGAACTGCATCAGATCAATCAAAATGCCAATGATCAAGTGCATTGAATGCTATATTCACAAGAAGACACATTCAATGAAGCATTTATTGCCAATCATGCCTGAACCAAACATTGAAGACTTAGAGCATTAAAGATAGAAGCATTGAATGAATGTTGGAACATTCTAAATTTGTAGCAGGAATGTTCAGGGAAGTTGTCCCATCTGACTAATGGTTGAGTGTAGAGTCTGCCACAAATCAATCTTGGGAAATGTGCATATTTGGAACCTGACACAAGTCATCTCAGCCGCATTTTTTAGAAGTCAACACATTTATTCAAGAAACCATTGAAGAAGCTTTTACACAGTGGATAAAAGGATGCCAAGCTTCATAACCATTTCAATGGTGCTGCAAATATACAAGTTTGAATTGCTATCCCTCCAACGGCTAGCTGCTCAAATTTGCCTATAAATACAGAAGTGATCAAAGGATTCAAACATCCAACTACAAGCTATCAAACTATCATCAAGCAATCAAAGGAAACCAAAGCTGTTCTTAAGAATCCCAAGTTTCCTGATCACTTCAATTAGCTAAGACAATCTGTGTAAAACATCCATAGCTTAGCATTGAGATATCCTAAACCTTTACACTGTTCTTATTGCAAAGGATATCTCTATTAGTTGGAACCAAACCTCAAACCCTTATCTCATTAAGTGAAGAGAGAGTTTGTTGTAGAAGTGAGGAGTTAAGGACTGTTATTGTGAAACACAGTCTTAACTCAGAGAGATTGAGCACTAGGACTCAGATTATCCTAGGGATCAAAACACTAAGAGAGTGTTGTTGATCATTGCACCTTGGCACTATAAAACAAGCTAATTCCATTGTTAAGGAATTATCCTGTTCAATCAAGGAAATTGGATGTAGGAGTATTTAGACTCTGAACCACTATAAATTGTGTGCCATTTACTTACTGCATTCATTCTTACACTTGCACTCAATCTATTTCAAAAAGCTATTCACAGTAAATTTAGAAAAAACTGTTGGGATATGAATCCTAGACAAGTTCTAAATGATGAAAAGATGAGATGAAGTTTTGATAAGCCAAAAATAGTTTGAATATTTTCTAAGTATTGACTAATCTAGTCTAGTTGAGTTAAAGTCATCTTGAACAGATCAGTAGAGTTCACATGAAAAGAAAAGTATTGTTTAATATTTAAAAGATAAGTACGATGTATAAGTACTTCATATCTGTTCGTATATGTTTACATTGATTAGTTTGTCGATTGAGCTATAATTGTTGTATAGAGCTCATGATATTTCTATGTAATAGATAAATTTGTTGTATAGATTTATAAGCTAACTAAGCTTGTGTTATAAAAGCTTAATGTAATGTAATAGTCTTGTTAGGTTAGATGATAGGACTAGATTAGTTCTATTAGAAGTCTACTGTACAAGATGAGAAGACCAGTCTACTACTCAAGACAGGTGGACTACAAGACAAGTGCATCTACTAGACTACACAAGACAAGATAACATGAAGTTGGTTACAAATACGCGTGAAGGATAAGGATGGAGAAGTTAGTTATGGAATAACTAATTCGTAACAAGAAACACGTGTATGGATAAGAAGATTCAGTTGAAGTCAGTTATCAAGAAAGGTTGGTTACAAACTACCTGAGTTCTTGAAGTTCGAAGTCTATAAATACTTGAAGAAGTTTATCATTTGGAGACTACTGATTACTGAGATACTGATACGACTACTGAAATATTGATATTGCAAGCATTATTGAAGATTCAAGTGAAGAAATTTCTCTCAGAGATTGAAGTTCAGAAAGTGAAGCTACACAAGTCAAGTGAAGATCAAAGAAGGCTACTACTGAACGAAGAGAAGTTTTATTTTCTTTTGTTGTTTCAAGTTGCTAGATACTTGTAAATCACTAGTAAGATCGAAGAGGCACTTGGTAGTGTTATCGAGAAGATCTAAGTCTTATTTCTTGGGACTTAAAGCCACAAGAACATATTACTCCATTGGACGAGTTAATAAGAATTTCACAATTGGGTTTGTGAGAGTGGATGTAGACAAGTTGTCGAACCACTATAAAATCGTTGTGTGTTGATTTACTTTACTGTTTTGATTGTTTAAATTGCTTAATTGTTTTAACTACTTAACTGAACTTGATTAGTTGAGTATAGAACAGAGTTCTCGAATATAAGTTGAGTATAATCTTGAATTGGGCTCATTGTTAATTTCGTATTCCGCATATTGTACTTTGATATTTCGAAAGATTTTTGAAAAGTGTATTCACCCCCCTCTAGACATTTTCACTAGCTTACTCGTTATTAACTCAACTTGGGACCAACAAGTGGTATCAGAGCAGTAGTTTTCGAACTGCTGTTTCTTGATAACCGATTTAAGATTTAGGGTGAAATCTTGGTCTTTGATTGTTCTTATATACGTATTCTTGATCAAATATTCTTGATATATCCGTTTCGTGCTCCCTGTTCTTGACTTATCTGTTATTCTTGATCATAACTCTACTTAGCACTTATTTCTTGAAATCATGTCTCTTGAGATCAGCGCTAACAAGTTACCTAAGTTCCAGGTTCAAGACTATGACTATTGGAAGCTAAGGATGGAAGCCATCTTCAGTTCCACTCACGACTTAATGATCTCTGTCATCACTGAAGGTCCGATAGTGACCATGATCCCAAACACTGCTGCCCTCGATGCAAATCAACCCGTGGGTACACTCGTCAAGAAACCAAGGTCAGAACTAACCTCAGAAGAAATGAGACAGAATAATTTGGATAGCTTGGCCAAGAATTACATCTTACACATTCTTCCTAATGAGTATCTGGGAAAAGTGTTAAAATGTAAAACTGCCAAAGAAATGTGGGATCGTTTAGCTATCATTTGTGAAGGGACATCCCTAATCAAAGAAAGCAAGCTTTCCACTGCAGTCCAAAGATTCGAATCATTTCATATGAAAGCTGGTGAAACAATAGACCAGTTGGATACTCGTTTTACTAAAATCATGAATGACTTGGAAGTCCTTGGTAAATCTTATACTCCACGAGAAATCAATCTTAGGATTCTCAAAAGCCTTGATAGTCGATGGAAAATGGTAAAAATGCTTGTTAAGAATACCCAAGATATAGACGTATGGACAGCAGAAACTATGTTTCAAACTCTAAAGGCCTATGAGTTTGATCTAGACGAAGACGAACCCATAGTAAGCAGTGACAGAGAACATGCTGTGTCCAAGAACGTTGCTTTTAAGGCTAGTTCGTCTAAGGTAGACAGGTCTAAAACTAAGACGAGGTCTGCTTCTGTGAAAGACGAGTTAGATACTGATCTTAGTCTAAAGGATCAGGTAAGCCTCATGGTTAGAAAGTTTGATAGGCTGAATAAACGTTTCGGAAGATATAAGAAGTTCTATAGAGAGCATAGAGGGTCTGCTTCTAAGAACTCGTCTGAGACCAGACGAGACCGAAACTCGTCCGAAAGGAGAGACGAAGCCTCGAAAGGTAACAGACAAGATAGAGAGTCTGATGGTAGGAAGATTACTCGTTCTGATAGACGTGATAAACGAAGGAACAACTCTCCTATTAAAAAGGCTACTAATGATATCTTGTGCTATAACTGTGAGAAGCCAGGTCACTACATATATGAATGTCCAGACCTGAGTACCGATGATCGAGAAGAACGCAAAGCACGAAGGGAAAGAAGATACAACCGTGGTAAGAAGGCAATGATGGCCAATGATGACTCTGACTCTGACTCAGACGAGTTGCCATCATCCTCATCTAGCTACCCGTCTGAACCAGATCACGATGAAGCTTTTATAGTAGACGATGGTCTGAGCTTCATGGCTAAAATCGACCAAGAGGTATCATCTGCTACATCCTTTCAATCTTGTGATGAATCAGAAACTGATGAAAGTGACACTGCCAGTAGCAAAGTAGGGAGTAGTCTTTAGCACTCTACTAGTGCAGTTGAAGACGACCTCCTACTTGCCAACAAGGCATTCATTGAAGTCAGTGACGAAAACATCATCTTAAGACAAGAAATCATTGATCTTAAGGAAGCCCAGTCTAAAGTAGATCCTAATATAACAGTCCTAAATGAACGCTTGCAAGAAGAGTTGAGTCAACTCAAAGAGAAGTGTGCATTGACAGACAAGTTGTATCAAGACCTACTTAAGACACATGCTACTGAGAAACATGAATTCAATGTTTTACAAAGCAAGTTCAAAAAGCTTGAAGAACGTAATAAGTTCTTAGAAACCGAGGTTGTCACTCTAGACCTTAAACTTACTGACCTGGTTAACTCATCTAAGGTTAACCTTGAACTGTCAGATAGGTATAGGGCTCCTGCTGACAAGACAGGCATAGGTGCTGAGACATCAAGCTCGTCTACTCTAGTTCCTAAGAACCCTACTATTTTCATCTCAAGCTCTTTGACTAATGATAAAGGAAAAGAACCAATGGTATACGATATTGATACTTCATCTAAAGGTACTGTACCAAGACAAGCTCAAGTTAACATTCCAATTACCAAAGAAGGTAAAAAGAAAGTTGACAACAAGCCTGTTCCGTTTAAGACAAGTCAACAAAGGACTAGGAATCGTGGACGACCAAATCAGGTCAGATACGAGGATTGGTATCCCGAGGAGACTAGTACTAGACAAGTACAGACTAGACGACAAGAGTCTAGACCTTTCATAAGGCAGTCTCAACTCTACTCGTCTAGACCTAGACAGGAAGGTCCAAAATATCGTACACAAGCTGTTCTATATCCTCCACCTTTGTCATATGATATCAAAGGAGAGGAAAGACCCAAACATGTCTATAAACCGTATGGACCTAATGCATACAAACCTTACTCTGACTATCATAGACAAGTTCCTGCTCAAGTAGAGATCAAGTCAAAAGGCTATCTCCAAAGAGTAGACCCGAACTCGATTGATAGGCCAGATAAGGACAACAAGGTCTTATTTTGCAACAAATATGGTCGAAAGCTTAAGAGATCAAACTTGTTCAGAACTCCAATGTACATTTGGATTCCATTGAACTCGACTAACCCCCCAGGACCCCAATAAACAAGGAGGGTACCTAAATTATGAAATATCATCTAATGCAGGGTCGACTCGATCTATACAAGAAGGGTGGCTCAACAAGAGAAACTTGGTACATAGACAGTGGCTGTTCGCACCACATGACTGGTACCAAGACTCTCTTATCAAGCTACCATGAGCAAGAAGGACCAAAAGTGATATTTGGTGATAGCTCCACTGCTGTTACCAAAGGATTTGGTTACATTCGGAATGGAGACATAGAGATTCAAGATGTTTCTTATGTTGAAGGCTTGAAATACAATTTACTCTCTGTTTCACAATTTTGTGATCGTGGATACAAGGTGCAGTTCAAAAGTCGCAAATGCGAAATCATTGACAAAAGGACACACACAGTCCTACTGGTCGGCATAAGACAAGGAAGTGTGTACATAGTGAACTGGAACAGTTGTCCGAGGGATACCTGTCTACTTACTAAGAATCCTAAAGAACTTGGCTGGCTCTGGCATAGACGCCTCTGTCATCTAAACTTTAAGGTTCTTAATAAGATAGCCAGAGACTACCTTGTGGAAGGAATTCCCAATGAAGTCTACTATAAGTCACATGTATGCACGTCCTGTCAAAAAGGTAAACAGGTGAAGGGTTCTTTTAAATCTATTCCATCCCTCTCAACAAGTAGAGTTCTTGAACTTCTACATATGGACTTACATGGCCCAATAACTCCTCCAACTTTGAACGGTAGAAGGTACACACTTGTTGTGGTAGACGACTATTCTAAGTTCACTTGGGTAGTCTTCTTACACAAGAAGAGTGATACACAAACACTTTTGCCTGATCTGTTGAAGAAGTTACAGGCTGAGAAGAATCAGTCAATTGTCAAGATCCGTAGTGATAAGGGTACTGAATTCATTAACTGCTATATTAAAGATTTTTGTTCTAAGCGTGGCATCCAACACCTTACTAGTGCAGCAAGGACACCACAACAAAATGGAGTAGCAGAGCGAAGGAACAAAACTCTTAAGGAGGCCTGCAGGACCATGCTGACAGAGTATAATACGCCTCAGAAATTTTGGGCAGAAGCTATCAATACTGCATGCCACTCACAAAACAGAAGTGCTATCAATAAAGCACTAGGTAAGACACCCTATGAGGTATGGAAAGGTAGAAAACCCAGAGTTTCATATTTTCATATATTTGGATGTAAGTGTTTTATCCATAACAATGGGAAAAGCAAGTTGAATGCATTCGATGCTAAAGCAGACGAGGGGATATTCTTAGGATACTCCTCAACTAGCAAAGCATTCAGAGTATTCAACTACTCTACCCTAGGTGTGGAAGAAACACCACATGTGGTTTTCAAAGAATCTCAACAGGACACGTCTGCCAACAAGATCAGTGAGAAAGTTACTGAGCTAACTATCGAATCTGACAAAGATTCAGAGATATATGAATCCGTTCAAGCATACAATCCATTCATGAAAGCTCTAGAGTCAGATGACCAGAAGAAGGTAAGTACTCAAGGTAACTCAACTAGACCAGTTGACATAACTAAACTAGTCGACTCGTCTACTCCTATTAAATCTTCTGATGATAATGATGTTGACATGCATGATGCTGTACATGATATAGATGATAGTACTATTGCTAAGAATAGAAATACATGGAAATCTGCACATAATATTGAAAATATTATTGGTGACTCTACTGCTGGTGTGAAGACTAGACGACAACTCTTTGAGTCGCAAGAACAACCTAGTCCATCTCTGTTTTACTGGTGTTGTTTCCTCTCTTCTATCGAGCCTAAAACCATTAATGAGGCATTGGCTGATAGTAATTGGATCATCGCTATGCAAGACGAGTTGAATCAGTTTGTTCGAAACGACGTCTGGGAACTTGTCGATAGGCCTAAACATCATAATGTAGTTGGCACTCGATGGATTTTCAAAAACAAGAAAGATGAGAATGATGTAGTCGTTAGGAATAAGGCTAGACTAGTTGCCCAAGGCTACTCACAAGCTGAAGGCATAGATTATGATGAAACATATGCTCCTGTTGCTAGACTAGAAGCCATTCGACTGTTCCTTGCATATGCTACTCACATGAAGTTTACTGTATATCAAATGGATGTTAAAAGTGCATTTCTTAACGGTATTCTTGCGGAAGAAGTGTATGTTGAACAACCCCCAGGTTTCGAAGTCAAAGGCAACCAGGTGTACAGATTAAAGAAAGCCTTATACGGACTAAAGCAAGCTCCAAGAGCATGGTATGACACTCTCTCTCTCTTTCTGTTAGAAAATGGTTTTACTAAAGGCAAGGTCGATAGAACCTTGTTCAGAAGACAAGAAGGGAAAGACATATTACTTGTCCAAATTTACGTAGATGACATCATTTTTGGGTCACCTAACAAAAAGCTGAGTGAAAGTTTCTCAACACTCATGCAAAGTAAATTTGAGATGTCTATGATGGGTGAAATAAATTACTTTCTTGGTCTTCAAGTAAAACAGACCCCTGAAGGGATTTTCATAAATCAAGCAAAGTATACTAGAAATCTTCTAGATAAGTATGGTATTAAGACATGCAAATCTGCTAGCGTACCTATGCTACCTACATACAGAATGGACCCAGACGAACAAGGTAAGTGTGCTGATCAAACATATTATCGTGGTCTAATTGGTTCATTACTGTACTTGACTGCTAGTAGACCTGATATTGCATTCTCTGTTGGTGTATGTGCTCGTTTTCAAGCTAACCCAAAAGAGAGTCACATGGAAACCACTAAAAGGATATTGAAATATTTGAAAGGAACCATCAATCGTGGTATATGGTATCCTTCAAATGATGATTTATCTCTAAGTGGCTACTCAGATTCTGATTTTGGTGGCTGTAGAATAGATAGGAAATCTACATCTGGTTCTTGTCAATTCTTAGGCACAAAACTCATTTCATGGTTTTCGAAAAAGCAGATTAGTGTTGCTATCTCTACTACCGAAGCCGAGTACATGGCTGCTGGTAGTTGTTGTAGTCAACTACTCTGGCTCATGAAACAGCTTAGAGATTACAACATATATGAATCAAATGTTCCTATTTTCTGTGATAGTAATAGTGCAATTGCCATTACACAAAATCCTGTATTACACACACGTTGTAAGCATGTTGATGTGAAACGTCATTTCATACGAGATCATGTAGAAAAGAAGGATATTCGCATGGAAAAGATTCATACGGATTTTCAAAGAGCTGATATTTTCACAAAACCTTTAGCTGAGGCACGGTTTCGTGAGTTATGCATTAGTTTAGGGCTAATTGATTTAGACCCTACTTGCCTATAGCTGTGTACTAACCAGACAGGTACATCAAACGAAATATGGAGACAAGATCACTAGACTAGAGCACTCGACTACTCACGCAACAGACATGTATACAAGGCTAGAATAGATAACCAGACAACCCGATGAGGAAGCTGGTAAAGCTGAGGGTAATACTAAGGGAATAAACAATTAAGGGGGAATCTATGATTTCTTAAATATCCTTATGTTGACTCTTATGTTAGTTAATAGTCGTCTTGTTCGAAACCTTGATCATTGCTTTAGATTGATATTCATCTTATTTATTGTTACTCTACTTGTACCATCGATTACACGTTGAATATGATAAGATAGGTACATGAAGTCGTTCGATGTTCAGAATAGACATGCACAGGCGAAGGGGGAACTCGTCTTGTGTACTTAAGCCAACTCGTCTGGTGAAGTTTAAGTCTACTCGTCTGTTCTGGATGGACTCGAACAGACAAGCTAAGTGTTCTTTTGATTCTACTCTGCTAAGTGTTTAATTAAAACGGATTAAGGATATTATAGTAATTAGGTATTGATAAAATTTGAAAACCCTTGAATTAGATTTATACACTCTCATTTGATGTGGTGTATACATCCAGTTCTCACTCATCTACACTAGGACAGATGAGTTCACTCCTCTATTCTAACTAAGAAGGGGCGGATTTCAAAGTTTACAATATCAAAATACATAATACTCTCGGTTCCGTAACCGAATACCAAAGGTCTTAACCGTTTTGATCAAAACCCCAAATTCTCACATGACTTAGTCACAATTTTTCTAACTCCCTTTCTCGTAAGAAAATTTTCTTCTCCCTATTCTCAAACAATCTATTTACTGATCTTTTTGAGATGTCTATTCGATCTATCTTCGATCTAAGAACCAACATGCAGGTCACATTCGACCTAGGCCGATACATCTCTGATAACAAAGTGAATGTTGAACCATCTGTGTTCTTCAAAGGCGATCACTCAGATGGCAATGCCGAGATTCTGACTAAATGCACTCGATGTGGGCTCAAACCTTATCTAGAAGCATTTCCTCAAGTGGTCTTGGAGGAGGAGGTGCTAGAGTTCTATGCCAACGTCATCAGACAAGGCGATATACTTGAGTCTTTCATTGGTGAAGATCGTGTGCAAATCACTCGAGAAGCGATGTTCACACATCTGAAGCTGCCCACCGGAACAATTGACGTTGATAATTATGCTCTTGGGCAAGAAATTCGATACTTGAGCATTTTCTGTGGCAAGAAGCTGAAGCAGAAACCAGATGGCAAGTATGCTCCAGTCAAGAAGGGGGATCTTCTTAAAAAATATCGCACATTATTGGATATTGCCAGCAAAATTCTGTTAAGCTCGACGGGTTCTCATGACTCTGTGACCTTTATGAAGGCAAGGGTTATGGCTGTAATTTTTGATGGTATTACTGAATGTAATTGGTTCAAGCTAATTGCAGATCGAATCATGTATTTTGAGCGAAGTGTTCGAGTAGATGACAATACTCGGAATTGGGTGGTGTCTACTGCCGTTGGATATGGTAATAAGTTAAGTATCCTACTCCCTCTCCTAATGCCAAACAAGACGAAATGGAGTAAAGGAAAGCCATTTCATCCTTTGAAATTTTACTTGAAGAAGGAGGCAGTGAGGAAACAAGTTGCTGCTAGGCCAGCTGCATCTAGGCAAGCCAGAATTGACCCCATGGAAGCTTTGCCTTATGCTGGTGCGTCTGGTACTTCAGAAGATGAGTCTGCTGAAGACAAGTCAATGGAAGCTGCACAAGACTCATCTAGTGCAGAAGACTCTGAGAAGACTCAGTCGGAAGAGGAGAAAGAGCCAAGTTCTCAAATTCCCGAGTTATATACGCTAGTGAGAGTTGGAACTCATCCTTCTCCAGAAGAGTCAAGTTCGAAGGTTAGTACTTCCTCTCCAGATGTTTCTATTCCCGTTATTCCCTCTTCTGTTCGAACCAAGGCAAGATCACATCGATCTAGGCCTAGACCTATTCCCTCAACCTCACAAGTGCTGCCAGCATATCCGCTGAGGGTCAGCCTACCCGAAAACACTCTCAAATTAGTTACAACTGATACTTCGACAGTTGTCACACCAAACCAAGCCACGTCAAAGCCCCAAGAAACCACAGACCAAAGTTTATCCTTACCCTCAACAGAATATGTTGAACCCTTTATCTCATCTACTTCAGATCAGACGATAGTTGCCACTGCAACAACTGAGTTAGAGACCCCATCTACTCAGACCCCGACTGAAGCTAGATTCGAATCCTTGGTCTACTATCCCATGTGTGTGAGAGAGAAGCGAATCCGTTCGAAGATGAGCAAAAATTTGAAGAAGCAGCTCTCATCTGTCGAAGTCGACTACTCTTCAGAACAGTTTGAGAAACTGGTTAGAATATGCACTTGGGTGGCCTTGAAGAAGTCTGGTACAGACGATCTCTTCGAAGTCATCTTAGGGAAAGGTGGCATTTCTAATTTCATGGATTGGGAAATGGAGCAGAAGGAGAATAGTGGTGTTTGTGACCACTCAGAGCTTTTCCCAAATCATGCTATCACTGCTCTTGACAAAAGATTACTTGGTATTTCTGACGACTTGATGAGTTCAGAATTCCAGTTTGATGTGGGTGTTCAGGTTCCAGAATTTGATATTGTGCAAGATAGTGTGATGTTTGAAGCTGATCAAGCTGAGTTGATCCAGTCTACTGATCCAGTCATAGATTTAGACAATGTCTCAGATCAGTTGAGAGGCATTGTGTTCAAATTTCAGATGGACCATGCTGATAGTCCACGGTCAGATTTCAAGTTCATTAGTCGATATTCTGATTTTTTACTTCCCATAGAGTTATGTGGATACATGGAGAGGTTGCATGCCTTATTGAAGAAGGACGTGGCTACTGCTGAAAGGAAGGCTCGTGAAGCAAGGTTAGCTATTATTCCTTACTCTCCCCAACTTAAGTTAAGAGCTATTGCTGGAAGTGTGCTTCCAGAGGTTGAACTAGTCGAAGACGAGGTCTTGACTACTGCTTCAGAAGATCAGTTGGTGAAAGTTTTGACAACTCCAGTGGATGAAGTCATGATTGATGTTCCTCATGTTGAGGTTGGACAGTCGTCTCAAGCTATCCCAGCCGCCTCAATAGATGAGTTGAAAGAAGAATTGAAGGCTGTCATCAAAACGTCAATTGATGAGTTTCTTACGTCTGAATTGAAGAAAACTCTGGTTGAACAAAACAGTGTCCTAGTGACAAGTTCAAAAGATATGATCGTGAATGCAGTCAATCAAATTGATGATGAATACAGACAACATATGTTTGAACAGCTTGAAGGATTTCTCCAAGATCAGGTTGAATACTCAGAGAAGAGTTCAGTCGATTTTGCTCGCGCTCTAGCTACTGAATCCAGGAAATTGGAAAGAGTCTATAGAGCGAGAATCGAAGTAGCTGATGTTCAGAGGAAAGAAGCCTATGATCAGTTAGCACAAGCAAGAGATATTATTCGTGCTATGACTGAAGAAAACCGGAAGCTACGTCTGACTGCAACCCATTTTAAGAATGAGTTGAATTTATCTACTCAGAAGCTGGAGTTGGTGGCGACCAGACTTGATAAGATGAGTCAGGAAGGTTCTCATCAAAGGCAGATTGAAAAAGCTACAAACCTTATGAAGCAAGCCATGATGGAAGAAATGACTCGTTTCACTTCTCTTTTCTCTCTCAAGGCATCTGATGAAGCCAAAAAGGGGGAAGAGGCAAGTCGAGTTGCTGAAGGTGAGAAAAATACATCTAGTGCTGAACCAGAGGCTAAAGATGCTGCTGAAGCCATGCAAGATCTTAAGAGGCCTAAGAGAGGCAAAGGCAGGTTGGTTAAGACTGCTGAACTTGACCAAGCCAGGGCTGAAGCAGATGAGTTGAAAAAGAAGGAGAAGGGCAAGGCTATTGCATCTCCAGAAGCTGAAGTTAAGACAAGAATAGTATCGAAAAGGAAGTCTATTCATATTGAAGAACCTACTCCTGAGTCAACTGTTATGAAGAAGCAAAAGATTGATGAGCCAAGTGATGAAGCTCATTATGCTAAGAAGAAGAAAATTGAGAAGCATATTGAAAGTTTGTTGAAGCAGAAGTCTGATGAAGATCAAATAGAAGACAAGCTCATTGACCACTTCATTGACAAAGAACATCGTCAAGAATGGATGAAAGTGAAAAGGCAATGGGAACTAGATCACTGGATTATCAGGAAGTTTGGAGATTCTGATGACTCTGACGATCTCTATGCTATATTTGATAAATTCATGGAAGGACAGCATAGGATGCTCTGGAATTTGATCATAAGGATCTCTGCTAGTGCGAATTTTAATATTCTTGTTCCTGGTTTTCCGAAATGGAAGTGTCCCATGACTAGTTCTGGTAAAAGGGCTGATGTTAACCAGATCAAGAAGTATGAAGATGAGCTACTGGACAACGAGAAGATTGAAGATGAAGAACATATCAAGGATATTCATACTAGACTACTAAATGCTTTCTGTGTTCCAGATTCAGAAAGAGGTAATTTTTCAGTATAGTTTAGTTTTGTTCTGATTTTGTTATTTTTGAAAGATGTGTAATATCTACTGATTCATATTTGAATGAATGAAAAAATTAAGTACTATTTGGTGTTAAAAACAAGATAACTACTTAACTAGTCTACTAATGAGAAAAGATTCAAGTAGTTTTGGCTTCATCAAAAAGGGGGAAATTGTTGGGATATGAATCCTAGACAAGTTCTAAATGATGAAAAGATGAGATGAAGTTTTGATAAGCCAAAAATAGTTTGAATATTTTCTAAGTATTGACTAATCTAGTCTAGTTGAGTTAAAGTCATCTTGAACAGATCAGTAGAGTTCACATGAAAAGAAAAGTATTGTTTAATATTTAAAAGATAAGTACGATGTATAAGTACTTCATATCTGTTCGTATATGTTTACATTGATTAGTTTGTCGATTGAGCTATAATTGTTGTATAGAGCTCATGATATTTCTATGTAATAGATAAATTTGTTGTATAGATTTATAAGCTAACTAAGCTTGTGTTATAAAAGCTTAATGTAATGTAATAGTCTTGTTAGGTTAGATGATAGGACTAGATTAGTTCTATTAGAAGTCTACTGTACAAGATGAGAAGACCAGTCTACTACTCAAGACAGGTGGACTACAAGACAAGTGCATCTACTAGACTACACAAGACAAGATAACATGAAGTTGGTTACAAATACGCGTGAAGGATAAGGATGGAGAAGTTAGTTATGGAATAACTAATTCGTAACAAGAAACACGTGTATGGATAAGAAGATTCAGTTGAAGTCAGTTATCAAGAAAGGTTGGTTACAAACTACCTGAGTTCTTGAAGTTCGAAGTCTATAAATACTTGAAGAAGTTTATCATTTGGAGACTACTGATTACTGAGATACTGATACGACTACTGAAATATTGATATTGCAAGCATTATTGAAGATTCAAGTGAAGAAATTTCTCTCAGAGATTGAAGTTCAGAAAGTGAAGCTACACAAGTCAAGTGAAGATCAAAGAAGGCTACTACTGAACGAAGAGAAGTTTTATTTTCTTTTGTTGTTTCAAGTTGCTAGATACTTGTAAATCACTAGTAAGATCGAAGAGGCACTTGGTAGTGTTATCGAGAAGATCTAAGTCTTATTTCTTGGGACTTAAAGCCACAAGAACATATTACTCCATTGGACGAGTTAATAAGAATTTCACAACTGGGTTTGTGAGAGTGGATGTAGACAAGTTGTCGAACCACTATAAAATCGTTGTGTGTTGATTTACTTTACTGTTTTGATTGTTTAAATTGCTTAATTGTTTTAACTACTTAACTGAACTTGATTAGTTGAGTATAGAACAGAGTTCTCGAATATAAGTTGAGTATAATCTTGAATTGGGCTCATTGTTAATTTCGTATTCCGCATATTGTACTTTGATATTTCGAAAGATTTTTGAAAAGTCTATTCACCCCCCTCTAGACATTTTCACTAGCTTACTCGTTATTAACTCAACTTGGGACCAACAAAAACTATTTTGGACAAAGTCCCTGATAACTGTGTTTTTCAGAAATCAACTTGGAGTATTTCCTTGAGTCAAAGGCCAACCACCTTCCGCACTTAGCAACTCTTTTAGATATTTAGTCAACTGATCACTTAATAGTAATCAGTAGGACAAGTATCTATCAAAGTTCATTCAGGCTTATTGTGAGACAATCTGCCTGATAAGACCAATTTATTAAAAAGAAAAGAATTTGCATACACAAGTGCATTCCCCCCCCCCCCCCCCACACTTGTGTTATACTCCACCAAGGACCAACAATTATCACTTTTCAACAAAACGTTTATCACTTTTGAAATAGTGATATTTTTTTAAATAAAATGTGACAACTGACTCATAAAACTAATGCAATTAGTAAAGATAATTATGTTTACTAATATATAATATCATTTGTTAATTTAGAATTGAGAAGTGATAATGTTTAAGTAAAATATGATATTTACTTTTGATAAATTATCATCACTCTTCGACTAAACTTTTATCACTTTTTGAAAAGTGAATTATATCAAGTAGAAGTGATAATTAACTAAAAAAAATGTAATTAATAAAAATAATCACGTGTCCACCAACTGATAATATAAGTCATTAAATTTAAATTAAAAAGTGATAAAGTTTAAGTAAAAAGTGATAGTCACTTTTAATAAAAACATTATCACTTTTCAATTAAATTTTTATCACTTTTTGAATAATGATATTATTTTAAATAAAAAGTGACAATTGACTCATAGAACTAATGCAATTAGTAAAGATAATCATTTCCACTAATATATAATCTCATTCATTAATTCAAAATTGAAGAGTGATAGTCATATTTTTATAAATTATCATAAATTTTCAACTAAACTTTTATCACTTTTTGAATAGTTAATTATATCAAGTAAAAAAGTGATGTAATTAGTAAAAATAATTATGTGAACACAAGTCCTAGTGTTAAATATTTGTTGTCAATTGGGTAACCACTAATTTTTTAATCATTTCTCAATAAAAAGTTCGAGTATATTAGTATACTTTAAGGGCGAGGATTATGAATATATTTACTTTTATGGAGTGTACAAATTAATATGGAATATCCAAATATGATAGTATGTAAATTTATGTGGAATAAATAAATTATTACTTTCTAATTAGTTTATAATTTTTTTTATAAATTAATGGTTCATTTAATTCTTTTTTAACAAAATTTAAACAAGTGAAATTAATGGTGGGCTTGAGAGTTGGAATATGAAGTCTGCATGCATGCCTCATGTTTGCGTGGCCCATGGATGGGGGAGGTGGGCTGAAATAATTAATGGGAGAGGGTGGTTTAGTCATTAATTAGTGCAGTTTGGCAGTTATATTAATGAATGGGTTTAGGAAAGATCCGTCTCACGCAATGAGATCCGTGAGACGGTCTCACACAAGTTTTTGCCATATATGAAATACGAAATAAGTATAAAATAATAACTTTACCCGCAATTAAGACAATATGTACTCCATTATTTTACTAGCTTTTAAAGTGTAATATTGAAAAGTAGGATTGATTAAAATGGTCATCTATGTTTATTGTCTGAGATGACTGGTTTTGACTTGAATCTATATTTTTTGAAAGTAGCTACAAACTACACATATAATAACACATCTCAAATTTTTCCTATCACGTGCAACTGCGACCTGTATTTCTTTTTTGATCCAAATACTGGTTTTAGAATAGTTGAACTATTTGTTGAGGCCGAAATGATGCGTCTGTTACAATCATCTCATGATCAAATGGAAAACATACCATCCGTACATGTCTTACATTGCCGGTGAATCTGAAATGCCTTAGTTCACTAATACACATTCTTCTGGCCATTATGCTACTTATGGTCTTCCACCTGATAGTGATGATGATGCTTCCCGCCCTTGTGACAGTTTAGGGAACCGTGATGCAACTGAGTCAGAGTCGGAACCAGAGCAAAATAATGGTGATGAACAAATTGACTCATACGAGGATCAATTTTGTGCAATGACTAGACACATACCGCAAGTTGCAGCACAACATCCTAAATTCTGGAATGTACCCTTTTTTTTACTCAACATTCGAAAATGTGTACATTGATTCATTTGGTGATCAATCATGCAGTGATTTTACATACGATGATGAGTAAGGAGTTCTGAAGAAAGGAATGATCTTTGCAGATAAAAAGCAGTTGCAAACACCTGTAAAGAATTATTCAATAAAGCATGTTAGGCACGAGTATGGAGTCAAAGAGAGTTCTCCAACAATTTAGAAGATTGTTGCAAGCAGAACATGGGGAGAATTGAATCGTATTCTTCAAAACAACAGTGCAATTGGTTTTTGCGGGCTATTTTTTCAAAGAAGAACAAACAATTGAAAATCACCCAGTTGGGACCCCATCACACCTGTCTTATCAACCCCGTCAACACGAGGCACACAAATTTGTGTAAGAATCAGATTGCCGAAATATTAGAGACGATGGTGAGAGTAAAGCCAACATTCACACCCGATGTTGTTAAAGTAATGGTGAAAGAAAGAGTTGACTATGACATTTCGTACCATATGGCATGGCACATGCTAACACGTGCATTGGAGAATGTTTACGACACTTGGGAGAGCTCGTGCTAATATTTTTTTTACAGTGCACGGTCAACGTTAACTATCCGTAGATTTGAACGTATTATGCAACAAATTAACGAGTTGAATAGTCATGCCTTTGAATATCTGTTTCAAATCAATCTGTGTAAATGGACATGTTGCTATGACGAAGGTCGTCGATTCGGTGTTATGACTATTAACATGTCAGAATGCATCAACAATGTATTGAAGGGTGCACGACGTCTTCCGATCACAACAATCGTGTGATTAACATTTGCAAGGTCCAAGAAGTATTTTGTTGAAGGGGAAAAGGCATCATTAAGGTTGCAACATATAAACCAGAAGTTGCCTCCTAAGGTTTTGATCGAGTATGAAAAAAAACATCGTTTAACACTGCGTCATAACGTGGACGTACATCATTACTCAAGCCAGACAACTAGTGTATCAACATTAAATGATGGATCTATTCGGTCATACAGATATCAAGTAGCAATATTATCAGAACGATCATGTTCGTGTGGTCGATGGAGCAACAATGGTATGTCGTGTTCACATGAGATCGTGGATCTGACTGAAATGTGCTTCCATGCGCACCTTCTAGTAATCACAATCTTCAAAAAAGAATCCAGACAAGTGCTTGTGTTAGTATCAGTATACATGACTTTATGAGATTATGGGAGTTTCTAAAACAGATCTGTTCAAGTGAACTACAAGGTCTTTTCCTTAAAATTCTAGGATTTCAAAGACAGTAGCTCGTTAGACCGAATACTCTGATACTACTTGTTGGTCCCTATAAATGAGTATCAATGCTGGACAAAGTCTAGAGGG
This sequence comes from Galeopsis tetrahit, assembly GCA_963675135.1. Taxonomy (NCBI): domain Eukaryota; kingdom Viridiplantae; phylum Streptophyta; class Magnoliopsida; order Lamiales; family Lamiaceae; genus Galeopsis; species Galeopsis tetrahit. The sequence continues at coordinate 63,717,426 of OY776126.1, read as the reverse complement.
GTTGGGGGTGTATAGACTTTGTATATTATAAAACTTTTTGGGTGCTGATCAGATGAGGTGACAGATGAGTTATATACTTTTTACCTACAGTGTAATCTGAGATTACAACACCAATTTAAAAAATTGAAATTACTACTCTTACTGTTCCGGAGCGAGATGGGACACCAACTTTTTTCCTTCAAAGATATTCAAATTCCAGGCTTCACAAATAAACCACAAGTTGTATGCATTCCCGGATATACCTTTATCGCCGATGTTGTATACGATTTTGTGTGATTATTCTATTGTATGAGAGAGAGAGAGTGTGTATTAAACTTGAGATAAAAGTTTGAGTATGAGAGTATATTTTGTTGTGTAATTTAAGTTGTGTCTTTATTATTGCCCTAATATTGCAAACCATTAATTGTTGGCAGCTCTGCATTAATACAACAATTAAATGTAATGCACTAGTGTCATTTTTCTAATTATGATGCATTTAATGCACATTAAATGTGCCTCAAGCAATACCCACTGTATTATTGCATGATGGTGCCCTCGTCCTCGCTAGGGCGAGGAGAGCAATGCTTTGTTGTTCCTTCTTTGATATTCTTGATGTCTTCAAGGGGAGATGGTCGCCCCTGGTATCTTCCTATCTTGGCACTGGTCGCCCATACTCATCGGGCGTGTATAACGTCTTCTTATCCATTCAGATACCTTAATATCCATTTCTAAGCCTCCCAATGTGGCTTTCCAGGGTTTTCCATGAATTTACTAACAATACTCACTGCAAAGGCTAGGTCAGGCCTACTACATACCATGGCATACATGAGACTACCCACTCCATTAGCATAAGAAACAATAAACATTTGTTTCTTCTCATCTTCTGTTTGGGGAGAATGCTTCACTGATAACTTGAACTACAACAGAAATTACTAGCAGAAATTGCAACCACACCATTGATAACCAAGGCTGCAACATTAACCGTCAGTTGGAATTGTAAACTAAACCAACTCTTTGCTCACACAATAAAAACCAGACAAGGATATACCAGAAATACTAAACCTAGAAAAATATCAAATCAAATAATACTTTATCTAAAAGGGAAAAAAGGTAAATTCACACTATAACACCTCAATGTCATCATCGTCTACAACACTGTTATTTAATATCCCAACACGAACCAATATAAGTCATGTGTTGTTTAATGCTTTCATATTAATTGTCATAATCTTGCATATTGCGTAACATTGTTTTAAAGAACGTTTTGTGCCAACTGATATCCGTTTATTTACTCACTAGTCATTAATCTTGACTGACTCATCGTTTTGAGTTCGGAAAGGTATTATGGAGAAAAACCTGACACCGAAATTAAGAGTTCGGTCTGTTTTAAAAAACTCATATGTATTAGTTGACATCAAGTCAACTAATCGTGCATAAAATGATTTTCAAAGGTTTTTAATAAAATTACGAGTATAATCATGGGCTACTACATACATTTCTGCACTTAGCTTTGTTTGATAATCATCAGCTGACTAACTAGTCCTAGGCCCTAGCAACTCATCGAGAAAAATTCAATTTTACGTCCTGTAACTTAGGTCTATTCCAATTTATATCTTTTAAGTTTTCATCTTTTCATTTTACGTCCTTTTTGGTCCAATTTTCATCCTTTTGGCCGAAATTTTTTCAAACTCACCGGAATGTGAGGAATATATTGGAATTCAGGAAAATAGTCCAATTTACGTCATTTAAGTTTAAAAATTAAAATTTAATAATTAGTTTTTTAAAAATTCCATTAAAAATTCTAAAAAATCTTAATATATCATTAAACATTTGAAAATCCCATTTAAATAAAAAAACTATAAAATGTAAAATTAAATTTAAAATATCTCATTAAAATGATATAATGTGCAAAAAAAAAAAAAAATTATGCGTTTCAAAAAAAAAATGTTTAATTTAAAAATTAAGAAATTCTAAAATCTCATTAAAATATCTAAAAATATTATAAGAATAATAAAAATTATTAATATTTTATTAAAAGCAAACCTGATTCAGACTCGTCCTCCATTAAAGTTTTTTCTCAAGCTCCTAAAAAATTTTAGAATTTTATATTTTTATTGAGATTAAAAAAAATTTGAATTTACACATTTTTCAATTTTTTGAATTGTATAATTGTATAAGTTTTATTTTACTGTTGCAAGCCCTTGAGGTTACCCTCAGCCCATAGCTAACAAATTTATGGAAACTAGCGATAATCCCTTTTGTATGGCAAATCTGGCACACGCGAAACTCGATCATATTTGAGGAGGCGGTGTTCTCAACGAAGAGTATTCGAACAAATGTTTGGGCTCTAATGCAGGAAGCAAACTGCTATACCATGGGACACATGTTCAATAATCAGTTTGACCTTGGGGTCATCAAGGAATTTCGACTGCAGGGCAATCCAAGAAAGGCACCGACAATCAGATCAGTTCAATGGAGAAGTACAAAACCTGGAACGATAAAAATTAACGTTGATGGGTCTACTACATGAGCGATCCGGGTTTAATTACAGGAGCAGGAATCTACCGAGACAACGACTAAGGGTACTTGGGAGGCTTTACAATGAGGCATGGTCGCGACTATGCATTCGAGGCAGAATTATTCATAGCACTACATGCTATTAGACTATCTCGCTTAAATGGTTGGATGGATATTTGGCTAGAATCAGATTCGATGTATGTAGTGCAGGCATGAAGATGGAACAATGGAGATTTGCCATGGAAAATCAAACCCCTATAGCAGCAGGTGCATAAGCAACTAGAGGGAATGCGGATGATAATAACGCATATCTTTCGTGAAGGTAATGTCGCGACAAACAAGCTGGCAAGCATGGCAACGAAAGACTTCAAATGGTGGACGACTCCGCCAGATCAAATTCTACCTTTTATATCAAGTACTTAAGCACGGAGTTTTACAGATTCTCATAATTGTATTCTTAATTAGAGGAGTTCCCTTTTCCCTAACTACGTTTTTATCCCTAAGGAGGGTTTTTCGTAGCAGGGTTTTTAATGGGGCGCCGGCCTCATGAATGGAGTGTATTCTTTGGCTTTTAGGTGCTCTTTATATATGATCTAATTTATATATATTTTACACAATTTATAAAATTTATTGAGATCTTTGGATTTTTTAATGTGATTTTCAAAAAATTTAATTATTAATTACTAATTTTTAAATTTTAAGGACGTAAATTGGACTATTTGACCAGAATTATAATTTTCCGGTTAAAAGGATGTAAATTGGACTGAAAAGGTTGTAAATTGAAAAAGTGAAAACTTAAAGGATATATACTAGATTGGGCTTAAGTTAAAGGATGTAAAATGAAATTTTCTCCAAATCATCCGACTAGTTATCTTATAGAGCTAAAATTAACTTAGAGTACATCAAGTACTAAACTCGTCTGACCCCCGGGACCATCATAGAGAGTGTATCGTGCTCACGTCTTCTCTTGGGATGTTAAAGTAGCAAGTTTCCTAAGTGAAAGGAATTAACTTCACAGTGGGCTATGAGAGAGGACGTAGGAATGGGATCCGAACATCTATAAATACTTGTGTTGTTTACACTGCTTATTCTATTAATTGCTCATATCATATGATCATATATTGTCATAACCATCCTTTGATAAAATCATACTTTAAGAGTCAAAACTGCACAAGTAAGATTTCCATAATCAGATAATATCAAGTCAGCTGATAAGCTCGTAATTAAACATTTATGGTTTACACAATTCCGCACAAACAACTATGTTAGTTAGATAGTCATCCAACTGATAAGCTAACAAGCAACCAGTAGGTTAGTTATCTATCCTTGTTGTTTTACTCTCGCATTCTAAATTGTATGATCTTATATTGATCAGGCTTAATATTTCACTAATTAAGTATGTCAACCCGTCTGATCACGTGAAGAAAAGTTTTAAAATTAGAAAGTATATTCACCCTCCCCTCTAGACTCTCTCCATCATACATGTTTTAAGGGACTAACAACCTTTGATATATGCATGTCGACATCGTACATTAATGATGATTTATTAGAAAAAGAATGATATTTTTTATGCAGTACTAGCGGTACTAAAAAAATAGACAGTTATAGATGAGTAGGTACACATAAGGAAAAAAGGAACTCCTAAGAATAACAACAACATTCACCTACAGTTTAATCTGAGATTACAACACCAATTTAAAAAAATTGAAATTACTACTCTTACTGTTCCGGAGCGAGATGGGACACCAACTTTTTTCCTTCAAAAATATTCAAATTCTGGGCTTTCCAAATAAACCACACGACACAGGCCCCTATGCATTTCCGAATATACCTTTATCGCAGATGTTGTATATGCTTTTGTGTGATTATTTGGATATGGACTTATCAAACGTTTACTAACACATAATTTTAATAGGTTTACGTGAGTGTTTATTACTTAAAAGCTAATGTATTCTTAATAAAGAACAAGAGAGAGAGATGGAGAGAGAGTATTAAACTTGAGAGAGAAGTTTGAGTATGATAGTATATTTGGTTATGTAATTTAAGTTTTGTCTTTATTGTTGCCCTAATATTGCATGTCATTAATTGCTGGCAGCTCCACATTAATACAACAATTAAATGTAATTCACTTCTCTTCTCTTTCTAATTATGATGCATTTAATGCACATTGGGCAATACCCACTGTATTATTGCATGATCGTGCCCTCATCCTCGCTAGGGCGAGGAGAGCAATGTCTTGATGTTTATTCATATCTTGGTCACTAGTCGCCCATACTCATCTGGCGTGTATAGCGTCTTGTATCTTTTCTTAAGTCCTTCCTTCAACTTCTCGTCCTCGCCAACATGTTGACCTTCTCTTCTCACGGAAATGTGTAAATGTGTTGACTTCTTGACTTTATTGACTAGTCGTCGCTTGGCTAGTCTTCTTCTCGCCTATTGGTCGGTCATCACTTTGGATGGTGACAATGACTATAACTTTGACTTTTAACGATTGACTCTTTAACCGAGTATAACATTTACCCCTAGTCTTCTTTCATTGTGCTCGCTTGAAAGAAGGGTAGTAGTGTTTCCTTAAGTCTGATCATTGTGTCCATTCTAACATATTGCACGTCTCTAAGTGATGCATGCCTCGTTTCTCGCACTATTTGTACGTTTTTTAGGTACTTGATCATGACGTTTGACACGATGGGTGTCAGGCGCGTGCGCCAAATTCCAATTCAAAATGGCGAGTGGGGCGCATTTGAATGCAAATTGACACGCGTGCACCACACTCGACACGTCGATTTTAGGAATGGCCCAAAATTTTGACTAAAATACGGATTTTACCCCATTTTTTACAAGTTAGTCCTTACACAATTCCCGCGTACATATATGCCTCTTCTTCTGCATTTTTCATTTTCGAACTTCAAGCTTACAAATTGCCTTCGCAAGTTTTAGTGTCTTCTTCAAGCTTACGACGTTTGTGACCTTTTTCGACCGTCTTCAAGATACAGTTTGTGACTTCAACTTTATTCTCTTTTCCTTTCTCTTTGAAACATGTCTTCAGGTAGTAATGCCGGTAGTGGGAAGGAGTTGGGAATCCAAATAGCCCACCGCCATTTGATGTACGTAAGTGTAACAATCTTCGGAACTCCGACGGTTGTGCTTAAGAAAAAAATTATTTACGTCCCGTAACTTTCACCTTTTTTGAAAAACGTTCCAAAAAAAGATAAATATTTAATTTACATCCAATAATTTTGTAAATTGCTAAATTTACGTCCTATCTTTTTGCGTATACTAAAAAACGGCATCGTTTCACTACGTTTTTTTCAAGTCCACCTAAAAATTATGGAAAACGTACAAAAGTTGTAACGTGGCCAAATTCGACTTGTATAGAGTGGAAAAAAATGACCGTGTGGATTAAAATAATATTTCAAGTCACTATTTATAATTTGCATATTGAAGAAAAATAACGTGTATATTAAGTAATTTATGAAATTATGGGATGTAAATTAGAATTTTCTATTTTTTGGGACGTTTTGAAAAAAAGGTGAAAGTTACGGGACGTAAATAATTTTTTTCTCGTTGTGCCTCGTTGGAGTCCGGGTAGGCGAATAGTAGGCCTTTCATCCAAAATCGTGATTAATTCCCATCTAAAAAAAGTCTCAATTTATAAACGGCCTAAAAAACCGTCTATAATTGATCAATTAAACGATCGGTCAAATTAAGATTTTGGGACTTAGAAAGTTAAAACCAATTATAGATAGTAAATGCGGTCTCAAAACCAAATTCAAGATTTCAATTAACTTTTGGTCTAATTGAACTTGATGAAATTTAATTTTGAATTATATACTACTTCTTTTGTCTCTAATCTGTCTATAATGCTCTTGAAACGACGACGTACCACACCGAGATTAATTCCCGTCTCATAACCGTCTCGATTTTAGACGGGATATTTTTCCCTCTCAAAACTCAATTTTTTTTCAAAATGGTCTCAAGTCCGTCTATATTATAACGGTTTTTGGCCGTCTCAAACCTCTGGACTCTAATTCCCGCATTTTTGTAATGTTCTTAATAATTGACGATAGTTAAAGCAATTAGAAACAAGTGTAGATATAAGGGGAAAAAAGGTCTAATTAAATAAATTAACTTTGAATTGGACCATTATATAGATTTGAGGTTGTTCAATGGAGTTGTCCAAATTCAACAAACTTGGGTTCAGGGGACTCAGTATCAGCTGGGGCTTTATTAACTAAGACGGGCAGATATTGTGAGTGTAACATATGAGTGTGTTAGTTTGGGTTTCTCTACAAAAGATTAAAAAAAGCGGACATATGTTTAGGAGAGTTAGTATAGTTGCTTACAGGGTTCAACTATATACCCATTTGTATCAACTATATATCAGTCGCAGTTACATCATTCATCAATGTTCATCCTTCTCCAACAATAAAATAAAGGACCTCAAGTGTATGATTCATATATCATTTAAAGTGTATACATAATGTAGAATAGAAGGACTCTCAAAAGTGAGAGTTTAAGAGTATATTGATAAGTTGAGAAAAGTAGTTGTAACTATTAATATGTTTAACTACCAAAACTAACTCTAATTATACTAACTAATATTCCCCCTCAAGCGAAGCGGGAGAAAAGTGACTTTGAGCTTGTGTCGAAAAAATTCAAACAACAGGCGAGCAAACCTTTTTGTAAAGATGTCCGCGAGCTGGAATTGGGACAACACGAACTGAGTGATTAGGTGACCAGACAAGACAAGTTCATGAACAAAATGATAATCGATGTCTATGTGTTTGGCTCGCTTGTGGGCGATAGAGTTTTGAGAGAGAAAAATAGCACTCTAGTTGTAAAAAAGAAGAGTCAGAGGTGTTGCTGGAAGGTTGTTCAATTCTCTTTGTAGCAAGCATAGCTAAACTATTTCCGAAGAAGTTGTCGCCATGGCACGATATTATGATTTGTAGCTTGATCGAGAAACTGCAGGTTGCTTCTTGGCTGCCCAAGATACAAGATTCAGATCGAGAAATATGGCATAACCGAAGGTGGAACGGCGGGTGTCAAGACATCGAGCCCAGTCGGCATCCGAGTAGGCGAGCAGCTTCGAGGGCCCAGGAGAGAAGGTAAGGCCGAGATGAGAAGTACCTTTTACATATCGGAGAATGCCTTTGACGGCTTGAAAATGCTTGACAGTTGGGTTTGCTTGGAACTAACTTACCGTATTGACCGCAAACGCAAGATCGGGGCGAGTGATGGTGAGATACTGAAGTGCCCCAAAAAGAGAGCAAAAAAGAGTTGCATCGGAAAAGGGAGTGCCATCTAAACGAAGAAGATTAGTGGAGGAAAGAGGAGTGGCAATTGGCTTTGAGTCGAGCATATTTGCCCGAGTAAGGATGTTAGCTGCGTATTTGGATTGGCCGAGAAAGAGGCCGCGATCATTGTAAGTGACCTAAAAACCTAGGAAGTATGTAAGGCGACCAAGATCCTTGATGGAAAACTCCTTACTGATACTGGAAGTAAGACTAGTAATGAATGTTTGATAATTTCCAGTGATTATAATGTCATCAACATAGACGAGAAGAAATAGAGTAATACGACCTGACGTGTAGAAGAAAAGCGAGGTGTCAGAATTACTCTCAGTGAAGCCAAGGGCGAGGAGGAAATCACAAAATCGTTGAAACCAAGCGCGAGTAGCTTGTTTTAGGCCATAAAGGGCTTTATTGAGTTTGCAGACATAATTGGGGTGAAGAGGATCAACAAAACTACGAGGTTGGCGCATGTAGATATGATTTTGTAGAACACCATGAAGAGAGGCATTATTGACGTCCAATTGGTGAAGCGGCCAGTGGTTCATGACTGTAAGAGAAAGGATGACCCGAACAGTGGCAGATTTGGTGACTGGGCTGAATGTGTGATCGTAGTCAAAACCAGGAATATGAGTAAAACCTTGGGTGACCAAACAGGCTTTTTGGCGATAAATGGATCCATCTGCAAGAAATTTTGTTCTGTATACCCATTTAGAGCCTACGATGTTCGCATCTGGAGGAGAAGGAACCAAGTCCCATGTTTTATTTTTTTGCAGGGCTTTGAGTTCATCGTCCATTGTGGCAAGCCACTGAGGGGATTTGGCTGCCGAGGAAAAACCTTTGGGCTCATAATTTGAGTGAATAGCAGCGAGCAAAGAGGTGGTAGTGACAAGAGAAGCATCGGGGGGTGTTTGACTTTAAAGATGCCATCCTGAGGCCGAGTTCGCATGGCATGGGTAGGAGTGGTAGTCGGCCAAATGCGAGTAGGAGAAGCAGGGGGGGGAGCTCGTAGGGGGCGAGGAGGGCGAACTGTGGGGCGAGCAATTGGAGGTAGGGGATTAGGAGGAGCAGGAGGCAAATGAGCCAGAGAGTAATGTCAAGCTGGAGACATAACGAGCATGGGGGTTCAGAGGAATCATCTAGGCGACCAGGCAGAGAGATAGAAGAAGGTTCGGATGGCGAACTATCAAAGACAAATATATCAAGGGAGGGCATATCCGAGCAAGGACGGTCACCAGCAAAGGGGAAGAGAGATTCATCAAAGAGAGCATGGCGCGAGATGTACAAGCGTTGCGAGCAAGGTTCAAAACAACAAAAACCTTTATGGCGCGAGCTGTAACCAAGAAAAACACAAGGAAGACTACGAGGAACAAATTTGCTAGCAGCATAGTTTTGAAGGCATGGATACACGAAAATTTTAGATAAGAGGGAGAAGTAGAGAAAAGAATATCATACGGGGTCTTGTTATCCAAGACAAATGAGGGAAGTTTATTTATGATATATATAGTTGTGTCAAAGGCCTCAACCCAAAACTTTGTTGGGACAGAGGAATGAAAGAGAAGAGTGAGCCCCATTTCAGTTATGTGCATGTGTTTGCATTCTGCTCGACCATTTTGAGCTAGAGTATATGGACAAGACATAGTGTGAATAATACTCGAGGAGTGGAACAGGTCACGAAGTTTGTGGTTAGTGAATTCAGTACCACCATATGATTGAAAACATTTAATTTTGCAAGTTGGTTTTCAACAATATTTTTGAAAATGACAAAGATTGAGAAGAAATCAAATTTTTGGCGAGGAGGGTAAAACCAAGTGAAGCGAGAATGATCATCTATAAAAACAACATAATAAGAAAAACCCATCAGATGATTTAATTGGAGAAGGGCCCCATAGATCACAATGAATAAGGTCAAGAACATGTGACGCTCATTTTTTATTAATGACGAAAGAAAGCCGAGTACTCTTAGCTTTTGACATGGCGAGCATACAGTTGGGCGAGGAAGTAAAGAAGTAACATAAAGGTGACCTTTATTCTTAAGCATATTCACAATGTCAAAATTTACATGTCCTAAACGATTATGCCACAATTCATAAGAGCCAACAGAAGTGCGAGCACGTAAAGTTGAAGCAAAAGCAGAATAACAATTGTCCAAAACATATAAACCTCGATCAAGTCTGCCCTGAGCTAGAACCTCACCTGTATTCCGATTCTGAATTTCAAAAGAATCTTTAGAAAAGATGAGACGAACATGAAAGTCATTCGTTAGTTTGCTAACAAATAGGAGATTCTTAGTGATAGAAGGGACGAGTACCAGTATGTGTAATAGGAAGGATGTTACCATTTGCCACGACAACTCTGTCCGACCCAGTATAGGGCGAGGAGGTATCAAGGGACACAGAGGAAGAGACCATGTGCGAGGAGGCCCCAATGTTAACGTACCAGTCGGAGAGGTTGGCATGGCGAGCAAGAGAATCAACAGTGTTCACCTGACGACCAGACTGAGAGTCATAACATTGAGGACATGAAGAGGCATAATGGCCGTCAAATCGACAAATTTGGAAGTGAGGGGAAAAATGACCACGTCCGCGACCACGACCAGAAGAATTACGACCTCGAGGAGCAGGTTGGCCACGACCGAACTGCTGACGAGCATGGCCCAAAACAGACGTGTTCGAGGAGCGAGCAAGGAAGGCCGGATTTAGGGACGAGGAAGAAGGATTTTTAAGAGATTGGGTGAACAAATCATGAGAGTCCGCCTTAGCGACGAGATCTGAGAACGTAGGTAGAGGAGAAAGGTTGATTTGAGAGGTGGAGAAACCATGGAATTCGGGACCTAAGCCACGAAGAAACCAATGCAATTTATCGGTGTTATCAATGGTGCATCCAATGGAGGAGAGTTGGTCGCAAAGATTCTTGAAGGCGGCCCCATACTCCGAAACCGATCTTGATCCTTTCTTGATGAGTTGTAACTCATCCTTCAACCGAAGTTCCCGAGCCTTGGAGGGCTGATTAAACGCCTCTGCAAGGGCTTTCCAAATGTCTAGAGAGGACGAGCATCCAACGGTGACTTCCATGGCCTCTTCAGTGAGTGTAGAAGTCAAGAAAACACTCACCATTTGACCACGAGAGAACCAAGTCATATAGAGAGGATTGGGAGAGGAGACGTCGTTGGTGGTGACGGTGGAAGGAGGAGCGTGCGATGAACCATCGACATAGGGCAAGAACTTTTGAGTAACAAGAAGAGGAAAGACTTGGCGATACCACATTGGATAATTCGTGGGTTTCAACTTGATAGTAACTATATGCGTGATAGCATGGAGTGTGAGAGTGGCATTAAAAACGAATGTAGTGGTGGTCGCTGGAGGGTCTGCCATCAGAGCGAGTAGCAAGCAAGCTCACTACAGGAAATTTGAGAAATCGCGACGAAAAAATTCGTCATAAAAACATCATTTTTCATCACAAATGATGTTTGGCGACAAAATTAATTGTCGCAAAGAACGTCACCGTATGAGCGTCACAATAGATCAATACGACGAAATTTGGATTCGTCACCGAATGTCATCATTTGGTGACAATAAATATCATTGTCACTATACATTTCATCTATGGTGACATATAAATCGTCACATTTGGCATCAAAATTTTGTCACTTAATATGATATTTCGTTACTAAAGGTTAAATTTTGCGCAACGATTTGGTTTATCGCCGCTAAAAAAATAACTTTTTGTGACGATTTTCCATATATTACTAACATTATAAAATTTTTGTGACATCATTTTTTGTCACAATTTGATTAACTATTTCGTCATATTTTATATAATTCGTTACAAAAATATTGCTTTTTCGTGACAAAATATTGTTTGTTGTTATATGTGTGTATATATAATGACGAAAAAATTTATCACTAAAGAATATGATTTAGTGACAAAATTTTCACTGTCACTAAATGATGTGGAAATAATGACAAATATTTTTGTCATTAATTTATACTATTTAGGGATAAAAAACGGTGGTCATCATTAAAAGTTTAGCAACAGTGACAACATATTTTTTGTCATATTTCAAATCTTTCTTCACAAAAGAATTACTTTATAGTGACTAAAATTTGACGTCATTATATATATAGATATAATTACGACACATTTCGTCTCAAAAAATAAGACTCTACTGACAAATTGTTCAGTGTCGTTAAATGATGTAAAAATGGTGACAATTTTTTTTTGTCATAAATATTTTTCAATTGTCCTGAAATGATTACAATTTTCATGATAAATTAATTTCAACTACTAAATGTAAGAAAAAAAATTACAACAATAATAACAAATTTGAAGATGAAAAACAATTTTGCATTAATAAAAAAATTAGTCCAAACATTTATAAAGTAACCACCAACAAAAAAAAAAAAATTCTATCACTTCTATAAAAAAAAATATATAAAATTTATAGTTCTATCCCTTTACCACTCAAAAAAGCCATTAATTTTTCGATATTTGCACCTTGTGCTGCCATATCTGCATTCAAAACATCCACTTGCGTCTTGAGTTCTTGCACTTGAGCTTCAGACTCTTGCAACATTTCTTTCGTGTCTTTTAATTCTTCTTTCAAGTGATTTGAAGAATCGTATAGTGTGTTGCGTCTGCTTGGAGGTTTTGGACCATAACCAAGACCTTTTATATATCATGTGCCATGACCCAACACCTCCAAGATTATATCATCTACACCCTTTTAAATTCCGAGCTCAATATATTCTTCTCGTTTTTTTTTTTCATCAGCTCCTGATAATTAAACATAAAAAGAAGTAAATTATCAATTTTAGTAATAAAACTATATCTCATAAATATTTATTTAGAGGGGAAATTAACATATACTGTTAAGAAAGACATCAATTTATGTATGTCATTAGTGGTAGAGATTCTTAGCAAGCATAAACATTAATTATTAAACCTAAGTATTTGATCAATATTATAACTAATACCTTCAAATAATTTAAGCAATGCATTTTTATCAACGAAAAATCCACAACTATTGTTACTACCAATAAAGAGCAAACAAGATTTAAACGCTAATTCAAACAGTAAATAGAATTGAACACTCTTACGTAATAAATTTTACAACGAGGAGAATTTTTTGGTTTTTATATCACCACACAAGCATCATTTAATCATTGACAACATATATTAAATAAAGAGATTACTGATTCGGGTGGAATTTACACGTTTTAGAGGCACATGTGAAGCGTGTTTTGATGTGGATTTCATTGATTTATGCATTGAATATGATTGTTTTAGCCAAAATGAGAGAAAGGTATTGTTTTGTCGATTTTATAGGTAAAACGATGGAATTTGGAGCAAAACACATACCACAAGTGATCGGATCGAAAAGAGGAGTGCACCATTGGATCCGGCTCGAAAAATGGAGTGGAATAGGCAAAAGAATCGAGTCAATCGGAGGTCGAAAGCTCGAGAAACGAAGGGACGAAGTTGGAGGACGAAAACAAGAGACGGAGCCAAGCCGAATGTTTGGCCCGGCCGGGCCACATGACTCGCCCGGCCGGGCGGCCGAGCAACATGAATTTGGCCAAAGACGAAACTTCGGCCCGGCCGAGCGGCATTACTCGCCCGGCCGGGCGGCCGAACAGCCCAGCCCTAGCCCTCAAATACGAAGTTTCCGCCCGGCCGGGCGGCATCACTCGCCCGGCCGGGCCATGCGACCCCTGTTTTCAAAAGGCTTGGCCGACTCACCCGCCCGGCCGGGCCACTTCCCCACCCGGCCGGGCCACCTCATTTTCGGTGCCAAACGCGTGATTTCTCTATTTTTGAGGGATCTACTTGCAAATATCATACCCAAACCCTACCCCAACACTATAAATACCCCCTTTCTTGAAATTCAAGACACCTTCCACCAATCCACACATAATTACACACATTTGGAGGTGTTTTGGCCATAACTTCTTCATCTCTTCACCAATTCATGCAAGGGAAGAGGCATTAGCTTGGGAATTCAATTCCCTACCACAATCTAGACTAAGCTTTCTCTTTCTTTTCCTTTTTATTTAGTTATTTCATTTAGAATTTGTAATTTGATTATGTTTGTAGTTAGCTAAACAAATTTGTGGTTCTAAGGCTATGTTTATACTTTGGATGATGCTTATGAATTAATTTCTTATTTATTTGGTGGTTGTGTTGCTATCTCTATTCGAATGCTTAACTTTCATTGCAAAACATGTTGTCAATGGCCATGATAGTATGTTTTATCTATTGTTAATTGGAATTGGATTGAGAAATCTCTTTCGTTAATCGTATTTAAGCATTCGACCCAATATTCTTGTGAGCTCGAGAGAGAGAATCAATTATTGGGAGGGTATTAGATGATCTTAGGAACTTTTTGGGGATTTCTTATGCATGCTTAGTAGAGATGCTAGTATGTATGACATGTCCCTTGGATTAATTGGATCGAGAGAACTTTTAACCCACCATTTTGTGATCAACCTTATAGTAATCAATACACCACCACTTAATTAAGCCCTTAATCATAAGTTGAATCCTTAGTGTGACATATGCCTTGGAACCCAACCTTCTTTCTTTGAGTTACATCCGTTTCATTTCGTTTTCTTGATTTATATGGTATTTGATCGATTTTATATTTACTCTTTGTTGCTTATTCGTGACACTTGGTAGGTAATTTTAGAGTAAATCACCATCTTCAAACTATCGATCACGTCTATTTAGAATTCGACTAGCAAACTACCACTTTTACGCTAAACCTTCTCGTGGGATCGACCTCGTGCTTATCACGCTACAATAGACGCCGTATACTTGCGGTTGTTTATTTAGTGTTGCATAACACGTGAATCAAGTTTATGGCGCCGCTGCCGGGGAGGTTTTTTATAAGCTCTAGAGTGTAGGGTAGAAGAGTTTTAGTTTAGACATTTATTTGCTTTCTTTATTTGCAAAAAATCCAAAAATACTTGTGTTTGTTACTTTGAGCTTATTTGCATATCTCACTCTTGTTCGTTCTTTTGATAGACATGGTTTATGATCACACGATCTAGGAGGAATCACCAAGACGTGCTACCTTTAGATCCGGAGATTGATGCCAATTGTCGAAGAAGGAACGCCGAGAGGAGAAGACTATAGTTGGAAAGAATGAATCGAAGAGAGAATCCGGTTGTAGAAGAGGTCGAGGAGGAGGTTGAGAATCAAGGGGTTGATGGATTTGAGGAACCGAATGGGAATGGGGGAAATCGACCACAAAGGGTACTAAGAGATAATTTCCGCCCAATTCCGAGGCCATATGGAGGAGCGGGTCGAGAACCCGTAGATGCTCACAATTTCGAACTCAAGCCGGCCTTGATCATGATAGTTCAAAACAACCATTTTGGAGGGTTGTCAAAGGAGGATCCTAACCTCCATTTATCTCAATTCCTAGAGATAAGTGGAACGGTTAAGATCAATCGAGTCCCTCAAGATTACATCCGTCTCCAATTGTTCCCATTCTCTCTCCGTGATCGTGCTAAGCAATGGTACATGTCTCTTGATCTAAGGACGATCGAAAATTGGGCTGACCTTGTACATGCTTTCCTCATGAAATACTTCCCTCCAAGCAAGACCATCAAGATAAGAGGAGAGATTTCTTCTTTCATGCAAGACGATGATGAGTCTTTAGTCGAGGCTTGGGAGCGTTTCAAGGATCTCATACGGAGTTGTCCTCAACATGGGTTCTCAAGAGATCAATTGATTTGCTATTTCTACAACGGGATGGACCATCGAACGAGAGGGATGGTGGACGCCTCGGCCGGTGGAGGTTCTTTGCTAGGAAAGACGACGGATGAAGGCTATGTGCTTCTAGAGGAGATGGCAAAGAATGGACACCAATGGCCATCCGAAAGAAGGCAAGGCCGGAAAGTTGCTTCCACTAAGGAGTTGGATGATTTGGCTACTCTATCCAACAAGATGGATAAGTTGACTTTGATGATGGCGGCCAAGTCACTAATGGGACCTAGTGATGAACAATATGAAGAGGCCCATTATATGAACAATCAAAGGGACCGTCAATTTCGAGAAAGAGGTTGGAATGAGAGGCAACCTCTTAATCCGAATCAATATCATCCCGGATTGAGGCAACATGAGAACTTTTCCTATGCCAACACAAGGAATGCCATCATCCCACCTCCAAATTTTAATGTTAGAGATGGAGCTATTGTGGAGTCTTCATCAAAGCCATCAATGGAGGATATGTTTGGTGCTTTTATGGGGGAAACCACGAAATTCATGAGAGAAACTAGGGAGAATGCAAACAAGACTTGGCAAAGAATTGATGAGCATGGTGAGATGATAAAAAATGTGGCAAATAATGTGAAAGCCATAGAGAAGCAAGTGAGCCAACTCGCTAATGCCATTGGAAAGCAACACGTTCCGGGGCAATTCCCCTCAACCACGGAATTGAACCCCAAGGAGCAATGCAACTCAATTAAGTTGAGAAGTGGCACAAGCTATGAAGGCCCTATGATGCCAAAGGAAGATGATGAAGAGGAACAACAAGGAAGGAAAGTTGAGGAGAAAGAAGAGGAGAAGAAGAGTGGGGAGGCAATCCCTCCTTTGTTTAATAAAAATGTAATGCCCATCCCATATCCGCAAAGGGTGAAGAAGAAGAACTTGGATAGCAAGTTTGTCATGTTCGCGGAGATGTTCAAGAAACTTCATATCAACATCCCTTTCGCCGAAGCTCTTGAACAAATACCGCATTACTTCAAATTCTTGAAGGAGATAATGTCACACAAGAGGGAAATGGAGGCATATGAGACGGTGCACTTAGCTGAACATTGTAGCTCCGTAATTCAAGCTAAGTTACCTCCAAAGCTTAGGGATCCCGGATCCTTCACTTTATCATGCACTATTGGAGATGGAGGTACATTAAGAGCCCTATGTGATTCGGGAGCAAGCATCAACCTCATGCCATTGTCACTCTTCAAATCACTTGGTTTAGGAGAGCTCACACCAACCACAATGAGCCTTCAATTGGCGGATAGGTCTATGACATACCCTTTGGGTATAGCGGAGGATGTATTGGTCAAAATCGGCAACCTCCTCTTTCCGGTAGACTTTGTGGTTTTGGACATGGAGGAAGACAAAAACATTCCATTGATATTGGGAAGGCCATTTTTGGCAACCGGAGGGGTTATTCTTGATATGAGGAATGGAAAGTTGGAGCTTCGAATGAACCAAGAGATAGTTACAATTGACATGTTTAGAGCTATCAAACTCCGAAACGATGAGACTGGAGAGTATGTGTATTCCAAGAGAGATCCTTATTCGAAGCTCATGAAAGATAGGGTGGAAGAAGAGCCCAAGATAAATTTTGTGAAAGAGGATTCCCAAGTGGAAGAGAATGAATTGAAGATGGGCAAGAAGGCCAAGTTTGGGGGAGTTTTCTTCAAAAACTCCCCCAAATCAAAGAAAGCTACTTGTGCAAACTTGGGGATGAATGAGGCATCAACATCTTATGACATGGTTGAAGAGCCGGATGGGCTAGCTAGTGGATGTTTTGATGGACTTAAGAAAGTTGTATGGGCACGGAAGGTCAAGAAAAAGGGTGACAAGGGGGTGACTTGATATTCCCCTCAAGGAGAACCGTCCGGCATAGGACGTTAAAAATAGCGCTTCTTGGGAGGCAACCCAAGGTTTTATTGCTTTCTTGTTTTTATTGCTTTGATAGTGTTGATAGCTTGGTTTATTTTGTAGGTATGGATGAAGAGTACTATGGATAGCAAGTCTTGGAGAATGAAGAAGAAGCAAAAACCAACTTTGGAGAAAGAAAGCAAGTGATGCAATGGTGATCTTTGAAGAGCATTGGATGTGCAAGGAGGGAGGTAACAACTTGTAGCCCCAAACTTAGAATTTTTACATAGTAAAATTCTAAGTTTGGGGGAGTTATTTTTTTTACTTTTCTACTAGTTGTTACCCTTGCACCGGTTCGTCATTCTACTTGTGTCACATTTTGCACCGGCGCACACTTGTCTTTCACATGAGTATATTGGTTTAGTTGGCTTTGAGCATATGTTGGGTAGTGGACAATTGGCGAAATGTGAGCATGAATAGTCATTGGAATCCATTGTTGAGTAGTTGTGATGATGTTTATTTGCTTGAATGTAAGCATGATTGATGTTGGATATAGTTTCATGATTGTGTTCATATTTGTGATCTTGGATAGCATGGATATATGATGTGTTGTTGTTTGGGGACATTTGATGAATGTGAGAGTCATATTGAATAAACCGGTGAGAATTGAGCCTTAAATCGAGCATGTAATCCGGTTTAGTTCATTTGAGAGTGGACTAGGTTATTGCTAGTGATTCTAGAACTTGCCTAAGTTCTTGTTTGAAAGCATGATTGTGGGAAACTTTGTGATGTGATATAGGCCATCTTGTTCTAAAAGAGTCATTTAGCCAAAATTTCCCAAAACCGAAGTAATTTTCCGTAGTTAACCCCTTGAGCTTAATTCCTCATTTTCTTGGCAAACTACAATGTTAACCACTTAGCCTTTTTGAGCCTTTGATTCCTATATCTAGTGGGGGATAAAAGACAAAGTGGAAAACATGTGCTTGAATGAATATCTTTGGTGGAAGGAGAAATTGGAAAAGTTGAAAGAAAAAGAGAAAGATGAAAAGAAAATCAAGGAAAAGAAAAGAGGGACAAAGAGCCCCAAAAGCTTGGAAAGAAAAATGGTTCAAAAAGATGAGGTGATGAATGCTTGAAAAAGAAAAGAAAAGGAAAAGTGAGGATGAAGTTTGCAAAGCTTTGGAAGTGAAAGCACACATTGTAAAACAACAAGCTTTGTCCCCCATTAGAAGAGTCACAATTCCCAAATTCATCCTACCTTGTCCAAAGAGCCAATGTTACATCCTTGATTAAGTCCTATTGATCACATTGTTGAGCATTTGAGTGTGGTGAAAAGTAGAAGTTGGGCAAGCATATGGTGATTGCATAGCATAACTTAGTTGATGAGTGCATTAATATCCTCAATTTGTTTGTGTGTTTGAGAGAAACACTTCATCATGTGAGTAGAGGACTTGAGCATTTGGATTTTGTTTCCCATTCACAATGTGTTGTGTGTTTATGCATTCTTTGATCCATGAGTGTGAATTGCAATAGTGAGCTTATGACCTTCATTGAGAAATTTCCAACCATTTTTCTCTAAACTGTGTGTACGCTCATACAAGTCAAGTCGGTCACACGGTTCTCCATCTAACTCACGTTCAGACTACAATACAAAATAGCTTAATACTTGATCATACTAGCCAAAAATTAATAATATAAAAATTTACACACTAAAATATAATAAGACTAATCAATATAATCAAAATACGGAAACATATCCTCCTCAAAAAAAAAAAAAAAGAATACAAAAACATATCTCCACAACTATCCTCATCAAAATTCTTCACTTGCCAAAGTCCATATAGAGCAACAAATATAATGACAAACATCAATTCGAGTTAGTTTCAATAAAAAAATCATAAATTCATATCATTTTGAATTTAAAAAGAATATGTAGTGTAATTGCTTTGTTGATTTTGACAAGGATGACCAATCCAATAATTGTATGCACACTAAACTAGTATTTCTTTCTAACACTGAATATTATTACATACAAGCAACATGTGTCAAACCAATCATAACATGACTCCAAATTTGCAGCCAACGTATATGCTTGCCTACCTTAAGTGCAACCTTTTTTATGTTCAGTTTATCACTAGAGAAGGAGTAAGTTAAGGTGTAAGATATGTCATGCAAAATTGATTCAATATCCATGCTCTTTTCTAATTTGGATTAAGATTTATATACTTATTTAATTTTACATTGGAAATTATGCAATTCAAAATTGATATTTTATTAATTCATAGTTTGTAGTTGCAAATGATAAAACATTGGCAGAACTCTTACATTTACTTTAATCTACACACCCTCTATTTGTTTGATGAATCGCTTCAACTATATGATTGTACTTGTAACATGCTCTGTTATCTCTATATGAAATTAATGATCACGCTGATATGATTGCAAATTTTATTTTAGATTATTATTAATTGTGAATGCCAATACATGCTAATATTTTAGGTTAGAGATTACTTGGTTGGATAAATCTATTTGGTTAGAGATTACTTGGTTGGAGATTATTTGATTGGAAATAATGGCACATGAATTATTTGTAACTAGTAATTGGTATTGATCTTTAATTTGTTCCCATGGTTGGAGAAATCTTATGATCCTTCGTTCTCATTTGGATTTGGGTTGAGATATTAAAGTCGAGTAATAGGTACTTTATTGAATCTGATTTTTTTTACTGTGTCAATGAACATTATTTGGCCAATTTAATAAATTAGAATCAAATTTTTCTAAAATTTTGTTGATGGGTTTCATAGTTGCGTATTTATTGTTGGGTCTCTTACTACAAGAAAACAGGCAAATTCCAACAAATTTTTACATTTTTTTCGTTGGAATCATTGATTCCAACGAAAATTCGACCATTGGAAAAGTTAGCGTTGGAATTGCAAAATTCCAATGAAAATTCCAATAGAAAAAATTCCAACGGTACATTCCAACGGATTATGACAGTTGGAATTTTGGATTGTTGAAATATTTCCCAATGAAAATTCCATTGCAAATTCCAACGATAATTTTCCGTTGGAATTTTTTTCAACAGATTTTAACTGTTGGATTTTCAACTGTTGGAAAATTATCCATCGTAGATTCCAAAAGAATTGTTTTGGTTGGAATATAAATTCCAACATACATTTATCGTTGGAATATAAATTGCTGGAATTTTTTCCAACGCAAATTTCATTGTTAATTCCATCCATAATTTTCTGTTGGAATTTTCCAACTCATTTTGGCCATTGGAATCTATATATATAAAAGGAAGAAATTTTTCTCCAAATTCTGCCATGTGGCTCTTCTGCATCTGCCATGTGTCACTTATATTCTTGCCATGTGGCTTTTTATTCTTATGTGTCAATTAGGTGGATAATATAGGTAGAATTTCAAGAGACTTTGATGCTCCAAATTCCACCACACCGAAGAAATTTCAAGAGACTTTGCTGCTCCAAATTCCACCACACCGAAGAAATCCGACTTGAATTCTACAGTCGTGATTCATGACGACGCCGTATCCAGAGAACCGAAACCCGGTGCGAGCTCATCAGACTTGTACGCTACGATGGTGTACAAGGATGACGTCGTTGAAGACTATGAGGAATCACTTCCACCTCTCTTGAAACGCGTCCCCAAGGATTTCGGTAGTGACTGAGACGACATCGAGGACTCCACCTGATTCAATCAATCCAAAGGTAAGAAAGAACATAACAAGGTGAAGAAAGAGGAGTCTGATGACGAATTTTGATTTTGATTTTGAAGAATCAACACCAAAAAAGGCATCCAACAAGACTGTTAGTAAGGTAACTTCTTAATCAATTTTTTCTACAATCAAATATCGATCGTTTCTTCTGCGTTCTGCATTCTGCTTTTCTTTTTAGTTTTTATGTTTAAATAGTGAAGAAAAAGAAGTCGAAAGAAGAGGAGGCGAAGAAGAGCAAGAGAGGTAGTAAAGTTGCTGAAAGTGTGAGTGTTAAGAAAACTAAAAATAAAGTATTTGATTTACCAGGTCAAAAGGAGGAAGATCATCCTGAGAAAGTAAGTAGTGTTGTTCCCTTTGTTTTATTTTTTTGGATTTTTATTGATCTTCGATATTCTTGATTAATTTAATGTGTTCGTTTGGTATTTAGAGAGACCCATTGAGAATTCTACAAAATCCTGCCAAAGCACAAGCAGCAATTCCAGTTCCAGTTTTGGCACTCAAATTCAAGGTGGTCAGGTTAGTTCAGTATTTATTCTCTTGGTAGTCGCCAAGGTAGATTTCTATCAAACCAAATAATTGCATCGATTAAATTGTGTTTGTAGAAGTAATCTGATGATATAATGTGATTTGCAGGTAGGATAAGGTTTATCGAAGAACTGCAAAGGCTCAAAAACTCACTTTACAACATTTGCTCGAAGCTGTAAGAATATTTGTTACTATTATTTAGCTTAATCATGAGCAATGCTGAATTTATTTAATTTGGATGTTATGAAGATTGATCCTCAACATCGATATGGGCACAATCTGCATTTCTAATACATGAACTGGTTGAATTCTCAAAGAAAATATCCCTTCTTCTACTGGTAATGATCTCTAAGATCATTTAGAAATATTCGATCAGACGACCTTCTTTCTTATCTGATGATGCTAATGAATTGGTTATTGTACAGGCTCGATATAGGGGAACAAAATGAGGTTAATCTTATCGAGAAGTGCCCATATTCAAAGCTTCAACAGCAGTGCATCAAGTATCTTGGTCTGGTACGTCCTTATATACGTAACAGTCAAATAGTTTGTTCAACTATTTCAGGAGAATATGCTAACTTTTCTGATTTTTAAATATGTCGATTCGTCTTCGTTTTTCGATGATTACTTGACGGCGGTTGACCAGATGATCCAGTTGCAATGCCTCCAATTTGGTAATTTAATTTTTTAAAATTCTGATTTCAGATTTCTTTATTTATGCTTTTATGCAATTTTGCCCTAAAAAATTGTTGTATCAAGGAGAATAAACTCAAATCCAGCTCCAATGCTTACAATTTTATAAAATTTCTTTTAAAAATTTTGGATTTCGAGTTTCTTTTATTATGCTTCTATGCAATTTTGCTGTTTATTATGTAGTTTTTTTATTCTGTCTTATCTTGTGCTATTTTAATTAAATTGCTACATATTTATTTATATATCGCTCTTAGATGTGTATGTGTTTCTAAAAAATTTTGTGAAATTGAATATAATTTGAATTAGACTATATTTTAACATATTCGATGTTGGTGTTAATTGCTTTCAGTATCCATTTATTCATTTAATGGTAGATTGATCCTCTTGGGCATTCTTCTGTTTTGGCTTATTTGCTTAGCGCAGAGGTATTCAATTGAATATTCCTAAGGCATTATGTGATATTCGGGTTGAGGTATTCTGTCTTAAACTTTATCACTTAGAAGCACTTCATCTAGCTTTAAATGAGGACTAATGATCGTTCACATTGAAATATGAGCTTGCACAGTTGATTTATTGTGGCGTAATTTGATAATCGAGAAATACTTTTTTCAATGAGTCCTTACACCGTCACCGCCGCTCCTTGTGCAGACCAGCCACTACTCGCACCAGGTAGGAACTCAAAAACCTCTGTTCTCAATTTTTGGCACAAGAAATAGTTCCATTTACTTATGTTTGATTCATTTTGTGTAAGTGTTATTCTTATGTTTCTAATTGATGATTATCCCGTGATGTTTTTTTTCTTTTTCTTGCAGGTAGTGTTACTCGTATTCATATGCATGTAAATTTCGCCATATTATTTCCTCTTATGGTTGTGTGTGTAAATGATATTTACTCTGTGTTTGCTTCATTTTCTCTCCACTTGCCAATTCAACGAGGTACAATTTCTACACATTTCACTATCTTATACTAAATTAACATCTTATGTATTTGCTTCAGTGATAGGGAAGTCCTTAGATCATGATAAATCAGTACAAAAGTTGGGTGATAGATATCCTCATAAATCTGTTATCCTACTCTCATTTCATATTGTGACATTTGTAAATTGTTTTTGGCTTAAACTGGGGAATATGCTCATTGCATTTTGGAACTTTTATTTTAAAATATCTTTTGATGATTAATTTGATCGCAGTAGAAAGCAACCGAAATCACAACAATGAAACCCATCTATCATGATAAGCGTATTTGATAGTTTCATGGTAAATATTTTGGCTTATCATATGGTTGAAAGTTTGGATAGATGTACTATTAATAATTTAAATTTGATGATCTGAGATGTTTGTCATGTAGGGGTGATTCTGTCCACGTAGATACTTGGGTTTCCATATTCCGGATGGTATCAAAAGCAAAGTTGATTAACTTAATGTTGGACTTGCTGTAGCACTTTATGAAGCAAGGGTTTGATAAGATGGCATTTTACAATACTTTGGTTATTGGTTATGTTGTTGCAGGTAAATCCGAAACTGCACTCCGAGTTATAACAAGCTGAAACTCATTATCAATTAGGATTCAAATTTCTTGCACATAGTACTCAAGAATTTGTTTGATCCTTATAAATGAATTCCATAATTACCAGATCGATATTCGCTCGTCTTAAATTTATAGTTTTACACTACTAATGATGTTATTTGTGAGGCTGTGGAAGGTAATCCTAGGAATGTTTTGTGTGAGGCACTGGAAAAGCTCATCGACTCTATTTTGGTTGTTGGTAGCCATGGTTATGGAGTTATCAAGAGGTATATATAGCTTTCATCTTAATTCTTAACAACATAAAATCAAATAAGTTTAGCATTGCTCTAAGTTCAATTTATTTGATTTATCAAATGCAATTATTTAATCAATGCCAACGATCTCGCACAATACACACATATATCAAACTGGGTGGCAAGTAGCCAAGCAGCCGGGCTCAAGATTTGTAATTGTAGATGTTGTTAATTCTCAAATGTATCAACATTCTCTACAACATCTTAATTTGACCTACCGAGATTTTTTCTAAGTCCTTTCTGAAATGTTTCATTAAATGTTGAGCTAAATGTCACAGCATTTCTGGCAGGATCTAGAAGCTTCTACAAGGATCTGGAACCTAGAAGATTCCAGAATATTGCAGAACGTCCTAGAAGAGGCTAGAAGCAGTTTAGAATGACCTGGAACGTGCAAGAAGGATCTAGAAAGATCATGGAAGTTGAGTTCCTAAAAAATAGGACCTCAATGTTGGAAGCCTTTAGAATTCGCATCCTACTCTATAAATACCGAAGGAAGGCTCCACAATTCAGTGTATTCTATTCGATCAATCTCCTAGACCGAGCGTTCATCCCTGTTAGGAATTATGGCCAGTAGTTATACATTTTAGATCATACGAAGTATCCCACCCGTATGGCTGTGTGCTTTTCTTATCTATCGAGAGTGTAATCATAGATAGACTAGCATTTCGACAGTGTGTAATTTCTTATACACTTAGTTCTTTTTACAGAACAGGGCACCTGCCTCGTTTGTAGTTTCAGTTGTGAAGGTTATTGTTGTACCATTTCACACAACATTTATACTTGAAGATAAGTATTGATTTCGCCGTAAGGCTCCCATATATTTTTATTTATAAAATCTATGTGAAAAATATTTCCATTGTGTCTTGTTTGTTTTTAGTGTTTCAAGTCTTCCGCTGTGTATCTTTATTTCTGATATTCTGTTAGAGTCAGTGTTGCACTATTTGTCTCAACATTTAGTACATCATTAATCTACTTAAACTAAAACACTTCATACACCGCACACTTTCAGTTGGTATCAGAGCTGATACCTGACGACACTATGTCAGATCTTTGGTCAAGTGTGTTTTTAGTGTGGGTTAGCAATGGAAACATATCACATATCCACGACACTTAGGCCACCCATTTTAGATGGTTCGAATTATGCTTATTGGAAGTCTAAGATGCGTATGTACATCAAGTCGATTGATGAACGTGCTTGGAGGACTGTACTTACAGGCTGGGAAGCTCCAAAGAGACCAGCAGATGCCGATGGTGAAATCCAACTCAAGAGAAAAGTTGATTGGACGGCTGATGAAATAACAACAGCAGACTACAATTCTAAATTTTTAAATGCTATTTTTACCTCTGTTGATGTTTCAATGTTTAAAATTATATCTAACTGTTCTACTTTTAAAGATGCATGGGACAGGTTGCAAGAGCATTGTGAGGGTTCAGACAGTGTTCGAAGGACTAAGCTTCGAATGTTGGGAACAAAATTTGAGAATCTCCGAATGAAGGAAGATGAAACAATTCCATCCTACAATGAAAGGTTAAGTGAGATAATCAATGAATCACATTCTCTTGGTGACCCTATTTCTAATGTTAGAGTAGTTCATAAGATATTAAGATTTGTTCTTAAGAGATTTGATGCTAAAATTTATGTTATTGAAGAGGCAAAAGATACGGATAAGTTAAGTCAAAATGAATTGGTGAGTATCCTTAGAACATATGAGATAAACACTAATCAAGTTGATGAAACTAATGTTGATAAGAAAGTTGTAGTTTTTAGAGGGGAAACATCAAACAATTCTGAGATTCAACCTATCATTACTAAAGTTGATTTGGATGAAGAATTGCTTGATAAATGCCTCAAAGATCATAGCAACATTGCCTTGCTCACTAAGCACTTTAATAAGTTTCTTAAGAAATCTGTGAACAAATCTAGTAACATTCAGCCCATGATTCAAATGAACACATCAACACCTCAACCAGAAAGGAGGAAAGGTCAATTCACACCAAGACCATCAAAAAGTGAAATGAGAATGAATACTCTAATTTTACCTGAATTGATTATAATGAGAATGAATTGATTATAATGATTCCTGAATTGATTATAATTGATTATAATTTTACTCTAATTTTAAACCAAGGTATGATCCTGAATTTCGAAAATCAGTTCAATGTAATGCTTGTTCTGGTTATGGCCATTATGCAAATGAATGTGCCAATACTAGACTTAAGCAAAAACTGAACTTTAGTGCTACCTTGAGTGATGATTCTGATGATGATCTTGATGAGTTAAATGAGAATGAATACTCTAATTTTACCTGAATTGATTATAATGATTCCTTAGATGATGATCTGGATGAAACAGATTCTGATGCTGTAACTGATGCTTCAACATCTACAGCAACATCAGAACAAAGTCACATAGATTTGAACTGTTTTAATGGTTTGGTTGATGATGCAGGAAAAAGGATTGATGACAATGCATACCAAAAGTTATTAGATGATTGGAACAATCAGAAACTCACACTTAATTCCCTTAATAAAGAGAATGAGGATCTGAAAGTCACAATCACCAAGCTAGAAGTTATACTTACCAAAAGAGATCTGAAAATCTGTAACTTAAAGGAGAAATTGATAAATTCTACTTTATGTTTCAAGAAATATTCCAAGAGAGCTTCTGAGGTAAATAATGCTATAGCTACTGGTAAGTCTAATAATCATGGGTTAGGTTATGATGATACTACTGCTTCTATTTCTGATAATTTTAGAAAACCTGTGAAATTTGTGAAGGCAAATGTTGACACATATGGTGTAACATCTGCACAATCAGATTCTCACAAGGCTAAAAGGAAGTATATCTGTCATTATTGTTTCAAAGTTGGTCATATTCGTCCTTACTGCATAAAATTGTTTGAAGAACAGAAAAACTTGAAAATGCTGCATGAAAAATTGTCACCTCCTGGTAAACAGTTTCTGAAATCTGCATGGAAACCTAACCCTACCTGTAATGTTGTTCATACCTCCTTAAAAGTATGTCTACCTGATTTATGGTACTTTGATAGTGGTTGTTCTAGACATATGACAGGCCGTATAGACTTCTTATCTGATTATGTGACATTGAATAGTGGTAGTGTTACATATGGAGGTGGTTCTAAAGGAAAGATTGTAGGTAAAGGAACTTTGAATGTTGAAGGTTTTCCTAAGCTTAAAAATGTCTTGCATGTTGATGGCTTACTTGCAAATCTGATTAGCATTAGTCAACTTTGTGATGATAATTTGCATGTGAAATTTGATAAAGATTCATGTTATGTTCTTTTAAAAAAGATGAAGTTTGTGTCATGACTGGTACTAGGTCAGCTGATAATTGCTATCTTATTGGAACAAATATGTGTAACTTGTAAAAACATGATGAAAATATTTTATGGCATCAAAGATTGGGTCATGCAAATTATAGAGCAATGAAAAAGCTAATTAAAGCAGATGTAGTAAAAGGAATTCCAAAATTGAGGTTTCACAATATCACTGTATGTGGACCATGCCAAAAAGGTAAGCAGGTAAGAATGCCGCACAAAATGCTGTCACATTGTTCTACACATCGATGCTTTGAATTGCTGCACATGGATTTGATGGGTCCTATGGAAACTGAAAGCATTGGAGGAAAGAGGTATTCCTTAGTTGTGGTAGATGATTTTTCTAGATATACCTAGGTAGAGTCTTTGAGAGACAAATCTGAAGCATTTGCTGCATTTAAATTTTTTTATAAGAGGTTCAAAAATGTGTTTAACTTGAAAGTTGGCCGTATTAGAACTGATCATGGTAGGGAATTTGAAAACAGCATGTTTAATGATTTTTGTGATAAAAATGGTATCTTGCAAGAATATTCATCTCCTAAAACTCCACAACAAAATGGAATTGTTGAAAGAAAGAATAGAACTTTACAAGAAATGACAAGAGTCATGCTTACTTCCAAATGTCTTGCTAAGAAATTTTGGGGAGAAGCATTGAATACTGCATGCCATATTATTAATAGGGTTTTTATTCGTTCTGGTACAAATCAAACACCTTATGAGATTTTGAAAAACAGAAATCCAAGTGTGAAATATTTTCATGTATTTGGCTGTGTGTGTTATATTCTGAATGATAGGGATCAACTTCACAAGTTTGATTCTAAAAGTGATAAAGGTTTCTTTTTAGGCTATTCTAGAAATAGTAAAACTTATAAAGTATATAACCTTAGAACTAACACTGTTCAAGAATCTGTTAATGTTGTGTTTGATGATGATAAACGTCTTACAGATGACAAAGATGAAGAAGATGTATCACAGGTCACTGAGAATTCTGAGAATGCACTGAAGTCTGAAAATGTTGCACCAAATGTGAACACATTTGGGTCAACATCTACAGAACAGTCAGTTGTAACCTCACAGAATGATCAGTACGTTCCCAAAACGAATCCTTCTTCAAGAATAGGTAAAAGTCATCCTTCTGACCAGATCATAGGCGATGCTACAGTTGGAGTGCAAACAAGAGGAAGAGTAAGATCAAATAAGGTAGATGTGGTAAGAACAATATGCATGTCTTCTATGTGTAATGTTGTAAATGCTGAATGCTATTTATCTGAAATTGAACCTAAGAGTGCTAAAGAAACCTTAACTGATGAAAACTGGATTAATGCTATGCATGAAGAACTTGGACAGTTTGAAAGAAATGAAGTGTGGACACTTGTTCCAAGACCTAGTCATACTAATGTCATTGGAACAAAGTGGATATTCAAGAATAAAACTGGTGAATCTGGTAACATTGTTAGGAACAGGCTAGGTTAGTAGCACAAGGTTACACCCAAGTTGAAAGAGTTGATTTTGATGAAACTTTTGCACCTGTTTCTAGGATAGAATCTATTAGATTACTACTAGCAATTGCATGTTTTATTGATATTAAACTTCATCAAATGGATGTAAAAGCTGCATTTCTAAATGGCATTTTGAATGAAGAAGCATATGTTGAACAACCTAAGGGATTTGAAGATCCACAATATCCTGATCATGTATATAAACTTAAGAAAGTTTTGTATGGTCTTAAACAAGCTCCTAGAGCATGGTATGGTAGGCTTACTGACTTTCTTTTGGAATATGGTTTTATTAGAGGAGAGGCAGATAGAACTTTGTTCATTAAGCACACTGAAGATGATATACTAATTGCTCAAATATATGTTGATGACATTGTGTTTGGTTCTACTTGTGATAAAATGTTGAGTAAATTTGTTGAGGCAATGACTGCAACATTTGAAATGAGTATGGTTGGAGACTTGAACTATTTTCTAGGTCTTCAAATCAAACAATCCAGTGATGGTATTTTCTTCTCCCAGAGTAAGTATGCTAAGAACTTGGTTAAAAGATTTGGTCTTGAGAATTCAAAACCAATGAAAACTCCTATGGGATCTTCTTTGAAACTTTGCAAAGACAGTGCTGGAACAGATGTTGATCCAACACTTTACAGATCCATGATAGGTGGACCAGATATTATGTACAATGTGTGTGTTTGTGCTAGGTACCAAGCTAATCCAAAGGAATCTCACCTGAATGCTGTGAAGAGGATTATCAAGTATGTTGCAAGTACAAATGACCTTGGAATCTGGTATACTAAGGACACCAACAACATTTTGATTGGTTATAGTGATGCTGATTGGGCTGGAGATATAGATGATAGAAAGAGTACGAGTGGAGGATGTTTTTACATGGGAAACAATCTTGTATCATGGCACAGCAAGAAACTGAATTGTGTTTCACAATCTACTGCAGAATCTGAGTACATAGCTGCTGGAAGCTACTGTACACAACTCTTGTGGCTGAGCAAGATGTTCCATGACTACGGTATTGAGAATCGTATACTTACTATCTTTTGTGATAATACTAGTGCCATTAACATTTCTAACAATCCTGTACAACACTAACTCATTAAGCACATTAGCATAAGACATCATTTTATGAGAGATTTAGTAGAGAAGAATATTGTTAAGTTGGAGTATGTACCTACTGAGAAACAGAATGCTGATATTTTTACTAAAGCATTAGACCATGAGAGATTCTCAATCTTGAGGAAATCTCTTGGCATGAGCACTATCTGAAAAAATTCGGATGGATGTTGTCACAAATGCGTCAGCATTTGGGACAACATCATTGGTTGTATAAATTTTATAAGTTGAATCTATCTCTTACTTAGTTAAATAATTCCTATGTAAAATATTTACGAATCTAAGAACCTTGAAGTGCAAAAATAAACATGTCTTACACCTCTCAAATGCATAAAAATGAGAATGTTATTAGCATACTAAAAGATGTACCAAATCACTGAGTAACTATGGAGCACGGAGTTCACTACTACGATGCCTTCTTTTCAAAAGGTGAATTTTTTTGTAAAAACATCAATATATTTGTAATCCATTAAGTAAGTATGGGGCACGGAGTTCGCTACTACGATGTACTCTACATGAACAATGGATCAATACAAATTAGATGCTATAACACAAAAAATATATATATATATGGTGCAACACAAATGAAGCAAATTCATGTAAAAATCGTGTTGAGGTGTTTGTAACAGTTTTGAGCACAACATTGCCTGATTCGAATTTATTTTTATTAGTGGTAATTATTTAATTATTAATTGGGATTTATTTCATTTTATTTAATTAAACTAACCCACGTCTTTATTTATTCAATTATGCGATTTTTTTAATTCTGGAAGCTTCTTAATTAGTTAATTAAATTAATTAAATAGATTTTCCCCACTAATTACCCATGATCTAAATTGTGGCTAATTATGTGGAGCATTATCGAAAATTTCTGGAATACTCTATCAGTTTTTGTTATTTAACCTCCAACTACATAATTCTCTCTATAAATATCGATAGTAAGATTAATGTTAATGCTAATCGTGATTTCTGAATTGGTTGAACACTAAGTTTGCAGAATTGTCTTTTGGCCGTGCATTTCCAAATTATTGTATACACTCTCTCAGCTTGCCTTGGAAATCCAACTGTCCCTCTTAAATGGCTGGAAACCACCGTCAATCTCACTCTCACTCACACTCTGCTTCGAAATCTTCCGAACAAACTGCCCAAAACTCTCTCGATCTTCTTGCTTCAATGGCTTCACAACAACCAAATTCCTCAAATGCCGACACTAATGTCTCTACAACCCCATCAACAACCGCTCATACTCCACCAACTACCCATATACCACAAGACTCAACCGTCGAACTGTTTACAAGGGCTGTCGAAGAGGTGTCTGATACTCTTCGAGCTACCGGTCATCTATCAGTGATGACGTTCGGAGATATCACTGTGGATATCTCGAGCTATTTGGCCGAAAAAACCGCTCAAATGGCTGCTGCAACAAAAAGCCCTAATTCTACCGTTCCTGTTTCAACGGAAGAAAATGTCGAAACAGTTGCTGAAGGATAAGCTGCTGATGCATCCGATTCTGAGGATGTAGAAATGGAGGACGCCCAAGCTTCTGATAGTGGTACAAATTCCTCTCTCCCACCTTCTTATGAGTCTGCACCTATTCCTTTCAAGAAGAATGTGCAGAAAGGCAAAAGACAGAGAATTCCTGTACAAAGAAGGAGGTCAAACCGTGTGTTCACCCGTGTGGATTACTCCGAATCCATGAGAAAGAAGAAGAAAGCTGGAGCTGATGCTGGTGAACCCATTCAAGTGTTCACTGATTCTGAATGAAATTGAAGCTGCTGTTGTTGCTGTTAAGAAACCGAAGAAAGTTGCTGCTAAGAAATCAATAGAGAAGACAACTGTTGCTGATCCTAAAGGGAAAGGGAAGGCCAAGATGATCCCTGAAGAAGCACCTGCTGAATCAGACTCTGATTCTGATTTCAATGTTTGCCTAAGAGATATGCAAGAATCTCTTAAGAAGAATGTTGAGTCGTTTGTTGTTGCAAAAGAGTCCACACCAGAACCTGATGATGGTGCAAGTGGAGACAGCTCATCTTCTGAGGCAAAGAGCTCATCTGCTGAAGCAAAAAGCTCATCCAAAAGCTCCCCTGAACATGATGGAGATTCTGATCCTGATGAGGAACTTCCTTCTGAGGAAGAAAGTGAAGGTATCTCTGATCACTCTAACTATGTTGAGAAAAGGTTAGAAATATACTCTAAGAGGAAGCTGTTGATTGAGAAAAGAATTAACATGCCTGATTTTGATAGTAAGGGAATGATTAAGTTCTTAGAGGATAGAAATCTGTTGAATGCTGTTACATTTGGTGAACCTTTTCTTACAAACTGGTCTTATGAGTTCTATGCATGTATGAAAAAAAGCACTGGTAGGAGAAGTTCTAGGTCTTATGGTACTGTTAATTTTAGGGGGAGGGATGTGCCATTCACTCCAGAATTTATTAATGAGTTCCTGCAAACTCCCAATGTTGATGAGGATGATGATCCGGATATGGATGTTGTGATTACTGCAATCACAGGGGGTAGAAAGACTAAGTGGACTATGAAGATGTTAGCTAGACACTTAACCTCCTTACATTCTGTTCTGTATAAGTTGATTATTTACAATTGGATCCCCACTACCAACACCACTAAAATTACCAAAGATCAAGCCATTCTTATGTATAGGATTTCCATACTTAAGAAGTTCAATCTAGGCCATACTATCTTTCACCACATGAAGAAGTTTATTGGAAAACTATTGGGAGAGGAAATCTGCCCTATCCAGTCTTGATTTCGAATTATTTGAAGCACCATGCCTTCACTGCTAAGAAGACTGATGTTTTGAGGGGGAGAGTGCCACTGCTTGCTATTTCTCCTGCCTTATTGATTGGGGACAGAGTAATTGATTTTCCCATAGTTGCTCCTGGTACTGAAAGTCCACAGAGATCTTCCAGACCCTCTGTTGGTCCTGAAAGGAGTATATAACAAGTGTATGGGGGGGGGGGGAATACACTTGTATGCAAATCTTTTTCTATTTTGATCAAACCAGAGCTCAGCAAGGTTGTCTTGGACAACTCTGCTGAAGATGATTAACTCTTCTAAGATAATGAAACCACTAAGTACTATTGAGTACTTAGTTGAATAACTATCTAGGGGAGTTATATGTGCGGAATAGTGGTTGGCCCTTTAAGTTTAGACTCCTTAAGATTCTGAAATCACTTTGGCAATCCAAGACAGTCCAGTTAAGTTTCAGGGAACTTGTCCAAATTAGTTTTTGCACAGTCTTTGAATAGATATCTTTGAAAGATCAGTTTTGTGTGCAGTGTTGAATGAATGTAAGTACTTGTAAAGTAAATCAACACAGGAGATTTATAGTGGTTCAGAGACTCAAGCTCCTACATCCACTTTCCCTGATTTAACAGGATAATTCCTTCTCTCTTGGAATTAACTTGTTTTATAGTGCCAAGGTGCACTTGATCAAGAACACCACTCCTTGGTGAATTGATCCCTAGGATGTCTAGAGTCCTAGTACCCTCTTCTCCACTCAGAACTGAACTGTTCTTCTCTCAATAGTCAGCTCCTACCACTTCTACTACTACAACCTTCTCACTTTCTTTCTTGAAAGGGGTAAGGATTGAAGTAAGGTTCCAACTAATGAGATATCCTTTACAATGAAGATCAGTGTATAAGGATAGGATATCTCTCTAAGCTTGTGTATGGATATACAATTGGGATCAGCTTAGAAGAAGTGTATAAAGACTAAGATAGTCTCTTTGAAAGCTTTGAAAGTACTTTGACTTGTAGGATAGTTGGATATTCTTGTCAAGGTTGAGGTCAGTTGGATGCTTTCAAATGGTCTTCACACTTCTGTATTTATAGACAAAATGGAGGATTTGCCCGTTGGAGAGGCAACCCCAAATTGCTATAAATGTCTTCCTTGAGTTCTTCAAACTGGAAGACAGATTCTTGATAGTGACATGTCCTCATTTGGGTAATAAACGGCTTGTAAGACTTTGTCTTCATTCTCTAGCACTTTTCCCAATGTTTGACTTCTTGTTAGGACTTGGACATGGCTTCTGAAGGTTGATCCAATGATAGGACAACATTCCTTATCAAGTGGACAACTCTTCTTATCACTATCAGCAGTCTTGCTTATCAGCAAGGTTGGCTTGCTCTTCTTCAGATGACTTGGCTCTTTCCCTTTATTTCACTTCAAGGTGATCTAGGCATGTTGTATTGGAATTCTTTAGGGTATAGTTGTCTCTAATTCTTCAGCATGGTTGACCTTCAATCTTTAGAGCATCTGTTCTGATTCAATCATGCTGAGACAACTCATCTGGACAACTCTTCTGATCAACATATTTGGTCTTTTAGCATCAGAGCACTTTTCACATAGAGTTGGCTTCTCTGGACAGCTCTCCTGTTCAAAACCTTTGAGTAGTCTTGTCCTTTTGAGCTAGATAAACTTGTTCTTGCATATGGCTAGCTCCTTTGGACAACTCTCCTGATCAGAGCATTTGGTTTTCCATAGAGTGTCCTTGCTCTTAAGTGATTGTTCCAGAATTTGAGCCTTGAGGGGACTTGATCTAGATCTTCTTCAAAGCATAGGTTCCCCCTCAAATTGTGCATCTAATTATCTAAGAGCTGCCTAACATTTCAGCTTCTCATCTAGCCTTATGCTATGTGTTCTAACATTTTTAGAATACTATAAATTTGACTTAGGCATGTCTTAGGGGGTTTTGGTATTTAATCAAAACAAGTATCATTTTATTCCCAACAATTTCCCCCTTTTTGATGATGCCAAAACCTACACAATCTAAGCAAAAGTGACTTGTCTACACCTATTACATGTATCTTTAGAAGACATGACTAAGGTCAATATTCCTGAAAAGACAATGTGTTAGTGTATTCACTGTTTTTGTTGCAAGTAGGTTTCACAGAAAGGCATAGAGAAATTTCTGTAAAAATGTATCTTGATTCAAAAGTAGTTCAACTATCATTCATATAAAAGGTCATTACAAGCATGTTGATAGTTGAAGATAACTTATCAGAGCATGAAATCATTACAAATCAAGATTTACATACTAACCATAGGATCAGAGTAAAATAAACAATTTCAAATATCAGAGCTATCAGGTATCAGAGCTAACTAATACAAGGCATTCCAGATATCAAAGTAGAATGCATCAATTCTTGTATCAGGTCAATCTAAACCATATCAGCAGCCTTGTCCAAATTTCAGCAGATTTGACCAAATAGCAAAAATGTCTTCAGATAAGATAATTTTTCATCCAGAAAGAGTCAGAAGACTTAGCCATTCTTAGAGATCATCCTCAGGAGGTGGATTCATCCCATATTGTGCCCACACTCTCTTCTTGAGTTTCATGGCTTCCTGGTTAGTTCCTTTGGGTCCAAGGGTCATCTTGTTCAGCTTCAGAATTTCTGTGAACTCCCTTAGGATCCTTGCTTGGTCAATCCATCCATCAAGCTTTGGAGGCATATAGATGATAGGCTTGGGAGCATTGAGTTCAATTCTTGCAATGTCAGTAGCTGCAAGTAATTGTTGATACAATTCTCTGTAGTATTCCAGCATGAACTCAGTGAAGGCAGAGTTTGCATCTCCTCCATTCCATCTGTCAATGACATAATAGTCATAGACAAACTCCCTTTTAGCCTCTTCCCATGTATCATTCAGTTGAATTGGCACCCATTTATCCAAGTGTGGATATTTGGTGTCCATTGGGATTAGAAGCTGAGGCTTCATCTTGCTGTAAGTTGCTCTTCTCCTTCTTGGTTTTTGAAAGTTTGCTCTTCTCTTATCTCTTGCTCTGTTAGCTTCTTCCATTAGATCCATTTTCTCTTGGGCCCTCATCATGGCCAGTTTCTGTTGTGTTTCAGGGTCTTTGCCATACCCTTCATGAAACAGCTTTGATGGATCATGGGCTAGGACAGTTGTCTTCTTCTTAGGTTCAGGTCCAAATCCTTCAGCAAATAGCTCTTCAATGTCTTCAGTGGACTTGGGACCTTCAGCACTTTTGTCAGATTCAGAAGACTTGTCTTTTTCAGCAGCTTTGGCTTTCTTTGATGTAGGTTCATCCTCATCAATTCTGAATTCAGGTGGGAGATCAAGGCTGCTAGGAAAGTCAGTGAATGTCTCAACTTGTCTTTTCTTTCCTTTTGTCCTCTTGATCTTTCCTCTAGTTTGGACACCTTCAACATCTTTGTCCAAACCAAACACTTTACCACCTGGTCTTTGTTGTAACCTCATCCTTTCTTCTTGAGCTGAGGCCATAGAATTCTTTACTGCAAGTGCTAATTGGTCTTCTTCATTCAATTCTTCCAAGTTCAGCACTTCAGGCTCTTTTCCTTTACCTTCAGCAACTTTGTCTTTCCCTTTGACTGGGCTCCCAATTACCAAGGCACCTTTTGCTCTAGCTCTTTCCCTTTCCCCCTTTTTGGCAGCATCAAAACACTGGGGCTTTAGGTCACTCATTGTTGAGGCCATCAGGGATTGGGCCTGGTTTATGGATTTCATTTCCTCCAACAAATATACATTTTCATCATGTATATTCTGCATCCTATCACTGCTCAAGCTAAGAAAAGCTAGAACAGGCTTCATCTTTTGTTGAACAACCTCCTCCAAGGTTGCTTTCAGGGATGCATCCAGTTGGGCTTTGATAAGCTCAGTGAGGTTGGCCACTGCACCTTCAACAATGTTGGCCAATACCTCTTGAGAAAATTTTTCAGAGGCTGCTTTCACCATAGCTAGCCTTTGCTCTTCAGCTCTTCTCTTTTGCAGTGCTGTCTTCTATCCAAGAGCTTGCTTGACAGTTAGCCTGAGTGCCTTGACATTGGCATTATGATTGTCTCTCAGCAACTTTTGCTCTTTCTTGACTTCCTCTGAGATGGCTTCCATAGTGGATTTGGCATTTTGTACTTCATTGGAAATGGTTTGGAGACCAGTTTCCACACCACTAATCCTTGCTTCAAGGGTTGGTAGCACAACATCTTCAGAGCCAGTGAGTCTCATTTCTACAGATGCTAGAGTCCTTCCTTGCTCATTCAATGCTCCTGAAGTTTCAGCATGAGCAGATTGGACTTGATGAGCCAAGGAGTCCAACTTCTCTGATTGCATTCCAAGTAAGGCTTGAGCTGAGCCTGTATCTACTTGGATAGGTGCATCTGTTAAGAACTCATCTGCAAAAATTTGGTCAAGAGAGATACCTGCAATATTAGATAAATCAAACAGGTTAGGAAATAGACACTCAACACCCTCAATTTCTTTTATATAAGACTCTGATACATCAGCAACCTTCTTCTCATTTTCAACTCTTTCTTTTCTCCCTTCTTTTAAGATGTTCTCACCCAAGGAATCAGGCCTCCTTTCATCAAGGGATTCCTGAAGTTCAGATTTGACTTCAAGAATAACCTGTCCTTCCTCACTTATTCCACCCTCATATGGTGGTGCACTCACTATCTTAGTGATGACTACCTCTCTTTCATCCACAACTCCCTCTGATTTTTCAACTATTCTCTCCTTTTCAACTCCTTCACCTAAACCTGCAACATCTCCACCTTCAACAAGGTTCAAAGATGGCAGTTGTGGGGAGATCACAGTCCTTAGATCATGAAATGTCTTCTGAATTCTTGGAAATTCAGCAAGTTGTGGATACAAACTGTCCACAGTAGCTTTTGCTCCTCCTCTGAGCATACTTTCATAAGTATACTCCTCCTCATCTCCACTTGAATGGGGACTTTGGGTTATAGGGGAGTTGGCTCTAGGTTCTCCTAGTGTGGCTTCAGGCAGGTTAAGTTCAGGGATGTTGGCTTCAGAAGGGTTTGGTGCAGTAGAAGGTGCTTTAGTTGCTTTTGAGAGCAATGAATCTGAAGGGGCTTTGCTCAGGGGAGTTGGCTCATTGAGTGCATGTTCTAAAAGCTTTGAATAATTGAGCATGGATGAGTCAAGGGGAGACAGGAGTCTTGTCTCATCTACTACTAAATCTGCAAGCACATCAATGCCACTTCTTTGCACATTCCCTTCTGGAGAATATCTCTTAGTGAGATTTACAGGGGTAATGGGTTGGTTGGAAGGGGTTACATGGGTTTCAGGGGAGTTGGGCTCAAGATTCTGAGTTTCAGGGAGATTGGCCTCTATAGGTTGACCTTCAGGGACTTTGGATTCTGGAGTTCTAGAACCAGATGAGTTAGTCCTTGACATGGATTTGGTCCTGCTTTCAGCTCTGCTCTCCCTTAGAGCCAATTGAAGAGACCTTTCTTCTTGGAGCTCCAACACCTTTTCAGTAGGCTTGGCCCTTCTCTTGCTGGCCCTACTGCTCCCACTTTCTTCCTTCTCAGGGACAACTTCCCTGATCCTCTTATCACCCTTTTTCTTTTGCCTAGTCTCATTGTACTTCCTCCTCAACTCTTCTGAGTGGTCAGAAGGCACACTCACTCCCTCTTCTGCCACTGCATCAACTTCTGTTGATGCTCCTGAGGCTTCTCTTGAGGATAATTGAGACATTTTCCTTGTTTTGACAGCCCTGGCCTTGGTTCTCTTCTTCATCTTAGGCTTTTCTTCAACCTGTTCTTCAGCAGGTTTGTCCATAAGTTTCCTCCTTTGCTCAGTTTTCTTGCTGAGCTTTCTGAACAAGATCTTTTGGGCTGGGAGGGGCTTTGCAAAGGTCTGCATTTGAGAGTAGTGGGAAAACCTTTCAATCAACAAGCTTGCCCTGGTGCAATACTTGATTTTCCCTTCTAGTACCACCTTGTTGTGGGTTTTCACCTTGAATTTTGCCTTTTCCTTCATCATCTCAGACATGATGAAGGTCCTCCAATCAAATTTAATGCCCTTATCACTGGCATCAATAATGGCAGCCATGATTCTGATTCTTGGATGGCTGACCTGCTCCAAGCTTCCAGTGTTGCTTAAGAGGCTCTTAGCAACTACCTCAAAGAGGTTAAGAAATTCTGGCTTGAGAGTCTTCTTGTTCTGTGTTGAAGAAATGGGGCCTGGAACCAATAGCCATTCTTGAGCTATGTCATCTTCATGGCCGGTGCCATAAGCTTCTGGATTCCTTCCCTCATAAGGTAATCCAAAGGCTCCTTCCAGATCTTCTGAAGAGAATTTCACTCTATGAAATCTCTCTTCTTCCTCTCCTTCTGCAGTATATGACAATCTGGTGAATACTTCACCATCTTCAGTTTTGCCTCTCCACTTGAGGAAGGCAAAGAATTCTGCCATGTAGCTTTCCAAGCAAGAGCTTGGTCTTTCTTCCATGAACTTTTGAAGTCCAGCTCTCCTCAACCATCTCAAGGTTGGTGTAATTTCAGGATCCTCACTCTCAAAGGATACTATTGGCTCAAAATGAAGATTGTTTTTGTTGCTTAGGTAGCCAAAATCCAGGTCTAGATCCTTGTTAGAGAAATCAACAAGCATCTCTAGTCTAACTTTGGGGGCCATTGAAAGTTACAGAGAAAAGTTTGATGGAGAATGAGAGAGTTTGAAGAAACTTAGTGCTAGGGTTTCGAATACTTGGGGAAGAAGTGTTTGAGAGGGATCTTAAGGCTTGTGAATATTCTAAAAAGAATGTTTGTCAATGAGTTGGTAAGGTCTTGATGCAATTCAAAGGTAAGCAAAAATGGAAATCCAAAATGGACGGCTAGGATTGATTTCAGGGGAGTTGTCCATTTTTGATCCAATGGTCAAAAACCAATGTAACAGTGAAAGAACTGTTTTATTCAAAACGTGGGTGGTTTTTAATGTTTGTTTAAGGCTGGGGGTTTTTCGAGATAGATCATGTCCCAAAAAGTTTAATGCAAACAAGAGTTAAATCTTGGCATTTAATGCATGGAAAGTGACCTTTTGGGTGGGAGACAAATTAAATCCCAGAAAGGTGAAAACTGTATTTCAATGGGGCAGATTTTGAAATAGGCATTGATCACCAAAAATAGGTGCTTATCATACCAAGATTTGGTTTGATAGTCAAGACAACTTATGTGACCCTACATGGACAAGTGTCCTGAAAAGTTGTGGACAGGTATCCTGAATTTCAAGGGACAAGTGTCCTGAAGAAGTAAGGTCATATTTTCTGAATTTCAGTAGACTTGACCAAGTCTGCTGAAGTTTGAGTTTATTTCCCCCTTAATGAATGAACTTCTTTGGACTCATTTGTCCAACTTCCCTGGATCAAGAAGTCCCAACTCTGCTGATAATTCCAGGAACCTTGCCTCTGCAAGTGGCTTAGTTAGTATATCAACTTTTTGATGATCTGTGTGGATCTTTACCAACTTAATATCCTTCTTCTCCACATGATCTCTAATGAAGTGATGCTTGATATCCACATGTTTGCATCTTGTGTGCAAGACAGGATTTTGTGATATAGCAATGGCACTATTGTTATCACAGAATATTGGCACTTCAGTAGAGTTGACTTTGTAATCTCTGAGTTGTTGTCTCAGCCAAAGGATTTGAGCACAACAACTTCCAGCAGCAACATATTCAGCTTCAGTGGTGGAGGTAGCTACTGTGTTTTGCTTCTTGGAAAACCAAGATATGAGTTTGTTGCCTAAGAATTGACAAGTTCCTGAAGTGGATTTTCTGTCAATTCTGCAACCTCCATAATCAGCATCTGAGTAGCCAGTTAACTCAATGTTGTCATCAGCAGGGTACCAAAGGCCTAGATTTTCAGTGCCTTTGAGGTACCTCAAGATCCTCTTTGCAGCCTCAAGGTGGCTTTTCTTAGGATTTGCTTGAAACCTTGCACAAACACCTACTGCAAAGGTGATGTCAGGCCTGCTGGCAGTGAGATAGAGGAGTGATCCAATTATTCCTCTATACTCAGTGGAGTTGGTTGGAACACCACTTTCATCAGGATCCATCTTCCAATTAGTATTCATTGGGATCCTCACTGGCTTGCTTGATGTACACCCAAATTTCTTGATCATCTCTCTGGTGTACTTAGCTTGGTTGATGAAGATTCCTTCCTTTGATTGCTTGACTTGTAGACCCAAAAAGAAGTTCATCAACCCCATCATGGACATCTCAAACTTGCTTTGCATGAGCTTGGAGAACTTTTCACACAGCTTCTCATTGGGGGATCAAAAAATTATGTCATCTACATAAATTTGGACAAGCAAGATGTCCTCTCCTTCAGAGATTCTGAAGAGAGTTCTGTCCACAGTTCCCTTGGTGAACCCATGATCCAATAGGAACTGTGACAATGTATCATACCAAGCCCTAGGGGCCTGTTTGAGTCCATATAGAGCTTTCTTCAGTCTGTAAACTTGGTTACCCACTTCAAAACCTGGTGGTTTCTCCACATAGACCTCTTCTTTCAAGACTCCATTCAGAAAAGCACTCTTGACATCCATTTGGTACACTTTGAACCTCTTGTGGGCTGCATAGGCTAGGAAAAGCCTTATTGCTTCTAGCCTTGCCACAGGTGCAAAGGTTTCATCATAGTCAATGCCTTCATGCTGGCAGTAACCTTTTGCCACTAGTCTTGCTTTGTTTCTGACAATCACATCATTTTCATTCTTTTTGTTCTTGAACACCCACTTGGTTCCAATAACATCTTGATGTGAAGGTCTATCAACCAGCTCCCATACTTCATTTCTGGTGAATTGGTTGAGCTCTTCCTGCATTGCTGTGATCCAATTGGCATCCTGAAGTGCTTCATCAATGTCTTTTGGTTCCTGTTCTGACAAGAAACAACAGAACATAGCACTTTCACCATGAAATTTTCTGGTTCTGACTCCTATACTTGGATCACCAAGTATTAGATCAGTAGGATGGTCAGACAACCAAGTCCTTCTTTTTCTGATCTCTTCAGTAGAATTGTCCTCTACTGAAGGTGAGTCATTTTGATCATAGAATTCAGGATAATTTAATGCAGGATCTAATTCAGGATTATAATCAGGGGTGTTGTCCTCAATGTCAGGAACATTGGCATTTTCAACATTTTGAGTTCCCCCTTGATTATTTGACCCATTAACTACCTCAGCAGGAACTGCTTCTTCATTGGTAGTTGTTACCTGGATGTGAACTGGGATTGGATCATTCAGTTCACCATTTCCATCTGTAGGATTTGTCTCAGGAAGATTGCCGTCAGGATAGTTGTCCAATGTGGTATGTTCAGGTAGATTGGTTTGGACAACATCTATGAATTCAGTGTCTTTGTCTTTTAGGCTCAATCTGGTTGTCCTCTGTGTGATCTCTTTAGGTTCCAAGCTATCATTCCTGATCTCAGAAATAGATTCATCAAACACAACATGAGGTGTTTCTTCCACTATAAGGGTTTTCTTGTTGTAGACTCTGAAAGCTCTACTGATTTGAGAGTATCCAAGAAATACTCCCTCATCAGCTTTGCTGTCAAAAGCTTTCAACTGTTCTTTCCCATTATTGTGAATGAAACACTTGCAACCAAATATATGAAAATATGACACTTTAGGCATTCTTCCTTTCCATAGTTCATAGGGGGTTTTGCCTTGCCCCTTGGTAATCAAACATCTATTCTGAGTATGGCATGCAGTATTTATAGCTTCAGCCCAAAACCTCTTAGGTAAGTTTGAATCAGCAATTAAGGTTCTAGCAGCTTCTTTTAAGGTCCTATTCCTTCTTTCTGCAACTCCATTTTGTTGAGGAGTTCTAGCTGCTGAGGTTTCATGAGCTATCCCATTAGATGAGCAATACTCATTGATGTATGAATTTATGAACTCAGTGCCTTTATCAGATCTTATCTTGATAATGCTAAGGCTTTTCTCATTTGACAATCTCTTAAGAAGTTCAGGTAGTTTGACTTGTGTTTCCTTCTTATTAAGGAGAAACACTACCCATGTGAACCTAGAGAAGTCATCTACTACTACCAATGTGTATTTTCTACCATTTATGCTTGAAGGGGTAATTGGTCCAAACAGATCCATATGTAGAAGTTCAAGTACCCTTTCAGTGGAGATGACTGGTTTACCTTTGAATGAGGCTTTAATCTGTTTTCCTTCTTGACATGGCTTACACACATGTTCTTTAATGAAAACCTCATTAGGTAGTCCTTTAACTAATGCATTTCTAGCAAGTTTATTCATAGATTTGAAGTTCAGGTGGTTTAGTCTCTTGTGCCATAACCAACTTTGTTCACTAGTACTTTTAGCAATGAAGCATGCAGCATCAGTAGACTTGTCCCAGTCTGCAAAATACACATTTCCCTTCCTAGTTCCAGTCAGTAATGTTTGTTGAGTTTTATCCTTAATTAGACACTTTCCACTTGAGAACTCAACATTAAAATCTTTATCACAGAATTGACTGATACTTAGGAGATTATATTTGAGACCAGCCACATAAGATACATTGGTTACTTTGATGTTACCAATCATCAAAGTACCATAACCTTTTGTAGTTGCTTGTGAGCTGTCTCCAAAGGTGACATTTGGGCCTTCTTTTTCAATGAAGTCAGTGAGGAGTTCCTTGTTTCCAGTCATGTGCCTTGAGCATCCACTGTCAAGGTACCATGCTATCTTTTTGTTCATGCTCCTCTTCTTATGGCCCATTGGTACCTGCAATTAGATAGGTTTAGGTACCCTTTGAGTTTTGGGTCCTGAGAGGTTAGCTGTACCTTTGGGAACCCAAACTTGCCTAATAACCCTGATTGATTCAAGGTGGCTAAGTTGATTTCCTTGTGCATCAACATACACTGTCTTTCCCTTAAATGCCTTTGGGAAAGTATGTGTGAATTTATGAGTTCTTTGTGCAACTTGATGAAATCTTTGAGGAAAGGCCTTTTTAAGACCATTACCCTTTGGCATGAAGGGTTTTGGTTGTCTCATTTTATTCTGCCTTTGAGGGTAGTTGTCCTTAGGTCTATTCAGCTGAGGCTTTCTCAGATGAGTTGGCCTAGGCTGATTATACCTTGGATAACTCCTCTAAACATTGTTCAGGAGGGTTGCCCTTCCATTGGGTCTACTCTGCTGACCAACATTCCTCTTGTGTTCAGGAGCCTTGACCTTTTCCAAAGGTTTGGGTCTAGTCTCCTGAAGCACTTGAGTAGGCATTTCAATCAATTTGCCCTTTCCTTTGTTCAGTGGCTGAGTTATTTCATTTTCAGCTTGTTGTGCCACTGATTTAACAAAGATTTTCTTAGTGTTACTTGTAGAGGAAACACTAAGACAAGGTGAAGATTCAAATGGATCAAAACCTAATCCACTTCTTTGAGCCATAGGTCTTTGATAACACTGAATTTCCTCTATTGCTCTAGAGGACTTGTTCAAAGCAGACATCTTTAATTTCAGGCTTTCTTCACTTGATTTAAGAATATCATATTCATGTGAGAGATTTTCAAACTTGGCATTTAGAATTTTTAGTTCAAAGTATTTTCTTTTCTGAGAAAGTAGTTGATTGTCAATTTCCTTTTGTTGGGCAGCTATCCTGAGATTTGCTTCCTTAAGCTCTCTCAAGGC
This sequence comes from Galeopsis tetrahit, assembly GCA_963675135.1. Taxonomy (NCBI): domain Eukaryota; kingdom Viridiplantae; phylum Streptophyta; class Magnoliopsida; order Lamiales; family Lamiaceae; genus Galeopsis; species Galeopsis tetrahit. Next base: position 63,672,867 of record OY776126.1, on the reverse strand, counting down.
TTGTTGATACAACTCAGTAGATTTGACATCAACAGCTATCTCAGAGTTTTTGGTAAGTTCAATAGCCAATCTTTCATTTTCTCTCACACAGTTATCATGAAATTCTTGTAATCTAGTGAAATCTTCCATCAACTTTCCTAAGGAAAGTTTCAGGTTAACCTCACTAGTGTTTTGTGAGATGAATGATGGTGAACTAGAAGTAGAGGATACCTCATCATCCTCAAGAGCCATATTGCAAACATCATCATCATCTTCACTGTTGGAGAATAATCCATCAGAAGAGTTGAAGCTTTCAGCACTTTCAGATTCATCACCTGCCATCATGGCCTTTCTATTGGTGAACTTTTTATCTCTTTTGGCTTGCCTCTCTCTTCTTTCTTTAGAGCTCAATTCAGGGCAATCATACTGGAAGTGCCCTTTCTTTTTGCAGTTGTAGCACAGGTCTTCATCATCATCCTTCTTGGATTCCTCTCTTCTCTTAGATGATGAAGGATCAGCTCTACTGGGTCTTCTCCTATCAGAGGACTTGTCCTCTGATCTTTTCTCTTCAGACTTTTTGTCCTCAGCCTGATCTTCAGGGGAGTTGTATCTTCTCCTGAATTTGTTGTCTTGGTAGAATTTCTTGTATCTACCAAACCTTGTGTTGAGTTTGTCAAACCTTCTAGCCATCAAGGCTAGTTCTTCCTTCATTTCAGTCTTTGAGACTGTCTTTGATGATCTGGGAGTGGGTTGGATTTCAGGTTCAGCAACTTTGGCTTTGAATGCCACTCCCTTAGTTGGATTTGAAGGTTCCTCAACAGGCTTTCTTCTATTGAGGTCAAACTCATAGGCTTTGAGTTCTGAGAAGATTTGTTGCATTGGCATGGTGGAAAGATCTTTGGTATTTTGCATCATCACAGCATAGACATCCCACTTTTGAGTGAGGCTTCTCAAGATTTTCAATCCAACCTCTCTCTTGGTGTAGATCTTGCCCAATGAATTAATTTCATTCATCACATCAGTGAATCTACCAGCAAATTTGTCAATGGACTCATCAGACTCCATTGAGAATTGTTCAAACTTCTGCACAGCAACTTGGAGCTTGTTCTCCTTGATCTTTTCAGTGCCCTCACACATTTCAGCAAGGGTATCCCAAATTTCTTTGGCTGTGGTGCAGTGGTAGACTCTACCCATAACTGCATCTGGAATTGTTTGATAGAGGGTATTCATGGCAAGATAATTCAAATTATCTTTCCTCTTTTCATCAGCAGTGAAGTCATCTTCATCTTTGGGAATCAGTTCCCTTATATCTGCTCTTTGCTCATCTGTCAATCTGGGGTTAGTTTGAGTAAACACAAAAGGTCCTCTTGTGATTACTCTAAGCATATCAGTGTGAAGAGATGCAAGATGAGCCCTCATTCTAATTTTCCAGAAATCATAATTGTCTATTGAAAACATAGGCAGTTTGTGATGAGAAATATGGTTGACTGGATTTGTGGCCATATTGTCTAATCCTTGAACAGCAGGGGGATGAACAGCATTGTTGTTGGCCATATTTCAATAAGAATCAGTCAGTCAATAAGTGATGGATTTCAGATAGAGATCAGTTCAGTGACCACACCAAATATGTGAGTTTTGAAAATCAAGATGGATTTTCAGAGGCAGTGGTCTTTGAACCCCTGCTCTGATACCACTTGTTGGTCCTGAAAGGAGTATATAACAAGTGTATGGGGGGGGGGGGAATACACTTGTATGCAAATCTTTTTCTATTTTGATCAAACCAGAGCTCAGCAAGGTTGTCTTGGACAACTCTGCTGAAGATGATTAACTCTTCTAAGATAATGAAACCACTAAGTACTATTGAGTTCTTAGTTGAATAACTATCTAGGGGAGTTATATGTGCGGAATAGTGGTTGGCCCTTTAAGTTTAGACTCCTTAAGATTCTGAAATCACTTTGGCAATCCAAGACAGTCCAGTTAAGTTTCAGGGAACTTGTCCAAATTAGTTTTTGCACAGTCTTTGAATAGATATCTTTGAAAGATCAGTTTTGTGTGCAGTGTTGAATGAATGTAAGTACTTGTAAAGTAAATCAACACAGGAGATTTATAGTGGTTCAGAGACTCAAGCTCCTACATCCACTTTCCCTGATTTAACAGGATAATTCCTTCTCTCTTGGAATTAACTTGTTTTATAGTGCCAAGGTGCACTTGATCAAGAACACCACTCCTTGGTGAATTGATCCCTAGGATGTCTAGAGTCCTAGTACCCTCTTCTCCACTCAGAACTGAACTGTTCTTCTCTCAACAGTCAGCTCCTACCACTTCTACTACTACAACCTTCTCACTTTCTTTCTTGAAAGGGGTAAGGATTGAAGTAAGGTTCCAACTAATGAGATATCCTTTACAATGAAGATCAGTGTATAAGGATAGGATATCTCTCTAAGCTTGTGTATGGATATACAATTGGGATCAGCTTAGAAGAAGTGTATAAAGACTAAGATAGTCTCTTTGAAAGCTTTGAAAGTACTTTGACTTGTAGGATAGTTGGATATTCTTGTCAAGGTTGAGGTCAGTTGGATGCTTTCAAATGGTCTTCACACTTCTGTATTTATAGACAAAATGGAGGATTTGCCCGTTGGAGAGGCAACCCCAAATTGCTATAAATGTCTTCCTTGAGTTCTTCAAACTGGAAGACAGATTCTTGATAGTGACATGTCCTCATTTGGGTAATAAACGGCTTGTAAGACTTTGTCTTCATTCTCTAGCACTTTTCCCAATGTTTGACTTCTTGTTAGGACTTGGACATGGCTTCTGAAGGTTGATCCAATGATAGGACAACATTCCTTATCAAGTGGACAACTCTTCTTATCACTATCAGCAGTCTTGCTTATCAGCAAGGTTGGCTTGCTCTTCTTCAGATGACTTGGCTCTTTCCCTTTATTTCACTTCAAGGTGATCTAGGCATGTTGTATTGGAATTCTTTAGGGTATAGTTGTCTCTAATTCTTCAGCATGGTTGACCTTCAATCTTTAGAGCATCTGTTCTGATTCAATCATGCTGAGACAACTCATCTGGACAACTCTTCTGATCAGCATATTTGGTCTTTTAGCATCAGAGCACTTTTCACATAGAGTTGGCTTCTCTGGACAGCTCTCCTGTTCAAAACCTTTGAGTAGTCTTGTCCTTTTGAGCTAGATAAACTTGTTCTTGCATATGGCTAGCTCCTTTGGACAACTCTCCTGATCAGAGCATTTGGTTTTCCATAGAGTGTCCTTGCTCTTAAGTGATTGTTCCAGAATTTGAGCCTTGAGGGGACTTGATCTAGATCTTCTTCAAAGCATAGGTTCCCCCTCAAATTGTGCATCTAATTATCTAAGAGCTGCCTAACATTTCAGCTTCTCATCTAGCCTTATGCTATGTGTTCTAACATTTTTAGAATACTATAAATTTGACTTAGGCATGTCTCAGGGGGTTTTGGTATTTAATCAAAACATGTATCATTTTATTCCCAACACCCTCTACTTCTGCACATCTAGGCCCTTCCAGACCACAACAGAGAAATGCACCCCCAAATGTTGAGAACATCCATATCAACATGTCTGGTAATGTGTATCTTTCACAAGAATTAATCAACTACAGCTCAAACACTTGTAGGAAACAATTGATGAGCTCGAGTTCCTGAAGGATAGGTGGACCAGTATGCTTTCACCTACAACATGGGGAGTACCACCACCATTAAACTCCAATGTGATTATTGAAGAAATGACTGATGATGGAGTTCCAGTTGCTGCTGCTGGTGATGGACCTGATGCTGGAGATGCTGCAGTGATTGATGTAGTTGCACACCTTGCATCTACTTACTTTGTTGATGAAGGAGATGATGATGATGCTGACATGGACACCTTATATGGTGATCTCCACTGATGAACAGGGACATTCTACAAGACAGGGGGAGATCTGATTTCGTAATGGCTGTTGTATATGCCATTTATTCAGTTCAATCTCTGTAATTAATCTTTAAATTTGAATTATGAAATTCTGATACACTTGTTATTTATTTCTAGATGTTAGGTTGTTTATTGTTTTTACAACTTGCTTAATTATGGTTACACTTGATGATATTTGTTTACTGCCTTTGCTTAATTTGTTTACAGGTTATCATGTGTTTACTGCATGTTGTTTAATCTTAGTTTTTGTCTTATATTATGGCGTTGCTCTGTTATTTGTTAGTTGTTTTTTTGTTTTGTTATTGTTTTTGTGTCTTACTTAAGTCTTAAGTAGTTCTTCCAAAACTTCACTTAGGATTTCAGTAAAGTTACTTATGTTGTGAATAAGTATATTGTTTATGCTTATTCTATTTTTGGATAAAATTATCTTGATCTTATGGCACGGATCATTGTAAGATTATCCTTGGTCTTCATTTGATTTGATCCAACGATTACAACAGGTATTGTCTTGACTAGTGCTTAGCAATGATGTCAACCTCAACTAAGTACATAATACTGAGTATGTATAGAAATATATGTGCATCAGGTGTGTTGTAGTCGAAAGGTCAAATTGGGGGAGATTGTAGATGTTGTGAATTCTCAAATGTATCAACATTCTCTACAACATCTTAATTTGACCTTTCGAGATTTTTTCTAAGTCCTTTCTGAAATGTTTCATTAAATGTTGAGCTAAATGTCACAACATTTCTAGCAGGATCTAGAAGCTTCTACAAGGATCTGGAACCTAGAAGATTCCAGAATATTGCAGAACATCCTAGAAGAGCTAGAAGAGGCTGGAAGCAGTTTAGAATGACCTGGAACGTGGAAGAAGGATCTAGAAAGATCATGGAAGTTGAGTTCCTAAAAACTAGGACCTCAATGTTGGAAGCCTCTAGAATTCGCATCCTACTCTATAAATACCGAAGGAAGGCTCCACAATTCAGTGTATTCTATTCGATCAATCTCCTAGACCGAGCGTTCATCCCTGTTAGGAATTGTGGCCAGTAGTTATACATTTTAGATCATACGAAGTATCCCACCCGTATGGCTGTGTGCTTTTCTTATCTATCAAGACTGTAATCATAGATAGACTAGCATTTCGACAGTGTGTAATTTCTTATACACTTAGTTCGTTTACAGAACAGGGCACCTGCCTCGTTTGTAGTTTCAGTTGTGAAGGTTATTGTTGTAACATTTCACACAACATTTATACTTGAAGATAAGTTTTGATTTCGCCGTAAGGCTTGCATAGATTTTTATTTATAAAATCTATGTGAAAAATATTTCCATTGTGTCTTGTTTATTTTTAGTGTTTCAAGTCTTCCGCTGTGTATCTTTATTTCTGATATTTTGTTAGAGTCAGTGTTGCACTATTTGTCTCAACATTTAGTACAGCATTAATCTATTTAAACTTAAACACTTCATACACCGCACAGTTTCAGTAATCGATTGATGTTCGTTAATATTGGATATTTAAATTTAAGTGTTAAATTAATACTCAATATATCTTATCTTAATACTAAAATTAACAGTAGATGTGAAAAGATAAATATATTCTTCTTAATGTTCTTATTTCTTCCAGGATGCAGATAATTTCCTGATTAAATACTAAGAGATGTTACAAAATAATCCATAATTTGTATGTGTATTTTCAGGAAGACAGCACCATGCTCCGGATTGATGGAAACAAAAAAGAGACTACTGATACATGATTGGTACTCTATACGAAGCCTTTTTATTTATGTCTGTAGATTAATGAAAATTGGAACTTACCCCCCTCCCCTTCCCCGTTTATCAGAAATTAAATTTGATTTCTTTTTTAGTCTACATGTTACTATGATTTACGTCATTCGTACATTCTTTACTTGAATCTGGAGCACCGTTCTTTTAGCCCTTTTTATGTTGCTATTTTTTTAATTTAGGAATGTATGTGGAAATAAAAAATTCAAGTGATTGTTGTGTAATACGACGGGTAGTTTTTTATCAGAAACTACAACTGGACTTTTTGTTTGACTATACTTGTATTCATTTCCAGTCTTTGGTGAGTTGCTATGATTTGTGTTTCTCATGTCATTCCATCTTATACAAGTTGATTGCTTCTTTAATTTCTTTTAGATGGGGATAACTGATGCTACTACATTGAGGGAGAATAACCTGAAAGAAATTGAAGGTAGAATCATCTTGAAAAGTCAGGTAAACTGCATCTATTGTTATTGAGATATTTTAAGCATGCAAAACTAAAATGTTAATTCTATTTTAGGATAGTCGATGGCCAAGAATTGGAGTTATGGCTGGCCCTATCTCTTTCGACCTGGGTTTATCATTTTAGGCTGTACTCATTGCTAGAAGGTCATTGATCCAACATAAAGGTGTGCTAGACATTACTCACGAAATACTTGAAATTTTGGAAGCACATTTGAAGGTTGTTGGTCATTTCACGGTGCAAATTATTTTCTTGCTTGGTATACTGTTCTAATGGACAGGTAACTGCTAACATGAGGAGAAGTTGCGAAGAGGAAGTAGTTGACTGGGTGTTAAACCAACCATCTTTATTTAGTTTGCATGTCCGACTCAAAAAATGGAAACTTATCCGTTGTATCTTCTCTAGGACTAAATTAAGCTCAAAACTATTGAGAATGTTGAATCTTAATTGAGTTTTTGAATTGTAGTGATGTTAATTAAGTGTAAACAAAGTTTATTGTCTTAGCTTTGTGAAATTGTGGCCTTATTTTTCTAATATCTAAATCTGTTTGTTTGGATGTAAGCTTTCATTTTTTCCACAAATAAAAAATTGCATTGTCGGTCAAATTAAACATTTACCATAATTGAGAATATTAAACACAGAAACGGAAACACAAATTTTATTAAAATATTTGTAGTTCTAACACAAAAATTTGGTCCGAGACTTTGAATCTTTCAGCATTTTCCTAATCGTTGGTTTATTTTTCTTTATTTGAGTTTTACATCTGACCCGTGCATCGCACGGGTATAAAACTAGTTTTAACAGTTGGAAAATTATTTGTCTCAAATTCCAACATTAATTCTAACGGCATTATTCTGTTGGAATTAAAATTCCAACAGACATACACCGACGGAATATTTCATTGTGGAAAATTATTATATGTAGATTCCAACGTCAATTCCATCAACATCATTCTGTTGGAATTTTATTTCCAACAGACACGTAATATATGAATTTTAGTAATATAAAATTGTTCAATATAAATTTTGACACCAATTTCAATGATATTTTTGCATTGAAATTTGTCTAAAACCTTTTTTTTATTTCAATAATAAAAAGTCCGGTCAAAATCATTCGAAATAACAAAACATACTAACTAAATTCGCATATATAATCTTGGTAAGCAAATATTATATAACAATCCTAAAATCAAGTACATATCATAAATATATAACATTATAACATAAGCAAAACGTTCTATGAATAAAAATCATAAATATCAAAGTGTTAATCATCATCTTAATTCTCATCAACAATAAAAAGAAACTAAGTACATAACATAAATATTACTCCTAAATCCTAGAATTAACCATCATCCTCATTAAATTAGAGTTTGTCTCCCATTTGGTTCGAAGCGGCTCAAACACTAAAATATACAACTGTTTCCTTTTTTATTTCTTCCCGCGAACATCAAACAAGCTTGAACGCAGAGGACCTGGCGTTTTAAGTTTCCATATTCGCTTAATTTCATCTTCCTGCTCAAGATCCCATCTACAATAATTCAACAAAAAACCAATAACATTTTAGATTTATATATAATCCTGAATTATAAAAAAAAAAAAAAATGTTCAAGTAGAATGCAACTAAATTGTACAAGTTTTAGCAATTATATATTCATAAGCTTATGGCTATCACCTGAAAAAGGGTAACCACGTGTTCTTCACATATTCAGGAATCTAGCTCCATCCATGTCATGGTTGTTCGTATTCAATATTGATATCTTTAGTAATTTGTGGAGGTAGGAACCTGTTAAATAATATTAAAAGAAATAACATAAGTAAAATAAATAATTTAAATGCATTAAAAAAAAAATATTAGAATGTATGTATTTAGAAAGTCATACTCATTTTCATTTGGTCGTATCAATAACTTACTAATTGTTGATCCACACCCCTATTGATGCACTTGGAGATGCTGCTTAAGAACTGTAAATGAAATGGGTGTGATGCACTGTTTGTAGGGGCCTTTTGAGATGCTCTCTCAAATGGTGTAGGAGCCCTCTCAAAGATTCTCTCAAATGGTGAAAGAGTTCTTTCAAATGATGTAAGGACCATGATGATATAAAAACTCTCATAGATGATATATGAGCTCTTTTAGATGTTTTCTCATTTTGTGTAAGAGCTCTCTTAGATGTTGAGTGATTGTCAAGGTTTGTGGATGTTGATCGATTGTCAATATTGCCTCTACCTATACTAATTCTTGAGCAAGCTAGTGTCTATGCCTTACTCTCTAAACTACCATAACCACTTTTACATGTCTATGCCTTACTCTCTAAACTTAACCGATAAATATTGTTACTAAGAATTGAACACTAATACAAATCATAGCACATAATTGATGCAAATATTTATGCATGACAACTTTTAACATAACATATCGATTACAAGAATGATCATTCATATCCCACCTATTCTAATTTATATTTATATTTCTTATACAAACTAATTTTTCAAAAGTAACTACAACTAGCTCATCAATCTTTTTTTTCAAGCAGTATTTTAATTTCGATTCACATAAAAAGTGGAGAGATACCTCCCTCAAGTTGTCAAGCATGAATCTACTGAATCTAAGAGAAATTCAACTTTTCACGCATTTCTCTCGAGCATTTATGTTTTTCCAATGCAAGGTCATGAGCATTTTCTTCAGAAAAAAACATGCAAACCATTAGGTATCAAATCCTTTGCATTTCAATCTTGATAATTGAAAAATTAAGTATATTGAGAATTCAAGAGATATGTTCAAGTTCAGCGCACAAATCGCTAATTTAGTGTCCCGATTGTAGGACTAAGTTTTCGTGCAAATAACATTGTACGAGGAATTACACAAATTATTCATATCTAACTTCTTCACTAGGCATCACCCCTGTGTCTCACTCTGAAAGAAAGGTAGGAGTTTTTTATTTGTTTCACATCAAAGTTATTAGCTGGGCTCTCGAATTGAATCGTTCAATGTTATTATCATGGGGCGCTTCTTAAAAATACTTTGATATTTTTGTGCAGAAAAGGCATGAATAATTTTTCCTGTGTTAAAGCAAATAGTAAGCACATAGCTAGTGCTGAGGGATTTCATTCTGACACATTATCTCAAAGACTTTAATAGGCATAACTCATCTTAACTAAGCACAAAATAACTCTATTTGAACCTTGTGAGAATAAGGAGATTTTGTAAATGAATATTGTTGGGATATGAATCCTAGAACAAGTCCTAAATGATGAATAAAAGATAAAAGATGATGTGTTGATAAGCCAAAAGAAGACTTGAATATTTTCTAAGGGTTGACTGATCTAGTCTAGTTAAGTTGAAGTCGTCTTGTACAGATCAGTAGAATTCACGAGACAAGTACTAGTTTTTAAAAGACAAGTATTATTGAAAGATAAGTACGATTTATAAGTACTTCATATTTGTTATTCGTATATGTTAGATTGTTATTGAGCTATGAATAATTGTTGTATAGAGCTCATGATTTTAAATGTAATAGATAGATTTTGTGTATAGTTTTTTTAAGTTGACTAAGCTTTGTAACAAGAGCTTAATGTAATGTAATAGTCTTGCTAGGATTAGATGATAGGACTAGATTAGTTCTACGTTGTAATCTGAAGAAGTTTACTACTACTACACAAGACAGGTACGACTCAACAAGACAAGACAAGAAGACTAAAATTAGTTACAGGAACGCGTATTGGAAATAAAATTGAAGGAGTTAGTTAAGGAATAACTAATTAACTGAAGAAACGCGTGAAAGGATAAGAAGTTTCAGTTAGAAGTTAGTTTTCAAGAAGAGTTGGTTACAACTAACTGAGTTCTTGATTTCTAGAATCTATAAATACCTCAAGGGGTTTATCATTCGAAGACTACTGGAAATACATATACTGAAGCTACATACTGAAGAATTGTTCGAAGTTTCTCTCAGAGATTGAAGTTCAGAAAGTAAAGCTACACAAGTCAAGTGAAGAAATCAGAAGGCTACTACTGAACGAAGAGAAGTTTTATTTTCGTTTACTGTTTCAAGTTGCTAGTTACTTGTAAAATAGCTAGTAAGATCGAAGATATATCTGGAGATATAATCGAGAAGATCTAAGTCTTATTTCTTGGGACTTAAAGCTACAAGAACATATTACTCGATTGGAAGAGTTAATAAGAATTTCACAACTGGGTTTGTGAGAGTGGAGGTAGACAAGTTGTCGAACCACTATAAATCTCGTGTTTGATTTACTTTACTGTTTTGTTTGTTTGGATTGATTAACTGTTTACTTGTTAAACATACGTAACTGAACAAGACTAGTTGAGTAAACTACTGAAACAGAGTTCTCGAAATAAGTTGAGTATAATCTTTAATTGGACTCACTGTTAATTTCGTATTCCGCACATTGTAATTCTGATATATCGAAAGATTTTAGAAAAGTCTATTCACCCCCCTCTAGACATTTTCTTTAGCTTCCCTCGATATTAACTCAACTTAGGGACCTACAAGTGGTATCAGAGCAGTAGTTTACGAACTGCTGTTTCTTGATAACCAATTCCAGACTTGGGTGAAGTCTTGGTCCGAGACTATACGTGCTCTTACGTGTTCTTTATCACTATACTTGAAAAATATTTGTTTCTTGATACTATACTGTGTCATACATATCTTCTTGAATCATGTCACTTGAAATCAGCGCTAACAAGCTACCTAAGTTCCATGTTCAAGATTATGACTATTGGAAGCTAAGGATGGAAGCCATCTTCAGTTCCACTCACGACTTAATGATCTCAGTCATCACTGAAGGTCCGATAGTGACCATGATCCCCAATACTGCTGCCCTTGACACAAATCAACCCGTGGGTACACTCGTCAAGAAACCAAGGTCAGAACTAACCTCAGAAGAAATGAGACAGAATAATTTGGATAGCTTGGCCAAGAATTACATCTTACACACTCTTCCTAATGAGTATCTGGGAAAAGTGTTAAAATGTAAAACTGCCAAAGAAATGTGGGATCGCTTAGCTATCATTTGTGAAGGAACATCCCTAATCAAAGAAAGCAAGCTTTCTACAGCAGTCCAAAGATTTGAATCATTTCATATGAAAGCTGGTGAAACAATAGACCAGTTGGATACTCGTTTTACCAAAATCATGAATGACTTGGAAGTCCTTGGTAAATCTTATACTCCACGTGAAATCAATCTTAGGATTCTCAAAAGCCTTGATAGTCGATGGAAAATGGTAAAAATGCTTGTTAAGAATACCCAAGATATAGATGTATGGACAACAGAAACCATGTTTCAAACTCTAAAGGCCCATGAGTTTGATTTAGACGAAGATGAACCTATAGTAAGCAGTGACAGAGAACATGCTGTATCTAAGAACGTTGCTTTTAAGACTAGTTCGTCTAAGGTAGACAGGTCGAAGTCTAAGACGAGGTCTACTTCTGTGAAAGACGAGTTAGATACTGATCTTAGTCTGAAAGATCAGGTAAGCCTTATGGTTAGAAAGTTTGATAGGCTGAATAAACGTTTCAGAAGATATAAGAAGTTCTATAGAGAACATAGAGGGTCTGCTTCTAAGAACTCGTCTGAGACCAGACGAGACCGAAACTCGTCCGAAAGGAGAGACGAAGTCTCGAAAGATAACAGACAAGATAGAGAGTCTGATGGTAGGAAGATTACTCGTTCTGATAGACGTGATAAACGAAGGAACAACTCTCCTATTAAAAAGGCTACTAATGATCTCTTGTGCTATAACTGTGAAAAGCCAGGTCACTACATATATGAATGTCCAGACCTGAGTACTGATGATCGAGAAGAACGCAAAGCACGAAGGGAAAGAAGATACAACCGTGGTAAGAAGGCAATGATGGCCAATGATGACTCTGATTCTGACTCAGACGAGTTGCCATCATCCTCATCTAGCTACCCGTCTGATCCAGATCACGATGAAGCCTTCATAGTAGATGATGGTCTATGCTGCATGGCTAAAATCGACCAAGAGGTATCATCTGCAACATCTTTTCAATCTTGTGATGAATCAGAATCTGATGAAAGTGACACTGCCAGTAGCAAAGTAGGGAGTAGCCTTCAGCACTCTACTAGTGCAGTTGAAGACGACCTCCTACTTGCCAACAAGGCAATCATTGAAGTCAGTGACGAAAACATCATCTTAAGACAAGAAATCATTGATCTTAAGGAAGCTCAGTCTAAAGTAGATCCTAATATAACAGTCCTAAATGAACGCTTGCAAGAAGAGTTGAGGCAACTTAAAGACAAGTGTGCATTGACAGACAAGTTGTATCAAGACCTACTTAAGACACATGCTACTGAGAAACATGATTTCAATGTTTTAAAAAGCAAGTGCAAAAAGCTTGAAGAACGTAATAAGTTCTTAGAAACCGAGGTTGTCACTCTAGACCTTAAACTTACTGACCTGGTTAACTCTTCAAAGGTTAACCTTGAACTGTCAGATAGGTATAGGGCTCCTGCTGACAAGACAGGTATAGGTGCTGAGACATCAAGCTCGTCTACTCTAGTTCCTAAGAACTCTACTATTTTCATCTCAAGCTCTTTGACTAATGATAAAGGAAAAGAACCAATGATATACGATATTGATACTCCAACTAAAGGTACTGTACCAAAACAAGCTCGAGTTAACATTCCAATTACCAAAGGAGGTAAAAAGAATGGTAACAACAAGCCTGTTCAACCTAGAACTAATCTTCTAAGGACCACTAATCGTAGACGATCCAACCAGGTCAGATACGAGGATTGGTATCCTGAGGAGACGAGTACTTGACAAGTACAGACTAGACGACAAGAGTCTAGACCTCCTTTCATAAGGCAGTCTCAACTCTACTCGTCTAGACCTAGACAGGAAGGTCCAAAATATCGTACACAAGCTGTTCTATATCCTCCACCTTTGTCATATGATATCGAAGGAGAAGAAAGACCTAAACATGTCTATAAACCGTATGGACCTAATGCATACAAACCCTACTCTGACTATCATAGACAAGTACCTACTGAAGTAGAGATCAAGTCGAAAGGCTATCTCCAAAGAGTAGCCCCGAACTCGACTGATAGGCCAGACAAGGACAACAAGGTCTTATTTTGCAACAAATATGGTCGAAAGCTCAGAAGATCAAACTTGTTCAGGACTCCAATGTACATTTGGATTCCATTGAACTCGACTAACCCCCCAGGACCCCAATAAACAAGGAGGGTACCTAAATTATGAAATATCATCTAATGCAGGGTCGACTCGATCTATACAAGAAGGGTGGCTCAATAGGAGAAACTTGGTACATAGACAGTGGTTGTTCGCACCACATGACTGGTACCAAGACTCTCTTATCAAGCTACCATGAGCAAGAAGGACCAAAAGTAATATTTGGTGATAGCTCCACTGCTGTTACCAAAGGATTCGGTTACATTCGGAATGGAGACATAGAGATCCAAGATGTCTCATATGTTGAAGGCTTGAAATATAATTTACTCTCTGTTTCACAATTCTGTGATCGTGGATACAAGGTGCAGTTCAAGAGTCGCAAATGTGAAATCATTGACAAGAGAACACACACAGTCTTACTGGTCGGCATAAGACAAGGAAGTGTGTACATAGTGAACTGGAACAGTTGTCCAAG